>OX123200.2:48560986-49760986 GCA_944739405.2 Euclidia mi | reverse complement strand
GCCTAAATTGTGCAATGGCACCAGATTACAAATTAAATCTCTACATAAAAACATCATAGATAGCGACAGTTATAACGGGATGCGCTCGAGGAGAAATAGTTTTCATACCAAGGATACCATTGAGAAGAATATCCTTTCGAATTTAAACTAATACAGTTCCCTCTTAAAGTGTACTTTGCCATTACAATCAATAAGTTCCAACGCCAGTCATTAATTATGTTAAACGCTTTTATTACAATAAAAAAATATGTAGTTAGGTTATGTACTAAAAGCTAAAAAATAATTCGGTAAGTCCTAGCTAGCAGATCGCACCAATCTTCTCATCAATCTGGGGTATTGATCAGATAAATATAAAATCGTTGGGCGTAGCGTATCCAGAGTAAACATATTGATAAAAATTTCACGCGCCCAACGATTTTATATTTATGTTGTATTGTCATCAAGATTAAGAGTGTGTATCAAATATTAGATCAATCTGTCATCAGGAAGGGGGTAAAATTCCAATTACTAAATTTGACCCAAACAAACAAATAAACAGGTCAAGCTAAATAAAACCGTTTAAAAATGAACGGCATTGATTTAAGTGAAGACTGTTTCTCACATGGACAGTTTTATGTAGCTTACTCCAGAGTGAGATCTGCGAGTAGCTTAGTTATTTTAGCCTCAAAAGGAAAAACTGCAAACGTCATTTACAAAGAAGTGCTGAAGTAATTCTGTAGACAAACAACAGTTACTCACTAAGGTCCTTTTAATAATAATCAATCTTAAATTTAAAAAAACGCTGTGTTATGTTTTTCCTAACCAGAAATAAAATTTCATACTTCTGTTAAAATGTATCCTTTATTTTTATAGTTACACGCGAGCGAAGCGGCGAGCAAAAGCTAGTAAAATCTATGCAGAACCAATTAGAATCCGTAATAAGGGCACGTGGAGGTAATACACCTTATTAAAACATAAATAAACCCTTGCATAAAGTTTGTGTCTATTGTTAAAACCAATTTTTTTATTAAACCAATTTTCTTTAAATTTCTGTTTTTTCTTCAAAAAGGTCTTAAGGTCCTTTTCAGTACACAAACTTAAACTTAAGGATATAACCCTACGCTGTTTTAAACGTTCACGAACTAATCTAGAGGTTTCAATTAAAATCTGTATAGAAAGTTTGCAAACTTGGTTAAAATATTTATTTCAAAGTCGTCTATTACTTTGATGCAGTTTATGAGTCCGTCAGTGTAGTTCAGCCGTTTTATACCTTAAAAAATCACTAAGTGATCTGCTAACTTCCCGCAGCAGAGCATTAGCAGCAGATCAAATATAGAAGTGAGTTCTTCCTACATACGAATGAGTTCTACAGTTTCTGATACTTTCCAGCAATAAATCTGAACTTATGTTAGAGTATCGAAAAAGTAAAAAAGAAATTAAAAATAGTTTCCAATAATTATTGACTGGCATTATCTACACTTGGGTTTTTGTCAGATCCATATCAAAACTCTTTTGTACATAAGAGATCCACATCAGAACTGTAATCTAGAACTCAATTCTAGTAGAAAACTCACAATAAAGTGCCAACAGAGTATGTCATAAGGAATCAACATAGAAAATTACACTTATTACAGATTAATCTCGGAAGCTAAAACTCTTTAGTTTCTGACAGATCCGTATTAGAACTGTAATCTAGAACTCATTGCTCTGCTGGCACTTTATTGTGAGTTCTTTAGGCGAGAACTCACAATAAAGTGCCAGCAGAGCAATTCACATAGTCAAAAAAATAAAAAATATCCTTTTAGTGTATTTAAAATTTCAAACAAATCTGGGAAGCTAGAACTCTTTTGTTTTTAAGAGATCCGTATCAGAACTACAAGATAAAACTGCATTCTAGGCGAAAACTAACAATAAAGTGCCAGCAGAGCATGTTACAAGGTATCAACATAGAAAAGTAACATTCCCATCAATTTAAAATATCAGACAAATCTAAAAAGCTAGAACTATTTTGTTCTCGTTCTCTCTCTCTATTCATAAGAACTGCAAGATTAAACCCGATTCTAGGCGAGCACTCACAATAAAGTGCCAGAAGAGCATGACACAAGGTCTTAAAATCTAAAATTACCTTTGCGTCAATTTAAAACTACAAACAAATCGCGGAAGCTAAAACTCTTTAGTTCATAACAGATACGTATCAGAACTGATATCTAGAACCTAATTCTAGTCGGGAACTCACAATAAAGTGCCAGCAGAGCATGTCATAAGGTATCAACATGAAAAATTACATTTTCGTTAATTTAAAATTTCATTCAAATCTCAGGACTTAGAACGTTTTAGTTTTTAACAGATCTGTATTAGAACTGTTCTCTAGCACTCTATCCTAAGTGAAAACTCAGAATAAAGTACAAGTAGACCATGTCACAAAGTCAAAAAACATAAAATTATATTTTAGCGTATTTGTACGGTGTAACCGTACATCTTTTAAGTCAGCATTTTACGCGACACACGCGCTCCAATAACATATGTATTCATTTTAGTATGCGTCGATCCACCAAGGGACTCGTCCGTGCTCATTAGCAACTCTTAACCGCGTTTCTCCAATCAAGGGAGTTCGTGTCTGTATCCATCAAGGGATACCTAAACCTTAGCATATCGTGAAAGTAGTCGATTAACCGTTAAGCCAACAAGGGCCGCGTGTGTTCGCTACAATTCATTGAACTCATACAATCAGTCCACTCTCATTAACTTAGTATTTCATTGACAATATACAAAGTTTATTTGAGCTATCGTGTTTAATTCCTTACATAACATACAAAGGGGTGTGTGGTTAGCAACAAACCATACATCTTTTTTCTGGTCCTTCAGCCTCTGACCTTTCGCGCGTGGTGGTCTCAGGCAGGATCATTCGCGTGTGATTTGGATCAGTGGATTTAAGTGACTTTCATGCATTTGTGTTACCCACGGATTGCCAAGGATTCACGAAGGTGCACGTACCGGTGTAAGCAGCCACGTATCACCAAGGATTCGTAAGCACCAAGCAGCATACACTTATCAAGGATATTCAAGTAAGATCGTTTCATTTACTTCTTACTTTTAATTTTCTTACTTTTCAACATGGAAGATTTACATTCGAATCAAGCGCAGCTTTTTGAAGCTATTACCAAGCTAGGCGTCAATATCAAGAAGGATTCCTCAGATCGCAAGACGAGTGATTATTTCAAGCGACGTCTGGAAACATTGGACGCGTACTGGGCAGATTACCAGTACAATCACGACCGCTTGGTTACCGAGGAATCTAAGTCGCATCCATATTTCGTCAAGCGTGTCTATGAGCAAGCCGAAGAGTTGTACAAGACTACAAAGGCGCTCATAAATCAACAATATCAAGAAATGTTGATGAGATTGAAGACGAAAGCCGGTCCTAGCACGTCAGGACTGGAGCAACAATCATTTCAGCATGGAGATCAAGAAAAAGACAGTACTTATCAGGGAGATCGCCGGCAACCTGTGTCGGAGCAGGAAGAAGTCACAGGTCAACGGTCACCTCCTTTTCATATGCGCTCAGTAGGTTCATCAAGCAAGCTTGATGATATGTTAAAGAAACAAGCAAGCAATTTCAGGGCATTTCAGCGTACTATAGCAGGTATCAAGTTAGACGTCCTCTCTGAAAAGTGGGAGCTAGAGGACGCATTACGCACTGTACAAGCTCGCTGGTCTGTGATAGACACATTGCACTGGGAGTTGGACAGCGAGCTGGAAGGTTCGAATGAAGAGTACGAAAGGTCGTACACAAAGCAAGAAACTGTGTACAACGAGCTGAAGAAGGCCATCAACAGCAAGATGTGGTCAGTTGCTCACAAAGAAAAATATACTCCCAAAATGGATATACCTATCTTTGCCGGTAGTTATCAGAACTGGACTTCGTTTAAAGACTTGTTTACGGAGGCAATCCATAATAACAAGTCCATGCCTAACGCTCAGAAAATGCAGTTTCTCAAAGGCAAGTTGAGAGGCGAGGCTGAGAGGCTAATACAGCATCTACAGATAAGTTCTGAAAACTACTTAGTTTGTTGGGACATCATAAATAACAGATACAACAATACGAGACTCATTTTTACCGCCCACGTCAACACATTACTCAATCTTCCAGTTTCTCAAACGCCGTCGGTAAATCACATAAAGAAAATCCACGATACGACTTCGGAATGCATAAACGCCATTAAAAATCTCGGCGTTAACGTAGAATGCTGGGATCCACTGATCGTTCATATTCTCTTACAAAAATTAGATACCGAATCTCATAATCATTATTTAGAGTCCTTAAAGAAACCCAGAGATTTACCGACATTACATGACTTCTTAACATTCTTAGAGAGCAAGTTCACTATGTTGGAGTCATCTCGTAAAAAACAAGAGTATTCAAAATCGTCCTCTACCAATCAAAATAATTCAAGTTCGTATTTAAAACATAAATCTAACAATAATTATTATAAGCATTCATTTACGACGAACAAAGTAAATGCATTGCCATCAAATAGCAAGTCAGCGTTTCATAAATCGTGTCCATTGTGTAAAGAATCGCATGGATTATATTTCTGTCCTAAGTTTCTCAACATGTCGCCACAAATAAAACGACAAACTGTAACAAAACTACGTGTTTGTCAAAACTGTCTTTGGCAACATGATAATAAAGTCTGTCTTTCTGAAAAACGGTGCCGCCAGTGTAACTCAAATCACAACACTGTGTTGCATGAAGCTTTCAAAAAACCTTATTGTAACTTAGCAGTCGATGACATGTTAGCAAACGAACCAGAATGTAACGTTTCGCAGCAAAAAACCGACGTTACTGAAATTTTATTGTCTACAGCAATAGTCAAGGTCCAATCACGGGACGGATTATACCACAAATTTCGAGCTCTCGTAGATCCAGGATCCCAAGTTTCAATTATATCGGAAAAGGTCGCACAGATTCTAGCTTTACCACGAAAGCAATGTAAAGGCGTTGTTTCCGGTATAGGAGTCAAAGAGAGCAGTTGCAAAGGCGTTATGAACATAACATGTTGTTCTATGTACAATCAATTTTCTTTCAATGCTGCAGTATTAATCATGAATACTCTTATTAAAGATTTACCAACGCAAACGTTCAGTAAGCCATCATGGGCACATTTAGTGGGCATACAGCTCGCTGATCCTGAATTTAACGTTAGTCGTCCTGTAGATATCCTGTTGGGAGCTGATGTTTACTCTTACATCATTATGGACGGCATTAGCAGAGGAGATCAATCGTTACCCATAGCGCAACAAACGCGCTTAGGGTGGATACTAAGCGGCAATGTCAAGACTTTGCAATGTAATGTAGTTCTCAATCAGGTGGATGAACTACGAAAGTTTTGGGAGATCGAAGATATAGCGGAAACATCTTCACTATCTTCAGAAGACCAATATTGTTTGGACCATTACAAGAAAACGACTACAAGGCGAGATGACGGTTCATATGTAGTCCGATTGCCGTTTCAAGAAAACTTTGAGATACGCTTGGGCTCATCGAAACCTAAAGCTATTGCGCAGTTTCGTCAACTTGAACGGAAATTTCACAATAACAAAAATATAGCAGAACAGTATAAATTATTTATAAATGAATATAAATTATTAGGACACATGAAACCTTCAATACCTAACGGAAATGCAGAGTATTATTTACCACACCATTGCGTCATTAGAGACGAATCGACTACAACTAAACTTCGCGTTGTTTTTAACGCATCAGCGAAAACTTCGACGGGGTATAGTTTAAATGATGTGATGTTAAGTGGTCCAAATCTTCAGCAAGACCTTCAGTCTTTGCTTATCAAGTGGAGGCAATACCGCATAGCCTTCACCGCTGATATCGAAAAAATGTTTCGATTTATTTATGTGCACCAAAATGACCAAACATTTCAAAAACTCATTTGGCGTGATTCACCCGAACAGTTACTAGAGGAGTATCAGCTTTGCACCGTCACATATGGCACAAAGGCCGCGCCATTTTTGGCAATGAGGACGCTAAAACAGTTAGCGGAAGACGAGAGGCAAAACTATAGTTCTGAAGCAATCAAGGCGTTAGAACACTCCTTTTATATGGATGATATTTTGCACGGATGTCATTCTGCCGAATCAGCACTATTTTTAAAGCAAGAATTGATTTGTTTGTTAAAATCAGGAGGGTTTAATCTGCGAAAGTGGTCGTCTAACGTTCCCGAGTTACTGCAGGATGTAATCGGGGAAGGGATTAATCAAGATAATTTCGACTTCAAGGCGACAGAATCAACCAAAACATTGGGACTGCGATGGAACCCCACGACAGATCGGTTTACTTTTCAGTCTAAGATTGAAGCATCGAACAAGCCGCCCACTAAGCGAAGCATGTTGTCAGACATATCAAAACTGTTTGACCCTCTAGGTTGGTTATCACCGCTATCAACAAAATTAAAATTAATGTTCCAGAGAGTATGGGTATCTCAAATATAATGGGATGACCAATTACCAGCAGATATAAGCAATGAATGGATTCTCATGAAAGATAGTATGCATAAGATCGACCAATTTGAGTTGAAACGATGGCTAGGTTTAAGTGAATCTAGTCACATGGAGTTACATGGCTTTAGCGATGCAAGTCAGAATGCATACTCTTGCGTCATCTATTGTAAGCAAGTAGTCAATGATGACGTTCTAATATCTTTGGTAGCCGCAAAAACAAGACTCGTTCCGGTAAATAAAAGCATTTCTTTACCTCGCATTGAACTTAGTGGAGCGCTCTTACTATCGAAATTAATGCACAAAGTTCAGCAATGCCTTGAAAATCATACAATCAAGACGTATGGTTGGACAGATTCAATGGTCGTCTTAGCCTGGCTGCAAGGAGACCCAGGCAGATGGAAGCCGTTTGTTTCAAATAGAGTAAGGCAAATTACAGACGTACTTCCTCCGAATAGTTGGCGTTATGTAAAATCAACAGAAAACCCGGCTGACTGCGCTAGTCGCGGTATAACTATCGATCAGCTGATAGGTCACAGTCTGTGGTGGGCAGGCCCGTCATGGCTGCCTACTTATAATGCTGAAAATTACCAAGAAAAATTTACAACACAAGAAGAACAAAAGCAATTGAAACAAGCAAATATAGCAATTCAAGACAGCCATGTCAGCATTATAGGCGATCTATTAACAAGATATAGTTCGTATACAAGACTAACAAGAACGTTGGCATGGATTTTACGTTTTATTAATCTACTAAAGTCTAAACAAAATAACAAACAATGTTATTTGTCTTTACAAGAAATAAAATATGCAGAGCGTGCAATATTCAAGTATGTACAGCAATTAGAGTTTTCGCAAGAGATAGAATGTTTACAAAATAAATCATCTGTAACAACTAAAAGCAAGTTATTACCGCTCAACCCATACCTTGATCAAGATGGGATTCTTAGGGTTGGCGGAAGGCTAAACAAGGCCAGTATCAGTCAGGATATGAAGCACCCTATTATAATACCGCATGAAGGTCATTTAACAAATTTAATAATAGACTGTGCTCATTTACTTACCTTGCACGGAGGCGCTCGAGTTACGGCAGCAGCCATTCGCCACAAATACTGGATCATCGGTGGTTTTCGGGCCGTCAAAAAACGCATTCGTACCTGCATAATATGTCGCAAACATAGTCCAAGCAAAATGACACAGCTGATGGGTGACTTACCTTCACAAAGATGCAACGTATCGAAACCGTTTTACCATACAGGTGTCGACTATACTGGGCATGTATTCATTAAGACGAACAAGGGCCGTGGAGTCAAGACCACGAAAGGATACATATCAGTATTTGTTTGTATGGTCACAAAACTCATACATTTAGAGTTGGTGTCGGAACTCACTTCTTCAGCATTCTTGGCTGCGTTACGCAGGATGGCAGCAAGAAAGGGATCACCAAAACATCTGTATAGTGACAACGGCACAAACTTTATTGGTGCAAACAAAATTCTACAAGAAGAATTTTCACAAATACAGAAGACATTCGATCAAGACTTTTTTAATGAACTAACGAACCTGAAGATCGAATGGCATTTTAACGCACCCTCGTTTCCCTCAGGAGGCGGTCTCTGGGAGAGCGCCGTAAAAAGCGTGAAATTTCATTTGCGAAGAGTTATTGGGGAACAGAGATTAACCTTCGAGGAGTACTCCACGGTCCTAGCTCAAGTAGAGGCCGTTCTAAACTCGAGACCTTTATGTCCTCTTACAGAAGATCCTAACGATTTAGAGGTCATAACACCTTCTAGTTTCGTTAACATCAACCAGAATATGAGTCTTCTGGAAACCGAAACCGATATGCGAACCAGGTGGCACATGACGCAGAAGATAGTACAAGATGTGTGGAAAAGGTGGCGGGCTGAATATCTCGCCCAATTATCAGCCAGATGCAAGTGGAGAAGCCCTCAAGAGAGTATCAAGATCAACGACGTCGTTACAATCCATGATGCAAATCTACCACCTGGCAAGTGGGCAATGGGTCGCGTAGTTCATTTACATAAAGGGGCTGACGGCCACGTCAGAGTGGTCACGCTTAAAACAAAAAGCGGTCTAGTCAAACGCCCTATTCTCAAGTTGTCAGTACTCCCCGTAAACGATAGGTTAAGCAATCAACAATCACAACCTATTATAAACAATACGCAACGTCCGCAGCGATCTAACAAGAGATCGTGTTACAGTTTGATGTCATTAGCCATGTTATTTTTAACGTTCTTGAGCATAATAACTACTGCGCATTGTAATTATAATATTACAATGTTGAAGGATAATCAAGGTCTATATTTTAACAAGATTTCGAATATGCAGCTGATTAGAGATGAATGGAAGATTGTTACATACTATGACATGAATCCCTATTGGCACGGTAATGCAGCAAGCAGTAAATACCTCGACTATCTAAAACAATTATGTAACAAACTGACAGATGTTTCGCATTGTGATACAATACAATTGCAACTGCAGCAAGAATACTCGGAGCTAGAGTACTACAACAATGTGTTGTTGAGTCAGCATTCCAGCACGAGACCCATGCGCCGTCAACGTCGGCGGCGCGGGCTCATTGACGGTGTCGGGTATCTCGCTAATTCATTGTTTGGCGTGCTCGATGAACGTTTTGCAGAGCAGTATAAACAAGATATTCTATTAATACAACACAATGAAAATCATTTGCTTGCACTTATGAAAAACCAGACATCTGTTATAGAAGCCGAGTACAACATATTGAAGAGGAACGAAATTGCTATAAATAAACAGCACAAGATATTAAACATGTTATCTATGAAACTTGATAACTTAGAGAACAGCGTCAAAAATGAATCTATAAGAATGGCAATTATGAGTGACTTTAGTTTAGCAGCAATAGTAACCAGCAACCTTTTGAGACATTTGAAAACGATTCAAAGTACGTTGTTAAACACCATCACTGACGTTTATCACGGAAGGCTAAATTTTCAACTGTTATCACCCGAGCAATTGGAGGAGACTCTAAATACAATTTCTTCACACTTGTCGAAGGATCTATCTTTACCAGTCAGCAATCTGCATGAAAACTTTAGAAATATTTACTATTTACTCAAAGTAAAGGCAAGAATGTCCAAAGACTATCTCATATTTGAGTTGACATTACCCTTAGTCACTCGAGAATCCTACGAGATAATGAAAATTATACCTATTCCTCAAATAATAGATAACAAAAGCATGGTGTCGATAGTACCTATTGCTGATCATGTGGCAATAAATTTGAGACAAGATTCATATATAACTATGTCTGTACACGATGTTGAGTCATGCTTGATAGATAGTACGGCAACTTTCCTGTGTCAAACTAGAAACCCCGTTTATCATCTTACAAGGAAGGAAAAGTTTTGCCGCCTTGATTTTAACAGCGGAAATTGTAAGATGACTACATCATCATGTTCAAATCTGTGGACAGAGATCAACAAAATAAACAAGTATTTATTTTTCTGCTGCAATCAATGCCACCTACGAATTCTCTGCGATGATCACGTTTCAGCAGTACGCCTGGAAAACGCGGGAATATTAAGCGTCGAGCATGGATGTATTATCAAAACAGATAATTTCACTGTACACTCACACAACCGATTTTCGACTAACATTAATGTCAAGGAGCAGATCGTGGTACCAGATATGGAGCCCATCAACCACATGATTGATGTAAACATGCTGATCCCCCAGATACAAAATGATTCTACCTCAAATAGCAAGGAACTGGAAGAAATCAAGAAACAGTTGCGATATCTCAAGGAAAATGAAAACTTGACGCAACAGGTATCATTGCATGACATCCACCACTATGTCGCATTTTATATAGTGGTTGGCGCAGGAGTAGTCGTCAGTGCGGTCATAGTGATCCGACGAGCTCGAGGCAAGCGGGCTGCTCGTCAGGCGTTGGCAAGGGACACAGTGGCGAGCTATCAGGTCACCAGCGCCACACAGGCGTCAGCGTCAAGAGTAGACGTCGAAGCTGGAACACCAAGCTCATCATCCATCAATCAGACATTAAGTGAAGTGCAGTGTAATCAAAGTGAGAAAAGTGTAAATTCAAAAGTGCTTGTGGACAAGTGTACAACCCCTATACCGCGAAAAACGAAATTCAACTAGGGACGTTATAGCGTATCATTTAAAATTAAGGACCTAATGGTTTCACCTGTTATTCATATCTCATTATAAATCACTCATTCATCTTTGTGCTTGGGAGCATGTACGGTGTAACCGTACATCTTTTAAGTCAGCATTTTACGCGACACACGCGCTCCAATAACATATGTATTCATTTTAGTATGCGTCGATCCACCAAGGGACTCGTCCGTGCTCATTAGCAACTCTTAACCGCGTTTCTCCAATCAAGGGAGTTCGTGTCTGTATCCATCAAGGGATACCTAAACCTTAGCATATCGTGAAAGTAGTCGATTAACCGTTAAGCCAACAAGGGCCGCGTGTGTTCGCTACAATTCATTGAACTCATACAATCAGTCCACTCTCATTAACTTAGTATTTCATTGACAATATACAAAGTTTATTTGAGCTATCGTGTTTAATTCCTTACATAACATACAAAGGGGTGTGTGGTTAGCAACAAACCATACAGTATTTAAAATTTCAAACAAATCTGAGAAGTTAGAACTCTTATTTTTTTAACAGAACGGTATCAGAACTACAATTTAAAATCCGATTGTAGATGAGAACTCACAATGAAGGACCAGCAGAACATGTCATAAAATAAAAAAATACATTTTAGTGTCTTTAAAGTTTCAAAGAAATCTGGGCAGCTAAAACTCTTTTGATTTTAACAGATCCGTATCAAAACTGCAAGATAAAACTGGACAGTGAAATTTAAATACACTAAAATGTAATTTTTTTTTTTGACTTTGTGACTTGCTCTGCTGGCCCTTTATTGTGAGTTCTCACCTAGAATCGAGTTCTACATCACAGTTCTAATACGGATCTGTTAAGAACTAAAGAGTTCTAGCTTCCGCGACTTGTGTGAAATTTAAATACATTAAGAAGCCGTTCCAAAATTCACGGACTGCGTGAATAGGTATTTTACGCCAAGCGCGCGGGCAACGCGATCGAGGTGTCAATATGTGCGTCTGTGTAGCCCAACAAAATCTACCTTGCAGTGAACTCACGGAGACAAAACAAATTGATACTTTGACTTTTACCAATAAAATCTATGATCGTAATACAGAATTATTTTGGCTAACGTATTTTGATGTTTAAATGTAATAATTCCAGGTAGATTCCATTGTTGCTGTTAAAAAACATCCGACTTCAAACAGTCGTAGAAACATGCAAAATCTCATTTACTTAGATTACAATAAATACTAATTCTAGTCATTCTGTTATAAAATCCAAAATACTGAACAAATTTCGGAAAATTTTCTATGGGACCAATCTGGAAATAATATCATTATAGCCCATCCTATGAAATAAAAATAAATCCAAATCGGTCCATAAATGATGCATTAGTTAGGTAACAAACATTAAAAAATATGTAAAAATAATACAACCGAATTGTGAACCGCCTCCGTTTAGAAGTCGGTTGAAAATATTAATACACAATATAAATGAGATTTGAGGCAGCGATAGCCTAGTGGAGATACCAACAGACTGCCATGCAGAGGGTATCGGGTTCGAATCTACGGCGCGCACCAATAACTCTTCGGAGTTATGTGCGTATTGAATTGTTAATTATCGCTCGTCCCGTGCCTCGGAGAGCACGTTAAGCCGTCGGTCCCGGTTGTCATGAAGATCTTTGACAGTCGTTACAGGGCGTTAGTACATAGTATAAAAATAATAGTAGGATAGCTTCGTACAAATCGGCCGCCGCCGGTTTGAATGTGCGCGTGAATCCCCGGCGCCGTGTACGCACGTACTTTTCATGCACACAATCTCATAAACGAGCGCGGCGAGCGCGGATTCAGTACGGGATGCGCCGCGCGTCTGATCACGCGCATTCATGTAGGTACTACACTGCTCACCCGCTCGAATTGTTTATGTACATTCAGTTTTGTAATAAACGTTATTTATATTATACAATGTGTTAAACGACAGTAAATTAAACTTGTTATATTTTTCTCGTTATAAAGGGAATTTAGATAGTTATATAACGCATAAGTAGTAAGTAGGTATTTGAAAAAATATATGCAAGCTTAAATTGTGAAGTATTCAGCGCGACCACTTAAAAAAGCGGCGAAAAAGCGCGCGCGCCGACAAATCCGGCGCCGCGGTGTAAACAAGTGACAACCTGTGCGTCAACGCAAGAGTAGACGATTAACTCGCCGAGCGGCCTTAGGGCGATTTCAGATTAGCGTTTTATACGCGCGTATAAGCTCGTTTTTGGAAGCGCATGTAGGCGCGTAAAGGCTCGCCTTTTGGCACACGCGCAACTCGTACGAGCGTTGACGCGCTTCTAAGCTCGTATAGCCGCAAGGCGTCAGAATCCATGTTGACACTTTTTCACGTTTCGAGCGAACACGCCGAAATATGCCCGTTCGATTTTTTGAAGCTCTATTAAAGACTAAAGTAAAATTACGCTTCATCTAACTCCAGGGTGCAAAGTGCAGGGCTTTGGTCACAACCACGATAGTACTGAGATTAAGTAAATGTCGCGGCAATACAGGTAGTTTTTGGGTGTGTACTACACACGAAGCAGTTGACGTCATAGTTGAAATTTGTACCTTAGTGATCGTCTTCCAGTTCCTGTCCGTGTGGTGACGGATTAAGAATACAAATTGTCACCACCCCATATCATCCCATGGGTGTCGTAATAGCCGACAGAGGGAGCATATTATGCAGAGAACAGCACTGTAAGAGAAGGAAAACTTGATACAAACCCTATACCAACCCGCTTGGCCAGCGTGGTAAAGTAGGCCAATTCCTCCTTTCAAAGGAGAGGCCTAGTCCAGCAGTGGACTATTAAAAGCTGATGATGATGATCGTCTTACTTGATTTGAGTAGTATATATTGACCTGCACCAGTTTCTGTAGGATTATAACCAATAATATACTCCAAGGCGTTCTGTAATTAGTACTATTATAATTTTAATGTTCTCATGAGAGGAGTGCCTTACTGCAGTAGCAGTTTTTCCTTGTTCCTAAATAAAGTAATAGACCTTAGGAAAGTTTGTTTACAGATGCTTAGTTTGTCAAATACTCTAATTTACCGAAAAGCTTAAAATAAATGTAATATAAAGTTTGCTCTGGTTGGAACATATCTACATTTTTTTGTAGAACTGACAATTTGTGTGGAATAGACAGTGTTCCACCTATCTATCAGTTGGCTTAAAATTCTGGTGGACCACCCTGATACTATCAAAACACAATCTCTGGGATGGAATCTGTGTTGACACCAAAAATTGGTTTCAGAATTCGCGCGCAGGACGTATCCCGATCAAAAGTAATTGAAACCAATATCAATCGCTGGATGAAACTTCTTTGCGGTTTTGTGATGATGGTTGCGTGCTCCATAGTAGAGTAGTTTTCCATTGACAAACTTTATACTTGTACAGAAAAACGCGTAGTTATTTTTTTAAATATAGCAATGATGAGTCAATGCTGTGAGTTTATGGAGAATGTAATAATTTTCATGAAATTAAATTGTTGCATTGCTTCCAAACTTTGATACCTTAGCCCCATATGATCAATAGAATAATCAGATTTTGAAAGTGGCTTAATAGTATAATTTTAACCAACCAATCTTTATTTTCATATCACCCACAGCTTTTCATGAACATAATACTTGAAGCCACAAAAATATTAAGACAAACAGATCGACTTTAGAACACACAGAAGAGTCTTTGTATAATCGAAGGAAATTCTGAGTCCGTTTTAAAAATGAGTGCCTAGCAAATTTTCAGACACGACGCTCATAGATGTCGGCGTTATTGCAATCTTGTGGTGAATGAACACTAGGTAACTCCGGCCAAGTCACATTATGCCGCTCATTTCTACCGCTCTTATTGCAAATGAGCTCTGTGGTACTTCTAGAGAAATGCATCGGCATGAGTGTGGAAATGGCACCGGGATTGGAGACCTAATTTCCGAATGAGATTATTGTAATAAAGCTTTTCACGGGGTATTACTAAGTTAGATGTTGAATGAATGTTTGCAGATAACCTTTGTCATTTTCTGTCAAACATAGGTTACTAAAAACGGACGGTTGAATATAATTTAAGTACCTAAAATTCATCATATTATCCTGCTCATTACACTGCTTTCATGTTACGTGGACAGAACATATTCCGATTTAATCCAGGCAATTAACTGTACGACTAATTTTATCAAAATCAATTGAATCGTTTTGCGTGATCGATATTTAGAAGTTTGCTATAAAAATCTAAACAACATACAACATAACATAATTTTATATTGATATTATAGCATTATATCTTCTAGTATAAAAAACAGACAGACCTATTTAGCACCTCAGGATAGATATTAGCTATCGGATAAAGCCAAAGTTAGAAGGAAAATTGTATGATGTTATCTTCCAAGTATTTTAACCTGCACTTATATAACTGGGCCTCTTACTAGAAACATATATGATTGAAAATGGTGGCATTCGGCTTGGGGTGACTTAAATGCCAAGCAGATTACATATATGTACCACAGTACCATCCATGCAGTCTCTTTTTACAATAATAAAGGTTAAAATAAAATGCAGAAATATGTTTTATACTTGTAATGATTTTTAATGTTGACATTATTATACAGACTTAATATTATATATAAATAGTACAACTAATGAACATGGAAAAATAAATTAGTAAATTCTATAATTTCGTTCGCATATCTATTAAAAATGAATGGTAGATCGTAGCTTAAATCGTCTCCTAATATTTTATTACTTTACAAACTAAATAACACTTCTTGCAAATAATTTAGTATTAATAATTTTTAGTTTGATGAGCCTGCTTTGGATTTTTATTCAGACAATTTTAAAAAATAACTAATTTTACATCGAAATATTCACAGCATCTTTTTACTTAAATTCTATTTAGTAAATCTTATAAATGCTACATTTATTGTCCGAAATGTCGCAACCACAAAACTTACAAATATGACTATACTAAAATTAGAAAATCCTATCTAAAGTCGAGTCCATACATAAATTTCATCATCCTAAGTTCCCAAGAAATTGTTAAGGCCATGTGATAACACAGTAGTTGACAAAACATCCATAAGATTGCAATTTGAAATGATACGCGCTCAGTGCATGAAATTTTTCATATTACATTTTATATTTCATAAATTAGTTTCTCAAACAGACAAACTGCCTAACTTGGCAAATACAAATACAAATTATTTATTTGCGAAAATGTGGTATACAGAGATGTTGTTACAAGTTTAGATCAGCACATTTGCCGTCAAATTTTACAGCTTGCAAATATTTCGAGTTTGTTGAATTTTTACAATTTAAATATTCATTTACCGAATAAAAACATTTTGCCATTGACCGTCGAAACAATTCGTTCTTAAACTTATAATGAAGTAAATCATGTAAATGTTGCGGTAGATGATTGTAAATGCGTACTGCCATAGAGTAGCTGTTACGACTACATACGTCTGTTTTTATTGCAGGAAGAGTAAGTTTATTAGGATAACGCGTATTAACATTGCAGATATCTCTTTTGGCAGTAAATGAACTTGAGTTATTGTTTACAAAAATACATAACTCGAAAATGTAAAGACAGGGCACAATTAAAATTGAGAGCTTTTGAAAGAGAGGCTTACAAGTTGTCCAAGGCGTTACATTGAATATTGCTGTCACACATTGTTTCTGCGCTATGAACAATCTATTTATATTGACTGAGTTGCCCCAAAGTACGATGCCAAATCGGAGGTTAGATGCAACAAAGGCATGATAGAATAGAAGTGCTGTTTGTTTGTTTGAGATTTTTGTTAATCTCCATAGAGCATAAACAAATCTAATGATTTTACTACATGTCTTATCTACGTGGGCTTTCCAGTTGCAATAATCGTCAAAAAAAGAAATTACCTCGGATAGAGTTTGAGTATCATAATTAAGGTTTAAGTTATGTTTCTTGCCTCCTTTATATCGAAATTTGATATATCTTGTTTTACTGATATTCACATGTAAGAGGCATATGGACCCGACATAGCTAACAGGTTATACTTTTGAGGCATAATTTGAATTTTGATCTGAAACAGGTAGAAGATGTTAATTATTTTTTTACGTTGCTTTCTATTCATTCATTATTTGCAGCCCAACAAATGGCTTAAATTCTTCAATTTGACAATAACAACAGAAATAAATATAATTCACATGACTGTGTGTTTCAAAGTAATTCATCAATCAATTGTTTCTTCTTTTTAAATACTATTTATTTTGTTTTTGTTAATGTTGCTCTATATTCAGTGATTTGTGGCCATGGCGGAGTCTTCTTCTACCTCTGAAATGAAAATATTGATTTATTACTATAACGTATTAATAAACGCTAAGCAGAAGAGCATGCATGTAAAACTTGATGGGAGTGAATGAAGCAAGAGAGGTATGTCAGGATCGTTGCAAATGGCGTTCCGTAGTCACTGCCTACCCCTCCAGGAAACAGGCGTGAGTCTATGTATTTATGTATGTATTAATAAACGTGATGTATAAACGTAATTCTGAGCGTAAAGTATTATGACATGATCTTATATTCTTTATTCATTACTAACTTAGTGTAATTTATATATTATTATGTCAAAAATAAACATCTCTATCTATAAAGTCTATAAAGAAAATATGGCCAGGCGTTGCATTAAACATGAATACCTGTAGTTTTTCTCATCTACGAAAATACTAATACGTCATAAAAGCTTTTTAGCGTATATTTATCAGTTTACAATTTATCAACGATATCATTATAACGGGATCGCGGTTGGATGCGGGCGGCTCAAGATAGTTCGTGTGGAGAACCTTGGGGGAGGCCTATGTCCAGCAGTGAACGTCTCTATGCTGACATGATGATCATTACATAAGTGCTTTTTTTAAATAAGATAAAAACTTCTCTTCATAATATAATCCCTATCCCCTTTTGGAACCTGGTTTTGATATATTGATCTATTTTGAACCACATTTTCTTATGAAGTCGGTTAACAAGGGCTATATATTAGTTTACTTGTTAATCGGATACAACTGAACTTCTCTTCACAACCATTATCTTCAAGCATCACCTTAACTGTTTTATAGAATAGTTTCTGAAAAATCATTTAAGCGAAATAGTTTACCTGTTTTTTGGATATAACGGGACTGTTGCTTCAACGCAAAGCACTATAAATTTATTGTCACAGGAAAATCTCAAACAAGAACACATTATTTTCAAAATATTACATGGCCTCCGTGGTCCAGTGGATAGCGTATGCGACTGCTGATCGGAGTTCCCGGGTTCGATTTCCGGGTCGGGCAAAAGTGTTACTAGGTTTCCTAATTCTCAGTAGCAGCACGGAGTCTGGTGATGTGCCCGGTAACGGCAATAGGCTCGCCCCCTATTACGTGGGACCCAAAAATTCATTGCGAAATGTGGGTTTAATATTACATCTCTGCCTACCCCTTCAGGGATACAGGCGTGAGTCTATAAAATAACGATAAAACTAATTCTTTTGTCTAAATTATTCTTAACGGAAATACTCGAAATCACTATCCCATTTCCTTTTGTTTTTGTAAGTGCATAGCCAAATATGGTGTCGGAGTTTTATGACCACCCGAAGGCCTCCGACATGGCTTAACCACTTACGTCCTGGGACAAGAATCAGACCGACAGCTTTAACTGCCCTCCAAAACTATCTTTAATCCAAATTCAAATTCAAATTTTTATTTGCTCAAATATAGGTACAAAAATGGTGATAAAGATAGGTACAAAATAGATCCACCATATTTTACCTTGCGGCATGCAAAAAAAATATCTCCAGTTAATACAATTTAAATATAACTAATTAAATAAATAAAAACAAAATGTCAATAAATTACATTAATAAATTATAACAAAACAATAATAAAATTTGATAAAAAAGTTAATAAATCACATTAATACATTTTAACAATACAATGAAAATGTCCTATAAATTAATCATCAATACAAATTCAATTTTAATGTTATAATTACTCCTTTTGACGTGACAACGTCTTATAAATTGGTTTGCCGGGTGACACTTCAAGAAACTGCGTTACGCTCCGCTCACGTTATGCGCTCACAATGAGAGCGAGTGAGAGGCACGCGTCCCGCCTAAGAGCGAGAGAGACAGACATAAAAAGTGAAAGGCACGCGTCTTTCATCCTTCTTCCTACTATACGAATGAATATTCACATTAAAATTATTATTTATTATATAAGTCGTTGTCACGTAAAACTTTCGCCCGTATACCGACTTTACAGGCAACCAATTTTTTATTAAACAATTTGATCATTTAAAAATTCGTGAACCGAGTAATATATTTTTTTGAGTAAGAGACATTTTACTCTACTTTTAAATATATTAGCATTTGCTGTTTCTAATATTGATTTAGGCAAGTGATTGTAAATTTTCGGAGCCATGCAGAATACACTCTTTTTAAGAAAGCTGTAGAATTTGATGGACACGATATTTTAAGGTGATGTCTCTTACTTTTCAATTTTTCAAACAGTTGCAAGTTTTTCCTAACAAATAATGCAGTTTCCAATATATATATGCATGGTAACGGCAATATTTTCAGCTCTAGAAAGTAAGGTCTGCAACTATCTGTTTGTTTTATTTGACATATAGACCTTATGCACTTCTTTTGGGAAATAAATACATTTTCGACATCGGTGGAATTGCCCCAGAATATGACACCATAACTAAGAATCGGCGATACATAACCATGATAGGCCGTAATAACCGTTGATCTACTGGCAGTTTTAGACAGCTTATACAGAGCATAGGAATGCTGATTTATTTTTGCACATAATGATTCTACATGAGATTTCCAGTTCAGAGCTTCGTCAATATTAATTCCTAAAATGTTTGTTGTCTTTACCTTTTCTATTGGTTTGTCATTATAACTTATATCTAAGTCAGTCAATCTGTTTGCTCTATTTCGAAACACCATTATGCTAGTTTTATCAATATTTAATTTTAAATTATTTACTGTTAACCATTGAACAGTATTTTATAAGGTTTCGTTTATGTCATATTCAAGCTGAGATTTGTTATTGCCAGTAAGCACGACTGTACTATCGTCTGCAAAGAGTATGGTTTTATGGTTTGTTATCCGAGGCAGATCGTTTACATAGATAATAAACAAAAGCGGTCCCAACACGCTACCCTGAGGAACTCCAAAAACTACCTTCCTGGGCTCAGATGAGTAATTTACTACCATCTTTTTGGATGTACACAGTCTAGAAATTTGTGTTATCTGTATCCTGTCACTTAGGTATGATTTCACTAAGTCTAATGTAGTTCCCCTTACTCCATAAGCATAAAGCTTATTTAATACAGGACATGGTCCACACAGTAAAAAGCCTTACTCAAATCCATAAAAACAGCAACTGCTTGACTTTTTTTATCAATTTCAGTCATTACTATATTAAGAAATTGATATATTACCATGTTTATATTTTTATTTTTTCTAAACCCAGTTTGCTCATCTGCTAGTAACCCATTTAATTCAAAATAACTATAAAGACATCCATGAATAACTTTCTCATATATCTTAGATAAGGCTGGTACTAGAGCTATAGGTCTGTAACAGTCCATATTACATTTGTTATTTTTCTTAAAAAGTGGTTTTATAATGGTGATTTTCAGTTCCTTGGGAAATACACCATTTGTTATAGAAAGATTAATCAAGTAGCTCAGTATACAAGATAATTTAGAAGATACATGTTTTAATATTTTGGTAGATATGTCGTCATAGCCAGTACTATTTGTGGGTTTTAGTTTTAAAATAATTGCATTAATGTCATCAGGAATAGTAGGAGGCATAAACAAAGAAACTGGCATATTGCTCATACATATTTTGCCTGTAGTTTGTTCCAGTTTGGTTATTTGATCAACAAAATAGTTGTTGAATAAATTCGCAATTTGCAAAGGGTCTCTGATAGTTTCATTATTAACTGTAAGATTCTAAATGTCCTCTTTAAGTGCATTACATTTATTTTCATTGATGACAGCCTAAGTGGCTTTACATTTGTTGGATGCATTATGAATGAAGTTGTCATTTTGTGATCTCTGTATCAATCCCACTTCTGCAATCAATATGGATTACTCAAAATTCAATAAAAATCTATTGAAAAATGTTTTAACAATACATTTTCCTTCAAAGATAGGGCACTGAGAAAAGTGCTTTTTTTAACCTTTTGAGCGCCATTGTCACATATATGTGACAAGCGAAAACTGTCCCTGGACGCCAACGTCACAAATATGTGACAGAAAAAGCTGTATACAATAACACGAAATAAACAATTTGAACATTACTTGAATGCCTGTTTATTTATATTTCCTTAAAATAGAGGTTCTAATGCTTGTTTATTTCTGTTAAACGAGTTAAATAGCATTATAGATATTGAGACATTTTACGTTAAAAAGTAAGAAATCAAATCTTAAAAAAGAATGTTCTCACACGTAACAGTCACAAATATGTGACCGCTAGTGATGTAGCGCAAGTTAGATAATATCAAAAATTTACATCAAAGATCATTTTAAAACTTCCTTCTACAATGTATAATTTTAGATAATTTAGTACGAGGATAAAACAGCATTAGTTTTATAGAATCAGACTTAAAAAAACATTTTAATAGCTACATAGTCGAAGATAAAATTGGCTGGGTCGAATTCCGATATTCGCTAATCTTGACTCAGGCGCATCCCTAATACAACCCGAATTATCAGTGCCTTGTACGCCATGGTCACAAATAGACGTCAGCATCGTGACGTCACAAGCGCAGGCGATCAGAAATAGTGAAGAAAGTAAACATTATTAAAATATTTATTATTTATTTTATACTGACTGTTATAATGAGTGCGAATTTAATGATTACGGAGGAACTTCTTCGCATATTAGAAGGAGTTCCTGAATCCTGATGACGAAGGCTTTTCGGAAACAAAATCTTTGGACGACTATGATTTAAAGGTACCTAAGGAAGTACCTACAGTATTTTTTTCTGCTTTTATTTTAAACAAAAATTAATCATATTAAAAACCGAGATAATATCAGTAGGTATGTGGCCCAGTATAATTGGTGCTAGTAGACCGAATGTAACTTATTTTTGTTAAAAATAAGTTAGACAGGTACCTTTGGGAATGTTCTTTTTTTGTGAAACAACTGTGGAAACAACTATAGATATTTTTTTATGTTTATACGTACCTCCTATACTGATACATATACTTAAACTGTTTGAACTTTCGGAATTATAAAGATTATAAATGTACCTAATTATAAAAAACCGTTTTATTTATTTTAAAATAATATGGTACGGGATCACATCGATAAGTGAGATTTACGTTGCTGCATCCTTATTTCGGAAGCGAAATAGTCATACAAATGGCGCGCCGTCCACGCCATGGTCACAAATAGAAGACAGCAGATAAAGACTAGTGCTGTGCCTATAGTTATTACATTTAATTATATTGTCGTCTCATAACTGTTATTACGGTGTTATACAACTCTGTAAATTATGTATAACTATAGCGGTGGCGGAGTCCTGCTTGCTGCGCGACCGGGCGTCACCATACGACGCCGACCAGAGCTTGAATCGGAGCTCGGAGAAGATCTATGGGCATGTATCACTCACCGAGGTACCTCTCTTATTGTATGTGTAGTTTATATTAAGCCAAGTGCCAATGACGCCATCTATATGAATGTGTTTTCCAAAATTGAATCTTTTGTATCTCAATCTAATTGTACTTTTTTAATTACTGGTGACCTAAATATGGAAAGTGCTTCTAACAATATTAAAAATTATTATTGTTATTTTTTAACCTATTGTAATCTAACTGAACATAATAACATCGTTAGTTCTCATGGAAGTATTCTCGATGTCGTGTTGGCGCGAGAGTGCATTGGGTCGCGGTCGCGATATGTGTGCGTGTGCGAGGGTGAAGGGTTCGTACCGATCGACCAACTGTACCATCCGGGGCTCGAGATAACGCTAAGTCTTCGATCGCACACTGACAAAACGACCGAATTTCTACAACCGAGTAATATTGCAGTATCACACGATTGGAATTTTAATAAAATAGATATCGTATTATTTAGTTCATTGCTTGAGGAAATTTCTTGGCAACCTGTCCTCGAGAGCTATGATGTATATTCTGCAACTGACGCTTTCTATAAGATAATTTACCAATTATTTGATCTTTGTGTTCCTAGAAGAAATAGGCGTGCTACAAAGTGCAAAAGATATCCCGTATGGTTTGATGCTAATATTATTAAAGATATCAGTTTGAAATCTAAACTGCACAAGACCTGGTTGAAGTCCAGATGTATAAATACCTATAGCTTATTCTCGGACATCCGTGTTAGCCTAAAGACTCGTATAACTGCCGCATACAAAGCTCATATGATAGCCATTGAAGAAAATTTACAAAACAATCCACAACGTTTCTGGGCTCATGTACATAGCCTTAAATCTAAGGGTGGTTTTGAGCCTAGTGTCACCTACAAAGACACTGTGTGTGTAGGCGTGGGAGCAGCTGAAGCATTCGCTAATTATTTTTCTAGTGTATTCCTAAGTGATCTGCCTGCACTTGACTGCAAGACATGCGTCGAGTACGGTGTGCATGGCGGTTATGTTTCCATACCTACTTTGTCACTTCGAGATATAGATCGCGGCATAAACAAATTAAAATCGAGTAGCTCGATTGGTCCAGATAATGTACCTACTTTTTTACTCAAAACTTATAAGAAACACTTCATTCTGCCACTTGGTCATATTTTTAACCTCTCACTTAAACATGGCAAATACCCTACCCAATGGAAAATTTCCAGAGTTACCCCAATCCCTAAGAATATTAATAAGATATTAGTAGATGAATACCGTCCTATAGCAATCTTGTGTGCTCCTGCAAAAGTATTTGAATATATACTACATACAGAACTATACAGACAGGTAAAACAGTTAATCGGTGATAAACAGCACGGTTTCAGGCCAGGTCGCTCTGTCAATACAAATTTATTATGTTTAGTTGATTACATCTCTGGTGCGATGGATCGTAGGCTACAGGTTGATGTAATTTATTTTAATTTTCAAAAGGCGTTCGATAAAATTGATAATGACATACTACTGCATAAATTATCGGACATCGGATTTACCCCGAATCTACTTGCCTTCTTCGCTGATTATATGAGAGATAGACTTCAGTACGTAAAACATGGCATCTATGAATCACAACCATATCACACTCGATCCGGTGTTAGCCAAGGCTCAGTTCTTGGCCCTCTTCTTTTCCTAATTATGATCCATGACCTTCCGAAAGTGGTGTGTGCCGCTAACTGTCTTTTATACGCAGACGGCCTTAAACTATTTCTCGAAATTAGTTCCCCTAGCGACTGCATTCGTTTGCAAAATGATATTGAACTAATTCATAAATGGAGTATCGTCAACAAAATGTTATTTAATGTAAATAAATGTAATGTAATGACCTTCTCCCGTAAAAGAAAACCAATTGTTTGCGATTATACACTGAATAACTTATCCATAAATAGATCACACCATGTTAAAGACCTAGGAGTAACTTTTGATACCGGTTTAACCTTTCACGAGCATGTATCTGATCTCGCTAAAATAACATACAGTCGGTTAGGCTTTGTACTACGCAATGTCAAGGACTTTGCCAACCCCCAAGTTATTAGAATACTTTATAACACCTTAGTTAGAAGCAAGCTGGAATCCAGGGCATGTGTTTGGAACCCGCATCAAATCAAGTACACGCAGATGCTTGAAAAAGTACAAAAGGCCTTTTTAAGGTCGCTTTACAAAATGTGCTATGGATACTATCCATTTCTATATCCGACAAAATTCCTTCTCGGTCAGCTTGGATATAACTCGTTAGAAGTGAGAAGAACTTTAGATCAGCTTACTATCTGCTGCAAGGTGCTAAGAGGCTCTGTCGACTCACTTCAGCTACACAATTTGTTATGCACGTTCTTTGTGCCAGATGAACCCGGAGTGTCGTCAAACAGGCGTGGTCGGCCACACAACCTCTTCCACGTGTATCCCAGTCGTACTGTGGCAAGATCTAAGTCACCGCTAGTCCGTGCGCGCCATCACCTCAATGCACTTCTCGCCGCCAACACAGACTGTGACATTTTGGTGGATAACTGGACATCTATTGTGACTGTCTTCCAGCGGTATTGTGAGAACATAATCGACCAATGGGACAGATGTAAAAGGAATGACATCCATGATGTAGACATAATGGAAATTTAATTACTTCTTACTTACTTACTTTTATTTATTTTTACTCTCGGTGTTGATTTATTATTACTTTTCTATTTTGGTCTGTATTGTATCACGTGTTTGTGTTTTGTTTGTATTAATTATGTATATGATTTGCGTTTGTTTTTATATACTTGTGAGATATTTGTAAGTGGTGTATGCCGTTTTTATCTCAATAAATAAATAAATAAATACTAGGAGGAAGTGTAATTAGGAATTAAATTTCAATGTTACAAGGACATTATATTCTGAAATCGGAGACGAAAATAAAAATACAATTAAATATCGTTGTAGTATTGGAATCCCTATTTTTTTCGTAGGTATTTGCGCGAAATTTGTGGCTTGGCGTTGAGGGCAGGTTCATGTGTTTTTGCTCTGGCGTTCAAAAGGTTAAAGTTTACTTACAATTCTTCGTCTAGTAGTCTTTGGCTATCTAGCGAAGATCCTGCTCCGTAGTCGCTGTGAGACTCGCTTCTCCATTCTTTACAGTCGTCGTAAGTTTCTCCGTATCTATTAGCTCCATGCCAAATTATTTTATCGGGCACAAAAAATATTATGAATGATAATTGCGAGCATCTTAATTTTATTGTTCTAATTCGTTATCATCTTTGTATCAAAGGGAATAAAGACCATGTCACACTTTATTGGCATGTTCTGCATGGCTCTGTACTGTCTCCAAGTTGTAAGATACCGGCAAGCGCGCTGACAAGCCACCATTGGCATTTTTCACCCATGACCTTTAGATAGCAATAGATTAATTTTAAATTCATCATTCACAACATGGTCATATAATTTAATTTGATATTTGATCTATATAAACTCAAACTCAAACTCAAATATGTTTATTTCCATAAAAATGTTTAAGTTTCTTGGACACGTCAGAAGGTCATACAAATAAAAAAATAAAAAAGTAAATTTAAATGCATATTAACATAGTTGAGCATTGAAAAAAAAATGCCTGTTCAGAAAGTAGAGCCTCGTGAGAAGAATCAGGCAAGTAACTCCGGGCCACTCTTTTCTTCGTCTTGATTCTATACAATTTAAAAACTTAGTAACTTCTATAATGTTGTTGTCAATTAATGAGGTTTCTTTAATAATAATATAAAAGTACTAAGCTAGCATGTATGGCAAGTACACTAGTAGGCAAGTACACGTATTATTAAAAAGTTAACATCTGTCTTTAATTTATTTGTTGACGTGCCATGTCTCGTGGATATTTTCTTTATCAACGACAGACTTATTGTTCTGCTAGAAGATTAAAAATATGACGGGAGTTGTACACTTTTGTGGAGGCTGAAGCGAGATATGAAACTGTCGGAGGAATATGATCGCTTACCATCGACACGTTTGTGAGTTTTATGTGATTATAATATTGAGACGGAGTGATGAGAATCTAGAGTGGAATATTCAGAATATTGTGATTACGTTTGTAGTTGTGCTACAGGTGTACATCGTTATTATAAGTACAAACCAGTAGGCGGTAAGTGTATTCGTCATTCTGAACAAATTTTCTGTTCTTGGACAGAGGCGAAATTGCAAACAAGCTCAGTTAATTCACAGACTTGTCGAAGTTAAAGTTAAATATTGTATGCAATTGCAGATTCTTGTTTCAGCATTGTATAAATGTACATGATTTTAATTTAAAACAATAACAAAGAAAACTCTCACGTTTAATAAAATGGCGTGTTAAATTTTAGGTGTAAGCTAAATTTACTTGCACCACATATATTCCACATAAAGCCGTCATAATAAATCATACTTGCCCACAAAATTAAAGTAATAAAAAGATGTAAGTCAAGAGCCGTATTCCAAACTGCAAGAGACATTTTTCTAAAGATTTCCCCGTGATCCGGTGTCAGAGCTCACTTCAACGTAAGACCTCATTTTTTCCAACATTTAAATTATTAACTTTCTTTAAAATAGTGCAAAACAATGCAGCTGAGCACGACTACTTTTTACGAGTACTAAACTGAATATAAAATAGTAATACTTTAATATCCTACATCCATTCATACTGCCTCACACTTTACGAGACTATTTAAGAATATTTAAGTTTATTTGTACTACTTTAAACTGAATATTTGAATTGAAAGATATCATTTTTTATATCAAGACATTATAATACTTTTGATGAAATCTGACTATCTCAGTCTCCCTTCTCATTATTATTTTCATCATCAATACATACATACATACATACATATCGTCACGCCTTTTATCCCCGAAGGAGTAGGCAGAGGTGTATTTCTACACCCACTTTTCGCCAGATAAACTTTAGTCCCACGTAATAAGGGGCGAGCCTATTGCCGTACCGGGCACATTTCCAGACTCCGTGCTGCTACTCAGAATTTCGTGCCAGAAAAACCCAATAAAACTGCCCGACCCAGGAATCGAACCCGGGACCTCCCGATACCACGCGCAAATTTATGCCGCGAGACCAACGAGGCAGTCGTATAGGGTTTGATGTTGAGTTTTCCGTCTCTACGCAAAGATGGTATTTGCATCGTGTTATCCCTTAGTCGCCATCAATATATGTTAAAATTTGGCTTGTATTTTCCTTGATAGGGTGAATAGGGATGTAAGAAGTGAGGATTTTATGTCTCTACCTTCAGTATTTCAGGCACTACGATTATGGGTCAGGACACGTTTTTATATAATTATACTCGTACATATACCTAAAATGCCACAAACAGTAAAAGCAAAAAATAACAACTTACACATATCTCATGGGTATACATAAAATATTAAAACGCTGGTAGCAACTAAGTATTTCATTAGCTAATCTAAAGCAAGATAATTTTATCTTGCTTTAGATTAAAATTATATTAATTTAAGCTCGAGAAAGTACAACAGCTTCAAATGAAAATAAATTTACTCAGTGCGTCAGCGTTAAGCTTTTGCTTCAGAAAAGCATATTAAATAGTTAATATTAATTCAAATTATATGGAGAAGCACTTTGAAGATAATATTTGAACAATCTATTCACTTCCTCGCAGCGCAGATTAGTTTGCAAGCAACTGTACTGATTGCTGTTTTGAATGTGCACAACTTTGTTCACAGTAGCGTTTAGATCTATGCGTTAATTTGTATAAATTAATGCTTTTCATTATATAATAATACAATTGTTATTTTTCAAAGGGTAGCTCAAGAGTGTATACGCTTTATAATTCTTTAAAAGACAGCGCCCATACCAGATATGGATCATATGTATGATCCATCCAGAATCCAGAATCTGAATCCAAACACCTTAACAAACATTTGGCAAACTTACGTAATTATGAAACAGACTTAAAACCTATACCTATAGGTAAACTAAACAAGGTATTATCCCGCGTGAGAATCAAACTCTCTCCTCGTATCAAACTATCAGCAGCGCGTCGATCACTTCAACGTTACGCTGTCTAAATTCAAAATCAAAACGATGTTTAAATTCAACCAATAATATGATGTCTGTATTCAAAAAATTCCACTTACAAATAAAACGCTGTTAGCATTTTGTATCTTAAACTTGACAACAAAATAACAAAAGGATAATAAATGCCTCAAGAGATAAATAGTAAACGCCGTTAAGTATTCGTTCAATGAATGTTCAGGCAACTCAGTCACTACGATCCGTTTCTTCCCACAAACATTAGAGTCCTAAGAACCTAGATTTTCGGCAAAGCCTTTATTTAGATCTGTAAATAATCTTAAGAATTTAATGTGTTTTCTAAGCATAACTTAACTTAAATTGGCAATCTTTCGAAGGTCTTGTGGTGAATTTTGTTTAGCATTTCTATTCATAAAGGTATTAAATTGTATACTTATGTGATAGATGATAAATTTTGGGTTGCTTTTAGTCTGAAGTGTCCCTGATTACCCGTAATTTGACATTTCAAACATTGGTAGTAAATGAAAGCTTTATAAAGATAAAACTATATTTTTGTGTCAGTTAAAAGCTTATTAAGGTCGTTTATTAACTCTAAAAACTAAATTGAATGAATTATATATTTAGTTACTAAATCATTATTTGCACAATACCACCGTAGGGTTTGTGCAATCAAAGTAATGAATTGATATTATTAATTTCAACTATAGGTACAAGATGTAAACGTAAGGTGATCAACAAAACCTCGAGTCAAAAATTGTAACGATTGAAAAAGTTTTAAGTAGGTAATTATAATTATTAAAATGACGCACGTTCTATCCGTTTCTCGCAAAATAATAATTTATAAGGGGCAGCAGTGAATTATCAAGAAGGCTGAGGAAAGGACCAGGTGACATCACTTAGTGTCATGGCTAACTCTGTCTAATGAGCAATATTGAGGCGCAACCGTGTTGAAAATACTTATAGTATTTTAGACATAGTAATTAATTTGAACTATGGAATGTACACTGCAAGCTGCCTTTATAAGTATTAAATACCGTCTAATTGGAACGCTTGAAAGTGAAGCACAGAGATTATGTCAATTAGAATGAAGGAGTTTCGGATTTTTTGCTCAAGTATGAAATGAGGTGGCAGTTGTGGTCTTTACGGAGTCTTTTAATCAGGTAGTTTTCTGTTATTCAGTGTCTTGGGGAATGACTGAGAATGTGACTGTAATGGTATACGATTCGATATAAGCTAGCATCTGTAATGAATTGAATTGAATAAAACAAATTTTGCAATTGCTATTAATTTATTTTTCGTAAGGTGATGCTTTACGTAGCGCCATGGTGTCGTGTTTGTAGCTTACGTAGGCGGCTTGATTATAATTAGTAACTTTTTTATGGTTTTCTTGCAATGTTTTTTTACCATGAAATTCAAAAGATAATTTTATCATAATATAACTTTACTTAAGTAAGTATGCTAATCAAATACCTTGTCTTTAGTAAAAGCTTGTCGTACCTATTAAAATAGCTTGTAATGATTATAGTTATTGTCACTATATCAGGAGAAGAATGGTTTAGCCATGTCATACTTGTCGCGTTCCGTAAACTCCAACAATACTACTGGCTACATTTACATACGTAGAAGAAAGAAAATATAAAAAATAAATCATGATCATTGATTATTAAAACCAATGTAATGTGTCCATCATGTTCTTTACGATGAACCTATGTATATGCATTAGTATACAAAAAGTCCATTAAAGATCGCTGTTCATTTGGTTGACTCTAGTTCTTATAACTCATCAAACGAACAGTTTTTCTTACCTTGACATTGCAAACTAAACTCGAACATTTTGAACTAACCGCAAATAACTTTACCCATCATTCATCGTATGGAGCCAGTGGAGCGGAAACGAATTCTCGACACACTAAATACAGCACGTGTAGTAAATTACAAATTTTATCATTGTCGGCTCGAATATGTAACTTAAATATGGGTATATGTTTAGCCAATAAGAAAATAAATGTATTTGAAGAGAACTCATCAGTTGCCCATGTCATCTAATCTCAAACTAGACAAAGCCTGATGACGAGAGCTGTCTAATACACAACGCCTATGTAAAGAACAGATAGTTGTTTATCACACAAAATATTGTCATGGGTGATATTAATTATCTTTGTAATAGTGTATCTGGTCAATAAAAATCTTAATCATCTTAACAGTTCTGTTATAAAAGATGATGCCAAACAATTTGAGAACGTAAGGTCAAGCAATAATAAGTATCCCCTGCGCTGAAGGAGAAAATAAAGTGAGTATCGGCTGATGGAGACACACCGCTCAGCTCCATCCAGCGCGACACATCACATCTGTATTGAGTACCCAACGTCATAGTCTCAACTTGTAGATGACATAGCTAAGGCTGCAAACTCGAGCCGTTCTGAACAGTTTCACCACAGTTTGATTTCGAACGGATTCTGAAGCGCACCTCACTTTAGGGTTGGGATGCTACGGGGTGCAGATGAAGGAAAATAAGTGAGCACAATATTTTGAACTGAGCATTTGATAAACATTAACCTGCTATGTTGGTTATTTTCTGACTAAAACCTAGCTAAACAATTATTATGGATCTATTTATATAGTATAAATAGATCCATAATAATTGTTTAGCTTATGTAATCTTCATAAATTTCAGAGCTTGTATGAGGCTGCTGTTCACCCCATACATCGACAGTACCGACCACATTTCATTCCTCACCACTTTATCGTAAGCCTTTTCCAAATCCACGAATGCGCAATAGACCTTTTGACCTTTGGCCAAGAATTTCTCGGCATATGCACCGAAGGAAAATGCTTGATCCGTGCACCCCATACCCTTCATGAAGATTCTAGAGCTTGTGTGAGGATAAATAAATGGGTCGTATACTGATTGGTTTACCATCGAGACAGGTGTTATACAGAGATGTGTAGCGTCGCCGTGGCTGTTCAACCTCTTCATGGACAGTTGTTTACAAGATTTGAAACATAGTGACTGTGGATTAAGGATGAATGAGTTACTTGTCAAATGCCTTCTTTATGCTGATGATCAGGTAATACTTGCGTCTTCATAGGAGAAGTTGCAGGAGATGGTATCAATCATGCATGGTTCTTTAGGGAGGAAAGGAATGAAAGTGAATGTGAGCAAGGCGAAAGTTATGGTTTTTGAAAAGGAGGAATGTGTTACGGCTTGTAATGTTATGATCGATGGACAACGAGTGGAGCAAGTGAATGAATACAAAAGTATATTTAGGTACGCTGTTAAATAGGAATGGTAAGAATGAAGAAGATATTGAAAGAAGAGTTACTGCAGGTAAAAGGGTGACTGGAGCTTTGAAGGCTTTTATGCAAAAAGGCACCTTTGGCTGTGCATAGAGGGGTGTTAGTACCTACACTTATGTATGGTAGTGAAAGTTGGGTATGGCAGAATAGACATGAAAGTAGAATAAATGCAGTAGAAATGAGAGCACTAAGAAGTATGTGTGGAGTGTCTTTAAACGACAGAGTAAAGAATTGTGTGATAAGAGAGTGTTGTGGGGTAAAAGAAGATGTAGTGACAACCATTGAGAAATGTACGCTAAGATGGTTTGGACACATGGAGAGGATGGATGAGGAAAGACTGACCAAGAAGTTATTTGGGGCAAGTGTGAACGGGACAGGAGGAAGGGGAAGACCTAGACGGACGTTTTCCGACCAGATTAGAGACATCCTTAAAAAAGGATAGGTTAGAAGTACCCTTAACCGAAGAGCATGCATGAAAAATTTGATGGGAGTGAATGAAGCAAGAGAAATATGTGAGGATCGTTGCAAATGGCTTTCCCTAGTCTTTGCCTACCCCTGCGGGAAGCAGGCGTGAGTCTGTGTATGTATGTATGATATGTTATTACTAGTTTTAATGATAAACATCAACCCAAGCAACTGAAATGGTAATTATTATCTATTATCGTTCAATCACATGTCTGCAGTCGTCACGCAAACACGTGCATCCACATCTTGTTACTCAGTATCGCAGTCCGGTTAACAAGGGCCTTGTGACGATGTAGTAGGTATTTTCATGGCTTGAATCAGTGTCAGAAAATTTCGATTCTGTAGTTCCAACAGGCCCAGCAATTTTTCGTCACTAGCGTCGTCATTTTGAACACGTGGGTCGTTGTGGTCCTATCCCACTTCTGATGACGGCGGGTCCTCATGCCTGTCACCGGAATCATAGTCGTCTTCCATTTTGTGTACCCGCAGGCGCTGAAATAATAACTCGACACGGTAGTTGATACGCCCCTTTATTGATATTAAGCAAAAGTCAAACGAATACACCATTAATTAACCCAATGTAGATGGATAGCAAACGCGGTGATCCCCTAAGATGGCGTGACTACCGTTCACTTCGGCGCTTCAATCCAAACTGCATCAACGGTCCGTCCTCACACTTTACGTCATAACCGCTCGCTTGCCGTCAACCGTCTGTGTTGCCAATTTAAAATAATATTAACACACTATTACGTGTTAGTCACGCCATCCAGGATTTCACCCAGGTACTAAGCCTGGCGTTTCTTCACCAACAATTAACCAAATCAACTTCCGTAAACGTATTTTATCTGTCCAACTGACACCTTGCTCCGACAAATATAAAATCTAGTCTATTATTTCTGGATAAAAGAGCTTTCTACTCGTAAGTGAATTACTAAAAACATTGAGTATTTTCAGTTTGTTGATGAAATGCAAAACATTATTTCCTTTGTTCAATCTATCTATTAAAACATATCGCCATCAGTCGCGCAAAAAATTATTGGATCGGTCTGTTTATCCCTCTCTTTTGTTTTGTTCGCCTTAAACAAATCCAATATTAACGAATAATTTTGCAACTGTAATAATAATTACCATTTCAGTTGCTTGGGTTGATGTTTATCATTAAAACTAGTAATAACATATCATACATACATACATACACAGACTGACGCCTGTTTCCCGCAGGGGTAGGCAGAGACTAGGGAAAGCCATTTGCAACGATCCTCACATATTTCTCTTGCTTCATTCACTCCCATCAAATTTTTCATGCATGCTCTTCGGTTAAGGGTACTTCTAACCTATCCTTTTTTTAGGATGTCTCTAATCAGCAGGCCGATTCAGAATGTCACGACAAGTAATCGTACGATATGTCAAATTATTGTCCTCGTCTGTTAGCCGCCTATCAGAGATATGTTAAACAAATATTCATTGAATTCGGTTTATTTATTAATTTACTTTATACTGAATGAATAAAATTGATAGGAAATGCATTAGTTCTGACAAAAAATGAGGTAGCCCGTTTGACAATTAACGGAATCGAATGTCAAATGAGATATCGAACGATTCTGAATCGCCCCCCTGCAGACCTAGACGGACGTTTTCCGACCAGGGCCCTGGTCGGAAAACGTCCGTCTAGGTCTTCCCCTTCCTCCTGTCCCGTTCACACTTGCCCCAAATAACTTCTTGGTCAGTCTTTCCTCATCCATCCTCTCCATGTGTCCAAACCATCTTAGCGTACATTTCTCAATGGTTCTCACTACATCTTCTTTTACCCCACAACACTCTCTTATCACACAATTCTTTACTCTGTCGTTTAAAGACACTCCACACATACTTCTCAGTGCTCTCATTTCTACTGCATTAATTCTACTTTCATGTCTATTCTGCCATACCCAACTTTCACTACCATACATAAGTGTAGGTACTAACACCCCTCTATGCACAGCCAAAGGTGCCTTTTTTCATAAAAGCCTTCAAAGCTCCAGTCACCCTTTTACCTGCATTAACTCTTCTTTCAATATCTTCTTCATTCTTACCATTCCTATTTAACAGCGTACCTAAATATTACCGCGCGCGCGCTACCGAAGTATACATACGAATAAGCTCTCTGCATTTTTAATTGTAAACTCAAGTTAAAAGTTAACAAGTATAGTTTAAACTCAAATCATTGAACAGATAGGAGTCTGATCAAGTATCTGTGTCAATAACAACATATTTGGGTGAATATTTGTGAAGATATCACAATATAAAGTGAAGAGAAAAATTGTCAACAAAGAACAGCTGACCGTTACGGGTGAGTCATTTCACACAACCCGTCGCCCGCGCGATCCAATATATCTGTCGCATTCGCACATCTACGTGTTGACTATTGCTGTCCCTCTTGCACAAGAATATCACGCGGCTTTGGCGTGATACATTTTATACATCAGCTACCCAACTTACCGTGTTGGAAATATTTTTTTTGCAATGAATACAATTTGTGCAGCATGCAACCAAGACATAACGACAAAAAGATCCATAAAATGTACAACTTGTAAGGCTAACTACCACCAAATTTGTGTGAATGCTACTTTTACCAGCGATAACAGCAGGCAAAACGATAGTTGGCTTTGCCCGTTATGCCGCACTAAGACACCTAAGGCCGATAATACTGAAACACCAATTCGCTCAACAGCAAATGCGTCTATTCTTGATGTCTCCGACGCTAGTATCTCTAACGTGAATACAAAACCACGGGCCAATAGGCGTATGACCCTCGGTTCACCTAGTAGGGATAACCTGGAAGAGGTGGCGCCGCTTATTAACATTGCAGAGATTAGAGATATCATTAGACAGGAAATCTTAGCTGCCGTAGAGGAATCTTTGCAGAGTTTGGTGGTAAGCAAAATGCATGACTTAGAACAAGCAGTCAATGATGTCAAGATGATGGTAGCTTCATGCTCTCGACAGAATCAAGAGCTTATTGCTAAATTGGCTGAAAGAGACCGTAGATTGAAGGAGTTTGAACAACAGAAAACTCCTCAAAAACCAAAGCAGCAAATAAGCCTGCCTAAGAGCCCTAACCAGTCATCTTGGAGTAACATCGTGGGATCAACTAAACAAGCCGACCAGAGCAAAGTTCGCGTCTCGCAAGTGAGCGGTAGCACATCGGCTGAAAGCAACAAAAGCGCTAGGGTCCAACAGTCAGACAGCAATATGGAACACGGTGTCTCTGAGCAGCATGTATTGCAGGAGGAAACGGCACAGGGAGAGTGGCGAACAGTTACAAGCAAAAAGAAGGATAGAAAAGCAAATAGGACAGCAGTGAAAACAGGAGAAAATAGTCAATTGAGTAATCTGCGTGCTATTGAAAGGAAAAAGTATCTGCATGTGTGGTCTTTGCACCCAGACACATCAACGGACATAATAATAAAACACGTCACTAGCATTTGTAGCTGTAGCAATAGCAATATCAGCGTGGAGAAGATAAGTCACAAAATAGAACGTGACTACTCTTCCTTTAAAATAGGGATTGCAGAAAGTCTATTTGAACAGATTGCAAATGAAAAAGCTTGGCCTATTAATACGCGGTTTAGCGAGTGGACCTTTTTTCGAAGCTCAAGAAACACGACCGAAGAAAAGCGCTAAACATGCAATAGAATTGTATTATCAGAATGTTCGAGGACTAAGAACTAAACTTAAAACATTCTATACAAACATATTAGGTTCTACGGCCGATCTATTTGCAATAACGGAAAGCGGCATAAATGAATCCATACATGACGGGGAATTTCTACCCAGTGATTATGTTATATTCCGTTGTGACCGCATGGATGGCAGAAAGCATGGCGGAGTGTTCTTGGTGGCTTCACCGCGCCGCCAGGGTCTTGAAGTTCGTAAAGTGTCGTTGCCAGGTAACGCTAACTTGGACAAAAATGCGTTCGAGATGGTCTGTGCTACAGTGCATTTTAATAATAAATTCATGTTTTTGTTTTGTGTCGCGTATATACCACCGAAAACTATTGAACAGGAGTATTTAACTATGTTTCACCTATTAGAACAATTATGTACACAATATAACAAAGTTGTACTTACTGCAGATTTTAACTTGTATTCAGCCAATGAAAGCATACAATGCTATTACGAGTTTTTTGTTACCTATTGCGGATTTCGCCAATGTAATCAGGTCACTAACTGTAATAGTCGAACACTAGATGTCATATTAACAACATTTACGGATGACGAGATCTCTGTTTGCGAGGAACTACAACATTTATCTTGTATTGACGCGCAGCACCCGCCGCTGTGCGTGCGCATCTGCCACGCGCGCGACCGCGAAACTGAGACCGGTTGTACAAACTCGAGCCTGCGACAGCCTCCACCCACTCCATCGCTTGCTACTTCCCACCCGAGATGGAACTTTGTCAAAGCAAATTATCATTTACTTTATTCAATGTTGGAGGCGGAGGATTGGAGTGAACTTTATGCAGCACGCAGCGCTAATGAAGCGTATAATGTTTTTTATAACTTATTTTATCAAAAACTGGATGCAAGCGTCCCAAGAAAACAACAATATAGCAATCACTCACGGTATCGTTACTCGGAATGGTACACGGCAGATCTGATAGCTGATATAAAACAGAAAGCATTCTGGCACAAGATATTTAAGTCTAATCGTTCTATCCAAGCTTACGAAAAGTTTAGTCATTATCGGGCGCTGGTAAAAATTAAGATAGGTATTGCTTATTCTGAGTATAGAAAACGAATTGAGTCACAATTAATAAAAGAACCAAACTCATTCTGGGCGCATATTAATCATACGCGTTCGAAACGTAGTAAAATTCAGATTATGAAAGATACCACACCGCTACGGGACAGTGAATGTGCCCAGGCGTTTGCGGATTATTTTTTGTCGGTGTATGCAACAAATACTCCAAAACTGAGCACGCAGGTGGCCGCTCGCGACGCGCCTGACCGAGGTACACGCGTTCACATAGGGCAGTTAACGGCCGCGGAAGTAAGCACAGCCCTTAGGCGTCTTAAACCTAAGAGATCAGTGGGTCCTGACGGGATTCCTCCGTTCCTAGTGAAAGACTGTGGAAGGTTGCTCACCCGCCCGCTACAGTATTTGTTCAACCTTTGTTTAAAGGAAAACCTCTACCCCGATGGTTGGAAACTTACAAGGGTAACGCCAGTCCCAAAAGGTGCCCCTAGTTCGAAAGTCAGTGACTATAGACCAGTGGCGGTTTTGTCGACTTTCGCGAAAATCTTTGAGTCAGCACTAGGTTCTTGCATTTCGGGCCAGGTTAGTGCACACCTTAACAATGCGCAACACGGATTTCGTGTAGGGTGTAGTACTAACTCGAACCTCATGTGCTTCATGAAGTACGCGACACCGGTGCTCGACTCAGCAGCGGGCACTCAACTTGACGTAGCCTATTTAGATTACCAAAAAGCTTTTGATAGCGTGGATAACGATGTCCTCCTGACAAAGTTTGCGTTGGCAGGTTTTACCCCGGACTTACTAGATTTTTTTGCGAGCTATCTAGGCAATCGGAAGCAGTACGTGGAGTATGGGGGATACGTGTCTAATCCATATCTCACCCTTTCAGGAGTCGGACAAGGCAGTAATTTGGGTCCACTTGCATTTATTCTTATGATAAATGACTTGCCCGAGGTGATTAAACATGCAGGTTGTCTACTTTTCGCGGATGACCTAAAATTGTTCTTAAGTGTGAAGGACCAAGGAGACTGTGAGAGGCTCCAGAGAGATATTGACCTAGTAGTCGACTGGAGTAATAAAAATTGTTTATATTTTAATATTAAAAAATGTACCATAATGACGTATACACGCGCAATTTCACCTCTGCATTACACGTACCAAATGAACGGAGAAACAGTTCCTCGCGTTACATCCATGCGGGACTTAGGCGTCATGTTTACTCCCGATTTGAGGTTTCGCGATCACATTGTGCAAGCTTGTACTAAAGCTTTTAGATGCTTGGGTTTTATTATGCGAGAGACAAGGGACTTCAATAACGTAGCAGCAGTAAGGGTTTTATATAATGCGCTAGTAAGAAGCAGACTGGAGAGCAGTGCTATTATTTGGAACCCCCATGAAGCTAAATATAAACTTATGGTGGAGAAGATACAAAATAAATTCGCCAGGTACTTGTATCAAAAACTATACGGAGTATATCCTTTCTATCCGCTTATGTATCCAACATTATTTGTCCTAGGCATGGTTGGATACTATAAGCTGGAAGTGAGACGGGACTTCGCTTTGGCTAAGTACGTCTTTGAGGTGTTTCGTGGCAGATTACATAATCCCGATATACTGGGTTCATTAGCGCTGCGTGTTCCAAACACTAGGTTACGCCAGGCAATTAGGGCAGAGCCATTTCACGTACCGGTGACGCGCACAGAAAGTGCGAAACACGCTCCTGTATTACGAGCCACCCGTATACTCAACATGGTAGCATCGCGGATTGATATATTTGTGTGTTCATTGGCGGAATTCGAGAGAGTAACACTTATGTGCTTATGTAACTAGATTAATCTTTTATATTTTTGTGTGTTTGTTTTTACTTTTTATTTTATTATGTTCTTAGTTTTATTTTACCTTTATTATGTTTGCTGTAGTTTACTCGTGTTTTAGATTTAAAGTTACCTTTATTGAACCTTATTGTATATTTTAAACTTATTGTCTACTTTATCGCATTGGGTCTTGGCCTGTAATGATAAATGTGTGCATGATTTGATAAATAAATAAATAAATAAAATAAATATACTTTTGTATTCCTTCACTTGCTCCACTCGTTGTCCATCGATCATAACATTACAAGCCGTAACACATTCCTCCTTTTCAAAAACCATAACTTTCGTCTTGCTCACATTCACTTTCATTCCTTTCCTCCCTAAAGAACCATGCATGATTGATACCATCTCCTGCAACTTCTCCTCTGAAGACGCAAGTATTACCTGATCATCAGCATAAAGAAGGCATTTGACAAGTAACTCATTCATCCTTAATCCACAGTCACTATGTTTCAAATCTTGTAAACAACTGTCCATGAAGAGGTTGAACAGCCACGGCGACGCTACACATCTCTGTCTAACACCTGTCTCGATGGTAAACCAATCAGTATACGACCCATTTATTTATCCTCACACAAGCTCTAGAATCTTCATGAAGGGTATGGGGTGCACGGATCAAGCATTTTCCTTCGGTGCATATGCCGAGAAATTCTTGGCCAAAGGTCAAAAGGTCTATTGCGCATTCGTGGATTTGGAAAAGGCTTACGATAAAGTGGTGAGGAATGAAATGTGGTCGGTACTGTCGATGTATGGGGTGAACAGCAGCCTCATACAAGCTCTGAAATTTATGAAGATTACATATCATAGTATAAATAGATCCATAATAATTGTTTAGCTAGGTTTTAGTCAGAAAATAACCAACATATCAGTATAATGTTTATCAAATGCTCAGTTCAAAATATTGTGCTCACTTATTTTCCTTCATCTGCACCCCGTAGCATCCCAATCCTAAAGAAGTGAGGTGCGCTTCAGAATCCGTTCGAAATCAAACTGTGGTGAAACTGTTCAGAACGGCTCGAGTTTGCAGTTAATGTATTTAGGCAGCCTTAGCTATGTCATCTACAAGTTGAGACTATGACGTTGGGTACTCAATACAGATGTGATGTGTCGCGCTGGATGGAGCTGAGCGGTGTGTCTCCATCAGCCGATACTCACTTTATTTTCTCCTTCAGCGCAGGGGATACTTATTATTGCTTGACCTTACGTTCTCAAATTGTTTGGCATCATCTTTTATAACAGAACTGTTAAGATGATTAAGATTTTTGTTGACCAGATACACTATTACAAAGATAATTAATATCACCCATGACAATATTTTGTGTGATAAACAACTATCTGTTCTTTACATAGGCGTTGTGTATCAGACAGCTCTCGTCATCAGGCTTTGTTTAGTTTGAGATTAGATGACATTTCAGGTCACAGAAGTTCTTGACGGTGATCGTTATAATCTCAAAGCCCTTAATGTTAAGCGTACGTATAAGTACGCACCCTACTGGTTGTGAAAAATGCCTGAAAGTCAAAGTATAACTGACGAAATTGAGGTAGAACACAGTAGTTCTGATATTGAAGAAAGTGTTTAAGTTTACATTATGATCGGACTGTACCAGAGGCTGTTGTGTAGCCGTGGCTCGGTAGAAATCGGCGTCTACTAGCAGTAGTTCGTGAGTATGTGGTAGGCAGTCAGCTTTGCGGAGATTGGGTTTCAGTGGAAACCATAGAGTCCTGGAGAGACTCGGCGTTCCCATGTGGGGTTCGCAGAAAGTAAAGATGAGTAACTGGAGGTTACTGGGCTATGCGTAGCCATGATCACATGTAGAGCTTATATGTTTTGGTTTACTTGGTTTGAAATAGTATTAGAGATACCGCGATCGTAAAATGGTTTACGGTTACTATGGAATGAAACATGACTGGACCGTAACAAATGGAGATGATTATGATTGGTGGAAATTCTTTATATTTTGATTTTATGGTTTGATTTTACGTCGATGGTTTCACAAACCTGATGTAGTTTCTAATAATTATAATTATATTAGGTGTGCAAGCAAATTTCTAGACGAACAAGACAATTCTGATTGCCCTATTTGCGGTTGCTATATTTGATACATAGCATTAATATATTTAAATAGTACTTGATTATTTGTACAATATATGAAGTAAGTAGTATAGTAGGTAACTGTCTGTCATTTGTAATTACATTATCTGCAAAACTATCCAACAGGACAAAAAGATTATTAAATTTTGACGCTATGACAACAACCTATGCTACAAGTAAACCAAAGACGAACAAAAATATGCAACATTAAAAATGCTAATCAGACTTAAATAGTTATTTGAATAGTGAAAATAGTGAGACTCAGGCTGGCACTAACTCAGCGTGAAATATGAGGGACGTGCAAGATTATGATTAGGCCTTAACCCAGTAAATCATTGGATTTTCCGCTTGAGAATTGAGGCAAATTTAAGGAGAGAGCCAGTTTGAATACGCGTGTCAAGGTGCGCCGTCAAAGCTCAAATTGTTACGTGACTCGGAAACTGAATGAGTTTCTTTGTGTAGTTGCTATTGATGGATTTGTTGTTCTATTAGTGTTTATAATATTAATAAGCACTGGGGGCTTATTCACTATGACCACTGAAATACCATGCTCAAGACGAGTGTCGTCGTGACGCGCACTAGACGTAAACGTGATTCAGTAACGTGACGTACCACGTCAATCAAAATATTGTATTCAGTATGCCATACGACAGCTTGTCTATGCCTAGTTATCAATTTCACAACATTAGTTCATAAATCTTAATGCCGGTTTGCCGGCTCAATTTCTATTTTATAAATATTATTTTACTACTTGTAATTTACAGTATATGCTACAGTACAAATAAAAAAGGTTAACAAAACTTAAATTATATTATTTTAGTTCAATTTCGCCAGGAACAATCTCAAAATAAAAAATTGACTTAAGTCAATTTTTGAACGAAAACATAATGATGACATTGATGACAGACATGACAGTTGCAGTCACGCTACAATATAAAAAATATAAGTGCGGTTTGTGCAGCAAATAGCCCAATTCTAACAGAATCTAATAAATCATAATGGATTTATTATTTATCCGAAGACGAGTGAGACGCTGGCGCCAGCGACAGGCGTCACTTTTGATAAAACATAATATTTAATTAAATAACTTTGACACGGACACTGGTAAATAAAAAAGCAAATAAACTTAGCATTTAACCACTAACGGACACTGAAAATAATATAAAACAAATAAACTTAGTACTTATTTATCCTCTATCGTTTTACAATAAACGCGTTACGTGCATGTTACGTGACCTCTTAGCTCACGGAATTTTGACAACTAAAACCGTGTCCGAAACGTGCTTGTCAAACTTGAAGTTGACATAGTGAATACCGTTTAAGCCAATAACGTGGCGACGTAGGTAACTAGCACGTTAAAACACGTTAAGACTTCAAAATGGTCATAGTGAATAAGCCCCCTGTATGAAGGGGTTTGTTTTAGATGATAACCTTATGATATTGTGAGTTATTATTGAAACCCTTTAATATTGTACTCTAATAATAAACAAAGACTGAATATTAGATGGTAAACTTGTCAAATAATCCCAACTAATAGTAAAAAATAAATAAAAGTCAAGAGATTTGATCTGATCGCGTAATTATTTTCGTGGTCATTATCCTCAGAGCACGGCATACATATGTAACGCACGTCAAATAGAAGGCATTTCACATTTTTATATAATTGAGACGCGTTACAATAAGTAGGTATTAGTCACAAAGAGTTATTAATACATTATCAACTGACACACAAAGACCTAAAATTCACACTATAATAAAATAATCGTTTATAATTTTAAACATTAAAGCTCCAGTTGCGTCAAAAAGCCGGCGGCAAAACACTTTACAAAAAAATAGGACAAAGATGATATCTGTCTTAATTGCTAAATGATTTATTGCGAGGCGGCTCCGATATTACTTTTTCACACACGTTTTTATTGTACAAACACTTCTTATTTTACCCTTCGTGAAGGATTGTAAGTAGTATTCTCATTTATTTGTCTCATAAATTGTTATTCGTTATATCAAAAGTAGAATGAGGTCACGTAACCGTCTGTTTGAAAGAGCTACGTGTGTTTTCATGAACGCTAATGGTACTAAACTGTGTATGTTATTATGATTTACGTCTGCTTTACATGTGGTGGCAGTTGTTAACTTTTATTCCGAGGTCCGCTTGATTTTTTTGTGCATATTTTCTTTGTATTTTTTTTTATCTTTTGATACTAAATAAAGTCTATTTATAAAAGTTTCACACTATTACTATACTAAAGTAGCTCTGCTTGGTTAGATAAACCATTGATATTGATAGAGTAAAAAACAGATTCAGTTTGAGATTCAAGAAAGTCATAGACTATTTGTTATTCACCTTTCAAGATATGACTCGGAACACCATCTCAAGGCAAGCTTTACACAGATGGATTTGAGGATTGAGTGAGTGCAATGTATGACATCTACGTACACGAGCTTTTAATTAATGTTACTACCTATGGTCTCTTTCCATTATGGCAAAGATTAGCCTTTAATACACCACGCTGGCCAGGTGCCGTTTTGTCCGACTTCACATGTCTTCCATAGTCATTATGCATATATTAATCAGCCTGTTACCCAATTCGAAGGTGTACGTTACCTACTGGGCAACAATGCAAAATGCGAGCGAAAAATTTACAGCAATAGTCCAAATTATACATACAAACATACTCATCTTCACACTCGTATTTCTTAACCAAGTGGCATTATTTTGATGTAATGTTATGTAAGTAATTGGACGTGAACAAATGTGATTTGTTTCGGCTACATGATATGACGTAATTTTATGGTGCTTCAGATGATAATTTTCTGGATCATTTAAGATGTTTAAAAAAGTTGATGATGCTAATTTATCGTAGTAATATATGACTGCACGGTGGGTGTTGTAGTGTTTTGAGCCTCCCTACTTGACACTGAGCCGAGGGTTATTAGTTAGAGTGTAGTCCGTGTGGTGACGGATTAGGAATACGGAATGTCACCACCCCGTATCATCCCATGGGTGTCGTAAGAGCCGACAGAGGGAGCATATTATGCAGAGAACAACACTGTAAGAGAAGGAAAACTTAATACAAACCCTATACCAAGCCGTTTGGCCAGCGTGGTATAGTAGGCAAATTCCTCCTTCCAAAGGAGAGGCCTAGTCTAGCAGTGGACTGTTAAAGGTTAGGTAGTAGAGCCTTGCTGATTTCAGCATGAATGGGCCGGCTCGACCGGGGAAGTACTACCCTCTCACAGAAAATCGACGTAAAGTAACAGTAGGCCCTATCCCCTATTCCTTTATCCTCATTCCACTCCTCATCCTATCCCTTTTCCCAACCCCAAGGGGCGGCAATGCACTTGTGACTTTTGTGGTGTTGCTTGTGTCCATAGACAGCGGTAATTGCTTACCATCAGGCGATCCGTCTGCTCGTTTGCCGCCTATTACCATAAAAAAAGGCTGATGATGAAGGGAAAATAAATAAGTAGGTATTACATTTTATATATAAATACGCTATACATTTTGCTAATAGCGAAAGTAACTACTCAAACACTCACAATTTGACAGTCATATTTCAATTTACAAGCTTATTCTATACACATTATTTATTAGGGCCATGACTAAACTAATAAAGAATCGGCAAAAAAGATCTCGTTGTCGGATTGCAGCCCTACTCATACTCCTTTCGTAGAATATCTGTCTACTTCTGGCCTAGTTAGACAATTTCTGAGCCACTATAATAATATAGAAGTGAAATACAGAATGTGCTAATATAATATTATGCTTCAGCAAAAATAAACTAAAAATGCCCATTGCATCTAAAGTCGTCCCAAAAAAAACAACAGCACTTAAAGATACAAGTTGAAATAGATGATCGTTCTCTTGAATTGTATATAAAATCAATTGATTCTCTCCTTATTTAAAGTTTTTCATGGAAAATTTGAAACAAAAACGAAGTGGACCTCACCGAGAAACCCACTCAAATTCTTAGCAAAGAGTCCCAAACCACGGTTTGGTCTTTTATTTTTGTGGTTTGGTACAAGTAACGAGATAAAATGTTATATATGTCTAATGTTTATACAAGGACAAACGAAACGTTTAAACTTCTATAGGCTGATTCATTTTGAAGCTTAGATTTCTTATCTTTAGACTGACGGTTGGCGTAGTTGTTTATGCGACTGTCTTGCCGCTGCACACTGCACCGAGTATTGTGGGTTCGATCCCTACATCAGACCACGCTTGTATGTTCATTGTATCCTTTATGTTTTTAAAGTCCTCCGTGATACTTCCTAGTCCGGTCATTTTTTCTACGTAAAAATCAAATAATTTTGCGCGATTTTTAATAAGTTACGTGACAGGATATATACACTGACATATTTTTTGTGACACAGGACAAATAATCATACATAAGGCACAGAGATTATTCTGGATGCTGAATGATTCGAATCTATAATCGCCAGCTGAGCATTCAGTTTCACTCACCACTAAACCAACAGACCAGTCAGTTAGGTTCTTATTACCTTAAATAGATTTATTTTTATTTGATTAAATTGTACTTGATGTCGCGATATACGTTAGGTATAAATACGCTTGCTCTCATGCCTTACACAAAACGCAAACAGTTCAAAGTTTGAAGCTATGTGCTCATTGTTCAGACAGGTAGCGGTCCAAGTTTTTCTGTCTCCCAGTACGTGAGCGCTTCGGTCCAATTTGTTAAGTTCAAGATGTTGGCCGTTACACATTCAACAAACGCGTTAGTTTATACTGCAGTGATGAGGAGAGATGAATTGGATTACATAAGTCCTAGTGCCAGTGACACTAGACTAACTTAAATACTGAAAACTGATAACGGACAAAAAATGTCCTTTAAATATAGAAGCAATTTTGTTTCGAGCTGAGAAAGAAGTATGCCATGCGATTTAATCTGTATAGGCTTTTAATTTTACTGATCATATTTATATGCCTAGCTATTGGTGGCTGCGTTGCAAAGTCATGTGTTTAACTGGGCATGAGTATAATAATAATATAATCTGGCGATATGGCATTGTGAGGTGAACGAACCCACTGCGGTAATTTTTTGTACCCCCATGCGGTGCGCAAACCCCTCAATTTGATAAACACTGATCTAGACTTTATTTAAGTATCTACTCAGCCAAAAAGAAACACTTTACTTGATTGGAAGCGAACAACACAGAATTGACATGAGTGATTATGACGGACATTTAATACCGCCCAAAGTGAAATGCTTGCTATATGTGTATTATTTCTACGTGTTTCTACGTGACGTACCTATTACTTATGTATCTGTATTTACAAATCGATATTTGAAGTACTTTGTAATTTTATTTTATTTTATTTACTTATTTATACACTGAACTGTGTACAGGTTGACTTAATGCCAAGGGCATTATCCGCCAGTCTACCTTTGAGCGGTGCTGAGAAACGTAGTAGGTGTATTAAATACTTATTATGTAGGTACAATAAAATAATTAGTAATTTTGTGTACAATTTGTGAATTCAGAATTCGCTGTTTATTGTAAAGCAAGGTAGACCATATATCTTGTTGGGGTCGCAAGCTGCGGATAGATGCGACCGGCTCAAAATCGGTGTATGTTGAGAGCCATGGGAGCCTGCTATGACCAACAGTGGATGTCTATTGACTAATATGGTGATTGCTAATTTGTGATTCAATTAAAAATGGAGATAAATTGTAATGAGTACAATTAGCAAGTTGCATAAGGATTTACACTTGTAGTAGCAAATAAGATATATATATTTTTTTTCAATCTTTTTTTGTTATGGGGTTTTTATCCATATGGACATGCCAACCCCATCGTATCTTATTCTAATATTACATACTCATTAAAACTAGCAGTCATTTAGAAACTATTTTAACCAAGTTACATAACTTAAACGCAATTTGTGATGTTGGCTCAGCTAAGATAGACTGAATAAGCCCAACATCCATAATATTCAGTTGGAACTCCCTAAGAAATAATTTTCTCTCATTTTGATTTCTAATACATTCCAATATTAAATTTTGCACGTCCTCTAGCTTAGATCAAACAGTACAATTAGGCGAATCAGCTTTATTCATCAGGAATGCAAATTTTGCTGATGGGAAGTGACCACTGCGTATTCTCATAGCTAACTTGATGAAATGCCTACTAAGTTCTGTATTTTCAAACCAGGGTAAACGAGGAAGCTCACTCTGGATAGACCTGTACCAAATGCCCTTTTCCTTTGATTTATTATTATTAAGTACTCTTTCCAGCAATGAAATACCTTTTGTTTGAACCTAGGAAAAACGTCATGAAGATCTGGTTGTAAATTATATTGGGAACCCTGATAAGATATATATAAATATAATATTTATAAAACTACAACAGTATGAATCGAAGAAATCTTTGAAGATGTAGATATCAGTGTTATTGATTTTTCTATTGCTTGAAACTTGAGTAAGTCTGCCACAAACACTGTTTTGTACTCCTGTCACGTGCATATATGAAAACTATTTCAAAGTAGAATCGCTTATCTCAATGGCGATACACTTTGATAAATATTCAATAGCAATTTGAATATATTCTGTATATTCTTATAATCGAATCTTAAGTCATCTGTAACAAAACGGTAAAATTGTATTAGTTTTGAACTAAACAAATGAAATAAAAAGATCTTAAATTCATGTATATATGTATAATGTTCTTAAATTTGAGACGAATTCGACTACATAAATTCGAATGTGCGCAATTGTTTTGCGATGCCGGGTTGTAGCTCATCAATTACTTTGTTTGAAACGTTAGGTAATGCAGGCACATAGCTGTAATGAATACCAACTTGTAAACCTAAAAGCCTACTTAAACAAGTCTTCAGGTCCTTAGAACATGTAAAGAGCCAAACATAAATAAGAACTATTGGAGAGGAGACGACAGTTTTTAACTGAATTCAAAGCAATTTCATTTTAATTATTGATTGGAAGCATGTTTAAATTTATCTTAGTTTACACAAACTTCTTACGACTAAACCTAATTGTAGGTATATTGTATATACATGTATGTATGTCAAGCGATGACCATTCGGAAAAATAATTTGAATATATCTTCTTACCTGTGTATAATTGTATATATGAAATTCTTTCGTTACTATCTGAATTACAGACAACGCACAGCTCAAACGCTTGAGCGCAAGATGCTGAAATTTGACATGTATATTTCTTAGGAACCGTAGAGGTGCACTTAGAAAGGATTTCACGAAATGACCAAGAGATCAAGCAGAAACGGCTAAATTAAAAAAAAATTGGGTTTAGCTGTGTGCTATGTGATTAGTGGCTATTCGCTAGTGGTATAAATAAGGTATTACTGATTATCTTTCTACTTAAATACATCTTAAGTGTAATCAAAATCATTTCAGTAATTTTTAAGCTATGGTTTGACACGCAATTTAAACGATTGTTTCAAAGCCTTGTATACAGACATAATACCAATTACGAACACAAATATTTCAAATAAACTTCTTAAATTAGCCTTTTCGCTTTATTGAACAGCTCCTACGAGTTTGCATTTGACAGTGTAGGGGTAAAGAAAATAAATTGCTACGATAACTGGGCGCTTGTTATTTCTATTTCGTGCTATATTACCGTGAAATTGACAAATGATGATGGCACAGATACGATTGAAATTGCTACTGAAGGAATGCTGCTCTCAATTTAGTGGTGTAATATTTTTATTGGCATTGTTGTTTCTTTGATATTGTGCTTTTATTGTCTTTGTATTTTCTATTAATTTATTTTACGATCGTAAGGTGAGTTCACGCAAGGAATAATTTCTAAACTGGATGTTCTTAATGAAAAGTGTCAACTGCAACTAAAATCATTACAAGATCTGCTTAAGACAAGGTTTAACAGGCAAACATAGGATTACAGAGGAATTTGGGCTATCGAATAACCTTCGTTGGTAAAACTGTTTTATGTCGCCGTTGAAAATTAGAAAGAAGACTGTCTTACAATCATCATCAATAAAATATATTGCTTTCAAAATATAGGTTTTTATATCTTGAATTTTAAACATAATATTATCGTCAAGTACATTGGAAAATTGGTAGAAAGTCTCTAGTTTCTTGACTACATGCCAATCACAGCCCCTCTCTACTTCACCGAGCTGTGAAATGAATAGTTACTATGTATAATTATATATACACCATTATTTTTTAATAGGTAAAAAAAAATTTATGGGACACTAACTATCTTTAACTAATCTTATTTGTGTATGTAAAAAATAAAAACACTAAGTCTTAAAACTGTCTTAAAACTGTCCCAAAACTGTCCACAAAAATACGTAATAATTGGTAAATGCATAACTAAATACTATGAGTAGTATAAATACTATTGGCTTGCGTACCTACACGGCACTGCTCCATTTATAAATTTAGGCAAACTCGCGTCAAAGCTCGCCACCCCCTGCACTCTGCGCCCGCGCCGCGTCCCGATGCGACAAACAGTGCTCAATTGCTTGCGGAAGGGAGCGCATCCTTTTTTTGCCGCAACAGTTAGTTGTTTGTATACGTTTGCCCGACGCCATGGCTTATCAGGTCACATCACGCGAGTGCAGCTGTGCGTTTGTACAGAGAAGAGTTTGGAAGCCAGTGGATCGGTCGAGGCGGGCCTGTAGCTTGGCCTCCATGTTCACCTGACCTTACGCACATGGACTTCTTTTTGTGGGTGTACAAAAGTGAGACGGTTAGTGTCGAGCCATTAAAACGAAGTGAAAAGACAGAAGCGTACTTCTCTCGTTAAAAAACAATTTAATAAAATGTGCCCGTCTGTGTGTATTGACAATGGTGGTGGACATTTCGAAGGACAACTGAAATATTTGTAAGTTAAATAAAAGTTACCTACCTACGTGAATAATAATTTGATGCGGGCGGCTCAAAATCGGTCTGTGTGGAGAAACTTAGGGGAGGCCTATGTCCAGAGTGCACGTCTCTAGGCTGATATGATGATGATGAAATAATATTTGTAAATAGTAGTTGATTCTAACTTCATTAATACGCCAAAATTACTATTTTCTTTTAGTACAGTATACTTTCTTTTATTTTGATATTTGTTTGCTTTCTAATTACATACCCACGTATTTAATTACTTGTAAGAAGGTAAATTTTGCCGGTCCTAAGCCCGGATGAAGTATGAAGGAGAGGTTGGAATTTAGAAAATTAATTAAGTAAGTAACTACATCACTTATTCTTTTGTTTCATTTTATTGTCTAAGGTGTCCTTCATTATAAGTGCGACAGAGAGAATGCGAATGAGCAGGATAGAATACTATCAATGAATTTTAAAGTATGACTATGATTTAAGTGAGATTTTCTACAATAAACAAATGATAATAACTTTGCTCTTTATAGATATTATGAAATTCTTACGTCACATATATGATAATAATGTCTTTGCTAATCTGTCCTTCAAGTTTTTGTACTAATTAAAAAATAAGGGTGTATATATTTTTTTTTCTACCACATTCACACAACACCATCTAGTCCCAAACTAGGCGGAAGCTTGTACTATGGATACTAGATAATGGATAGACAAACAAATACATATATACTTTTTTTTTGTAAATACATATTTATTACACATAGAAACACCCAGACCAAGACAAACATTCATGTTCGCGCACACAAATGTTTGACTTGAGCGAGAATCGAACCCGCGACCTTCGGCTTAGCAGTCGCTTACACTCCCGCGGCGCCAACAGGTCGTCACGTCGTAAGAAATCGATGTACATCGATTTCTTAGTACAAATAAATGTTTATATCCTTATATAAGTTTCTTTACTCTAAAGAGAAAGTAAAATTTTCACATATAACGGTTTTACTTTTTCACTTGTACAAGAAATGTATTTAATAAAAATCCTAACTCAAACCACAGAACTCTACGTAAAGCATAGGTCAAACAATACCAGTACTTATAAAATGAAACACAGAAGTACAGATAAAATCCGTCTTGGTGTTGAATGATAAATGGGTAACTGATCCAGTGAATCGTCCTCTCCCAGATTGTGTGTAATATTGTCCTATTGAGCGCAAGCCACAAATAAAAGGCGGATCTTAGAAGAAGGAAAATTGGATTTTCTTTGCGCCAACCCGCGCTGTAAAATTGAAACTGTCTTATATTCGGTTTATGTAGGTATTTAATTGTGCTGTAGTTTATTCTGTTGAAGTTGACAGTGATTTTGTTGTTGTTTGGGTTTAAATTTGGTTTGTATTTGTAGCAGTAGTGTTTAAGATCGTAAAGGAACTATTCAATGCTTTTTATATTCTACTTCTGATAAAGCACATGGATCTCATGTGCTTTATATGTTTTTTAAATATTGTTTAGCCATTGTTCAACTCGTTATTATTTAAGGGTGAGTCTTGAAATAATTTAAAGAACATAAATTGATTTATATTTATTGCTTTTAGTTGCTGCTACGTAGTTAAATAGACTTTGGACAACGATTTGTCGGTGGTGATGTTTAGACCGCAGATTTGATTTTCTTTTTGAGACGATTCATTCTCATGAAAAACATACAGGTAGGCGGAAACTACCTATGTGCTGGCCAATAAAACACTAAGAAGAAAACTCTAGTTAAGACATTATTTCAGTGGTCTGTAAGGAACATCTTAAAGACTACTGATAGTAGTAGGTACTTTTATTGGTGTTTATTCTTTGGTAGATACAGATCATTCATTCATTCATTCATGGTGGCGCAGCGACCCAAAGTGGGTCTTGGCCTCTGACAGGAGATCTCAACATTTTTTCTTGATGAGCATGGAAGAGGATCGTGCTGCAAAAAGGGCGTATCTGGGATGACCTATCGGTCGACGCCCGTTGGGTTGTCCAACATATCGCTGGAATGACGAAGTCCTAAAAGATCTAGCAGGACTTCGTAAAATGGACTAAAAGGATTGCATCCACGACAGATACAGATCAGTGATAAGAAAAGTTATTCATACCTATGATGAGCGCCACGGTTACATCGACGCGACGGTATAATACCCGAGTATGATTAGCTTATTTAGAATGATTACATTACTTGGTAACATGGATGCCTTAAAAACTAAGCCCGTATAAATCTCGCAACAAATTATATTCAGTGCGAATATAAATTACATTTCGTAGTAGATATATAAATATACTCCATGTTTAACCACATTTCTAAAGAACGCATAAGCGAGATTCAGTGCGAACAGAAAGTGCAGAATGAATTTTTGTAATTGCCCGTTTACAAAGTTGTTTGAAATGACATATTTATCGCGACGCATCAGCCGCACTGTAGCTCTGAAGCTTTAAGTCTCAAACAGAGAATAGCAATGTCAGCAGCGTGTAAGGTAGCGATAAAGGTTGTTCCTATGCCACATAGAGTATAATGGGTTCGACCGGTTCGATAATATAGGCTAAAATAGTATGATTCACAAATGGTCTGATTTGTGTGAACAATGTGAAAGCTCCGTATGAACTATCTATTTGAAGTATCGTTCTTATTATTGTCTACTTTTTCAAAGACCACCCCGAAATCAAGTTTACCACTAACTACAAATTACTTAACAAAGCATCGTGAACATTTCAATCTTTTCTGAATTTATCTGCATGCAGAAGTGGTGACACTGGTCATAAATACCTGATGGACGTAATAATTCAGTGAATTGATGCTTTATAATAATATTATCTGTGACAACTCATACCGCGTAACCCAAACTAAGCAGAGCTTATACCTACAGTAGCAATCTGTTAACTCATAGGCATACTATTATAATTTTTATGAACTATTCTTAAATAGTTCATAAAAATTCATCCTAACCTACGGTGCTCAGACCTGGTCCTTGACCGAACTTCAAAAGTCCAGCCTCAAGTTTTGTCAAAGAGCAATGGAGCGAAGTATCCTGGGATATAAGAGGGTTGATCGAGTGCCAAATGCCGTTCTGCGATCACTGACGGGTGTTGCTGATGTGGGACGGAAGACTGCCAACCTAAAGTGGGATTGGGCGGGCCACGTGATCCGGATGCATCCTAGCCGGTGGGCGAAAATCGTCACGCAATGGGTGCCGCAAGACGGGCGGCGGAAAAAAAGCAGACCCCGAAAACGATGGCGTGACGATCTAGACAATTTTGACAGAGACTGGCCCAATTTGGCAGAAGATAGGGACGCTTGGAGGAGTGTAAGGGAGACCTTTGCCCAGCAGTGGGACAAAATAGGTTAAAAAAAAAAAAAAAAAATTCTTAAATACATACTTATGGTTTTCTGTATCTGGTTTTCATCCAGATACAGAAAAAAATATATCGTGCTTATCGGTCAAACATTTATCCTGGGTGCCAATCGAATCCATGATCTACAGCCTACCCACTAGTGATGGTATTTAATAACTAGACCAATATGCCTAGAAGAAGAAGATCTTTTAAAAATATTGTTTTAAGATTCTAGATGTGCTAACTATTGCAAGAGCTTTTTCTTTTTTTTTTATTAAAAATACCTGTCAAATTTACTTCACGCTGCCTGATGGTAAGCTGACAGTGAAGTCCTACTGTGAAGGCCACCATCCCCAATTGCTGGTTAAGCAATGTGACATGACGACCCTCATTTTGACGGCCTTGAGAGATGAGTGAGGTCAATATTGTCTTAAAACTCCCACGATGGGTTTGAAAAATCTAGTCGTCATAAACATGACAGAGCCAACTGTGTCTAATCTGCCTTATTTGTTTTTTCCTATATTGCAGTGCAAAAATATACCTAACACCTACACTATCACTGCACATTTTTATTTCTATCGGTCTTATATTGACTTAAAACTGCGCTCATGATAGATGACTTTTACTTCTTTAAATACTTTATGACAGCAATATACACTGACGGACTCATAAACTGCATCAAAGTAATAGACGACTTTGAAATAAATATTTTTATCCAAGTATGCAAACTTTCTATACAGATTTAAATTGAAACCTCTAGATTGGTTCGTGAACTTTAAAACAGCGTAGGGTCATATCCTTAAGTTTAAGTTTGTGTACTGGAAATGACCTTAAGACTTTTTTTAAGAAAAAATAGAAATTTAAGGAAAATTGGTTTAATAAAAAATTGGTTTTAATTAAACTTTATACAAGGGTTTATTTATATTTTAATAAGGTGCATTACCTCCACGTGCCCTTATTACGGATTCTAATCGGTTTCGCATAGATTTTATTAGGGTTATTAAAAGATCTTGCGGAATATTGTCCTATTCTTCTGAAAGTGCTATTCTTAGTGCTGCCACTGTCGTGGGCACAGGATTTCTCGCATATACAGCTCTTTTAAATTGTCAAACATGCTCAATGGGATTAAGATCCGGGCTGCGTGCTGGCCAAGTCATTGTACGTATCCCAACCTCTTCGCAATATTGTCGAACTTGTGCAGCAGCGTGCGGTCGGGCATTATCCTGCATTAAAGTAAATTTTTCGCCCATGAATCCTATTGTAAGGCACCACGTGATCTTCTAAGATCTCTGTTATGCAGCGATGTACAGTCAAACCCCCTCTATTACCGTTTTGACGGACCATGTCTATGAACACAAGTTCTGTTCGCCCGTTCATCGATATGCCACCCCAGACCATACACGAACCGCCTCCAAAAGGAACACGCTCCTCAATGCAACTTTGAGCATATCGCTCCCTACGTCGACGATAGGCTCTTCTGCGACCATCTGCACCATATAACACTCGTCCGTGAACAATACGGAAGCCCATTGCTCGTCTGTCCAATTTAGGTGATCACGCGCAAATCTTAAGCGAGCTTGTCTGTGAGCTACAGACAACTTTGGACCATTTGCTGGTCTAAAAGGGGTGATGTCCGCTTCCTTTAACCTTCTTCTTATTGTTCGTGCAGTTCGTGCACTGCATTTACTCCACGCACTTCATTAAGCTCTGTTTTGATGTTAACTGACGTGAGGAAACGATTTCGCAGGGAAGTTGTAACAATAAATCGGTCATCACGACCGGTGGTTGCTCGAGTCCTGCCTGTACCACGTCTCCTTCTGTAAGAACCTGTCTCCACAAACCTTCTGTAAATTCTAGAAACCGTAGACTGGTTTAAATTTAAATTTCTACCAATTGTTCGTTGATCCAAGCCCTCCCGCACCAGTGCTACAATTTGAGCCGCTTGTTCGGACGTAGTATCCATATTATGGTTCAAAAACTCTCGATGAGTTAAAAACTAACCCAACAATTCTGCTGGTAACAATAGTTCAACTGACAAAAGAATAAAAAATCAATGCGAATCAATTTAAAACTTTGCTTTAAATAACACGCAAATCTGATACAACGAGTAAATTTTCTTTTCCCGGCTATGCTCATTTGTTTTACTGCAGTTCTATTTTTAAATTTTGCTTTTTTTAAGATTAAGAGACAATCTCTCCATATTTATATAATTTAATCTAAAAAGATTGCATACTTAGTAAAAAAAAACATTTCAAAGTAATCCTGAACTTTGATGCAGTTTATGAGTCCGTCAGTTTATTTTAGTCATAAACTTTGTTCGTCTTTCGAAATTCTATTGAAGTGGGTGAGTTTGTCAACATTATAAAATTCGTAATGAGAATTTTATGATTGAAAGTTGTAAAGTAAAAATATAATATAGGTAAAATACGCAAAGGACCATGAGTCAAATTGGGCTCAGTGTCGAACAGAGTTATGGCATATGCCATTGTAAAGGATTTTGTTCGTACTAAAATTTTTACTACCAGCACCACCTTCAATTCCATTGCAGAAAGAAGATATGCATTTAAATAGTTTTTGTAGAAAAATACAATTATTGTTAGTCATAAAACTGTTATAGTAACAATAAATTCATACTTTAAAATCAGTGGCGTAGCTAGCTTGGGTGGCACCCGGGACGGAAGTTGGCGGTCGACCTTTTTCTTTTTTTTTTGTCGATACCGAATAATTAAAATGAAAATGTTTTATTTGCACCTCCACACAAACTTAAAAAAACACTTAACAAACAAACTTAACTAACAAATTAACTTAAACTATAGGTACTGGTACACTAGGAATATAAGTAGGTACATTATTTCTGGTGGCGTTACATGGAGGACAAATAAGGCGCTGCGTCAGCTAATGTTGCAGTATAACTACAACGCTGGTATTCTCGCAGGCCGAAATTATGGGCTAACTGCCCCCGAATCGTAGTGCTGAGCTAGTGCCTATGTTTTTTTATATGTTTGTACATTGTGCTTAAAGTCGAGTTTGGGGTGGGACCCCAAAAAAGGTGACATCCGGGCCGGACCGCCCCCGCCGCCCCCTCTCCCTTCCTACGCCACTGTTTAAAATAATGGTAAACAATAGATGCGCTTGCGCCCGTGTGATTTACAACACTCTCCTTCCCTCTCACACCTTTCGGACGCCTGCCCGGGCGCCCGTCTGCTCTGTCAGTCGACTCGTGATTCTCACGGTGTTATCTGTGTATCCTAAAAGCAGGAAAAGTTAGAAGTACCCTGAACCGAAGAGCATGCATGAGGAATCTGATGGGAGTAAATGAAGCAAGAGGGATATGCCAGGCTCGTTGCAAATGGCGTTCCGGAGTCTCTGCCTACCCCTCCGGGAAACAGGCGTGAGTCTATGTATGTATGTTTGTATGTTATCTGTATGTTTTTGTGTATCCTCTGGGCACATACAATTTAATCCACCGGCAGGTCACCTAAACGATATTATTATTGATATTGATTGAAATGTTAATAAAAATATTTTTAACTGTTAGCAGCTGTTTTATTTTATATGCATTCTTTGCACATGGAATTTAAACTAGTTAAGGATGTGAAACAACAAAAACTACTTGCCATAACAGAATGCTAAGTAATGACTTTGCAGGATTAATGTTTATTTATGGTAGGAGAAAAATTTTTATAGCAAAATAACCCTATGGATTCTTCGCAAAAATGAGTTTATATCTTTATATTTAGTGCTTTACAAGTATATTCAAAGTGGTCTCATCTCTGTTGGTGGGTGAGCCCAGGCTTCATACATTTTTGCCCATGGTCCTTTGTTTCGAGAACTGTAATCGATATCGTAAAAGCAAGCGATATTAACTGACTATTCGTTCAAAAAGTCTGTTAAGCAAGTTTATAATACGAACAAAAATTATTAGGCAAATATAAAAATGAATCATAATATAAACCTTTTTTCAATAAGCAACGGTTTTAAATCTGCAAAAAGCCAACGTCACGCGCTCTTCGTCCACGGGAGCGTACTAATTTCAAATTTTAAACTTTGTTTTATCATTCCATGGCAGAATTTCATAATTAATTTTAGGGTTGTGATATTATTCGTTATTATTAAAATTTATAAAGCTGTTAACATGGGAGTTATATAATTAATATTAAGTATTAATTTGTTGTTAAGTCTGTTAATCCTTAGTGAACATAATTATTATTGCTGAGTGTTTAGAAGACAATATGATCAACGTGTAGGACTGTAGGTACATTTTTGCATAGTTGACATATTATTACTGCAACTTTTAAATGCGAAAATAATACTTGTATAGATTTAAATAAAGGGTCAAAATGAATATATAAGGAATCTAAATACTAAATGTTTTTTAGTAAGATAGATATGTGAGTTTCGAACGATTTCAAGGGCAAAGCCAGTGCAAATCTTTTTAAATAAAATTTAATCATTTATATCTAACTTGATATGGCATGGTGCTAATTGAAAACAAAATTAAGTCACCACACAACTAGCAAACAAGAACACATCCAAAACATCATCTTTCATACACACATGCGCACTCATTGACATAGAGGGCGCCTTCGACAAGACTAAATTCACCAGCATTAGCCGTGCCCTTAACAAGTTCGGAGTTGAACAAACCGTCAGTGGCTGGATTGATCAACTCCTGAAACAAAGGGCTATTCAGTTCACGGTTAATACCACCACAAGGGGGATAGTAGCAAAAGGCTGCCCACAGGGAGGGGTCCTATCACCCCTGCTTTGGAACATAGTGGAAGACGATCTGTTGAGAAATCTGAATGACAAATGCTTCTTCACGGTCGGCTACGCAGATGATATTACCATCCTAATCAAAGGAAACTCAGAAGACATGATCCATTATCGGATGCAAGCAGCGATCAGGATCATGGAACAATGGTGCAACCACCATGAACTGACGGTCAACCCAAATAAAACGGAGCTAGTACTTTTCACCAACAAAAGGAACACCCGTATGACCAGAAAACCAAATCTTTTTGGCACGGAGCTTAACTTATCGAGTGAAGTCAAGTACCTGGGCGTAACACTCGACCACAAGCTCAACTGAAATAAACACATCACCACTAAAACCACAAAAGCATGTACAACCTTCTGGCAGTGCAGGAGAATAATAGGCAAGAAATGGGGTCTAAAACCATTCATCACCCTATGGATCTACACTACCATAATACGCCCCATGCTCACATACGGTGCAGTAGTGTGGTGGCCACGCACTCAACTAAGCACAGTCAAGAGCAAACTGCAGAGCATACAACGCCTCGCCTGTCTGGCCACAACAGGCTGCATGAAAACAACTCCAACGGCGGCACTGGAGGTGCTTCTCGACTTGCGACCACTGCACCTCATCATCCAGCAAGAAGCAGGTGCCGCTGCGATCCGGCTCGATAAGTTCGGGCTCTGGAGGAGAGATGACCGCATAACCCACGCACGCCTGAAAAGGACGTTAACTAACGAGATCCCGATGCTAGATGCAACGTGTGATCTCATACCTAAAACCTTTGTCTTTGACAAAAAATACCGCATACAACTGCAAGAAGAGCACAAGGATAGTTCTGGTATACACGAAGTTAGAGTATACACAGACGGCTCAAAAATAAAGTATGGGACAGGTGCCGGAGTGTTCTCCCATGACTTGAATATCAATCTCTCAACATCGCTTGGTAAACTCAGCACCATCTTCCAGGCTGAATGCGTTGGGATAACAAGGGCGGCGACGGCGATCGCGGCCAGAAATGTGAGCAACCTGTCAATACGCATCATCACAGACAGCGCCTCAGTACTACAAGCTCTCGATGGCAACTGCTTTAATAGCGGCCTAATTATGGAGTGCCACCAAGAGCTTCAGAAAACTGCAACGAGAAATCGGGTCACGCTCCAGTGGATACGAGGACACAGTGACTCCAAGGGCAATGACGCAGCAGACCAACTGGCAAAGAAAGGATCGGACACGACAACTCTAGGACCCGAACCAATTGTTCCGATACCGTTCAACCAACTAAGAACATGGTTACGCGAGAGAACCCTACAACAACACGAAAAAGAGTGGGCAGAGTTAAAAGAGCAGAGGCAATCTAAAGATGCCTTTCCCCAATTAGATAAACGACTCTCGCAAAAACTGTTGCACTCCAACAGGAAAACACTCAAGCATCTGACTGGCATAATAACCGGCCACTGTCCACTAAACAAGCATCTCTACAACATCGGCGTCACGGACAGCCCACTATGTAGGGGCTGCATTGGGACCGAAGAAACAACCGCTCATATAATCCTACATTGTACCAGCGTGAGCGACCAACGGACGAAGTTCCTGAACAACCCCAGAACCATGAGCGAAGCCATACGCAATACTGGTCAACGCATGGCCTTCTGGAAGGAGCTTGCATGGTAGGAGTAGCAGGCGACTACCGCGTCACTGCTAACGAACAATGGCCCAATTAAGTGGCTAAGTGCGGAAAACACCTGTCCAACTAACTAACTAACTAACACACATGCGCACAATTTAAAGTCCAATTACATTTGGAGTTAAACCTCGTAAATTGAGCTAAATCGTACAAAATGTATTAACAATAATTTAGAACATGTGTTACGTAGGAAGAACAGCTTAATTAAGAAATAACGCCTGATTTAATTTCTAGGTTTGGCCATGTTAGCTTTTGAAATGAAAGTCGGATAACGCAAAATATATGGACTGTTTCATTTTTTTTTATTTTAGTTTGTGGTGCACTAGTGCATCGCAGTCTTACTAAGTAAGATTTAAAAAGGGGAACAAAAACAAAAGTAATGCAGTATAGGAGAATGCAGTAGCTTGCTCAGACCGTCTATTACCGTTATATTCGTTAATTATAATGTCTTCACGTCGTTTATAGTAACTCGAATTCACTGAAATAATATCCTGCGGCTATAACATTGATGATCGATGGATACATAGACTAATGGTGAAAAAAGGTGGCAAAGTAAAGCTTAGAAAATTATTCATATTGACGTTCAGAAAGGCGGTAGTTACAATTATTTTCGACACTTAGATTATTGCCGCTTACGTAGTTAACTTCTGTGTATATAACATTTCTTTGTTATTGACTGATACCGCACAGCAACGGAAAAAGTTAAATAAAAAATAAATGCGGGTGTAGCTTCAGGTATCCGCTAGTTAGATATTTACAAGATAATCATCACTTATAAGCATTCTGTTAATTGTCATTTAAGATTTTTGTCTTGGAACTCAGGATGCTGATCGAAATATCTTTTTCATAGAGTAACTATCGTTTGATCTCACCAACGCTAAAGGATGGCCGTATTCTGAGGTTATGAACAGTGTATGTATATTTAGACGATCAAAGTGCCCACTTTACCACGGGCCAAATTATCTGTAATTACTTTAGTTTTACCAAAAATGTCTAAAATAAAGCAACAAAGTTCTCTTAAACATGCCCTTTATCCGGAATTTTAAATAATTTTATAACTCCTGAAAAGTGCTGGGCTGTAGCGATAAAGTGCAAAATTTTCTTACTAATGTTAATTATAAGAAGATAAAAGGGGTTGTTTGTGATTCTAAAACTTAGTTACGGTAAGTATTATTGTTTAAGAATATTAAAGTCGCCGTATTTTTGTTTTTGTTTAAACGCTTCGTAACATTTTTATACTAACGATTAATTTTTGTGTAATTTGTTTAAGATTGTTAATGAATATTCTCTAACGATTATTGCCGTTTTAGGTGATACAATATGATACATAGCATAAAGCATAAGGGTGGTTTGAAGAAGCAAGGCAATAAATAAAGAATATTAAATAATTTGCCACAAATGGTACCCACCAAAAATGATATGACAAAAATAATATTAAAAAGAAGTACTAAAGAGAAAAATAAAAATCTATAATACTAAATTATTGAATGAATTGGAATGAATAAAATGACTATTATGTGCATATGTATTTGTGTGTATATGTATTTGTGTGCATGAATATATGGATGTATGTCTTGGTCTGGGTGTTTCTATGTATAATATGTATGTATGTACAAAAAAAAGTATATAAGTATGTTTAGCCATTATCTAGTACCCATAGTACAAGCTCTGCTTAGTTTGGGACTAGATGGTGATGTGTGTATGTGGTAGAATATTATATTATTATCGAAATGGCAGATAGTTATTTTTGAGAATAATGAGATAACCGTACCGTTTGTTAAAAATCTTCATTGCAGCCGGGACCGATGGCTTAACTATTAAATACGCACATAACGCCGAAAAATTTGTAGTGTGCGCGCCTTGGATTCGAACACGATACCAACTGCATGGCAGTATGTTGGAATCTCTACTAGCTGTTTTTTTTCTATAAAAGGAAAATAAATTTACTTACCGGAAATTCAGAAGAAGACGAAAAAGCCAAATTGATGTTCATATTTTCAGTCAGTGTAGTACTAGGTGATTCAGTTTCAACTTCCTTTTCTTCCATAATTATACAATTCGCACGTAAAGTTGCAACTTTATCATCTACGGATATAATAAAGTCAGTAACCTCATCTCTGTATAAATTGCCATATAAGAAGTAAAATGTTTGATTTCTATTTCGGAAACCAATTCGTATAGTATTACTGCCAGCTGGGATCAGACAAAGGTCCATGACAACATCTTTTCCTTCTTTCATAGCAAAAATGCACCATTTGTTAAGCAACTCAATGGTATTGAATTTAGCGGTCACTATATATTGACTAGATAGTGCTTCATTTACAATTTCTGCTTCACTGAGAGGATAAGAGTCTGTATTGAGTGAGCTGAATTGATACGCTGCACTGTCGTCTACGATAGTTTCATATTTTACGTTTTGAGGTATCAGGTTAAGGGCTGAAATAAAAAAAATATTTAAAAATATAGCTAGACTATGGTAGATGAGTATGGATACTTTTGTAAAATCAATCAAAGGCTTTGCTGATTGCCTATTTCAGGCTTCTAAGTCTCATTGCTTTTTGTTGGATTTGAACAAGCCATTGATAGCAGCAACCTGAGCTCATAGTGACGTGCTCATAACAAAACAAATATATAACAAAAAACAGAGTGTCTAGTGATGAAGAAAAGCGAGTGTCATGATCATGAAATTACCTAAAACCTCAGTATAGAAGACGTAGTAGTTCAAAGAGTTTCTTCCAAAGGGAGACGACCCGATGGCGAAGTGGCAGTGTAAACGACTGCTACGCGGAAGGTTCGATTCCCGCTCTAGTCAAACATTTGTGTGCGTGAACATGGACGTTTTTTCATCTTGGTCTAGTGTTTCTATGCATAATATGCATGTATTTAGAAAAAAGTATTTACAAAATTTTCTACTACCTTCCCATATTACAATCACTGCTTGGTTTGGAACTAGATTGTGTTGTGTGGATGTAGTAGAATATTATACAATATTATTATTGTTCTCAGTCACCTATTAATACTTATTTTTTCTGTATAAATACTTACTACAGAAAGATAAATATTGACTTTAATTTACATGTTCGAAGACATCAAGTTGATACGGCGCTTTATTTAATGAATATTTAACCAAGTGGATATTTTTAAGTATCAACATTTTAGTTAACACGGAGTTCTTATCTTTTTCTATTTGTCAAAGTAAAAGCATACAAATATCTGAATTTGTAGCACACCATCTACCGCTCGTGCTTCGTTTACATAATGTTCCAAAAAGTGTAAATAAAACATGTTTTAGTAAGGTTGATTTGTTTATTTGTATTTAAGTGTTAGCGTCTGTATTTTATATTATACCTTTTTATTATCTGGCAGCATTTTATATTCGCAATTTGTCAGAATTCAGTTTTTATTAACTGGCAACACCGAACCGCTCTTATTGGTCCGTGGTTTCAATAGGCGCATATCGAACCAATCAGAGCGAGGCACGCGTTGTGGCGGGGGTTTTAGTTGTTAGAAGAATTATGTCTGAGATAAGGCGGCATTCTGTCGTCAAGCGGCCTCTAGTGAACACTAAATGAAATTACGTGCGCGTCTACTTGGCGTTATTTTAAGGTAATAATGTATATTTACCATTTTATCCTTATTTGCTATTTTTAATCTGAAGTGCTTAATATTATAAAATGTTGTGATATTATGAAGTAAATGTTTTCTGAACTGTGTATGGAGTCTTTCTTTTACATCTGGTAATCGAAATTAACAGCTTCTACTAGAAACCTTGTACTAAAGATATCTTCTTACTGTATCACTCCTAAACGTCCGTAACGTAACTTGAAATTGGCTTAACGAATCGGGGCACTTGGTAAAGATTCCCAGCGTATCATATGCATTTTAAAGAACACCGTGCATAATCTTTACTCGTACGATCTTAAGATCGAATTAAATTTTACTAGCGGTGCCATCTATTAACCATAGTATGGTAACACCAAACATTTTATTAATGCCATCCATAGATTATACAGATATACTGGTAATGCCATCTATTGACATTCACATCTATTGACATGTTACAAATTACGCACAAAGAAGCAAGTTTACACAGATTCGACTGTACAAAACAGAATTACGACGAGTGCCTCGTCTTGCTTAAGCTGTAATCACGTTTAAATGAAGCCGATGAAATTTTATTTAAAACGCCTAGAGTCTAAAATTATCGCTCTAGTAACATCTACCAAAACTAATTTCGACTATGGTGATTAGGTTCCACACCAACCAACCAACTACACGTCTAAAGTTCTAAACAGCATACATCCATGTTAGAAATAAACGTTACAATATGTTCCACATAAAATCGCTTTGTAATAGCTCAGCACAGTCCGACACTATTATTAAAGTTTTTATTATAGTTTGGCTTTAAAATAGAGTGCTTGCGGCTTTGCCTGTCTCTAACTAGACTCCCTTCCGCTCCCTTACTCTAGTTTGGCTTTAAAAGAGAGTGCTTGCGGCTTTGCCTGTCTCTGACTAGACTCCCTTCCGCTCCCTCACTCTCATTATCAGAATCACTTATTAAGCGTTTGCGGACTTGCCTGATAACCAGACTCCCTTCCGCTCCCTCGCTTTTATGAACTTTGCGTCGCTGCGGAGTTCGCCGTGGGCTTTCGTTACAGTCCAAACTTATCGGCTCATCCTTGTTATTGCGGCGACGTCCATTACCACCACCCGCGGGCGATGAATCCATCATCTGCAATTGTGATTAAGTTAACTTAGTGTTATTTAGTGCATTTAACTTCAGTTAAATGCTATTCTTAAGGTCGTACGTAATAAATGTATATAGTAATCAAAGTAGAATATTCAATGCGCCAAACAAGCATCGCATTTACAGAGTAGCCCTGGCGAAATGAAATACATGTTCTAAAACACATATCAACGGGAGTATCCTGGCAATATATAATATGCTCAAATCAATAATTGTATTGTGTGTATAAGAAAAGTATGTACCACATATCCAGAGAGTTGCCCTGGCAATATGGAATACATGCTCAATATGATCCGTTACATATCCGTAGGTGTGCCCCGGCAATATGTAACAAAACGTTATACAACTATTAGGTAGCGAGTATTACTAAGTACGCATCTCATATCGAGAGAGTTGCCCTGGCAATATGGAATACATGGCCAAAATTATCGGTTACATATCCGTAGGTGTGCAATATGTAACAAACCGTTATATAACATCTATTAGGTAGTAAGTTTTACTAAGTATGCATCTCATATCCAGAGAGTTGCCATGGCAATATGGAATACATGCTCAAAATGATCCGTTATACAAGATTAATTAGGTAGTAAGTATTATAAAGTATGCATCTCATATCCAGAGAGTTGCCCTGGCAAAATGGAATGCATGCTTTTTACATGGTATTTATTAACTTTGTGAGTAAAACACAGCATAGCAGTTTCATGAATTAGGTATCTTAAACATGATGGAGTGTCTTGTCAAAGTCTTTTGAATTACCAAAAGAATAAAATGGTACTTACGTGACTGTCTTCGAATCTTAACACATTAAAACACTTTATGGAGCTTTTCTTTTACTATGTATGCTAAGGGTGTGAACAAAAGGAAAGAAAAAGAAAAACTAGTAAGCGTGGGCTGGATAAACGGATGGGTTTAAACTTCTCGTAATCAAAACTTGTTTTGTTCTTTTTAACGAGTTAAAATCCGCTTATCCTACTTCTGAGATGTAAAAGAAAGACTCCATACACAGTTCATAAAACATTTACATAGTAAAAACAGAATAGTAGGTTAGCTAAGGCCGCTCGGCGAGTTAATTGCCTACTCTTGCGTTGACGCACGGGTTGTCACTTGTTTACACCGCGGCGCCGGCTTTGTCGGCGCTCGCGCTTTTTCGCCGCTTTTTTAAGTGATCGCGCTTTACAATTTAAGCTTGAATTTATTTTTTCTCAAATACCTACTGACTACCTAAGCGTTATATAACTATCTAAATGCCTTTCTTAATGAGAAAAAGTAACAAATTAAATTTACTGTCGTTTAACACATTGTATATTATTAATAACGTTTATTACAAAACCATCAAAACAGTGGGCCTAAAGACCATAGGCAAAAAGAAAAGTAAAAAGAAGAGAAAATGGTGGACAGAGGAATGCGAAGAAATTGTTGAAAGCACAAGGAAATATCGCATTCTCGCGGAACAAGATCCCCGATGGAAGCAGCAATACAAAAACCTCAGACTGCAGTCAAGAAAGATCATACGCCGTGCCAAAAGAAAACAGATGGAAAACATCATTACAGATATGGAAACTCTGATTAGAGCTAATGAGTCACGTAAGTTCTACCAGGAAGTCCGCCAAATCAAAAAAGGATACCAACCCACTGCGCAATTCCTCCTTGACGACGAAGGCAATCTTGTATCAGACTCAGAAGACCTCAAGAATATGTGGCGCAAATACTTCCAGAGCTTACTAAATTGCTCTGAACCGGTGCAGCCAGCTACCCCTAACTTAGAGACAAACGATAACACGGTCTTGGCTCCATTGACGTTTGAAGAAGTCAGGAAAGCGATAATGAGGCTGAAGAATAACAAGGCTCCGGGCATAGATAATTTACAGGCCGAGGTATGGAAATATGGTGGAGGCGCCATTCAAATAAGATTATATCAGCTACTGGACAAGATCTGGTCTTCAGAACAACAGCCACATGAATGGAGTGTGGGCGTCATCTGTCCTATCCATAAAAAGGGGTGTAGAAAGACCTGCTCAAATTACCGCGGCATCGCTCTTCTTCCAACAGCGTATAAGGTGTTATCCTACGTGCTACTAGACAGACTGGAACCGTATGCGGAAAAATTGTAGGTGATTATCAGTGTGGGTTCCGTCGTAATCGCAGCACAGTGGACCAAATTTTCCTTCTGAAGCAGCTGATGGAAAAGAGATGGGAATACGCGCAGAACATTCATTCACTGTTCGTAGACTTTAGAAAAGCCTACGACAGTATTGATAGAGACTCACTGTACGCCATACTCAGCAACTTTGGCATACCACGAAAACTTGTCACCCTACTTAAGGTAGTTACAAAAACCAGTAGGATGCGTGTCAGGGTCGGAGGGGAACTCACTGAAGAGTTTGAAGTGATAACCGGACTAAAGCAAGGAGATGCGCTGTCACCTATGCTGTTCAACCTAGCACTAGAACATGTCATCCGAAAAGTCATGACACTGGACGTCGGATTGCATTTGAATGGCCAGCATAGGGTTATTGGATACGCTGACGACCTAGCACTATTGGGTGAAACAAAACAGGAAGTGGAAGTCTTGGCTGAAACTCTGGCATTAGAAAGCTCGAGGGTTGGGCTGGAAATCAACCATGACAAGACGGAATATCTCCACGTGAAACGCTATAAAAACACAAGGCGGAAGCGTGAAGACCTGCGCTTTGGAGATGTTTCGTTCCGAGGTGTTGCCAATTTTAAGTATCTGGGGTGCACTATCACGGACACAAATACAAGGGAAGAGGAAGTCGACATCCGAATCCACAACGCTCTCCGATGTAGTGCAGCCCTGCATAAGGTGTTGGTGTCCAAGCTATTGAGCAGGAAAACCAAAATACGCATATACAAAACCGTCATAAGACCTATTTTAATGTATGGTAGCGAGGCGTGGACACTAACCCTTAAGGAAGAAGAAAAGCTTTTAGTGACGGAGAGGAAAATCATGCGTAAGATTCTTGGCCCAACCCAAAGAGAAGATGGCACTTGGAGAGTCCGAAAAAAATTACGAAATCGAGACGCTAATCGCCGAACCAAACATCATCGGGGAAACAAAGGCCCAGAGACTCCGCTGGTTGGGCCACCTAGAGAGAATGGATGACGGTCGTAGTGTCAAGAAAGTATATCTTGGTACTCCGATCGGCCGCCGACCCGTTGGCAGGCCTAAATACCGGTGGAAGGACACAGTTGAGCGGGATTTGCAAGAGCTCCAGGTTACAGACTGGAAGGGGGCAGCACAAGATCGAAATAAATGGCGTTTTCTTGTATCGGAGGCCAAGACCCACTTCGGGTCGCTGCGCCAGAGGAGTAAGTAAGTTATTACAAAACTGAATGTATATAAACAATTCAAGCGGGCGAGCAGTGAAGTACCTACATGAATGCACTCGATCAGACGCGCGGCGCATCCCGTACTGAATCCGCGCCGAGCTTGCCGCGCTCGTGAGATTGTGTGCGTGAAAAGTGCGTGCGTACACGGCACCGGCGACTCACGCGTACATTCAAACCAGCGCGGCAGCGAGGCGGCCGATTTGTATGAAGCTATCTTACTATTCTGTTTTTACTATGACATTTACTTCATAATATCACAACATTTTATAATATTAAGCACTTCAGATTAAAAATAGCAAATGAGGGTAAAATGGTAAATATACATTATTACCTTAAAATAACGCCAAGTAGACGCGCACGTAATTTCATTTAGTGTTCACTAGAGGCCGCTTGACGACAGAATGCCGCCTTATCTCAGACATAATTCTTCTAACAACTAAAACCCCCGCCACAACGCGTGCCTCGCTCTGATTGGTTCGATATGCGCCAATTGAAACCACGGACCAATAAGAGCGGTTCGGTGTTGCCAGTTAATAAAAACTGAATTCTGACAAATTGCGAATATAAAATGCTGCCAGATAATAAAAAGGTATAATATAAAATACAGACGCTAACATAAGTAAGAAAATCTAAATCTGTATAAATAAAGTTCTTGCGTTACTGTCTGACTGGTAGACAGCGCACAGCCCAAGCTATAGGGCGCAAGAAGCTGAAATTTAGCATATACTTATATATTCATTGGGGACCAAGTACTTAATACTAAGAAGGGATTTCCCGAACGTCCCACGGGATCGGAAAGGAACGATCAAATTATTTAAACATTTACAAGCATCCTCTTGTATGATTATATAAGACACTAGCAATCTAAAGTAGCTTTTTCCCGCGGTTTCAGCCGCGTCCTGAGGTAACTACTTCGCGTACCCGGTTAATTTATAGCCTAAGTTACTCCTCGGTACATCAGCTATCCGCCAGTGAACGTCCCGTCAAAATCAGTCCAACCGTTCCAGAGATTAGCGAGAACAAACAGACAGACAGAAAAAAATAATTTTAAAACTTTATTTATTGGTATATGTACCGTGTATGCATTTAATAATAAGCGGTTATTTTAATATTACAAACAGACATTCCAATTTTATTTATAGGTAAGTATGGATGTATGGATAATATACAATCATAAAATAATAATATATTATATTGCTTTGTTCACTTTTTATCTACTGTGTACAATAATTTGTATGCTCTCTGGAGTCTGAGCAAAATGTCACAAACTGATAACTTTTTCTGTTAAACTTTTGTTATCATTTATTTTGCAACGCCGCTGGTTGTTAGCTATCGCGGCAAATGTGCTATTATAATCCAAAAGCTATATTATTCCAAGGTTCAAGGAAAATCCATTCAGCATTTTTTGTAAGAGACTAACAAATATCTATCCATCATAGTAACAGGATCGCCATAAGTAGCTGCTAACATCATTCCTGTCCATCCAAAGGTTGCTTCGAAGAGATAACGCTTAGCGATAATGCTGCCGATTGAACATAAGTCGTATTTTAAGACACTGAATAAATAAACTGTTTAATATATTTTGGTGTGCAATACAGCATAATATCTATCCGTCTATCTAAACTTGTCGCAACTTGGTAAACTCCCCTTAGAAAGCATCATTTGAATGCAGCATTAAGACGTGCCTATAATCCTGAGCTACTGTTCCCACTTATCTTGATCGAGCGGTAACGGTGACCGTCACGAGAGCCTTGGTGCCAAATGGTATAAAATATGGCTTCTTAGTTAACATTTAGTTTTTTATGCCTTAGTTTAATTGCTTTGCTATCCCCAACGAAAATAATCACGAAATTCTAGACGACTTTTTTGTCATTGTATTTTTATCAGATTTTTTTATTTATTTATTTTTTATTTATTATCTTTATATACACAAAGCGCATAAAGGTGGACTTAATGCCTCAGGCATTTTCTGCCAGTCTATCTTAGAGTGGTGCAGAGATTAATGGTAGGTGTATTTTAGAAGTGAAGTTTGACTTATATATTTAATAGAAATTAATAAATATGATAAACGCATACATTACATAAAATTTAATCATAATAATACATAAATACATATACTTACATACACATACATATTATATATACAAACATTAATAATATATAGGTACACAAGTAATAAATATAGGCATGTATTTAATGCGGCGACTATGTAAAGCGAATACAAGTTTCAAAAATAATTAGAGTGGGTACCATATATAATGGGTTGGCAGCTATTAAGGAGTATCGTAATAAGTAAAATGTAGCATATTAATATTTTAGTAATAAGCTTCGTTTTAATTTAAACGAGCAGCATTTTTTTTTTTTGGGAACTGAATTAGTATCTAAGCGGAAACTTGATGATGAATAAAAAATAGAAAACGGACATTCATAAATAATACAAATTTCAATATTTGGTAAATGATTTTGTCTTAAATAAAGTGTTTCGTATAAGTAAATAAGACGCTTCAGTCTTTTAAGCCAAGTTGACGGAGCCCTGCTTCGCAGGGCTCCTATATTTGGGTACAGGGTCACAAGAAAACCTAACATAACCTACCTATTAACATTATTAGTCGCCAAGTCATTATTTATAGCTCCTCGGCTATTATTTCAATTGACGTGTATAGTTTATTTGCTACCTAAACGCAGCTGCTAGTTTTAAGTTTTTATAACACCCTTAGTTTTGAATCTTATGTAATATAATAGTCGCGAAAATATTTAATCGCTAGCAACTTATTTTATGAGTTGCAAACATTTAGTGATCTTTTAAGTTATTAGTCACTTGGAAAATAATAAGCTATAAATGTATACGTAAAATATATATAAATGTTATACGAAAGGTTAAAAATACATGGTGGGACAAGGATGAACAATCAGCAGTGTCAGAGAAGAAGAAAGCTTGGTTAGATTGGTTGACTGTCAGAGCAAATGAATGAATGGGAAAAGCAACAAGCGAGGATATAGATGAAGCAAGAAAGGAGTTTGTTAGGTCAAAAAGAATAGTGAAAGAAATTGTTAAAAGGAAAAAAGAGGAAAAGAAAGATGAGTTTGATAGCAGATTATCTGACGATTTCCGGAGAAACATTAAGATTTTCTGGAAATCCGTTCGTGCAGTTCGAGGAAGAACTCTATCCACAGAATACACATCGATCAGAGGCAAGAAGGGAAGGATAGTTAATGGTGAATCGTGCGTGCTGAAGAGATGGAAAGAGTATTTTGAAGGTTTATTTGAAAGAACGGCGATAGAGAAACCGATCAATGAAATGAATGGTAACGATAGCAATGATGAAAGCGTTATTGGCGTGGATGCGATCGTGAAGGCACTGGGAAGTATGAAAGTAGGTGAAATGCTGAAGGCTGGACAGGGCATCATAGTTGGTCAGTTGCAGCGGTTATATAACTTGTGCTGGAGCACCAGTCGAATACCTAATGACTGGGCCACAGCTGTAGTTGTGCCTCTTTATAAAGGAAACGGCTCGAAACAAGACTGCAAAAACTATAGAGGCATGCCTTCTCAGCATTGTTGGCAAATTGTATGCAAAGGTACTGATTAAAAAAAGTTATGAAAGTAACCGACAAGAAAATATGGGATGTACAAGCGGGATTCCGAAAGGGTATGGGATGTACGGATCAGGATTTTTCCTTGCGAAGCATAGCCGAAAAGTTTTTGGCCAAAGGTCAAAAGGTCTTTTGCGCATTCGTGGATTTGGAAAAGGCTTACGATAAAGTGGAGAGGAATGAAATGTGGTCGGTGCTGTCAATGAATGGGATGGACAGCAGCCTCATTTGAGCTCTGAAATCCCTTTATGAGGATTCTAGAGCTTGTGTGAGGATAAACGGGGCATACACTGACTGGTTTACCATCGAGCAAGGTGTTAGACAGGGATGTGTAGCGTCGCCGTGGCTGTTTAACCTCTTCATGGACAGTTGTTTGCAAGATTTAAAACATAGTGACTGCGGATTAAGGATGAATGGGTTACTCGTCAAATGCCTCCTTTATGTTGATGATCAGGTAATACTTGCATCTTCAGCGGAGGAGTTGCTAAAGATGGTAACAATCATGCATGGTGCGTTAGAGAGGAAAGAAATGAAAGTGAATGTAAGTAAAATGAAAGTTAGTGTTTTTGAAAAGGAGGAATGCGTTGCGGCTTGTAATGTTTTGATCGATGGACAGCAAGTGGAACAAGTGAATGAGTTTGTTTACTTAATACGTTGTTTACAAGAGATGGTAAGAATGAAGAAGATTATGAGCGTTTATGAACAGTCAAAACGTGTCCAAAAAGGCACGTTTGGCTGTGCATAGAGGCGTGTTAGTGCCTACGCTTATGTATGGTAGTGACAGTTGGGTATGGCAGAAGAGACTTGAAAGTAGAATAAATTCTGTAGAAATGAGAGCACTGAGAACGATGTGTGGTGTGTTTGACCGACAGAGTAAAGAATTGTGTGATACGAGAGTGGTGTGGGGTAAAAGAAGATGTAGTGACAAGCATCGAGAAAGGCATGTTGAGATGGTTTGGGCACATGGAGAGGATGGATGACGAAAGACTGACAAAGAAGATATATAAGGCAAGTGTGAATGGGACAGGATGAAGGGGAAGACCTAGGCGGACGTTCTCTGACCAGATTGGAGACATCGTAATAAAAGAACAGGTCAGAAGTACCCTAAACAGAAGAGCATACATGAGAAACTTGATAAGAGTGAATGAAGCAAGAGGGGTTTGTCAGGATCGTTGCAAATGGCGTTCCGTAGTCTCTGCCTACCCCTCCGGGAAACAGGCGTGAGTCTATGTATGTATGTATATAAATATTACGATACTTCTGCCAACTTAGGCAATAAAAGCGGCTTTGCCTTTGTCTTAAAGCAGTGCCTAGTGGTGGACGTGCTGATTTCGAGAGGAAGGTCATTCCAAAGATTTTATTTGCCCTTAATGTCTTATACAGACAATTTAGATTGATTGTGTGGTGTGTATTTGAATGACAGAGTAAAGAATTGTGTGATAAGAGAGTGTTGTGGTGTAAAAGAAGATGTAGTGACAAGCATCGAGAAAGGAATGCTAAGGTGGTTTGGGCACATGGAGAGGCTGGATGACGTAAGACTGACCAAGCAGTTATATAAGGCAAGTGTGAATGGGACAGCACAAAGGGGAAAACCAAGACGGACGTTCTCTGACCAGATCGGAGACATCGTAAAAAAAGAACAGGTCAGAAGTACCCTGAACAGAAGAGCATGCATGAGAAATTTGATGGGAGTGAATGAAGCAAAAGAGATATGTCAAGATCGTTGCAAATGGCGTTCCGTAGTCTCTGCCTTCCCCTCCGGGAAACAGGCGTGAGTCTATGTATGTATGTATGTAGATTGAATTGAGCCTAAAACTTGATAGTTGTTCTGTGGGCAAGCGCATAAGCCCCCATTAATTTATTTAAAGATATTAAACTAAACTACTCAAATACCCGCTCGGAGCGCCTATATAGGTAGACGTTTAGTGTGTGTTTGCTATATTAAAATTCCAAATCTTAGTAAAAACCGTACTGTTGCGTGAAAAATATAGACTAACTTGTGAACTACTCAAAGACGATCAAAATAGTGTAAAAACAGTGATTGTGCACAAACGATTTCTCAAGTTATAAACAAAAATAACATTCAGAAAAGTCGGTAGTAGTGTAAAACTGTGACTGTGGACGTGGTGTGTGACTTTGCAAATCAAAACACAAGGTCAACACACTTTTGAAAAATTTCTACACAGCTATGTTATAATCAACAAATTCAACTAATTACACTAACGTTAGCGTGGTGCATTCACACTCCGACAGACTACGAAGCTGGAAATCGTGGTATCGAATCCTGCACATCACGTTACTTTTTGATCTTTCATAATTTTTATTTTTATTTTTTTGAGAATTTTAATTCACTTGAAGAAACTTTTAAAACGATAAAATGAAGTGTTTTGGCTGTTTAAAGGTTTCAAAGGATATAAATTGCATAAAATGTTGTTCGACTACTTGCGACAAAACCTTTTGCTCAATTTGTATCAGCACATCGAATATGACAGCAGAAAAGAAAAAGAACTGGAAATGTCCTGATTGTTGTGCTTCTAAAAAGAAAGGAGGAGACAATAGTTCAACACCTGTGCGTTCTGTTGAGGAAAATGTTACTTTTAGAAAGAAATGCGATGATACCTCCGACAGCAATCTACATACCGAGGTTCGTGAACTCACCGAAGAAGTGCGTCTCTTAACACGAGAAATTTCTGGCTTGAAAAGTCGCCTAGAGAATGCGACATCTTCTCTAACCAGCTGCCAAGCACGTTTAGATGAATTAACCACAACTATAGCCTCAAATGATTCTCGAATAAAAAGCCTAGAGAGCCGTGACAAAGAAGTGCAATTGCTTGAAAGCAGAGTTTTGGAGCTTCAACAAGAGGTCAACGCTCAATCTCAGCAGCAGCTGCGCAACGAGTTAGAGCTGGCAGGGGTTCCTGAATGTAACAACGAGAACCTTTACCACATTGCGCTTTTAGCAGCGAAGAAAGTAGGTGTCGATATAACCGATTGTGACATTGACTGGGTGGCTAGAGTGGAACCCCGTGTTAAGCGCGCTGAAAACGATCCAAAACACTCGAGGCCTATAGTAATGCGACTACTTCGCCGCCATAAACGAGACCAGCTATTGAGAGCAGCAAAGTCTAGAAAGAACATATGTAGCGCGGACCTAGATGTGCCCGGTATATCCACCAAAATATACTACAATGAACGCTTAACTAAGGAGAACAGGCTGCTTTTTCGAGCGGCGCGGGCTAAATGCAAAGAAAATGATTACGCCTACTGTTGGGTTACTCACGGCAACATATTTGTTAAACAACGGGAGGGAAAAGCTGCGCTGCCCGTGCGTACGTTTGATGACCTATCTCGAATTTTCAACTGTGTCAGCGAAAACCACGATAGCACAAACTTAACCTACATTTAGAGTTTACCGTAATCATAAATGTCTCCTTTTTTAAATTATGTACTCTTTTAATATACTGTTTTATAGCATATTTATTAATTCGTCACACCATACACTTAACTTACTCTTACACAAAAAATTATGTTACACTTCACATCATACACAACATTACACAATAAATGATATGAAAGTGTGTTCATGGGGTACCATGCAAATTTTATACTACTGTATTAGATCGATAATAATGTTAACTAGTAAATGTTTACCTATATTTATTAGTCCTATGATAATAAAATATAACATTTGTAATCTAGTGCATGTGTTGTTGGGCAGTTGTCTTAATCCATCAGTCAAATCACGAGAAGCATTGATATTCTTTGTATTATGAATAGCATGGATGTAGCTGATGAACTGGATTGTCTAAGCATAAGCTGCCATACAATACAAGCGCCTGAATATTTTCACACAGTAATGAGCACAGCCTACAACTTTAAAATTCTTAACTTTAATATAAGAAGTATAAACAAAAACTTCGATCAATTTACAATAACCTTGAAAAGATTTAATGATAATTTTGATATAATTATCTTAACTGAGTGTTGGCTCGATGAATTGTCTATTATACCTCAACTGCCACATTACACATCACACCACACACGAAAAAAACTAAATCAAAACAGCGGTGTCATAATATACGTCAAAGAGACGCTAAGTGCATGTGTGACGGAACCGAAAATTGAAGATGCATACTGCCTACAGCTGGTACTGTCAAACGCAATCATCATTCTCGGTATATACCGACCACCTTCTTTTTCTAATACTAATAATTTCCTATGCTCGCTTGATCATATAATGGCAGATCTCTCATGTAAAAACAAAACACTGATTATGGCAGGTGATATTAACATTGACCTTCTATCATCAAGAAGCAATCAAGACCTAGAATACGTATGCCTCACTGCTGAACATGGACTTTTCCCCGCCATAACGAAGCCAACAAGGGATGCCGCATGTCTGGATCACATTTTTGTAAGCAATGTCCAAAACGCGTTAGGGATTATTTGTTCGTCGAGCATCACTGACCATGATTTGGCAATACTAGGACTAGCTCTTGGAAAAACGAGGAAAGCATCACGGGACAGGACATTCATAAAACGGGATGTGGAAGCCATAAAAAAGGATATAATGGCTGAGGACTGGAGCGTGTTAGGAAAATACACAGGTATAAACCAAACTGTTAATCTTTTTACCGACCGACTTACGGAAATAATAGGCAATCACACAAAAATGGTTCGCAAAAGCCACTCTAAGTATAACATAAAACCATGGATTACCCCAGGACTAATACGCTGTATGAAACATAGAGACAGCCTGCATATTAAAGTACAGAAATTTCCTCATAATACACCTCTGAAAATAACCTACACTCGGTACAGGAACTTCTGCAATGATCTCCTGCGAAAACTCAAAACAGAATACGAGAACAGTGAGATTTCTAATAGTACAAAAGACCCTAAGAAACTATGGCAAACGATAAAAACTGCTTGCCACCTCACAAAAACAAATAAGGAGCCGAAGGAACTTCTTAAATTGCCTGGTAGTTGCAGTGCCAAAAACTCGCTAGACATATGCAACACGTACTTCTCTACTGTGAGAGAGAAATTGGCGGATAAGATGCTCAATAAATTACGTGCGAACCAGGAGAATCTAGCTAAAAATATTCGTACAAAACAAATAATGAACTCCTTCTTCCTTCATCCAACAGATGAGTGTGAGGTCGAATCCTTGATATTGTCCCTACAACACAATAAAGCACCAGGCCTTGATGGTTTAACTAATACTCTTCTAAAAGACATAAAGGACGCGATTATACCACCACTAACTGTAATATTTAACACCAGCTTAGAGTTGGGTATCTTTCCAGACACATGGAAGATAGCTTGTATTACACCGATTCATAAGGAAGGTATTAAAGCGTCTGTTGAAAACTACCGACCCATTTCGCTCTTAACAACATTCTCAAAACTCCTAGAGAAGATTGTTAACAAAAGACTCGTCAAATATATAGAAACGAACAATCTTATATCACCAAAACAATTCGGCTTTAGAAGAGGCAAGTCAACGGAGGAAGCTGTCACACTCCTTACATCTATTGTATCCTCTCACTTAGATAATAATAAGGCTTGCATAGGAGTGTTTCTAGATTTGGCTAAGGCTTTTGATACCGTGTCAACACCAATATTACTTAAAAAGCTGGAAAACTATTTTGGTATCAGAGGCCTAGCCCTTAACTGGTTCAAGACTTATTTGACAAACATGAGACAGTGTGTGAGAGTTGGTAGCAACAAAAGTGACCAACGAGCCATCAATTTTGGAGTTCCGCAGGGCAGTATTCTTGGTCCGACCTTGTTTATCATGTATATCAACGATATACAAGACAGTGTTAATGCTGAGGTTATATGTTATGCGGACGACACTGCTATCGTATTTCATGGTATAAACTGGGGGGAAGCCATATCAAACGCCGAGAATGGAATGAAACATGTACTCATTTGGTTACAAAATAATCTACTCACTTTGAATGCTAAGAAGAGTAAATATATTTGTTATCACAAAACTGCCGCATCAGCTCCAACAATCAGTTGTACCATTCGACTTCACGAGTGCTTAGATCAAAACCAGGTTTGTAATTGTGATACACTAATGAAATCTGAGACTTCAAAATACCTAGGTGTGCTTTTGGATCAACATTTAAATTTTAAAGCGCACATTAACTTATTATCAGCTAGAGTTCGTAAGACTGCAAATATTTTAAAATTATTGCGCTCTTCGGCACCTATTAAAATCCTGAAAACTGTATACTTGGCACTGACCCAGTCTCTAATAACCTATTGCATCACCTGTTGGGGAAGTGCTCTAAAAACAACAATGATGCAATTGGAAAGAGCACAGCGTTCGGTAATCAAAACCATGTATAGAAAACCGTTTCGATACCCAACAACAGCATTATACCAGGAAAGTCTACTGTTAAACGTACGCCAATTATTCATCCTGAAAACAGTTGTCCGTGCCCATAAGAAAGCAATTCGATCTGCAGAATATCCGAACCTCCTGAAACGTCGCGTGTACAGACTACCAGTCCCGTCAGTCAACACAAGCTTTGCCAAACGCTTTAGCCCTTTTAAGGACGTATTTATTTATAATAAAACTGCTAACGCATGCAAGATAAAGCTGTGCTCGGTGAAAGATATGCAGTTAAAAGTCACTAAATGGCTCACTTCTTTGACATATGACTCCACCGAAAATCTTATGGTATGCCTATCATAAACACATCGCACACACACACACTCACGCACTCACTCACAACACACACACACACACACATGTATGCACACACACACACACAACTATATTTTTTTTAGTCTTATAAAACACGTCGCCCGAGCTAAAATTGTTAAAATGTAAGGAAATCGTACCTGGTACCCACAGGACAAGCTATGCCTAGTGTGGGGCCGCTGTTTAATCCGATAATATGTAATGATTAATGGCAATAAACTGTTTTTATTATTATTTATTTATTTACTGAAACGAGGTGTTTAGTTAAAATCCCAAAGTTCGTTAACTTCAAACAAATAGGTAGGCTATACCATCCAAAGTCCCCAAAACTGGTCAAAATTAAATATTCACCACCAATACCAAAGGAAGTCATAGCTTATTAATTCACAGACAAATGTTCCATAGACAGTGTTCGATTACATTTAGAGTAATATCTCAAAACTCCCAAAAAGTACTAGCATTTTGGAAAATCATTGCTTTTCTGTTAACAAATCTTCTAAACATAATGCAAAAGAAAAGTCTTACGTTTTGGAAAAGCTCATCCGCTGAAATCAAAACCGTCTGATGCCAAGCTGACGGAAAACGAACTGAAGATGAAATACCTGAAACAAGAGAACATAATATTCGAAATTAATGTACGCTATAAACATCTGCACTGAATATTGAAGACTCAATATTTCTCAAATAATATTACGAAAAGATATTCTTAAGAATAATTATTTATCTTATTTATATGGGAATATGTGCGTCATTTTCATTCAGTAAAACTGTATTTTATTTCTCAATAAACAAGATATTCTTATTTTTTAAGCAGAATCCATTTGAACTATTCCATATTCAGGCTGAAGTACTGCAAAAAACAGAGAAGACTCAATAACCAGCCTTCAGGAAAGGAATGTCAATTCAAAGTAATGCCGCTATGCACACTGTTAACCTTTTAGTACGACAGTTGACACTTAGTAAAGCTCCTAATCCCTGAAGGAATTAAAAATGGGGGATGAAAACTTCTGAAATTGGAATAGTTTGCGGTTCCAAAGCGATTGCTCCTGTACAGTCAGCGTCACTTGAGTGTGTGCAAATGTTACTCGAGAGCTTACGTAAAATATGAATTTAATAGCTTTTAAAGCACTGCTTCATGTAAAAATCAGCTAAATTATAAAATATAAGTAAGTAGGTTCAAATAATTACAAAAATAATAGTAAATATCCTATAAGTAGCTATATGTAATATTAGCAGAAAAGCAAAGAAAATAAAAAGACTAGCCTTTGACATGACCATACTTGTAATTTTGTGGTACTAGCAATTTTTTTTTTATTACGGAGCAATGTGTAAAAACGTTATAAATAGAACAGCTGTAATTCTCAGTAGTAAAAGTATACTACCTACAATATCGTCCACAAATACAATATAGTAAATAAATATCATAGCTAGTAGCGATAGAAAAGTCACCACAGATAAAACAAAGCTCAGATTTGTACAGCCAACAGTGGCTACATATATTAAAATGTTACAAATATTTTTATAATTATATTCTTTAGCATGACATAAATGTGTACTTACCTATCCCAAACTTACACTAATTTGTTTTAATTATTATGGGCCTAGCTGTCGAAAGACCTGTAGACCTCTGATACCCTTGGTTACTTATGGAGGCCAATGTATAAAATAATTAAATAGGTTGGTTTTTTAAGCCATTTATAAAAAAATAAACAGGGAGCTACCACTTCTCGTTCCCAAGTAGGCCTGATAACAGTAACTATCAGTTGCAAGAATATAGGTACGCTTATATATCCCAGAAGTTTATTTAACGCGTCATAAAACACTTTCGGTAGTAGTCTACCGAAAGTGTTTTATGACGCGTTAAAAAGGCGAAAAAGCGTTCGAAATTGTGTAGTACCATTTCGAACGCTTTTTCGCCTTTTCATCGTTCATCATTAGAGGTGTTCGTTATATTAGATAGCTGATAAAATGACTAATATTTATTAATAATCGTCCAACCTATTCTTTATTACAACTGGCAAGCGTTAATTATGTTGAATGTTTATTTTTATTAGCTCCAACAATACATGCACGATGTCACATGTCCCCCTCCCCGTGGGATCTCCCCCTTGTCGTGGTGGGGGAGGCTCAGTAACCGTGGCTTGGACACCAGTGGTGAAGCTAAGTGAGATCCCGTGAGTGGACGCTCCGCGTGGGCTCGGAGGGGCCTACGCAGGATGCGTCCAAAGGTGCCGGTGCGGGGGCCAATTCTGTCTGTCCCTCACAGCCGGGCGCGGTCGCGAGAGGAGAGGCGTGTCGGTGTTGCGTTGCCGCGTGCCCTATCTCATGCGATCAAATGGGGGCGCACCAATATTGCGTCGCGGTGGGGCCGCAGAGGAAGAGGAGATGCGGTGTTGCCAGGTTGCCTATCCTCTGCGGCCGCTGCGTGTTTTCGCGGCGGAGGCCAACACCTTCATCCAACGCCAAGGGGTTTTTGTTCAGGGCCCGCCTGACGATCTGGCAGGCCAATACCCGTCAGGGGGTAGCGACGAATGCTTCGGCCATACCCGACCCTCCGACACACTGGTAAATGAGAAACACGGGTTGGGTTTTAGTCAGTAGAGTCTGACAGTCCCCTTCGCCCTTCCCCCAGGGCGAAGGGACTCCATGAGGATTTTCCAACCCGACACCAAAAAAAAAAAACAAACGGTGTCACATGTCAATTATTGCACTTGGCTGTATAATATTTTTGTCACCTACCAAATTATGCTCTAATATGACCGCATAAGAACTATATTCAGTTAAATGTCCTACTAATTTCCGAATAACGCATACTAAATATACTAGGCAAACTAATATATTTTGTTCGGCTCATATGCGTTAGATTATGTTTTGTGTTAACAAATTTAGATCAGATAACTGGCTTGACCGTGATTACCGTGCGTTTGTGAATTTGATCTTTACTTGTTTGTAAATAAAAGTTAGTCTTATAATAGTTCAGTGTAAAAAAATGTAGGTGAAGTGTTTTTTGTATATATAAAGAAGAAATAAATTAAGATGCAACGAAAAGTAATGCCACAAAAAAAGTTTAAGTAAGCAATTCTAATTTCAGCCTTATTCTGTAAAAAGAAAGTTCAATAACTTTATTAAATTAATTAAATAAATGTTTACACAGCACAGCAGTAAAGTGTTGTCATAGGTAATGTGGCCATATTCTTAATACAGCACACTGCGTCCTCTACAGCGATAATCTGAACTTATATATTGTAGCGTAAAAAATAATAGGCGTTTTATAAGTAACGTATCGTTATAACGCGTTTTCAATATAATTATAGCCGTTGCGAACACCTCTATTCATCATCACTGATTGTTTCATCAGTCAGTCTAGTTAGATAAACTTGTAATTATTATAAAAATTGTAAACCTTCAAAGTACACGCCATAGTTTAGAACATAATTTACCAACCAGTGGTGAAGCTAAGTGAGATCCCGGGAGTGGACGCTCCGCGTGGGCTTGGAGGGGCCTACGCAGGATGCGTCCAACGGTGCGGGTGCGGGGGCCAATTCTGTCTGTCCCTCACAGTCGGGCGCGGTCGCGGGAGGAGAGGCGTGTCGGTGTTGCGTTGCCGCGTGCCCTATGCATACAATATTTGCACACCAATATTGCGTCGCGGTGGGGCCGCAGAGGAAGAGGAGATACGGTGTTGCCAGGTTGCCTATCCTCTGCGGCCGCTGCGTGTTTTCGCGGCGGAGGCCAACACCTTCATCCAACGCCAAGGGGCTTTTGTTCAGGGCCCGCCTGACGATCTGGCAGGCCAATACCCGTCAGGGGGTAGCGACGAATGCTTCGGCCATACCCGACCCTCCGACACACTGGTAAATGAGAAACACGGGTTGGGTTTTAGTCAGTAGAGTCTGACAGTCCCCTTCGCCCTTCCCCCAGGGCGGAGGGACTCCATGAGGATTTTCCAACCCGACACCAAAAAAAAAAAGCGGTGTCACATGTCAATTGCACTTGGCTGTATAATATTTTTGTCACCTACCAAATTATGCTCTAATATGACCGCATAAGAACTATATTCAGTTAAATGTCCTACTAATTTCCGAATAACGCATACTAAATATACTAGGCAAACTAATATATTTTTTTCGGCTAATACGCGTTAGATTATTTTTATAACGAATAGTAAATATATTAGGCAAACTAATATATTTTTTTTGGCTCATATGCGTTAGATTATGTTTTGTGTTAACAAAGGACTATGCGTCATTTTGGACCCACTTTTGGACTTTGTTCAACAGTGATGAATTATATGTCATATGAAAGCTCTTGAAGTGTACTTTATTTTATTCTATGGCAGCTTAGCTCAATTCCAGCGCGAAAATGGTGTTTTGCTGCGTTATTGACAATCTGTGTTGTTTTGATATTCAATTATGATTACCTGCCAATTAGTAGCTAAATACAATAAAAGGAGTTTTGACTGTCTCAGTGGCCCAGTGGTAGTGTAAGCGACTGCAGATTATGAGTTCTCGGTTTCGATTCTCGGGTCGAGAAAGAGGGATATTAGGTTTTTCTGCTAAGAATTATCCAATTCAAAGCTCAAAGCCTGGAGGTTGGCGGTGTTACACCTCCGTGCCTTGGAAAAGTTTGTCATTGGTTCAGATCAAATAAGTTAAAAAAAATGTCAAAGATTCTACAACAGTTAGCTTATTGCCAACATTAAAACACCCAATGTCATTATAACCATTATATTATCATCCAAACTGATGATATAATGTTGTACTGAATTTCATTATAACACTCCTTTTTTATCCTTTCTGCGCAAAGGGTTTACTCAACAGACAGCCACATTCCTACTGCTTATGGGTTGATTACACCTAACGAGTACAGTGGCAAGTCAGTGTCCTCGGCCGAGTACTTGGTTGGTATAAACACTTTAACGAGTGCTCGGCCGAGTGCTAGGTCGAGCAGAGAGGCGAGAGAGTCACTAGAATCCCAATCTGTTTACTAGGCCGAGTACCTCCCCGCATAATCTTCCTACCCCGCAGCGACTCGGTATCCCGCTCGGCACGCATGAACACGCTCTCGATTGTCACTCGGCCACTCGCCACTCGTTCGTTTGGTAACAGCCGGTTGAAAACTTATTTAAATTCATTATTTTTGCGATCCATTGCAGACGTAAGCGTGATCAAAACTAAACTGACTCGCCACTATAGTAAACACGTGTGACCACCCACTCGGCTCGGCGACTCTCTCGGCCGAGAGCGCATTTACTGACTCGCCACTGTACTCGTTAGGTGTAATCAACCCATTAATGCGCGGTATCTGTATGAATTTCAAAAAAAGAACATCTGTATGAATTTAAAAAAAAGAACATTGTTTTTCACGCGCGTTTCATCAGAAAGCCGCGCGCCATAAAAAAGATGGTTATTCGAATCCCTTAATAAACAAAAGTTGCATAATTAACTATTATAAAACTTATGTATGGTAGTGATAGTTAGGTATGGCAGAAGAGTCATGAAAGTAGAATAAATGCTGTAGAAATGAGAGCACTGCGAAGTATGTGTGGTGTTTCTTTGACTGACAGAGTAAAGAATTGTGTGATAAGAGAGTGTTGTGGGGTAAAAGAAGATGTAGTGACAAGCATCGAGAAAGGTATGCTAAGATGGTTTGGACACGTGGAGAGGATGGATGACGAAAGATTGACCAAGCAGATATATAAGGCAAGTGTGGAAGGGACAGGACGAAGGGGAAGACCTAGGCGGACGTTCTCTGACCAGATTGGAGACATCCTAAAAACAGGACAGGTTAGAAGCACCCTGAACAGAAGAGCATGCATGAGGAATCTGATGGGAGTGAATGAAGCAAGAGAGATATGTCAAGATCGTTGCAAATGGCGCTCCGTAGTCTCTGCCTACCCCTCCGGGAAACAGGCGTGAGTCTATGTATGTATGTATGTATGTATAAAACTCTTATTGTGAAGGATCACTAGCCAGGAGGCTAGCATATCCACATTGATTTAAATTGCAACCAGTCAGCAGTCAATCATGAATTTACTATGGCAGAAAATCGCTGTGTTATGTGTCTGCGCTCGCGTGTTTTGCGCACAAGACCACATGTTTTAGGACATGATCTGCCTGTCAGTCGACCACAGTTTGCTGAATATATTCAGCAGAATGCGTTGATCGAGCTAAGTACCTACCATTGTGCCTACCTATTAGTTTATTTTTACTTAACATTCCTATGGATATGTAGGTACTCAATATCGACATAATTATGTCAATAAATAAAATAAGAATTGGTTTCTGAATAATGCCTTTGCTTATTCAAACTTATAACATACCAATTTTGCATTATTAGTATGTAAAAGAATTATCAATATAATAGAATAGCAATAACTAGTAACTACAAAAAAACTTTAATTAACTATTTATACTTTTTAACAAAAATAAATATATTTTTCGATTTTTGCAGGTTGTGTTCAATAATACCCAACAAGTTTGTCATCGTTGTTGGCAAATAATTAGTGCTGTTTAGTGTTTTTATACAGCGACCTGTAGATAATATGGTCGATGATGCTATTGGTGAACAAGAGCCTGCTGCTAACATTCAAGATGATACCATTGATGTACAAGGGGCTGCGGATAATATCGAAGATGGTGCCGTTCTTATACGAGATCCTGCTGTGCAGAACGTTCAACAATATCTTTATGCTCCCGAAAATGTTAGAGCACCGAACTCTGCAAGGCGTTGTGTATTTAATTATTGCCACAATATACAACATCATAGAATTCTACTACAACCAATACTGATATCTCCTCAGGTACAAATAGTCAACCGAAAGATGACGGTTAACCAATGTCAAAACTAAATGGCTTAGCTAAATGGGCACCAACGCCTAGAATCAAATATTCTCGCTGTCAAGCTACCTACGGAAAAATCCAAGTGGAGAAGGCCTATGTCTTGCAGTGGGCGTCTAACAGGCTGAAATAAAATGAAAAATGTGCATTGCATAATATTTCACACGCATTTGTAATTTACAAAAAAAAAAGTTTAACGTACCAAAACGCTGTTTTTGCCCTGGATTTGAACATAGCTGCCATAGAATGAAATAAAGAACAGGCCAAGAGCTTTCATATGACATACGTTTCATTACTGTTGCACACTTTTGAAAAGTGGGTCCAGTGTTCATACAAAAGTGCCCATGGTCCTTTAGATCAGATAACTGGCTTGACCGTGATTACCGTGCGTTTGTGAATTTGATCTTTACTTGTTTGTAAATAAAAGTTAGTCTTATAATAGTTCAGTGTAAAAAAATGTAGGTGAAGTGTTTTTTGTATATATAAAGAAGAAATAAATTAAGATGCAACGAAAAGTAATGCCACAAAAAAAGTTTAAGTAAGCAATTCTAATTTCAGCCTTATTCTGTAAAAAGAAAGTTCAATAACTTTATTAAATTAATTAAATAAATGTTTACACAGCACAGCAGTAAAGTGTTGTCATAGGCAATGTGGCCATATTCTTAATACAGCACACTGCGTCCTGTACAGCGATAATCCGAACTTATATATTGTAGCGTAAAAAATAATAGGCGTTTTATAAGTAACGTATCGTTATAACGCGTTTTCAATATAATTATAGCCGTTGCGAACACCTCTATTCATCATCACTGATTGTTTCATCAGTCAGTCTAGTTAGATAAACTTGTAATTATTATAAAAATTGTAAACCTTCAAAGTACACGCTATAGTTTAAAACATAATTTACCAACTTATTTGCGAGTTTATCTTGCCATCTGTACTTTATATTACTTGGTATTATATAACAGCTATAAATACCCGTCACAGAACAAGCTGACGTGGCCACATACCCACATGCTCAAAGGGTTTCGGGCTTTGCACCAAGACAAATGTGTTTATTTCAACTCTAAGTACTAGAATGTCTCCTTACTTTGTTAACAGCCGTGGACAGTACTTAGAAGGGGTAAGAGATAGATAGATAAGCGGTTGGAAGTTTTGCTTTTGCTTGTACTTAGTGGGCTATGTATGTTTTGGGATAAGGATTGTTGAAGATTTTTGTTGAATAGCAAAAGATGGGCCCTGCAGACGTTTGGTTTTAAATTTTCGTATTGTAATGGTACATTTTAGCGTATTACGATTGTAAGGCTAGCGTAGTGATAGAGTTGCCACTTGTTCCCTTTACGAGAGAACAGTTTGTGTAATCGGCTAATTGTTTTTTTAAGTCTGGGTGTACTTTGCTTTCTTTGTTTGGAAGTTTATAAAGACTCCATACACTCAGAATTTATAACGGGTGTTGTCTTTAAAAAAATAAAAATGCTTTGGCTTTGTCCTTAAGTTGAACAAAGGCCGAAGATAGGTAGATGAAGTTATTACTATAAAACGGCTCTAGTACGTCTACGCTACAATCGAGTTGAAGACCTATGTACCTAAATAAAAAAAAAACAAATAAAAGCGCAGTACCAAAGTATATACTTACCAATATTCATCTAACCAATAAGCCCAAGAACACCTACTAGCGTAAATATTGAATGAATAACGGAATTAAATAAGTGTATAGAATCATTCATCAAAATTACCGTTCATCACGTAATTTTGTTGTTTATTATAAAATGGCGTTCAAACGAATTGGTCGCTCTGCATACAAAAATATAAGGAAATTAGCTTCGTAATGTAAACTTTATCGTTTTGATGGCCTTTTGCTGTAAGTAATGATTTTTGGCAAGTTAGAATAATGAATGCTAGCCCAGCTGTCATTTATAAGTAATCATTTGTCGTCGCTTACTGACTTGAATAGTAGTAAGACTTTGCTACAATCATAGATGCGAAGGTTTGTGAGTGTGGATGTATGTGTGTATACTCTTTCATTCAAAACCAACAAAGTAGATTTTGAGTGCAGTAATCTAGCTTTTATAAGTACATCAGAATTACACATGGGCTATAGTTAACAAACATCCATACATAATTCCATCCTCACACATTTGTAATAGTAGTAAAAATCTTTACGGGTAACACGTAGATTTTGATGTAGAATGACAATTTTTTAAATGTTCATGGATTATTTATGAACTCATTGGTCTTTATAATGATTAGGTAAGTAGATTGTTAAAGAATTTGGCGGTCTAGTCTTCTGAATTATTGAACCTACCTATACAGTAATAAGAAACGGGCAGACGCTAAAATCGTAGTTATCGATCAAAATGTGCACAACTGAACATACCTACCTAATCAATCAATCAATCAAAATCATTTATTCATCTAGGCCACAAAGTGACGCTTATGAAAGTCAAAATTTTAGTTAATTACTTAATGATTCTATATTTACATTTACTGCCACGTTCGCAATGCAATAGGTAGAACCACGAGAAAGAACGGGCAATAAAACTCATGGCCACTCTTTCAAACAAATATAATGGTGGTACATTTTATTTTTGTAAGGAGCTGCAACTGTTTCACATTGTAGACATCTACTAGTAAAAATTTTAGTAGCTATTGATATCATTCTCAAGCAGTAAATGATGTTCATATGGTAAGCCTCCCAAAGTAAATATGGTGAAACAGGAGCATCCACTTACGTCTTTTTAATGTACGACCTATAAAGATAGCGTCAATGTATTTATAAAAAAAGCAGCCGAAAGAAAATTGTGATACAAAAATAAAAACCTAAAATACTGAATGATGTGTAAGATATAGATAAAGATAAAGATAAAGATAAAGATAAAGATAAAGATAAAGATAAAGATAAAGATAAAGATAAAGATAAAGATAAAGATAAAGATAAAGATAAAGATAAAGATAAAGATAAAGATAAAGATAAAGATAAAGATAAAGATAAAGATAAAGATAAAGATAAAGATAAAGATAAAGATAAAGATAAAGATAAAGATAAAGATAAAGATAAAGATAAAGATAAAGATAAAGATAAAGATAAAGATAAAGATAAAGATAAAGATAAAGATAAAGATAAAGATAAAGATAAAGATAAAGATAAAGATAAAGATAAAGATAAAGATAAAGATAAAGATAAAGATAAAGATAAAGATAAAGATAAAGATAAAGATAAAGATAAAGATAAAGATAAAGATAAAGATAAAGATAAAGATAAAGATAAAGATAAAGATAAAGATAAAGATAAAGATAAAGATAAAGATAAAGATAAAGATAAAGATAAAGATAAAGATAAAGATAAAGATAAAGATAAAGATAAAGATAAAGATAAAGATAAAGATAAAGATAAAGATAAAGATAAAGATAAAGATAAAGATAAAGATAAAGATAAAGATAAAGATAAAGATAAAGATAAAGATAAAGATAAAGATAAAGATAAAGATAAAGATAAAGATAAAGATAAAGATAAAGATAAAGATAAAGATAAAGATAAAGATAAAGATAAAGATAAAGATAAAGATAAAGATAAAGATAAAGATAAAGATAAAGATAAAGATAAAGATAAAGATAAAGATAAAGATAAAGATAAAGATAAAGATAAAGATAAAGATAAAGATAAAGATAAAGATAAAGATAAAGATAAAGATAAAGATAAAGATAAAGATAAAGATAAAGATTATTTATTTGTCTCAACATGTGTACATTTAGGTGTACATTTAGGTGTTATAATACATTATACATACAGTCTCAACATGTTCTGTCCATTCCAAGACATGCAAATGTTGAATTTAGAATAACAATGTAAGGCTTCTCAAGTTAATTAGAAATTCAATTGACATAATTATATTAATTATAAATATGAAACAAAATTAATTATTATTAATACCATGTCAATTTCAGTAAAGCCTATAAAAATATCAAAGAAAAAATAATAATGTCAGTTATTGTAATAATAATTAATATGATATTAATTATTATTACTATCAATGTCAATAAAGCCTACGAAATATCAAAGAAAAATAATAATGTCAGTTATAGTAATAATAATTATGTCCAAATTTACACAATATTAAAATTTAATATACAAGTCACAATTAGTAGCACATTACATAATGCTTTTATCATTAAGATATTAATCTATAGCATAATAACATTTGGTAGTCAGGAGTCTCTTTATAAATCGTTTAAATTGTGTTACATTGAGGGTCTTGCATGAATTAGGTAATCTGTTATAGATTTTTGGAGCCAGACAGAAAATACTTTTGCTTAAGAGTGTTGTATTTGCAGTGTGCATACATAATTTATGGCCATCACGGCGACTGCGAACGGTTACGTCTGACATTTTTTGGAAGAGGTGTGGGTTAGTTTTTACGAACACTGCAGTTTCATAAATATATAGGCTCGGTAACGTTAAAATGTTGTGTTGTACAAAGTGTGGTTTGCAAGTGTCTGTGACTTGTAGCCCAAACATGGTTCTTATGCACCTCTTTTGCAGTTTGAACACATTTAATTTGTGGACAGAATTGCCCCAGAATATGATGCCATATCGTAGTATTGGTTCAATGAGGCCATGGTACGCAGTCAGCAGGGCTGGTAAATTAACTAATGGAGCAAGTTTATAAAGCGCATATGAACGGATGCTAATTTTTTTGGATAACTCTTCAATATGAGCTTTCCAGTTCAACTGTCTATCTATGACTAATCCGAGAAACTTTGCATTATCTACATCACTTATCGTATCATTTTTGTACTGTCTTTGGCTAAAGTGCATGACATGGGTTTTTTTGAAATTTATTTTTAAGTTGTTGTTGTGCATCCAGTCTATTATTGCCGAAAATGCGTGGTTAATATCGCGTTCGTAGTGATCAAGTGACTTACAAGGTACTGTTAGTGTGCTGTCGTCAGCAAATAGGGTCATAGGTTGCTCAGTTGATCTGGGAAGATCGTTAATGTAAATAATAAACAATAATGGACCTAGCACGCTCCCTTGTGGGACTCCATACGTTACAGTCCGTTCGTGTGAAATACTTGTAAATTGTTTTTTGTCATTATAATCAATTCCTTCGATAACCGTATATTGTTTTCTATTGGTCATGTATGACATAAGCAAATTTAGGATGTTACCTCTGATACCATAACGATGAAGCTTAGTTTTTAGGATGGTATGGTCCACGTGATCAAATGCCTGCGTCATATCGCAGTACACAGCACACACGGGGTTTCTCTTGTCCATGTTTACTATTGTCTGATGTAAAAAGTCATAGATGGCCATATTGATAGACATATTTTTCCTAAAACCCTTCTGCTCTTTAGAGATGACACTGGAATGTTCCAAGTAACTATATACTTCCCTATGGATGTATTTCTCAAAGATTTTCGAAAATGCAGGTAAAAGTGCTATTGGCCGGTAGTTTGACATAAGGTCTTTGTTTTCTTTTTTATAAATTGGTTTGACAATGGCCACTTTCAATCGTTCTGGAAATACTCCTTGACTTATGCGTAGATTTAGTATGTGACTAAGATGGTTACAGATAAGGCTACCAACTAATTTAATAATTTTAGTGGAGATGCCATCATAGCCTACGCTATTGGTATTTTTTAGATTTTTTATAATGCTTAAAATATTCTGAGGTGTACTAGGGGCCATGAACATTGAATAATTTTTACTGGGTATAGCAGAAGCAGGTTGTGTGCGTGACATGAGAACCGGTTGGATTTTATCTACAAAAAAGTCATTTAAGCTGTTTGCTATCAGAGCAGGGTCCGTTATGGTTTTATTGTTTACTGTTATTTTTTGTATAGCTTGTTTTGGTACATTTAATTTATTATTATTAATTATTTGCCATGTAAATTTCATTTTATTATTGGACACATTAATTTTATATATATTTTGTGACTTTTTAGTAAGATTAATTATTTTTTTAAACAACTTTGAATAATTATTATAAGCTAATTTATTAGATTGAGATGGTTTTATTCTACTCGTCCAGAGGAGTCGTCTTTTCTTTTTGCTGCAAATTCGAATACCCTTTGAGATCCATTTGAGTGGTTTAGTTGCTCGAATTGTAACAATTTTTAAGGGAAAGCAAAGTTTATAAATTAATTGGAACAGATCAAAAAACAAATTGAATGCTGTATTCGCATCATTAGTACAATAAATCTCAGAAAATGTCAAACTACTTATGTATTTTTGAAACCTTTTTACATTTTCAGACGAGTAATCAGTTTGCTCTTTACGCCATTTGTTTAGAATGCATGTATGATTCACTGGACATCTTAGAATTTGGGCTGTATGATCAGACAGCGCCAATTCAACTACTTCAGCTCGCCAAGACTTATGAAAATTATGTGCAAAGTTGTCAATACATGTTTGGCTTGTCAATCTTGTTGGTTGGTCTAGAGACAGTGTTAAATTAAAATGAAGTAATAGGCACTTAAGCTCTAATGTTACCAGGTTATTTTTCAATACATCTATATTAAAGTCACCTGCTAGCACAATGTTTTTGTATTTTTTCCTATTTAATATTGTAAGCAATTGTTCAAGTTTCTTAAAGAATAGTTTAATGTTTGCTGCTTTCGGTACCCTGTATAAGCATACTATTATAATTTTATAGTATACTAATTCAACCGCACAGCACTCGAATATACCGTTTATTGATAGTATTGCAACCTCGGGTAGTTCTTTCCATACATGTCCCAGTTTTACCAATATACATGCTCCTCCCCTAGCACTGCTTGCCCTGCAATAGTGAGCAGCCAAAGTGTAGTTAGGGACGTACAGATGAGATACATATTCTGGCATCATAAAGTGTTCAGTTACACATACTACATCTAAATATTTTTGTTTTTTCTTTCAAGTTCAGTTAAACACACAGACAAAGCTTCTGCCTTATTTATTAAACCTGCAATGTTTTGATGCAGTATATACAGAGACTTAGTGGCAAAAAAAAATATCATTATTTATATTTGTCAGGCTACATTCATTATTTTTATTCAATATCATGCATTCGTCCATTTCGTTATTATTATTAATACATTGATGAGTCACATATTCAGACTGTAAAGACATGCTGTCAATTAAATATTTTAAGTTTTCAAATATATTAATCATTCCATTATTATTAAGCACTCCAGTATACTTTTGGAACATGGTATAATCATAATGCAGATATAAGTTGGAATCCAATACCACTGCATATTCATAAATATTAATGTCATGATATAATACATTATTAAACATCTCTATTCGCCAGTTAAACATATCACTATAATTGTTACATTTGAATGTCGGTAAACACAATATTACATTAGTATGCTTTAGTTTTAATAACTTATTCCGAATATAAGTAACTATTTCTGAATAATTGTATGTAGTTTTGAAATCTTCGCTACCCACGAATATAACACAAAAATCATTCAATGTAAAGTCTTTCAACTTAGATTCTAGGTTTTCCATAAGTTTATATAATCTGCAGTAAGGCGAGAGATAATGGCATATATTATAATCAGGAAAAGTTCTTTCCGATATATTTATAACCTCATTCGATTTATTGCTACTTATAATACATAGTTTTTTTTTCTTCGACTGTGTCAACTGAGCTGGTTCACTATCTTGGGTTACCAGTCTTTCATTTTGGGGCAGTTTTGGAACTTGAGATTCATCACATTTGGGAGTAAAGAGTGATGATACCGGTTGTTTTTGTTTCTTTTTTGTAGGTTTGCTTGGTGAAACTAATTAGATATTTTTGGTTGGTGTAAGCATTTCAGTTGTTATTCTTTTTGTGGCTTTTTTCATTAAGTCCTGTTTTGTAGTCAAGGTTTTGATGGTGTCCTTAAGGTCTGTATTTTCTAGAGATAAATTTCCTGATGAGCAGATTCCAGTTCCAGTTTTAACTTTTCAATTTGGTGCTTCAGTTCAAGAATTTCATCATCATTGTCACCATCAGATAAATCAACTAAGCTTTTTGAGGTCATATCTACTGAGGTATTATTTATACTTTCAGTCTCAGATAGTGATTTGTTCCGCGTTCTGCGCAGAGTTATATTTTCAAAAAAATTCATCTTTGGTTATTAACTTCTCGCTGGATTGTTTATTTAAATAATATAATTATTCAAAAAAGATGTAATTATTCTTTATTTTATTCAAAGTGAGGATACAGGTAGCGTCCTCTATATGAAAACTGTGTTGTGTTGTGTTGAAACTGACATTAATTTCATTTTATGTGATTACATGATTACACGTATTTCCCTCATTCACATTTATTTTTAGTCACAAATTCCAATAAAACATTTTATTTCTTCCAGATTCAATAATTTTATCAACATTTGAAATAATGGATATATGTATAAGTAGTTAAAAGCAACAGCATTTTTAAAAGCTTTGTGTTAATATTATTTCATGAATCAATATTCTATTAAAATTAAGCCCATTTGACCTCTAATTTTATAAATAGTTACTACAATAATTAAACATAATTTTGGAACGACATTATGTGTAATTTTCAGGGACATTAAAATATTCATCCAACTGCAAAATAGCTTTCCAAGAAACACACTGTCATTTCTATGAAGCAGCTAGTCCAGTGGTAATAATAGAAGTGAGTGTAGTCGTGGTTGATTTGAAATCGGAATATTATTCAGTCAGTCTGCCAATGATGTCAAAGGCCAATGATGTTCGATCGATTATTACAAACTAAATAGTCTAAGAACCGTAGAAGAGCGACCTTCACCGATCTGTTTATTGGATGAAAAGTATTTTATATAAAACTTTGCATGTTAAAAAATATGTCGCGAATGGGTTGGTAAAAAAATCCGGTCCAGGCTAAAAAAAATTGCCAACCGCTTTTCCTGACAGGTTTTTCGTAGGCAACCCAATATCATCGTGTTCGCAGTGAAATAGCGGTCATTTTAATATAAGATTTGTCTATTAAAATAATTAATAAATATAACTAGTAACAACTTAACAGTCGAAGTGTTTATACCTGGCAACCCTACCAAATCCTCCAAGAAAACCGACAACCCTATGTTAACGTACCATTTAGGGTGCATACATTTAGTTAGCACTAAATTTATTCCTTAAACACGTATATTCAATATTAAATGAAAAGCCAAATACATTTTTTTCTACTTTTCCTAGTCTGGACCGGATTTTTTTTTGCTAACCCATTCTCGATATAATTTAGGCATGCATTATTTGATATAAAATACTTTTCATCCAATAACCAGATCGGTGAAGGTCGCTCTTCTACGGATCTCGGACTAAAACTAAAACTATTGGCTGGTTACTAGGTTACCCAGGTGATTTTTATAAAAAATGGTAACACTGGCTGGTAGGTTTTTATATTCTGAGTACCTAATACAATGACTAAAACATTGATAACCTATTTACAACATTTATTTTGTTGGTTTTTTAAATAGGATTGGATACATATATTTTACAAAGGTTTAACATTCCATTGATCTGAATACTATCATGAAGTATTTATGTTTATGTAAAATTTACTCTTTGAAATTCATATATTGTTGTGGGTATGGTATAGTTTCTTTACAAGTTTAGAATTTATTTTTGTGGTAGGTATTTCGAACAGTTTACTTTATTTTTGAGGCAAATGTCAACGTCAGGTGCGTACTCAACGCCTAAGCCTCTACAAGCATTTTGATCTACAGACCAGAAACTCTGTTTATGGGTCAAATTGTTGTCCTGTGTAGGAAACGAACCTACACTCAGTCCGATGTTAAACGAGAAGGCGGCTGAAACCACTACTCTATCAGTGCAGACAAAAATAGTAATTACGTGAGTATCTATTTGAGTAGATGTTGATCTTAATAATCATAGTGATTTCCGTCCCGTATGTGACGTGGCATACATTATAAAATAATTGAGATTATGTCAACTACCTCGGAAATACTTAGATTTCCGGATACAGCTTCCATTTTTACTTTAAAATACTATAATCGGGTATAAATATAGGTTGCCAATCTAAATATTAGTAAATATGCCACAAAAATAAAATTTGTCAAATGAAAAATGTGTAATGAAATTTAAACAACAACACATATATAACACATCACAGACGTGTCGGAAATGAAAATAAAAGTATGTTATATCAAATATGATAAACAGTACAAAAGCTCTTTGAATAAAATAATATTTTAATTGATGTGTGTATACAGAGTGTATTTAAATAGTAATAGTAGTTGCCAGACGTCGAGTTGTGTTGGAATGAATATTGGAAAAAAAAGGACAAGTTGTATAAAGTACGCCAACACTGCGGCCAACTTTGCTTTTAACCATCGCGTTAAAACAAAAACGCTGTATGAAGACTGATCCTACTTGCTCGGGGACTGCCACATGCAAAATGGTTATTATAATTATGTCTTCCCTAGTTATACACAACGATAGGCTAGTAAAGATACCAATTGACTGGCTATGTGGAGGGTATAGGGCTTTGAAACTGATGGCCCGTACCAATAACTTTTCAAAGTTATGTTTATAAAATTGGCTACAATTAGGTTGCCCTATCCCTCGTAGAGAACGTTAAGCCGTCGGTCCTAGCCTTCATGAAGGTCTTTGATGACGTTATTGGGAGTCAGTACCCTTTAGTATACTGTTCTAAGCTATGGTACATATATATATCACTACCATTTTGTATTGCGGGAGTCAGGGGCAGTCACTCAGTGAAATACGGATATTCTGTAAAATCTGGTTATATTAGAAAGCGGATCCCATCCGCCAATGCAGAAGTGTTGGATGCAACCAAAAAGGAACTGATGTGACATATAAAATTATTGTACATTTAATAACACTGCTCAATAATAATAATTGTCTTACGAAAAGAAAATATAAATGGATTACACGATAATTAAAGTGATGACAGCCCTACCGCCAATGTAGTATATCTATTCGATTCAACTCATTATTGACTCGAATAAATATTTATATTAAACAAACATAATGATCGCTTGAAATATCCGACACAAATTGTTTAAGAGCTTAATCATAAAACACAAAGTTTCGTATCACATACAGTCTGTACCTGAATACGTAATTACATGAATAGGATAATATCAAAATCACTGGCATCTCTAATTACTCCCCTTTCAATTAAGACGTGTTACGAATGTCAAAATTACAAACACCGTCAAACGTCTTATCTCCTAATTATCCACTACATTAAAATTGTTATAGTGATAATAATGAACGAAAAATTATATGATTTTGTTACTCTGTGGTATTTCGTTGTTAGTAGATCACATACTGCTAAGCATATATGCCAATCGACGCACATATACATAGACTTGCTTATTTAAAAAATGGGTTACCTGGAATATATATATATTCTTAAACATGCAACGCGAGTGTTTTAAAGTTTCTGGGTTACCTGGAGTCGTTGCAAGAAAATAAAATCAATGTAATTATGTTATTTTCGATCATAATTTGTTTCGTAGTGTATAAATACATTTTTATAGTATTGCGAAGCTGTAGCATAAACTTGAGACGCCCACATATATTTATTTTTAGTAGCTTTGTGCTTTCAAAAGAAGGGGATTTTCCATTTACGGAAAGGTAAAATACACGAAAGTCATAACGATCATATGTATATGAAGTTGTCATAGTTTATGGTTAACGTTTATCATATCCCCTAAATACATCCTAGTTAATCTTATCAAGATGTAAGACGCCGGGTCCAACATTTCGGATTGACAACCCTACACAATTTGCATGTACGTATCTTTGTATGCATTTTACTTGTACATGAAATTGCTTTCATGATAAATAAAATTAGATATTCGTATGAGGTTTGATGAAGGCTCCGTTGGCGGGGCAGGTATTAATTAAGCTGTATGTAAGTATTTGTATAGATGACGTCACATACGGTGTTCATTTCGTTTCGCGTGCCGTCATCATTAATACAATCATATAAGCGTTTATTATCGCGGTGTTTTGAAAACGTGTACCGCTCAAAATGTTCAGTACTCACATTATAATAATACTCTAATAATAATACTCTATCACATACACACAACAATTTCTAGTCCCAAACTAAGCAGAGCTTGTACTATGGGTACTAGACAATGGATAAACATACATATATATATTTTTTGTAAATACATACATATTATACATAGAAGCACCCAGAACAAGGCAAACATCCATGTTCATGCACACAAATGTTTGACTTAAGCGGCAATCGAACCCGCGACCTTCGACATAGCAGTCGCTTACACTCCCGCTACGCCTACTGGTTGTCAATAACATACATAACTTCACGCCTTTTATCCCCGAAGGGGTAGGCAGAGGTGTATTACACACCCACACTTCGTCAGTTATGTTTCGATCCCAATGTAATAGAGGGCGTGGCTATTGCTTGCCATCTACCGGGCACATTATTAAGCGAGCGATAATTAACATTTTTAATACACACACAACTTCGAAAAGTCAGAAGCGTGTGCCCGGCGTCCCTGAGGATCGAACCCGAGACCATCGTCGCGACAGTCCGTTACATACACTACTAGGCTGTCATATATGAATGTTCAGTACTCGTTACTGTATAATTGTGAACATGTCTCATGTTACTGCGATGAGAATAAACGATATTTATAAGTCGTATGGTGAATGAGATACATTTTCGTTTGAATCGTGGGAACTGTCACACATCTATTACTTGTCGGGTCTCGGGTTACGAAAATATGTGGTTAGATAAATTTGAATCGATAAAGTGAGCGCCGTAACTGGCGTAAAATAAATCTTTTAACTTATAACATATTGAAGTCGTTAAGTTGGCGTAATAAATGGTAATGATAGAAATATAATTACACCATTGACATATATTCTTTAGAGCACATATATCAATGAATTACACATATGATAATGTCAGACATAGGTAGGTATTTAATATTTACATTCCAGTTCATCTTCTTACACTTTTGTCTTTAACTTCTTCTTGGTAGAGCGAGTGGCATGAGCAAGGTTTTAGACATTATTACTGTCCATTGGTATACTTTCAGTGGATGTTAAATTATTGTTTTATTGACATATAATTGCCCTCGTAGTTGTTGTAGTCTCAATTTAACTCAGTTAAAAACAAAATAACAATAAAAAACCACAAATTAACAATCCAAACACGAGTTTAACTCAAATTAAATCTATAAACCGGCACTAAGGATACCAGTATTTTTGTTGTCCACTAAATTGGCTTAAAGGATCATGGGCATTTTTGTATGAGAGCTGGGCGTAAAACCAACAGAAATAAAATGTGTTGTAATTTACTTTATTGTACTTCTAAATACCCCCTATATACTTGTTAACCCCAATATCGACCGGGTATCACTGCAAAAAAATCCCAAAGATTGGTTAAATAAAACACACATATTTGTTAAAACCTACTATATATTGATACCTTTTATGTAAATATCAATGGTTATCATCAACTATAAGATCTAATAAATGTTCTGCGGGTGCAATGAAAGGCTCGTGCCGTCCTAACCCTAAAAACCACAAAACTGAAACTATGTGGGCAAAACTTCCTACTGTTCTTCTGTCTGTTAAGCAAGTACAGTAATGCTCAACTATCGCATTTCTACCCATTTGGTCCCTATCGATCAAAATGTAAGCATTATATGTGCGCGATCTGACATGCCGCGTCTGTTGACTTTTAATTCGAAAAAACCACACATTAGTTTGCAGAATATTACATCTGTTTAAGAGGTGGATAAACGCCGTTAAACTTGCTCGTACTACTGGTTAGTTGTCCACGCGAGATTTGCAAGTATCGGTGACGTAAAAAATCCTTAGAAAATAATAAGTCAAGTTATTTGAAAAATAAGCTGAAGGTTCCCTTGGTGTTCTAATATATAAGAGGTTGATTCAATTTAAACAATTTTATGATTGATAGATTAGGAGAAAAAAGATAATAACTACAAAAACAGAGGTTACTTTGCATATTTTATTCAGATATTTAAAATACTAAAATACAGATTTGGTACCGAAGAGAAAATGCTTTATATGATGTAGATTAAGACATATTTTTTTGGATTTTTTTTCTATAACAATTACGGAGAAAAACGGTTTTAAACCCCTAATGACGCCCAATTCACATAATATGTCCTCGCCTTAAATCATCTAATGACTCCCCTCTATATAATTCAATTAAATATGAATAACGACTGACGCGCATTGCCGGGCCTGCCCGCACGCTTGTTTTTTGGTCGGCGCCTGAGTAAGAGAGAAGTTAGAAAGGGATGGAATGTAGTAATTCCGTTAGGTTACCAACCAATAGATTGGTTTCATTGGCCTAGCTCTGCACAACATCGTGTATTGGTTATCTCCGTTGTATTGGCGATTGTTTTGGATTCTATAAAAAATACGTTTGAACATCACTGAATATCTCTGCTCACCGGTTGTTTGGGTGATTGCCGTCATAGTATAAAATTAAGTAATAGTCATTAGCTTTCACATAAAATATATTTTAAAGCTGTTGGTTTTACGCCCATTTTGACCGTGACCCTTTGGGTGCAAAAAGATCATTAAGGCCGGAAAAACAAACTGAAACATCCGTAACGAGTATTAAATTAGGGGCTACCTGATTTTTTATTAAGATCACAACTCGATCGATCGATCGAACTTACAAGCCGTGAGTTTTGGCTCCACAATCAAAGAGTTTAAATACGAAAGTTGGGGGAATTTAGAGCTGTTATTTTTTGCAAAGTTTATGCTTGCTAACTGGAGCAGAAAATGTTTCGATATTTTATTAGAAAACTGGCACACGAAATTCGGTTCTAATTTTATACTCGTTTTTCCAAAGGCTGATTGGAAAAAAATGATTTTGACAGTACACCCATCTGTAATATAACTATTTCTGCGAATCTCTGGTGTTCAATTTTGATCATTATAAAGATTTTTTTGCTCTGTAGCTACTACGAAAAATGTTTTAGGTAATTCTTTATTTATTCGTATGTTTCATAAAGACCTAAAAATATCAGTATCAGAGATTTTATCCAAAAATGAAAAAAAATTTTTTAGAAGTATTTTCTGTACAGGTCCCATTTGTTTTATAGCGTCGCGCCTTTATCCTCAAAGGAGTAGGTAGTGGTGTAATATTACACCGACATTTATTTTCACCTTATGAATTATCGATCCCATGTAACATTGCCAGAATCCGTGCTGCCACTGAGAATTCGGAAAAATTCAGCAACACTTTTTGCCCGACCTGGGAATCGGACCCAGGACCGCCCGATCAGCAGATGCATACGCTATCCACTGGTCCACGGGGGTAGTCTGCCTCTGCCTACCATAAATCTGAACGAGAAATCGATATTCTGATGGCAAAAAACAATTAAACGCCTTGAATTAAAAAAAAAATTGCTGCAATATATTACCGAGATGTTCGCACACAGGTTTTCAGAAAGTAATTTGTCACCACGTATTTGCACTTAGTGTCAACAGCAGCTAATAAATTATAGGAGGTGCATGCAGACTGAACTGCTAAGACACGTAAATCTATGTCATCATATCGTAAATGTATTACGATGTAACTAATTCGATTACGATGCATTAGAATAATTTATCATATAAATCCAATTATAGTCTTCAATATTGTGTCTTAACCTTATACATACGTCCACGTTATGAAAATTAACTATGTATATTTTACATACATACATATGTATGTATGTACAATATGAACTGACCCAACAGAGTCTATGTAGACTCACGCCTGTTTCCCGGAGGGGGCAGAGACTATGGACCGCCATTTGCAACGATCCTGACATATCTCTCTTGCTTCATTCACTCCCATTAGATTCCTCTGGCTATTTTACTTTTATTATACTGACACTTTATACGAGAGGATGCCCGTAGCTACGCCTGCACATTATTTTTAATTTAAGTCAGAGCCCGACGGAATTTCTAAAACTCCCTTCTTAATGCACCTCTACGGTCCGCAAATAGCATTTTCTTGTCATTTACCTGTGCTGTCCCTCTGCTGGGTAAAGGTCTCCTTTGCACTCTGTCTCGTATTAAGTTGGGTCAGTTCCAGTCGAAGTTATCTAGATCATCCCGCCATCGTTTTGAGTATCTGCCTGATTGATTGATTGAAGGTTCATAGAAAATCTAAGCAGTTCCAACACAAAAAGATTAATCCAAAAGTAAATAATTAGAATCAATAATCTCCAGAAAAAAAATTTTTAAACACTTCGTGTGGAAATATTAAAACCAGTATATTGCCTAAAAGTGGAATTCCACTCACAAGCAAATTCGCTCCAAATGCTGAGCCGGAGATAGAATCTTCTTTGTGTGATATAGTAACAAATGTAGCAGGCGAGGCTTTATGAATGAAACATCAGAGGTGTACCTGGGAGCGCGGTCTGACCTAGCTTTACGACTGGTTTGAAGCTGACGTCGGTTTTGAAGGTTTTATCTCGTTATAGGCAGTGCAGCGTGCACCGCGATCGCCTTTTGTGCGCAGCTGATGATATTATTGCAGTTGCCGATGTAAATAATCAAAATGGTAGCTAATAAGTTAGTATGGTATTTCATATAAGACACGTGAATTATACACTAAAATCTCTTTCAGAAATCACATTACCTATTGGTGCAAAAACGTAAAATAATTCCTTGGTAGCCTCAAATGCTAGAAGAAGAATTCACTTCATACAGATATAATAAATAATACATATAAAACTGCGGCGCCGACAACATTTTATAATAATAATATTTATATAAAAAGTTAAGCGGCAATAGGCTCGCCACCTATTAAGTGGGATCAAAACACTGGCGAAAAGTGCGCGTTTAATATGCCTCTGCCTACCCCTTCGGGGAGACAGGCGTGAGTCTATGTATGTATGTATATAAAAAGTATAGTATACAAGTACCATTGTGAAAGTTTAACGCTTCCTTGACTTATAAAGTATATTATTATTTATTAAGAAAAGGTGACAGTAAATGTGTGGCTCTGGATCGGTTTATGTAGAGAGCCTTGGGGGAGACCTACATACATATGTCCATTAGTGGACGTCTTTTGGCTGATATGATGAAGAAAAGGTGATGTTAATATTAAAATAATATTTATGTAAATATCAATAATATCATAAATAGTGTTTATATACGCCGTATTGGCTTAAATGATATTTATTAGACATCTATTCTCAGTTAATCTCGTTCTTAATCAAATTCATCATATCAGCCTTTAACTGTTCACTGCTGGACTAGGCCTCTCCTTTGAAAGGAGGAATTGGCCTACTATACCACGCTGGCCAAACGGGTTGGTATAGGGTTTGTATCAACTTTTCTTTCTCTTATAGTGGTGTTCTCTGCATAATATGCTCCCTCTGTCGGCTCTTACGACACCCATGGGATGATATGGAGTGGTGACATTCCGTATTCTTAATCCGTCACCACACGGATACGTTCTTAATTGGCTAAGTCTTTATATTAGCTTTTTAGACAATCAAATTCATCCAAATGGTTTATAGATTACAGGTACAGTCGGCAGCAGAACTCAAGTTGTTTTATTATCTAAAGTTTTCTTTTCATATATTGAAGTAAAGTTTAGGCATACTCAGACTCACGCCAGTTTCCCGGAGGAATAAGAGGAGACTACGGAACGTCATTTGCAACGATCCTGCTATACCTCTCTTGCTTCATTCACTCCCATCAAGTTGCTCTTCTGTTAAGGGTACTTCTGATCTGTCCTTCTTTTACGATGTTTCCAATTTGGTCAGGCTGCAACTTTAGGCATAACCTATTTATTTCATGATTGAGGCAAGGAAAATATGTAAATCCTTTTTTCTTATGTGCCTACCGTGCCTCTCTTTCTCTTTCATTATTTACAACTAATTGTTTAGAATACGAATCCAGCAAATGGTGTTAATATTTCTTGAACTTTCTACTTGATCGAAATTTTACCTGATTGTATCATATATATTGAGATGGGAATAGACAAATAAAAATAAAACAACCGTCTTCTATCGCTTCCTATCACAAAGCTTTTATTTAGTTCCTCTATGAATCCGACATATGAAGTTTCTAGTTCTACTTAACAATGCTGCATTCTAACAAGTTGCATACTACTCTTAATCAGAGTGAAACAAATTAATATGTCTATACCATTGCTTGCCATACATGCGGCTTAATATTAAGACAAAATGGGATGGTAAGTAGTTGTCTAAAGTCTTCGGGAGTCTGATTTATTCAATCTTACAGTTAGCGGACTGAATTTCCGATTAATGTATCTAGCAGTAACGTTTTCTAACATTTTCGGCGTATCGTATATAATAGTATATTACTAATATATACGATATGCCGTGAGCCGAGCTCTAGTTTTATATATTACTAGCTTATGCCCGCTGCTTCGCTCACGTAAATTTAGCTTTGATATAATGTTTTGTACGAACTTCCCAACACTCCTCAAGGAACATGCATGCCAAATTTCACCTACTTGCGCCCTGTAGTTTCAGCTGTAGCGTGTTTGTCAGTCAGTCTGTAACGCAAGGATTTTATATATACAGACAGATTAAAGTGATTCCATTGAAAAATAAAGGGTTTTACACAAACTCAGACTCCTTTTTCTACCCTCTTAGGGAAAAGATATGTCCCAAAATAAATGTCTTTGGGTTGTTTTACGTCATTTGAGGATCCAATATAGAAAGTATGAAGATAATCCCTTGAAGTATTTCAAAAGGTTTCATACCAATTTTGACGCCCCCTTTTATCCCCTTAGGGTAAGAATTTCCAAAAAGATTTCCTAAGTGTTCACTAACATGATTTGGAAACCAATATAAAAAAAAATTAAATAAATCCATTGAAGGAATAAAATTTTCATACAAACTCTGGCAACCTGTTTTATCCCCTTAGGGAAGGAATTTCCAAAAATTCGTTCTTATTGCGCTCCTATAATCCTCAAGGAACATAGGTACATGCCAAATTTCAGCTACTTGCGTCCAGTAGTTTCAGCTGTAGCGTGTCTGTCAGTCAGTAACGCAAGGATTTTATAAATATATAGTGTATACATTACTGTGGAACTAAAATAAACACACGTTTTAAAATCTCAAAAAGAAAATACATTCCAAAAAATGTTTTCTATATTTGGTGTAATCCGTTTAAATAACACTATTTTTGTTTCTACTAGCTTATAAAAAACGTTGGTCTATTGTAGGCAGCAAAGAGTTGAGAAATATAAACTTGAATATTGAAAATAATATATAGTTCCTTATTATAACTTTAAAACGTCTTTTTAGTAGAATAATTTCGTAGATGGCCCCCTAAAATACTAACTGTTCGCGACTATCCTTCCTAAAGACTGTACCATAAAAAGGACCAATAAAACAGCGTGTAAGTGCGAAGTACATTCACGCACAACAGTACTCATTTACGACGGTGACTTTACGCGTTGCCAATTTCGCGTCACTATCGTATATACCTAATACCGTGTTTTATTCTGGTTCCGAGTGGCAGCGCGGCCAGATCATTTGTAACTGGGTCACTTTTATTCGCGACCCAGAATAGTTTTCCGCTGTCAGCATTCGCCAGAGTACTAGAAACCAACGACTTTGTGCAACACGAATGAATGAATGGATTTTTATTTTTAGAAGGCCTTTCTGTTTATTCTAACTAGTGCTTTATAGATGTGTAGGAAACAACTCAATTGCATGAATGTGAAATGTGTTTTTATTTTTCTTGGAGTGTCGTATTTTATATGTGATGTGACGTCATAATAATAGTATAGGTTACGATACTGGTATAAAAAGTGAACCAGTTGCATAACAAATGAATGACTTTATAATTGTTGAAGCTTCTTGCAAGGCAATTATTGTTATTTATAATCAAAGAACATTATGCTTTCTTAATGAAAAATAAAAATATATTATGATAAATTCGTATACTTCTACGTAGAACAAAAGAGATTTCTATTAAATATTAATTGATTGTAATATTAAAAAATATATTTTATTTATTTTATTACCACAAATTACATTCTTATAACTATGTTGTTGACATGTAGTTCGCAATCGCGTGACATGTTTGTGATTTGTGTGATCTGGAGTCTAAACTAACCAGAGAAAGTTTGTCAACGGGAGTGAAATTATAAGTGAGTGTGTGTGACTGTGCGTGTATGTTTATGTGTGTGTGTGTGTGTGTGTGTGTGTGTGTGTGCGTGTGTGTGTATGTGTGTGTTTGTGTGTGTACGTGTGTGCGTGCGTGCGTCTGTGTGTGTGTGTGTGTTTTAATCTTATTTTAAAATGTAAATAATAAATAATTATTATTTACATAATCGTTTCTGTTTTTTATTGTACCTATTTAAAAAGTCATTGTACCTAAATTCAAAAAAATCAAATGCAAATGCGTTTCTCCTGCCGCGGATATTTCGAGTAGGTACCATTTAATATTTACATTTTGTTGAATGAATTTGGTTCGGCGATACACCGAAACCGTAGGTTCTAGGCGACTTGGAGAAGGAAATGGACTGTATACAAAGGATAGCGGGTTTTAGTCGCCTAGGATTGGATACGGGAAGAGGATGTAAGGATTGGAATGGAAGAGATGATTGTGAGTGGGTATAGGATATTCCAAGGATGGGGGCACTTACCTTGTACGGCAATCTTCTTCGTCTCAGAAGGGCAGTCTCCTTGTGGTTTCGGGATGAAGCTGCTTGATTCACTTCACTACACAAATCACTTTCACTTGCGAGCGTTTTTGTATAAGCGGTAATAATTATAGCGGGAGCGGCGTGGAGCGGTACGATATGGCCGACACGTATTTAGCGAATCCAATGTTCTCGAAAGTTCTGGACTGTCACTCGCGTCGGCGATCAATCCGCGAAAGGCGTGCCCCTCCTAGGGAATGGGAGACAGGGACGGAAACATGGTATCGCTCGCACTAGACAAACAAGCGTGGAACGATTGACGTTGATGCGATTAGTTATAGATAGGAAGGTAGATGGCGCTACCAGAATTCAATACTTACAATATATCATAAAATGTACCATGACTATCGTACGTTAAAAAAAAGTAATTCAATTTATCTACATATCGACAGTTAACCGGCAAGACCTCCTAACTGACATATTTTGACAAAATGATTTTTCCTCTCAAAAAATTCCAAAAAAATCTATGTCACACAATACTAAAATCTCCCAAACAGAAATCGCAATATTTCTAGTATTTTTTCTGTCATGCCAATATCTCCGAAATATACGCGTGCAAATTTGGCGCAATTGCTGCTTGTATATTATACCTATGCATAATATGTATATTTGTAATTGAGTAAAAGTCTTCAGTACCTACCTATCCCGATATTATGAAAGCTACGTACCTAACTACAATATAATTGTAAATATTTGGCACACCATGCAATGAATCTGTTGATAAATCAGTAGTGGCCTCAAATAATATGTCAAATAGGTAGATTGCAATCTTTTTCCTGTAAATAATATTTTAATTTGCATACTATCTCTATTTGATGCTAAAGTTCTCGGCGATATTGGCACTTACGTCAACAAACTCTCCCTAATGGAAACCCACAAGACGCAAGTATTATAATAAAATAACATGAAATCCAAACTACTTCCACAGTAGTTTCTTGTAAGCCAATAGTAAGGCTTTTAACCTTTTTATAAAGTCTAACTTGATTTTGTGACCTGGCATTTAGGATGTTTTACTAGTGTTCCTCAATTCAAACCACCCAATTTTATTACTTGTATCTAGCAGACACCTGTTATTATTCGAATATTCTTCTATGTTTTCTTTTCCTTGTACTATATTTGTTTTACTCTCTTAGAAGGTGAATTATAATACATCTACATATATTGACGTTTTGGTTCTAAATACACTTTTATTCTACACAATATCCGAGAGCACAAATTACATCTCAGAACAATATATATGTAAAGAAAACAAAAGAAATATTTATTTGTCACAGACACAGAAAATATAAAAAATACTTTGACTTTATTATTTATAAGGTACATTGCAGATGATTAATTATAACTATATACATGACTATCTTAAATAATCATACTGTCTAAGAATATATATGTACATAAAACTAAAAATAAAGAGTAAAAATAGATACATATGTACAGGTGTGTTTAGGCGTCGTAGAATGCCTCCGCATCAATATCATCGGGTAACGTGCCCAGAAGGCTGGCAGCATTGCCACGCTGGATGGCAATGCTGATTCTCTGAGCAAAGAATAAACCAGCCTTCTGGTCACGTGAGACGTCGACTAACCGTTTAGATATTTCTCGGTATAGAGAACGAGCGCTCGGACCCCATGAGCCTAGCGTTTCCACCCCAAACGGCTCAAATACGTAATTAGCTACTAGATTACTGTATTTGCGCCGTTTGAGGGTTTCCGCAGATGCAGCAGCAGCGCCAGCATGACCTCCCGAGCTTGGAACATGGGATGGCGCGAGGGTGTCTACGCAGGTTGCGTCCCACACCAAAGGCCTACCCATTTTCCATGGCAACAGTGACATACCGTCAGGTCTCTTCCCGTCGTCGCGTACCAAACCATTTGGTTCAAGTACAGCTGGTACACCAGACGCGACAAGAGCACGACGGATTATGTCATTTAGGTGAGCATGACGAGGAATCCTACCAGCGCTTCTGCTGCAGGATAGCCCATGGTGTCCGAGGCTATCGACGTCTTCTCCACAATGACATCGATGCGGAGAAACACACGGAGCACCTAAACGGAGACAAGTGGCGATACGGAACGTCTCATCGTCCAACATGGTTCCTGTGTTAGACGATGGTAGTGCCTGAAGCCATAGACCGGATTCCCATTCCCCCACAGCCAGCAAACGAGCACGCTCTGTAACATTAAAAGATGTATCCAAAAGAGTTTTCCTCACAATGTTACAAAGCGGCGCGTCCCACTGTCTTTGGGAGAATAGGTTGGTGGGCAAATCAGTGTTTGGACAAGCCATTTTCCAGGCGTTTATAGCTTCGGTTTTGCACAGCACTTTTGAGTTAACTAGTGTAGGTGATAATATTTTCCTAGTTAACTCTTCCGTGCTGTGAACCGAAGACAGGAACGCCGGTAAACTGACACTGGAAATTTTGCGAACGCCGAGCCCACCCAAACGTATGGGTAAAGATGCTTGTAGCCAGGCTCGGTCGTCCAACGATGATTGCGATGATCTTAAGGCATGAGTAAATTTTGGGACGAAAAGGCAATATCGAATAATAGTATAAGCCGAATGTATATTAATTTTGAATAAACGATCTGAAATTTCACAAAAATTTTGTATTTTTTCTTCCAAGAAAGAATCAAAAGCTTCTTCAAATACGGGCGAACCTAGGAGGCGAAATGAACTCTTTTCAATAATTTTGATGTTTGGTGCCAAATGATTAAATTGAGATAGTATCGAAAGTTTTTTTGTAGAGTCTGTTGTATTTATAAACAACTCACACTTACTAGAATTTAGTTCCAAGCCAATAGAAGCGAATTTATTTTTAATAAAAGCTAAATCTTGTAATACAATGTCTAGATCTCCTCCTAGGGTTCCGTCGTCTAAATACCATACATTAAATTTAGAATTTATTTGCCGAATAATGGGTTGTATAGCTAAGCTAAAAATGACTGGTCCAAGAGGGTCACCTTGTTGGCATCCAACTGCAGATTCCAAAAGATTGTCCTGATATAGTAATTTTGTGGGATACCTGTAACATTGCCAAAGATATTTATAAATTTTAGGGGTTTCTAATTTTGCCTGTGCCAACAAAGTGTCCCTATTCACTGAATTGAAGGCGTTCTTCAAGTCAACCTTCAGAATGACCTCCCCATCACCACTTCCAAGATACGTCGAAAGGGCATGTATAGCAGCCTCACAACCTCCCTTTGAACCAAAACCTAGTTGGAGAGGTTGGAATTTATCAGATAGCTCCCTGCTGTAAAATTTACAGCATACCTTAGCTGCTATACGCCGATAAGTGCAACCCACGGCAATGGGACGGATGCCACCATCTCTCTTGTTAAGGGCGCACAGGTTGGCCCCATACAAGATATCAATGATAGCATCGTCCACATTACCGGAGAGCATCATATTTACTAGCGCAGTCAACTCCTTCAGAAGTGTATCGCCAGCCACCCCAGCACTTGCACACACAAGATCTTTAAGATGCTGTGGTGTCAAGGCATCGAGGCCACCTGCCGAGCCACTTCGGAAGGAGCAAACCGCAGAAAAGAAAAAAACACAGAAAAAGTATAACATATAAAAGAAACATATATGTATATTATACAAATTTATTTGTGGTATGTATAGTCTACAATAAATATTATGTTTATAAACATGATAATATGGTATATTATTTTAACTTTTACAAGCATAATAAAATGCGATCACTTGTTATATTCTCTTTATGCCAGCGATATACAACAGCAAGATATTTACTCGGCTTGTTGCCTATTTAGTTTGACGCTGTGGTGTGTGCGCTGCGGTACCAAGTCAGATAAATCAGCTACTCACGTACTGTAAGCTGTCTCAACAACGGGGAGAACTAATGGCTGAATATTTTATACAATTCAGGTGGGACGTCCAGCATCTTAGGTCGACGATATCAAGAAATACGTAAGTTGCACAATTACATACAAGACGAAATGAATAAGCTAGAAGCAACAACAGTAAGCCGATTTAACAAACAAGATCAGGCTTTATTTTCAAACAATCTGGAAATGAACTGGTTTAAGACGCCAAGTGATATTAGATGCCATTGGTATCGAGCATATGCCTCAACTGATCATAATTAGATGATTATTTTATTTATATTATTCAGAAAGCGAAACATGCTGTTATTTTAATGATCGTAAACATAAATGCTATAGCAATAAATCCCTTTATGCTTAGAGGTGTTCCTTGACTTGATCAACAAAGTACCCGACTCCATAAAATGCGATTTTAGTATTTATTGCAAAATTTTTGCATAAATTAAATGACAGATGAATAGTACTTCGCCTTTTATTATAGCGTCTCGGGGCTATCTCGAATGCCATCAGCATAGAGTATAGATATTTATTTATAGAGATGTATTTCTTATTGGCGCTTTTAAGACAAACTTTCTGTGACCAGTGTGACCCATATTGCCGCTTGGCGGCGTGGCAGTTGCGCTTTGACAGCTGACTCTACGAGTGCAAGAGAGACGAAAGTTTCTCCTGTGTCACTTAACTACGAGAGCAAGAAAGACGGAGAACGACGCCAGCGCCGCCAACGGCGCCAACTACGTACTACAATGACAACCGTCAATACGCCAACTTTAATCGGCATACGACATCCTTAAGAAATAACCTTCTATTATGTAAAAATTTGTATTCATTGCCATTGCCACATCAGGTTCTTGTAATGACAGCCTCTGTCAGCGACACGACAAATTTAATCGAATTGAAATCAGGTGTTTTTCATAAATTGACTTTAAATAGTACCCGGTTTTACTATTCAATAATAACCTTTAGGAAAATACCACAAGAGTCAAAATAGAGTGACAGCTTCACATATAAATCGCAGGGCCGGCTTTGGGACACTATATATATCCAAATATGGGCAACATGTTTTCCCTAAAAGTTATCTTGTATTGCTCATTACATGTTATAAATATTTATAAGAACGCTCAAAAGGAGAGTGTAAGATATGAATGGCTTATGTTTAACTTACCATAGTAACATAGCAAACAGAAAAAGTAAATGATCACCAAAATGAAACCCGCATTTTAATGTAAAATTATAACCAAATTTTTAACATTTCGCTATCCTATTTAAGCAAAATGACTCCAAATAAATCATTGTTAACCCAAAAGTAGTAAATTATCACCAAAATTAAACCAGTATTTTAATGTAAAATTATAACCAAAGTTTTTTTGTTAGTTGTATGAAATACCAACACATAAATTGGATTTGGTTACACCACCTACTCAGGGCTCCTATTTTTGAATTAAGAACCTATTTATTTGGTGATCATTTACCAGATTTGGTGTTCGAATACAATTTGAAGTGTGTGACTAAAATACCTAGTACTATTGTAATTTTAGACTTTATTTTTCTGCTGTTAAGTATATATTTTTTAAAAAGATACGTCGATGACGTGTTCTGTATAATAAAGGGTAGCAGACATGTTGTAGAACAATTAGCAGATCACTTCAACTCCATACACTCTAATATAAGGTTCACTTTTGAAATGGAGACAGTTAGATCGTTCGCCTTCCTCGATGTGAAGATCACGGTGAGAGAAAATGGAAACCTGACACACACTGTTTACAGGAAGCCCACACACACTGACAGGTACTTACACGCAAATTCACATCATCGCCCGCGGCATTTGCAATCCGTTATTGCTTCATTGACAAACAGAGCATATGACCTTTGCGACCCCGAACACTTAGATAGTGAGCTCACGTATGTTTGGGAGGTACTCAAGCAAAACGGTTACAAACACAATATGCAAAGTTCAAGGAAAAGGTCGAGACTGACTGAAGTGAACAGAGCGCCAGCGTTCATGCCCTACATAAAAGGAGTGACGGATAAAGTTGGAACAGCACTACAAAAATACTCCATCAAGACTGTATATAGTCCGTACTCCAATGTAGCAAATCACCTGCGTACTCCAAAGGATGTCATCCCTTTTCAAACACCAGGCGTGTACAAGCTGGATTGCAGCCGTGGTAGTTCCTATATCGGGCAAACAAAAAGGACCATCGCCGAACGAGTTAAGGAACACATCACGGCCATCAAAAACCGACAAACCACCAAGTCGGCCATAGCTGAGCATTTGTTGGAGTCAGGATCCAATCACTGGATTGAGCTACATCGACCCCAGGTTCACTCCACAGACCGTCACTATTTTTCAAGAATAGCACGGGAAGCGGTTGAATTCAAAAAGCACGCAAATTTAACCGGGAGGATGGTTACCGTTTATCTACATCTTGGCATCCTGTCATCAGCAAATGTAGACACTGACGAGGTGAAATTACGCGCCAGTGTGAAGATACCATTAGTGTTGTGTGTCGAAATACCGACAGTTCCGAACTTATAAATGTCAATAATTGTGAAGACCAAGTGAGGGTAGGTTCCGAAACCCGCACTTCTCGGCGGCAGCGCTGACGGACATCAGTCATCCCGTGACCACGGCTGGGATAACCCATGCCGAAACGTCGGGGCAAATAGTAAGGTATTTCATCTTTCTTTTCGTTCAGTTAACACGACCCAGACCCGTTACATAATCATTAGTATGTGTACAAATCGTGGTAGTTTAAAAGTAGTTATATATTTTTGGTTAAAGAACTAAGGGTATCAAAGCATTTTATAGTGGTCATCATATTTAACTTCAATATGAATCATGACAAGATTTTTACGGTACATGATTTGACCGATTTTTGTTGAAATAAAACTGCATTAACATGATATTGGATTAGCTTAAAATCAATTTAGAGGGAAATTATCTCAAATTTAATGCGAATAGCATGTCTGACAGTATTTTTAATTAAAGGGATTAAACATGTGCCAATGAATTAATACGACAATCTTTAAAGAACTTCAGGTTCACTAGATATACTGTAACGTATGTCCGGTACTTACCGCGTTTGCGTCACAGTACCGCCCATACGCTCGGCCAATCAGAGAAGACCATCGTCCGCGCTCGCGAAGCTTGACCAAATATGGTCATGAACGGACTCCAACGCTGATGGAGGGCCTAGTATATAAAGGGGCCGACAGAGAGGCCGGCACCGCTACTCTACACTAACCTACTACCGCTACTCTATTCTATACCGCTATATCTATAATTATAGATTCTACGGTATCCTGATCCCAGCAGCTGGGTAAGTCACTACATTTACTGCGATAGCGAACTGCCCATCTCTCTACCTGCTAGCTGAGGCCGGCTGACGCCACCTGCCTGACTCTATTGGTTGTGGCTTTCCTAATGCTGTTTCCCTTCAGGTTCCAGGTTCACCTTAAGACTCCGGCTACGCTCCTAGACCGCTACACTTTCCTGCATCGCCTTCGGCCTCACCTCTGCCGAAGAGTCTGGCCTGCCTTGCTCATCGTACTCGCACCGCCGGCGTCTGCCAGCTGAACCAACGGCCTGCGAGGACCTACCGCTACGCGCAGCCTTCGAGCAGCCTGCCTAGTGCAGCCTTAGTGTTCAGGCCAGTGTCGTGTTGTTGGTCGGTCATACTCGTGCAAGGGAAGTGAGACAATACTCGGCAATATACGCATCTAGAACCTCTTTTCTGCGTTTTAATACCAGAACCCGTTACAGTGGCGCCTACGTGGGTTATTGTCTCGCTTTCCGTGCTCGCGTTCTCATCTAGCAGGTCTCCATTATTGTAAGCGAGGAGGTGCGGCTACAGCGAACCGGTACGTATTGCTATACTAATTGTCTACCTTTTAGTGTAACTACCTACTACGTAATAGTTCGCAAATTTGAATCTAACGTTTTTTCTAATTAGTCCTAACGGTCGAACTTTTACGCCTAATCGTAAAGTAGGCCATTTGTAAGAGCGGAACGCTTGCGCGCTAAGTGTAGTGTGTAGTGTATACTTACGCGGTACTCTTTCATACACAATAGGCTCACACCCCATAAAATACTTTCTTTTAAATAAAAGCGAGTTAGCCTACGAGGTTGCGATTAGAGGTGAGCAGCCGGCTACCTCTGTCCTAGGTCTGCGGAAGCAGCTTCCTAAATTACTGGAAGCCATTCCAGATGATGATATTTTGGAGTCCGGCCTAGCCATCACGGTGGACTTCGAGGGCGCTAGCGAGGCCATCTCTGAGCTGGCCAAGCTAGTGGATTCGTTATCCATTTCTTACGACGTGAACCTAGCTAGGAGGTCTACCGCACTGCACAACCACTTATTCTACAGACTTCGTAGGATGGAACGTCCTACGGCGTATTCAAAACGTATTACCGAATTGTGCAGCCGGTTCGACAAGCTCTCGGCGGAGGTGTCCGCCATTGAACAATCGTTCGCTCAAAGGTGTTCGCTCAGCTGATGCTGTGGCTGAGGTCCGACCTGCGCCGTCTACCTCGACGCAGGCGGTGTTAGCCCCAGTATTGCATTGCGAGCATTTGAAAGTTAGCGAACTGTCCAAGCTAAAATACGACGGTACGGGATGCGTCCGAGCGTTCCTACAACGCGTAACCGAATTCCAAACCGCGCGTAATCTACCTTCCACTAAAATTGTATCGTATGCCTCCGAAATTTTCACCGGTAACGCACTTCACTGGTACCGCGGCCTAAAAGAATATTTCAATACATGGGAAGAACTCACCACTAAATTAATAGACGATTTCACACCGTACGATTATGACTACCGGTTATTAAATGAAATCCGCCGACGTACTCAAGGTGCTACCGAAACTTTAATAATTTAACTCTCGATAATGAATGAGCTGTTCGCTAGGCTGTCACCGTCAAAGCGATTGTCCGAACGCGAAAAGTTAGACATTCTATTGCATAATACGTCCATGCTGCTCGCTAGTGCTAGCTCCGTCAATATCTTCAATAGACAGTAGAGCAACACTGCAGACGTTATGTTTAAACTACGAACGGATGAAATGTTTGAACTCTCAATTCCGCGAACCGTATTATAGTAACGACACGTTGGCACCAGACCTAGCTTACAGTCACAAACCTAATAACCAAGCGCGTAATAATTCCTTCAATAATTATCCCGTTGCCACTATAGAGGGTACGCCCGGAAAACCCGAATACACTGAGAACAACAAACCTAGCAATCCTAAGTCTAAACCTAGCTCTGTCGCTCTAGTCACGTCCAAGTACTGCCCGCGCTGCCGTATCAATGATCACAGTTTGAATGAGTGCAAACGCGATCGGTTTGCAATTTGCTTCAAGTGCGGCCGTAGGGATGTGACATTCCCTAACTGCCCGAACTGTAAATCTACGAAACCAAAAAACTAGTTGGTCAGGGTCGGGGCGTGTCAAAATGTAAATTAGGTTCTACAACCTATTCAACCAATTTTGACAAAGATGATTGGAGAAATTGGCTAAACACTCTAAAAGTGTATTTCTCTAGTTATTCCGTCGCCTAGATCCTGGATAATAAACCTAAAAATGACCTACGGCCCTATGTTAACGTAACGATTAACAGTTTACCTATTTGTGGATTGCTCGATTCCGGTTCAGCCATTACAATTTTAGGTAACAACTCCCATATGGAGGTAATGACTAAAACCGGTATAGGTGTAGAGTTATAGGTGTAGTCGTTGTGTTACAGTGTAGATGCGTGTAATGTAATATATTAACTATAGCACTGTACCTTACGTGTCCCAGATAGGTAAATCAAAGTCCGTATTAAGATCGATGCGGTATATTGTTTATAAGTTCACTTAACACAAAAGAAAAGGGTTTGCACGCACACAACACAGTTAGATAATCACTATACGATAGAAGGAGTGGAAAACATAGTTTGTAGTGATAGAATAGCATAGAAATGAGACAATAACACATAAAAAGTAGATCGCGGACGCGGTTACGTTAAGACGGGCGACACGGGTTTCGCGTATGATTAGTGTGGACCAACTAATGTCGATTAGAGGTCGATGCCCCGGCGCATCGCGCGCTCCCACTCGTACGGATACGTCACACATTCTTCATACGTCATCATTGCATTGACGACAATATGAGTGCAGGTTCGATGCGCGGATGTAGTGTATGCTGTATATGTATATAATATTATAATTATGATATATAGTGAGTAAGTGTTGAATTTGTGAGTAGGCTACATCACTCCCCCCCGGAGACCGTTACTACGGGCGATAATAATTTGGGAATCGAACTATGCGGCCCGAACGCGTCCTTCTGACATCCTCCTGGACTGGGGTCTTCTGACTTTGCGGAACAGGGTTGGGTAAAGGACTGGAGCTCGGGTTTGAGTGCCGATTTAAAATGGAATTATGAACGGAAGATGGGTCATTCAGTATATAAGCCGGTTTAAGGCGGTCTATTGAAACAGTGACATTTTTACCTTTAATTAAAATGGTATAATATTTGTCACGGCGCTCTAATACCTCAAAAGGACCGGAGTAAGGGGGTTGCAATGAGCCGCGTACAGAATCGTCTCTTAAGAATACATGACTAGATGTAGGTAAATCCTTGAATATAAAAACTTTGCCTTTATTATGACGTGTTGCAGGTGAAGGCTGAAGTTTACGTGAAAATTGACGTAGCCGAGTAGTGAAGTCCGATATATCGGTGAAATGGGCATCCGTAGTCTGGAAGAATTCTCCAGGCAGACGTAGCGGTTCCCCATAGACCAACTCGGCGGATGACGTTTGTAAGTCATCCTTGAATGCGCTCCTAATCCCTAGTAGCACTAATGGTAATGCATCGACCCAGTTACAATCGGCGTGGCACATTAGAGCCGCCTTTAACTGTCTGTGGAATCGTTCCACTAGCCCATTACAAGCTGGGTGATACGCGGTTGTTTTGCGATGTTTGAATCCAATCATTTTTCCAAGGTATTGGAAAAGTGAAGATTCAAACTGTCGACCGCGATCCGTGACAATATCCGTTGGACATCCAAATCTGGATATCCACGATATTAGCGCCTTCCCAACTGTCTCCGCTGTGATATCCGCCATCGGCGTAACTTCAGGCCAGCGAGTGAAACGATCCAAAGCCGTTAGGCAGTATCGGTAGCCTTGAGAAACGGGGAGAGGACCTATAATGTCCACGTGTATGAAAGCAAATCGAGTGCGAGGTAGTTGGAACGTACCCAATGGAGACGAGACATGTCGGTGAACCTTGGCGCGTTGGCAAGCCGTGCATTGTCGAGACCACTCACGACAGTCTTTGCGTACACCAGGCCAAACAAAACGCTCGGCAACGAGCTTGGCCGTAGCATTCGCGCCTGGGTGACTGAGGCCATGCAGGCTGTCGAAAACATTTTTCCTCAACGATTTGGGGACAAAGGGCCTAGGTGAGTTAGTACTGACGTCGCAATAAACTTCAGCTTGAGAGTTCGAAATTCTCAACTTTTTCAGGCGAAGTGAAGATTCTCCTCCCAGAAGTTGAGACAGCTCTTGGTCTGCAGCTTGAGAAGAAGCAAGCATGTCTAGGTCGATTGGCATCTGCAGCTCCTCGACACGTGACAGTGGATCAGCGACGACATTGTCCTTACCGGCAATGTGTCTGATGTCAGTCGTGAACTGCGAGATGAAATCGAAGTGTCGGTACTGTCGTGGCGAACAGTTAATTTTTCTTTCATTGAAAGCATAACTGAGTGGCTTGTGATCAGTAAACACAATAAAATGTCTTGCTTCGAGCATGTGACGAAAGTATTTAATACTTTCGTATATGGCCAAGAGCTCGCGGTCATATGGCGAGTATTTCTGTTGAGAGGGGCTCAACTTCCGCGAGAAGAAGGCCAAGGGTTGCCAGACATCATTTTTAAATTGCTGCAATACTGCACCCATTGCCCAGTTGGATGCGTCCGTTACCAGAGCAAGCTTGGCTTCACTGTCTGGGTGTGCAAGTTATGCGGCATTGGCAAGGCTCTCTTTGCACTTGTTAAAAGCAAGCAGTGTAGCACCTGATATATCCACGGGGTGGGAGCCCTTAATGGAGCCTGAAAGCAATGCATTTAAAGGAGCTTGAATTGAGGCTGAGTGAGGTATGAACCGCCTGTAAAAGTTAAGCATTCCTAAAAATCGTCTTAATTGCTTTACCGTTTTGGGTACTGGGAAGTCACTTATAGCCTGAACCTTGCTGTCCAGAGGCTTAGTGCCAGCTGAGGAGATTTGGTAACCCAAAAACTTCACCTCTGGGACACCGAAGACGCATTTTGAGGTATTGATCAGAACGCCATAATTACTCATGCGAGTGAAGAGTTCCTGAAGGTGGAGTTCATGCTGGGCCTGGTCTCTGGAAAATACCAAATAGTCGTCCAAGTAAGCGTAGCAGAAGTCTAGACCTCTCGTCATCTCATCCACAAACCTTTGGAATGTTTGGCCCGCATTTCTTAGGCCGAAAGTCATAAAAGGGAATTCATACAGTCCGAAGGGTGTGGTGATGGCAGTTTTCTGTATATCGTCTTCAAAAACCGGGATAAAATTGTAGGCCTTTACCAAATCTATGGTTGAAAAGATGGTGCAACCAGCGATGCTGTGAGAGAAGTCGTGTATATGCCTAATAGGATAACGATCTGGGATAGTGCGTGCGTTAAGCATACGGTAGTCACCGCAAGGCCGCCAGCCGTTATCCTTCTTAGGCGCGAGGTGCAAGGGAGAAGCCCAGGGACTCTCAGAAGGCCATGCTGTGCCATTGCTAAGCATCAATTCAAATTCTTGCTTGGCAATTTTTAATTTGTCCGGTGCCAGTCTGCGGGGAGTGCATGAAATAGGTGGCCCTGGTGTAGTTCTTATGTGGTGTACCGTGTTATGTTTTGTAGTGCGCACTGTGCCTGAAGGGCGTGTTATGTCTGGAAACCTACTTAGGATATCGTGGAAACGCGTGTCGCCTGTAGAAATTTTTATAGAAAAGATATCAGCTTTAGCGGGGGAAGCACTGGATGATAACGTAGAATTGTCAATTAGGCGTTGATTTCTACAATCTACAATTAAATTATAATAACTAAGGAAATCAACGCCTATAATAGGTTTTGTAACATTGGCTACTACAAATCGCCAAACGAAATTACGTCTAAGACCTAAATTTAACCTTAGTTCTATGAAACCATACGTATCTATAATAGTCCCGTTGGCTGCGCTGAGCTGGTAGTCCGCCTTGGCACGTCGATCCCGAATCGCAGAACGGGGGTAAACGCAGACGTCGCTGCCAGTGTCCACCAGAAATTGGATGTTCGAACTGCGATCAGTCACGAAGAGGCGACCTGGGGTGGATGGGCAGCCGTCAGCCGCCATTAGCGACTGCCCTTGGAGTTTCCCGCCTTCGAAGTCTTGGTAAAGTCACAGGGCTTGATGCATTTATGGGCGTCTGCACCAAACCTGGTATGGTACCAGCAGACCGGGTACTTTTGATAGCTGGAATTGGATCGGCTCCTTTGCTGTGATGATGATCGGCGCCGTTCGCGCTGTCTAGAACGACCGACAGAACAGCAGGATGCACGGGTATGCTCTTCTAGCTTTATTGTTAGCTGCTGAACCATCTTCTTCAATTCCAGGAGCTCATCAGATGGGTGGGGTGCGAGCGTACCGTGAGATGATGTCGCGGCGACGTTACATGGTGACGTCAACTCCTGTATACGGTCCGCCAGGTCCGCCAGCTGTTCCAGAGAATGAGTCGGTTGTGATGCCAATACAGTCTGGATCTCGTGTGGCAGGCGATTGCTCCAAATAGTCCTGATGAAATCTTCGGGAACCGATGGACCCGCCAAGTCTCGAAGGTGCCTTAAAAACTGTGAAGGCTTCCTATCTCCCAGTTCTTCATGGGTTAAAAGTTGCTTGACTTTCTTTTCATGAGAAGCCGAGAGTCGCTTGATAAGCTCTGATTTAATTTTATCATAGCGATTTTTGTTGGGTGGGTTAACAATAATATCTTTGACGGCTTTGGCATACTGTAAATCCAAGTTATTGGTCACTTGCGTAAACTTCATAGCGTCATCTGTAAGGCCATGGCTGTCAAACTGGCCCTCCAGCAGGGCAAACCAAAGTTCCGGGTCGTCCGATGAGAAAGGCGGCACCTTAATTTTTAACTGGCGCATTGCTTTATTCGAACGTTCTCTGGGTGTACGCACTCGTTGAGCCCGCCGAGTAACATTATCTTCTTGCCGAGAACCGACGCTTTTTAAGGAATCGCTGCTATAACTCATAATTGCCCACGTGTTCTCCGGGGTCACCAGTTATAGGTGTAGTCGTTGTGTTACAGTGTAGATGCGTGTAATGTAATATATTAACTATAGCACTGTACCTTACGTGTCCCAGATAGGTAAATCAAAGTCCGTATTAAGATCGATGCGGTATATTGTTTATAAGTTCACTTAACACAAAAGAAAAGGGTTTGCACGTACACAACACAGTTAGATAATCACTATACGATAGAAGGAGTGGAAAACATAGTTTGTAGTGATAGAATAGCATAGAAATGAGACAATAACACATAAAAAGTAGATCGCGGACGCGGTTACGTTAAGACGGGCGACACGGGTTTCGCGTATGATTAGTGTGGACCAACTAATGTCGATTAGAGGTCGATGCCCCGGCGCATCGCGCGCTCCCACTCGTACGGATACGTCACACATTCTTCATACGTCATCATTGCATTGACGACAATATGAGTGCAGGTTCGATGCGCGGATGTAGTGTATGCTGTATATGTATATAATATTATAATTATGATATATAGTGAGTAAGTGTTGAATTTGTGAGTAGGCCGGGTTAGAAATACAGCAGTGTCACAACACTAATTCCATTCGGTCCGCGGGTGGAAATATATTGTTGCCGCGCGGTTTTATCAACTTACCCACTACTTTTAATAATCAAACCCACTTATTGAAAGCTTATATTATTCCAGAAGTTACAAGTAATTTAATTTTAGGCATCGATTTCTGGAAACTATTTAAATTACTGCCTAACCATATCGCATCCGTATGCATGTCTAAAACATTGCCGTGTAGTGTGTTAAGTGAAAATAAGCTAAGTAAAACGAACGTATTGCAATCTTTTAGTGAGTTGAGTGAGTCACAACAAAGAACGGCTAAGTTAATTATAAAGCAATACGAGTCGATTTCTACTGAAAAAACCGGGTTAGGACGAACTCACTTAATAGAACATGCAATAGACACTGGCGATTCTGCGCCGATACGCCAAAGATTATTATAGGTTACCGCCGGCGAAATTAAAAATAATTATTGACGAATTAGACGAAATGCTTGCATTGGGAGTGGTAGAAAATTGCGAAAGTCCGTGGTCGTCACCAATTTTACTAACGCCTAAGAAGGACAGTAAACTAAGGTTTTGTTTAGATAGTCGGAAACTTAATTCTATTACTAAAAAAGACGCGTACAAACTACCTTACGTATCCGAAATTTTAGAAAACCTTAGGAACGCTAGATATCTAAGTAGTATAGACTTATCTAAGTCCTTTTGGCAGACGCCTCTTCGCGAATGTGATCGTGATAAGACTGCGTTCTATGTGCCTACTAGAGGAACATTTAGATTTGTGACTATGCCGTTTGGTTTAACAAATGCGCCTGCGACACAACAGCGTTTGGTGGATCACTTGTTTACGAACAGTCCTGTGTTCGAAAACTCTCTATTCGTTTTTTTAGATAATATCGTGCTTATATCGCCATCTTTTAATGCTCATGTGTCACTATTAAATAAAGTATACGAAAAATTACAATCGGCCAACCTTACCATTAACTTAGAAAAATCTAAATTCTTCCGTGATGAATTGAAGTACATGGGCTACGTAGTAAATTCTAAAGGATTACAAGTAGACCCATGTAAGGTGGAAGCCATTCTTCAATATGCTACGCCTAAGAATAAAAAAGAAGTCAAAAGGTTCTTAGGCATTGCATCATGGTATCGGCAATTTATACCTAATTTTAGTACTATTGCCGGTCCTTTGAACAAACTTACCTCTACCGGTAAGAAAGCCGCACCATTTCAGTGGTCGGTGGAAGCTGATGACTCGTTTTGTAAAGTAAAACAATTGTTAAGCTCCGCACCAATATTATCGTGTCCCGATTACGAGAAACCTTTTCAAGTTCACACAGATGCGAGTGCGAGTGGCATCGGTGGGTTGCTTACACAAGAAATAGATGGCGTGGAATTACCCATCGCTAACATGAGTAGGTCACTAAATACACAGGAACAAAACTACAGTATAACAGAACGGGAGACATTAGCAGTTCTAACAGCCCTCGAATATTGGCGCTGTTATTTAGATAACGGCTTAAAGTTCGTGGTGTATACTGACCAATCTGCACTGAAATGGTTGCTAAACTTGAGCAACCCGACTGGTAGATTAGCTCGGTGGTCGGTTCGTCTGTCAGCCTTTAACTTCGAAATAAAGCATCGGCGCGGCGCAGATAATATTATAGCCGATGTGTTATCACGATCCTTACCTGTAAATATAATTAACGCGAATAATAATAACGTGAATGACCCTAATGTAGACACTGATCAATGGTATTCAGCCACCTACAATGGTTGTTTATCTTCGCCTAATGACTATCCAGACTATTCTATTAAAAATAATAAATTGTATCGTTTGATAAAATCTAGGTGTATGCTACGTAAGGAGTTCGAATGGAAAGAAGTACTACCTTCTTCTGATCGAAATAATGCCATATTAGCCACTTCGCGATATTTCGGTATATTTAAAACTTACAAGCGCTTAGCACTGCGTTACTTTTGGCCCAAAATGCGCCGTGACGTGGTAAAAAGTTCATAAATTCTTGTGACACTTGTATCGCGCACAAACATCAGAACCATGGGACTACCCAAAGTGTGTTCACGACCCTTCCAAACCATTAGTGTAGATTTGGTGGGGCCATTACCCATCACAAGAAAACAAAACGCCTACATCTTTGTTGTAACTTGTTGTTTTAGTAAATACTGTCTACTTTTTCCTATCAGGCGCGCAACTGCTGAAATAATAACTAATATTTTGGAAGAAAAAATATTTTTAGTTCATGGTATACCATCTACAATTATATTAGACAATGGTAAACAGTTTGTAAGTGCTACTTTAAAAGCTATGTTGCGCATGTTGAATTATTAATTATCGCTTGTCCCGTGCCTCGGAGAGCACGTTAAGCCGTCGGTCCCGGTTGTCATGAAGATCTTTGACAGTCGTTACAGGGCGTCAGTACCTTCTAAATAAACTGACACTAGTCTAAACCATGGAATATCGCTATCCCTTCGGGTTGCGGAGGTCAAACAGGCAGTCGCTCTGTGGAAAAGCTAATATTCAGCCAAATCTGGTTAGACTAGTAAGCGGACCCCAGATTGAAAACTGGGATAACGCTAGGAGGATGATGACTTTAAAAGCTATGTTGCGCAAGTACAAAATCCCTAATCTTCATTATACTCCTAAATATTCCCCACATGTGAATACGGTCGAACGCTATAATAAAACCATTGGTTCAACCTTAGCGGCGTTTGTAGGAAATGACCAGAGATTATGGGACACTCTCCTACCTAAGGTGCAGTTTGCATTAAATACTGCAGTTAATGAAGTCACGGGCTATACACCTAGTTTTTTAGTCTATGGACGTGAATTAGTTCCATGCGGCTCACACTATGTCGACACGGACGCTGATGATATAGTATACATACCTAGGGACGATTACGCAGAAAACATAGGTCACTTATCAGGCATATTTGACAAAGTTCAGGCACTCCTCATTCAAGCTCATGCTAGGAATTCCCAAACGTATAATTTACGCCGTAAACCAGCTGAGTTTAATGTGGGAGACACTGTGTGGAAAAGGACTTTTTATCAGAGCGACAAGGATAAGTCCATTTGTAAGAAACTAGCCCCTAAATTCGTGAAGTGCTCAGTGATTAATAAAAAGTCGCCTCTCGTTTACGAGTTGTCGGACGCGTCTGGAAATTCTATTGAGTTTTGGCATATAAAGGACTTAAAACTTATACACTATGACGCCTAAACAATTGTTACAAACCGTATAAGACTTTCCCTTCCTTCTTTCTATATGCCGTCTTAGCTTGGACAGTAGCGGACTCGTAGACCTAACGCAGCTAGTCGGATTTTTCCTGTTAGTCACGCAAAATCCTCTCCTAAAGCGGGCGGTATTGTAACGTATGTCCGGTACTTACCGCGTTTGCGTCACAGTACCGCCCATACGCTCAGCCAATCAGAGAAGGCCATCGTCCGCGCTCGCGAAGCTTGACCAAATATGGTCATGAACGGACTCCAACGCTGATGGAGGGCCCAGTATATAAAGGGGCCAACAGAGAGGCCGGCACCGCTACTCTACACTAACCTACTACCGCTACTCTATTCTATACCGCTATATCTATAATTATAGATTCTACGTGTATCCTGATCCCAGCAGCTGGGTAAGTCACTACATTTACTGCGATAGCGAACTGCCCATCTCTCTACCTGCTAGCTGAGGTCGGCTGACGCCGCCTGCCTGACTCTATTGGTTGTGGCTTTCCTAATGCTTTTTCCCTTCAGGTTCCAGGTTCACCTTAAGACTCCGGCTACGCTCCTAGACCGCTACACTTTCCTGCATCGCCTTCGGCGTCACCTCTGCCGAAGAGTCTGGCCTGCCCTGCTCATCGTACTCGCACCGCAGGCGTCTGCCAGCTGAACCAACGGCCTGCGAGGACCTACCGCTACGCGCAGCCTTCGAGCAGCCTGCCTACACACTACCGAAGGGAACAGCGTGGGAGACTGCAGCCTTAGTGTTCAGGCCAGTGTCGTGTTGTTGGTCGGTCATACTCGTGCAAGGGAAGTGAGACAATACTCGGCAATAAACGCATCTAGAACCTCTTTTCTGCGTTTTAATACCAGAACCCGTTACAATACTTAAAAGTATTTCAAAAGACATTTATAAGAATCTAGTTGAGGATTATTGATCAAGCATGTACGCACATAATTGAATACCCACATATTCCACAAAAACTAAAAAATACGCTTTGAATATCAGAACTAGCTAAATTATTGTATGGAAAGGGCATTGACCTCCCACGTTGTGGACGGAAACGCTGGCATTTCAAATTGCACTTTAATCCTATTTGCTGTTTTAATTGCTTCGGTAGATGCTAAGCAAGCTCAGGTAGTACTGTGCTTATTTACAATAATCTGAAATTTGAGTTATTTCATTATGTTTACACTTTATCAGGTATGCCGAAAAATGCAAAGGTACACACATTATTCAGAAATAATTGATACAGGTTCAGCCGCGGGCGAACGCTAATTGTTGTATAGTACTTTATCTATACGTTTGGGGAATCCTAGTTGCAGGAGCATGGATGACTCATTTAACCAACTAAAATGTCATAAGCAAAGCCTTTATGTTGAATAATTTAAGTTATAAATTGCCGTAATTAATCAATACATTTCTGATACCGTTTACTAGGAATGGTAAGAATGAAGAAGATATTTTACATACATACATACATATCGTCACGCCTTTTATCCCCGAAGGGGTAGGCAGAGGTGTATTTTTACACCCACTTTTCGCCAGATATACTTTAGTCCCATGTAATAGGGGGCGAGCCTATTGCCGTACCGGGCACATTTCCAGACTTCGTGCTGCTACTGAGAATTTCGTGACAGAAAAACCCAATAACACTGCCCGACCCAGGAATCGAACCCGGGACCTCCCGATCCCACGCGCACATTTATGGCACGAGACCAACGAGGCAGTCGTATAGGGTTTGATGTCGAGTTTTCCGTCTCTACGCAAATATGGTATTTGCATCCTGTTATCCCTTAGTCGCCTCTTACGACACCCACGGGAAGATAGGGGGTGGTGAAACTTGTATTCTATGCCGTCAACCACACGGCAAAGAAAAAAAAAGAAGATATTTTTTTGATGTTAATGCAGGTAATAGGGTGAATGGAGCTTTGAAGGCTTTTATGAACAGTCAAAACGTGTCCAAAAAGGCACGCTTGGCTGTGCATGGAGGAGTGTTAGTACCTACACTAATGTATGGTAGTGCAAGTTAGGTATGGCAGAATAGACATGAAAGTAGAATAAATGCTGTAGAAATGAGAGCACTGAGAAGTATGTGTGGAGGAGTGTCTTTGAACGACAGAGTAAAAAATTGTGTGATAAGAGAGTGTTATGGGGTAAAAGAAGATGTAGTGACAACCATTGAGAAAGGTATGCTAAGATGGTTTGGACACATGGCGAGGATGGATGACGAAAGACTGACCAAGAAGTTATATAAGTCAAGTGTAAATGGGACTGGAGGAAGGGGAAGACCTAGACGGACGTTCTCTGACCAGATTGGAGACATCCTAAAAAAGGACAGGTTAGAATAAGTACCCTTAACCGAAGAGCATGCATGCGAAATTTAATGGGAGGGAATGAAGCAAGAGAAATATGTCAGGATCGTTGCAAATGGCGTTCCGTAGTCTCTGCCTACCCCTCCGGAAAACAGGCGTGAGTCTATGTATGTATGTATTTCTGATACCCTAAAGTATTGTTAATTGTAATGTAATATAATAACGATTTAGTCGTAGAACGTAATTAGAATTGCCAATATTTGTAGCTGACACAAGATTGTTTTTTTGCCGTAATCAGTATATTAGAACGGAACGAGATTATCCGGCAGAAGACCAAAGTAACTGACATAATTCAGAGGTGTAGCAAACTGAGATGGTTATAGCCTGGCCACACCTGTCAAAGTTTCGGTGGGCGGTGGCTCTCAGGCCACGTTTCGGCAAGCGTAGTGTTGGACGCCCGCAGCCAGATGAACAGATGACTTGCGGAGGGTGGTTGCTGGTGGCCGGATGGTGATACAGGAGAACGGGTCCAGTGACGTTGCTTGGAGGAGGTCTACTTCCAGCAATGGACGGCAACAGGCTGATGTGGTGTAATATGTGCATAATACACAGTTACATGTCATCTACTCATCAGAGCCCGCGGCTTCGCTCGTGTATGGATCGGTAATCAGGACAAAAGGCAGCTTCCTATTTTAATAAATTAGCTACCGCAAAGTTTCATTAAAATCCACTCGGATGTTCCTGCGAGAAACAGTAACAAAGCTCCTATCCATCCTTACAAACTGTCGTGATTGCAATGGTACCCAGTAAAGCAATTCACCAATAATTTATAATTATTTATTTATTCAATGTCTCTATCAGCAGTTATTACCTGTAGGTTTGCGAGAATTCTAAACATGTGAGAATCCTAAACCAATAACAACATTCTTGAAATATTCGCGGTCCGTAATATATAATTTTTTAAACCCAATCAATCGATAATATTTAACTTACCTTTTTTATCGAAGTATGGGAATAATAAATTATACAGTTAGTCACTGAGTGACTCCTTAATTTGGTAAAGCATTTACTTTAATTTTATGAATTTTATCTATTAGATATTTGTAAAGAACCACATATGCTTGCTCACAAATATTGGTTGGAATACTATCTGACTGAACTTAAACGAACGGTGTATGGTAAATAAAAATTAATTATTTTGCTTTAAAAGTTCAGGCACTCCTTAGGTTTTGCACCTAGTTTGCTTAATTTCGTGATAGTTACTTTCATGTGTATGAGCTATATTTTTATGTGTTGACAGTATTTATGTAGTTTAGGAAAATGTTAAGGTCTCATATAAATATTGCAAATATGCAAGCAAAGATGTTCCTATTAAGCCCCAAACGGAATAAGAGCAATTACAAGCCACACCATATACCAGTATTATACCTATTGAAATAAAATAATAAAAATATCAACTCCTGTGCATCTCTGTGTCACTTACCACGAGTGAACTATTTAATTCTCAGACTTGGAGGTACATTATTAAATATGATAGCGTTTTATAACAACCACTTTAGGCTTTTTGCAGGCTTGTGAAGTTCCGACAAGGAACTAGTGCCGTAAATGGTAATATAGGCTTTTAAGTGTAATACCGCCAGTGTTATTACCTCATTGATTGACAGTTTGTAGGAATGGGATTGCCAGTGGTTAATATTTAACCATTTTGTAAGGAAATTAATGTACTTATAATAATAGTTGAAACAAAATTAGGGTAATTATAGGCATCTTAGTAGACAGGTTTTAGCGATAAAGAGATGTAGTAGGTCTAAGGTAAAAGGCTAAATTTAACGTTAGTTTTGATATATATTTTTTACTAAAACCACCAAATAACATAGCTTCGTAGTAAGTTTTTTAACTTGCTAATGGTAAACAGCAACCTTATAAATCGTAACATGAGATCATTAAAATCAGCAAGTAATTTAAAAATCACGTAATTTACGGTACTAAATTGCTCTGCGCAATCAGCATTTCAAGTGGCAATACTTTACACCAACACCAAGTAAGGCATGAACGCAATAATGTAATGGGTTAGAAAGAATTTTTATATTCGCTTGAACTGGCGCCATCGGTGACCATGTACGATGATTGCATTAATCACCTCCATAGGCATCATTTTATATTAACAAAATATAGACTCGGGCCTGTGTTCGCGAAAGGGTAGGCAGAGGTGTTACATATATTACAGACCGATTTCACCATGTTGTGAATCTGTAGGTCCCACGTAATAGGCAACCTATTACTGTTACCAGGCATTTTGCCAAACCCCGTGCTGTTACTGAGAATTCATTAAAACGGAATTCGGGAATCGAGCTCGAGACCTTCTAGTCAACAGACGCATAATTATGCTATCAACTGCACCATGAAGGCAGCCTTTTTACTAATTATATGAACTTAAAACTACATTTACTTGACTGTTATGAGAAAAGATGATATCGATACCTTTGGGTAGAAAGATCGTATAAACCATTTTGGCCAAATTGAGTTATATATACCATTTTTCTCAGATTTTTTTTCTCTATCGATCTGTATATACGAAATGCAGAAATTCGCACAAAAGTGGTTAATAGGACCTAGAAATTTTCGGTCATAGCCTCTTAAAAAAGTTAAATTTTCAGTGTAAAAGCCGAATGTTTTTTTTGTAGTTTTCTTATGATGTAATGACCATTATTTTTATTAACTCAGGGCGTAAAAATTGACGTTAATTGTAAATGGTTTATACGCCCTAACGTGTTAAATGCATTACCTAAGCATAGTTTAAATTCAACATCGTAAATCCTTATTGCATATCGATACCTTTGGGTAGAAAGGTCGTATAAACCAAAAAGCGACTTTTCAGAAAAGCAGAAAAACTATATTTTTTACATAAAAAATTATAACTTTTCTTTTGAAGTTATAAAAAATTATCTATGGACAAAGGTTCTTACAATTTGCAAATGAAAAAGGTTAAATCATCAAAACCTATCTATCTCCTTTAGTTTTAAAGTTAGCTTGGATTTACGTCTAAGATCAATTCTTGGTTAATACACCCCATGAAAATGTACCTTAAAAAAAAACTGTATGGGTCGTATATGCATTTTTGGTAAGCTTATGGTCATATTTACTGTCGTATAAACCAAAACCCGACTTTTCAGGAGAGCAGAACAACTATTTTTTTTACTTTCGTATTTGTTTGTTTTTGAAGTTATAAAAAAAAGATCTATGAGAAAGTTTCTCACAATTTACGAATGAAAAAAGTTATATCATCAAAACCTGTATATGTTCTTTAGTTTTAAAGTTAGCTTGGATTTACGTCTAAGAAAAAATCAAATCTAGGTTAATACAACCCATGTAAATGTACTTTAAAAACTGTATAGGTCGTATATCCCTTTTTGGTAAGCTAATGGTCATATTTACTGTCGTAAAAACCCATATTATTATATCGATGCCATTGGGTAGAAAGGTCGTATAAACCAAAACCCGACTTTTCAGGAGAGCAGAAAAATGATTTTTGTACATAAAAATTCATAACTTTTTTTTTTGAAGTTTTAAAAATATATATCTAAGACAAAGGTTCTTAAAATTTGTGAATGAAAAAGGATAAGTCATAAAAACCTTTCTATCTTCTTTAGTTTTAAAGTTAGCTTGGATTAACGTCTAAGAAAAAATCAATTCCTGGTTAATACACCCCATGAAAATGTACTTTAAAAAACTGTATAGGTCGTATATCCATTTTTGGTAAGCTTATAGTCACATTTACTGTCGTAAAAACCCGTATATGCAGTTTTTTGTATTAAAAACCATTTATAATCATAGATCAATTGACTTTTGACTAATAAACAGTCCTGTTACTCTCAGAATTAGTAAGAACTCAATAATTATTATTCTAATACCCAATAATGGTCGAAAAATATAAAGTAAAACTACCTGCAATAAGAAATCAACATTTATTAGGTATTATAATACCTTCTAATCAACATTTACTATTATTTCAATAATGGTACTACATACCTAACAGGTTTAATATTTTAAATTGAAAAAATAATTATAACAACGTAAACTGAAAAGTAAAATATAAAAATCTACTTAGTCAAAAAATTACAAAAATTATCAAACTTCTTCTAAATTAAAGTAATCAGGCATTTCAATAATTTATAAAATATTTGATAGTATTTTTAATTTTTAAACATACATACATACATAGACTCACGCCTGTTTCCCCGAAGGGGTAAGCAGAGGCATATTAAACGCCCACTTTTCGCCAGTGTTTTGATCCCACGTAATAGGTGGCGAGCCTATTGCCGCTTATCGGGATATTTTGTTTGCCAGAGCCTCGTCCGTTGATCGGCAGGTGCACCACTTGCAGGTGAGGTTGGCTTGGGACCCTAAGTTATTGGTGGGATGTAATTGGATGCACCCTAATTTTTGTACATATTTAATAAAGGTTTAATTCAATAAATTATTGAATTAAGCCTTTGTACTAAGGCTTAAATACTACCCCCCCGTGGGATCTCCACCTTGTCGTGGTGGAGGAGCTCAGTAACCGTGGGTTTGAGGTACACCGACGGTGAAGCTAAGCGGGGTCCCAGGAGGGGACGCTCCACGTGGGCTTGGGTGAGGTCTGCGTAGGATGCGTCCAAAGTGCGGGTGCGGGGGACAGTTCTGTCTGCGAGGGCAGTGGGACCGGTCGCGGCAGGAGAGGCGTATCGGTGTTGCGATGCCGCGCGCCCTATCTCCCGCGACCAAATGGGGGCGCACCATTGTTGCATCGCGGTGTGGCCGAAGAGGAAGAGGAGATGCGGTGTTGCGTTGCCGTCCTCCCTATCCTCTGCGGCCGTTGGGTGTTTTGGCGGCGGAGCCCAACACCTTCATCCGCCGCCAAGGGGGTTTTGTTCGGGGCCCGCCTGACCATCTGGCGGGCCAATACCCGTCAGGGGGTTGCAACGAATGCTTCGGCGATACCCGACCCTCCGACACACAGGCTTAAATACTAAGTAATTTATATAATTGCAACTAAATAAAAAAGCACCGATCAAGCACTAAACGTAACTAACTTATGAACTAAAAAGTAACTTATTTATGATATAAATTTATATTCATAATTAGTTTCAAATTATTTATGAATTGATACTGTGACGGCCGGTGTCATGCCAAGCTGTCATCACTACCGTTGCCAAGGACTACTGACGTCTACACGACAAACTAGCCGGTCATCAAACACAATCATTTATTAGCAAATAGGTTTGAAGACTATTTTATTATTTGGAAATGAGATTTTAGTTCGATGACGTATACACTCTGTCAAGTGTTTGCCAAATTCACCAGTCATTGACAACAAGGCGATGGCCGTGTGGATAACACATTCCGTTCACGTTCTGAAGGCGTGGGTTCAAATCCCAGTCATAACAGTTATGTGGATTATGGTTTTTATGAAATTTGGAAAATGTTTATGAATATTTGGGAAATATTTAAAAGATTATTGAAATATTTCGAGTAAAAATTAGAAAATTCTAGAAACTTCAAGAAGGAATGGAAAGGTTAAAAAGAGACAGGAGATAGTAAAAACAATTGAATTATGAAATGACATTCGAAATTCGTGGATCTAGAACATTCCTAGGGGTATATAAGGCGGTGTAGACGCGCTGAGCGCCAGTTTCAGTTGAGAAGTGGTAAAGTGAAGAAGAAGAGGAAGAAGTAAAAGGAAGAAACAAGTAGTAGTGAAATACAGTGAAGTGCAGTGCAAAAGACGCTAGTGTTGGTGCTGTCCGCGTCGAAATTGAACGACGTGTCGTGTGTGTAAAGTCGAATAAAGTGTCATCAGTGCTACTCGGTGTTTCCTTCCAATCCCGTTACCCCGTCCGTAACAATTGGTGTCAGAAGTGAGATTGGAAGGATTAAAGATGCCAGTCATGCCGAGGGAAGGGCCCACAACACGTGCGAGGGCTGCCGCTCAAGAACAAGGCGACTTTAACCCGGAAGTTGTAGGCAGAGAAGCTCCTTCGCAAGGAGGCGGATCCGAAGGAGGGGTACCTACGTCCGCATGTGCAGCTAATCCGCTATCTCTCGCCGACCTCGCAGCAATATTCCAGCAAACTTCGCAGCGACTCGAATCTCAGCTTAAATCCGAATTCCAGCAAAACTCGCAGCAGTTTGAATCTCGACTCGAGCAACACTCGCAGCAGCTTGAATGTCGACTCGAGCAAAACTCGCAGCAACTTGAATCTCGACTCGAGCAAAACTCGCAGCAGCTACAATCTCAGCTTAGCGAGATAATGGAGAGCCAGGCTGAGATTCGCCATTATATATCGGAGAACGCTCGTAAGATCACCGAGATGGAGATGTGTATCGGTGAAGTGCAATCTCGCATGGCTACTATAGAGGAAGAGATACAGTCCTGCAAGGCGGCAGTGTCGGAAGAGGTGCAGTCTCGCATGGCATCAGTATCAGAAGAGATACACACCCGTATAGCTACGATAGAGGAGGAGTTAAAGAAGATGAAGTCCAACAGCCCTTCGGTTTCTATCAACTCATCAAGTTCTGGTGGCTATTTAAAAGTACCATTATTCGATGGTAACACTTCCGGGGAGGCCTACAGAATACAGTTCGAAGCGGCTTCTATTAGCAACGGTTGGGATGTCGACCAGGCCAAGTTTGCACTCATCCTGGCGTTGCGTGGAGAAGCATTATCGGTGCTTGAGGCCGTGGGAAAAGACGCTACTTACGCACAGCTGTTTGAGGCTCTAGAATCCAGGTTTGGAGACGAGCACTTAAAATATGTGTTCCGAGCCAAGTTATGCAACCGCCGCGCCGTCAGTATCCGAACGAATCCATGCAGCAGTGGGTGATGGAAGTGACGAAGATGGTGCGAAAAGCTTATCAGTCGACACCCGCGGAGCAAGTTCAAAGCATGCGACTCCAGGCGTTCATCGACGGAATTTATGACGATGAAGTCAGAGCTGCAGTGCGCCTGAAACACCACAACAATGTTAAAGACGCATTAGCACATGCTCTAGAAGTGGAGGCTTTTTGACAAGAAATTACGAGTGATCGAGACAGGGTTATTGTAGCGGAACTAGAGAAAACTGGTCGCAGATCTTTTGTCCTAAAGTGTTATAACTGTAGAGAGCCCGGACATTTAAGGCGTAGTTCTCCGAAACATGTAGCAGAAAGGCGTCAGATTGACGCTAGTGTTCAAGTGTTGAAAGATGTTCAGGAAGCGATTACATCCAGGACTTCGATGCAAGCGCTGATCAGAAGACGGAAAGCTCCGAAAGTTCGTATTCGACAACGCACGGATGGAAATGGTTTAACTATCGATGGAGCAGTCAATGGCGTTATATGTTCGCTGACCCTGGACACCGGTGCGACACGAACGGTTATAGGAACTCGTTTGACAAGAAAGAACGGAAAGATTGTAACACCGTCAAGTTCACCTCGACTGACGACGGCTACCGGTCAGTACATCCCAGTTATAGGCGAACAGATGGTGGCTACAAAAATCGGTGACAGCCTTTACTGGCAACGAGCGGTGATTGCAGACATCATAGACGATTGTATTGTTGGGCTGGATTTCTTTAGAGATCATCAGTGCAGATTAGACATTAAAGGTGGTATACTTAAGTGTGGAGATGTGGAAATTCCAATGAAAGATGGTAGTATGGGGAAAGTTTTGTGGCTCAAAGAAAGCAGATTTGTACATAGATCACAGGCTTCAGCTCCTATATCTACGAAGCTTAATGACTTGATTCATGTGGATAGGATAGCGGTATATCATGGATCCAACAATGCTCGGGACGAGCATGTCTTAGAGAGGGGGTAGTGTGACGGCCGGTGTCATGCCAAGTTGTCATCACTACCGTTGCCAAGGACTACTGACGTCTACACGACAAACTAGCCGGTCATCAAACACAATAATTTATTAGCAAAGAGGTTTGAAGACTATTTTATTATTTGGAAATGAGTTTTTAGTTCGATAACGTATACACTCTGTCAAGCGTTCGCCAAATTCACCAGTCATTGACAACAAGGCGATGGCCGCGTGGATAACACATTCCGTTCACGTTTTGAAGGCGTGAGTTCAAATCCCAGTCATAACAGTTATGTGGATTATGGTTTTTATGAAATTTGGAAAATGTTTATGAATATTTGGCAAATATTTAAAAGATTATTTAAATATTTCGATTAAAAATTAGAAAATTCTAGAAACTTCAAGAAGGAATGAAAAGGTTAAAAAGAGACAGGAGATAGTAAAAACAATTGAATTATGAAATGACAATCGACATTAGTGGATCTAGAACATTCCTAGGGGTATATAAGGCGGTGTAGACGCGCCGAGCGCCAGTTTAAGTTGAAAAGTGGTAAAGTGAAGAAGAAAAGGAAGAAGTAAAAGGAAGAAAGAAGTAGTAGTGAAATACAGTGAAAGTGCAGTGAAGTGCAGTGCATAAGACGCTAGTGTTGGTGCTGTCCGCGTCGAAATTGAACGACGCGTCGTGTGTGTAAAGTCGAATAAAGTGTCATCAATGCTACTCGGTGTTTCCTTCCAATCCCATTACCCCGTCCATAACAATACTATAAATTATTTTAATTATTATTATAAATTATTTTAAAACGAATTATGAATTAATGCTTGCAATATTACAGAAATATCGGTTTCTCGAAGCAAAGGTAGGAGGAGTAGAAGGTACGTAGTATATACCCCGAATCACAATTTAATTTAAAATAAATAATACCACGAAAGTTTAAATTTTTATGTGATTACATTTCAGAATAACCTTGAAGTTACGTGATAATTTAATTTTAACCTAATTTTAATTTTTCAAAATGTATTGTATTTTAAGTAAATGGATATACGAGTATAAAAAGAATCATTCTGAATTACAACTTACCGAACTCAGCACCTGCGCGCATATACTCACAAGAGTGTTCTAGCCTTAATAAATTGTAGCACGTAGCTATTGCGATTTGCAGGTATGAATCGTGGTAGCCTCATACGACTGATCAGTGACGGTAGCCTGTTAAAATCATAAATGTCTACCCTAAACTGGGTAAATTCGACCGCCAAGAGCATGCACGGAATCACTGGTATCGGTTTTCAGTTTATTATTTATTTAAGTTACATACTTACTAAGTTATATATTTAAATGTACTTAATTCAATAAATTATTAAATTAAATTTTGTATTTCAGGTAGTTTTATTTTATTTGAATCGACCATTATTGGGTACTAGAATAATAATAATTGAGTTCCTACTAATTCTGAGAGTAACAGGATTGTTTATTAGTCAGAATTCAATTGATCTATGATTACAAATGGTTTTTAATACAAAAAAAAACTGCATATACGGGTTTTTGCGACAGTAAATGTTACCATAAGCTTACCAAAAATGGATATACGACCTATACAGTTTTTTTAAAGTACATTTTCATGGGGTGTAGGTATTAACCAGGAATTGATTTTTCTTAGACGTAAATCCTAACTAACATTAAAACTAAAGAAGATAGAAAGGTTTCGATGATTTAACCCTTTTCATTCACAAATTTTAAGAAGCTTTGTCATAGATAATTTTTTTATAACTTCAAAAAGAAAAAGATAGGAATTTTTATGTAAAAAAGAAACAGTTTTTCTGCTCTCCTGAAAAGTCGGGTTTTGGTTTATACGACCTTTCTACCCAAAGGTATCGATATATATGTATGTGGGTAAACAAGTGATGGATATGTAGGCAGATGGAGGAAAAGGGAGCCAGAGGTCAAGAAAGATATGGACTCCCTGGAGATAGATATGAAAGAGATAGGATAAATAATTATAGGACAACGAGCGTCAACGAAGTATGGTAGCGATGGACATCGCCGACTCAAAATAAATCGCATCGCAAAACGATGACTATGATGATACTTAAAACTTCAAAGAATAACTCATAGACTGAAATAACTAAGCAGTTTAGTTGGCTTGGGAATTCCCGTAGACTATTTCAAAATGTTAGATTTTACATGAATCATTAAAATGGAGTTTATTAGTTTTAAACGATGTACTAAATTATTAAATGTCTGCCGAAAGTTACTGTTACAAAAATAATTTAAATGCACGTTTATGTTAAAAGTCGATCCGTGGGGTATAGATGACTCATGTAAACTGTGCCCATACATTTTATTAAACAAATGACATTCTTCTTTTACATTCGAGACACCATGTATGAACCTTTTTCCTATGAAAGCTTCCTCGTCTGCTATAGGGTAAGCCACATATTCAACACACTTTAAATTCCTTCGTATGAATCTTGTTGTAATATTTTTGAAATCGTATTGAAGTGAATCTTCGTAAACTTGTCAAGGAGAACAAAATAAAATATAAATAAGAGCTTAAAAACTAAAATATACGCTTTGTTAATAATAAAACGTAAAAATATTAATTTTATTGTAGAAAAGCCTTTTTTCTTTTTTTTTGTTTTGGGTTGGAAAATCCTCATATGGAATCCCTCTGCCTTGGAAGAAGGGCGAAGGGGACTGTCAGACTCTTACTGACTAAAAACCAACCTGTGTTCCTCATGTACCCGTGGGTCGGAGGGTCGGGTATCACCGAAGCATTCCTCGCTACCCCCCGACGGGTATTGGCCCGCCAGATGGTCAGACGGGCCCCGAACAAAACCCCTTTGGCGGCGGATGAAGGTGTTGGGCTCCGCCGCCAATACACCCAGCGGCCGCAGAGGATAGGGATGACGGCACCGCGACACCGCATCTCCTCTTCCTCTGCGGACCCACCACGACGCATCCATTTGCGCCACGCATGGTGCGCCCCCAATCGGTCGCGGGAGATAGGGCGCGCGGCAACGCAACACCGACATGCCTCTCCTCCCGCGACCGCGCCCGACTGTGAGGGACAGAAGAACTGTCCCTTGCACCCGCACCATTGGACGCATCCTGCGCAGGCCTCCGTCAAGCCCACACGGAGCGTTCCCTCCCTGGATCTCGCTTAGCTTCGCCGTGGGTGACTTAAAGACGGTTACTGAGCCCCTCCACCACGACAAGGTGGAGATCCCACGGGGGGATTGTAGAAAAGCCTGGGTGTTCCAACCCCCGCAAAAATTGAAATTGAAAGCCCTTATAGACTTATAAGTATTTTAAATGTTTTTCAATGTGACATCTCTTTTTAGATTTACAATAGAATAGCAGGTTGATAGTGTAACGTTGCACGTCGGTCAAAACTATTTGGTTAAATAAAAAATTAATATTTCGGTTACAAACGAAAATGTGTATATTTCTGTAAAAGAATCTATACAACTTTTAGCAAGGAAATTCGATGGAAAATAGTGATTCTAAACAATTTGACTAGTTACAAAGATAGAACCAGGGTCGCGTGATTCGGTGTAGACCTTTGGGAATGCGTCTCCAGCGTTGCTCAGGGAAGAACTGAAGACTTAGCTTGGTCACCGCACAGCCAGTGAAAAAGGGCCGATCACTCCGCGCCACAGTATATATAGCCCGTTGGGGGGAGAAGGCAGCCAGCTGAATGTAGTGGGCGGACGATGTCAGTGACGACGTCACAATAGTAAAAATTAGAAATTTCGTTCCTATGTGCCAATCACCATAAAATTATTTATACATATTATTAGTGTTGAAGTACATATTTTAAATAAACAAGTAATTTACCTCGACACTTATTAGCTTCGTTATAAAATGTATCTCATGATTGCGTGTATAAATAAGTCTCAGATTAAATTAACTCATGAGAAAGAGAACAAAGTGGCAGTTATCTTTTAGATACATGCAACTGTATGATGTTTATTAGCATCTATTTAATTATGGGGTACAGGGTAATGAAGATGACAAAAATGGTTTACTTTTGATGTGTACCTATTTTAAGACTGATGTAAAATTAAGTAAGATAAAGATATCACTACATGCTTGCAAGACTTACATATATTTTCCACTTGACACTTTGTTATTTTTTTTCTTTTCCTAAAAGAAAAGCTATTAAGAGTAGGTATACTTCCCTAAAAATATTTAAGTACTACTAAAAGTAGCGTCCTATATGTATGTATAACAGTTATCTCGAAAACAAATTTTATAGATTAACATCTTTTTATATTAATACATTAACTGCAAGTGATGTAATCAGTATCGAACATATTTCATATAAAGAAAAATACGAAATCTGTTTGCCAAGAGGAAAATTGGAAATTGGCCCGATTATGTAGAGGGGTTTTTACCAGTGTGATATTATTCAATCAATCAATCAAGCAGCCTATCGCAGTCCACTGCTGGACATAGGTCTCTCCCAACACGCGCCACAGTACACGGTCCTCAGCCTTCCGCATCCAGTCTGTCCCAGCCACCTTTTTCAGGTCGTCGGTCCACCTAGCCGGGGGCCGCCCTACCTTACGCTTGCCGAGACGTGGTCTCCACTCTAGGATACGCTTGCTCCATCGGCCATCAGTCCTTCTATAGATATGGCCAGCCCACTGGCACTTGAGTCTACTGATTCTGTGAGCTATGTCGGTAGCTTTGGTTCTTTGTCGGATAACTTCGTTTCGGATTTTATCCTTCAAAGAGACGCCAAGCATAGCCCGTTCCATAGCTCGCTGTGTGACTTTTAGTTTGTGGACTAGTCCCACTGTGAGTGTCCACGTCTCGGCACCTTACGTCATAACAGGTAGGACGCATTGGTTGAAGACTTTGGTATTCAGGCATTGCGGTAGGGGCGAAGAGAAAACTCGACGTAGCTAGCCAAACGCTGCCCAACCCAACTGGATCCTGCGGTCGATTTCTTTCTCGAAGTTGTTTCTACCAAGCTGGACTACTTGCCCAAGGTAGACATACTCTTGAACAACTTCGAGCATCGATCCGTCGACATAAACCGGTCGCGGCACAATGTGTTCGTTGAACATAATCTTGGTTTTATCCAAGTTCATGCCGAGACCGACCCGTCGAGAGGCTCCATTTAGGCTGCGTGATATTATAAGCAGATGCATATTTACGTACATCTGCTTATGATTCCTGCATATCTCAAATACTTCAAATGAAAAATGTTGAAGAAAGTAGTACAAAGTTCTAAAAATAAAGTATACCTATCTAATTATGAACTCTATCCATTTTAGTGCATAATTATTAAGAAAACCTGGACACAAAAAAAGTTGTATAAAGACTGCTTTTATATGGTTTTTTGTGCATACAATTTAAAAACTCGATATATATTGAAAGTAGCGAGACACTCTCGTGAACTACCGGGTTAGTTGCGTATTTCAGATTCACATTCGTCATCATTTTTCTTCTGAATAAGGAACATTATATGTATATCATCAGCCTTTAACAGTCCACTGCTGGCCTCTAGAGTAGGCCAATTCCTCTTTTCAAAGGAAAGGAGGAATTGGCCTACTATACCACGCTGGCCAAACGTGTTGGTATAGGGTTTGTATCAAGTTTTCCTTTTCTTACAGTGCTGTTCTCTGCATCATATGTTCCCTCTGTCGGCTCTTACGACACCCGTGGGATGATATGGGGTGGTGACAATCCGTATTCTTAATCCGTCACCACACGGACAAAGGAACATTACGAAGTCATATATGTAGGTACGACAACAGAGACGAAACTAAAATAATGAATCCCAATATCCTCGTTCTCAGACTAAGCCTAATACGGTATCAACTACATATGTATATCTAGTAAAAGCTTCATAATTAATCGTCTAACGTATTTCATATTATATTCTCCTTTGAAATCAAATAGCAACCTATTTCTATACAATACAGTCCTTTACCATATTGCAGTTACACCTGCAGAGGAATGTCGTCTACATGTTTCACTTTATCATTTCATTGCATCGTCACATTTCACATTACAAACGAGAGCTTGCCGGACTCGGTGTGATATATCGTCTATGTGTATCTATGCGGGTAGTAAATGGTTTTCTTGATAAACTGCAATTCGTACAGTCGTTTGTCACCGAACTTAAATATTCAAATCTTGAAGGCGTATCAACACTGTTTGGAGATTTCGGATGTTGGGAAATGGGTTAAGCGTATATAGGTTGTTGAACTATTGTTTTTTTTTTTGTATTTATTTTGCTTATAATTCTGGATTACTAAATGTATACATTTTTAGCTGTGATAGGGAAGTCAGAGAGGATTTAATTTTATAGTCATAAATAAAATAGTATATATAAAATAGTGTTAAATTAATTCAATTTATTTTAATATAAATTCTCATCATTATGTTGTTCAGTGTTAGAGGGCAGCGATAGCCTTGTGGATATACCAACAGACTGCCATGCAGAGGATATCGGGTTCGAATCCACGGCGCGCACCAATGACTTTTTGGAGTTATGTGCGTATTGAATTGTTAATTGTCGCTTGTCCCGTGCCTCGAAGTGCACGTTAAGCCGTCGGTCCCGGTTGTCATGAAGTTCTTTGACAGTTGTTACAGGGCCTCAGTACCTTCTAAATAAACTGACACTAGTCAAATCATGGATTATCGCTATCCCTTCGGGTTGCAAAGGTCAAACAGGCAGTCGCTCTGTGGAAAAGCTAATATTCAGCCAAAGCCGGTTAGACTAGTAAGCGGACCCCAGATTGAAACTGGGACGACGGCCGGTTGGCGTAGCGGAAGTGTAAGCGACTGCTACGTCGAAGGTCACGGGTTCGATTCCCGCTCAAGTCAAACATTTGTGTGCATGAACATGGATGTTTGTCTTGGTCTGGGTGTTTCTATGTATAATATGTATGTATTTACAAAAAATCCTATATAAATATGTTTATCAATTGTCTATTTATTTATTTATTTATTAACTTTATATACACACATAGCGTATAAAGGTGGACTTAATGCCTTAGGCATTTTCTTCCAGTCTACCTTAGAGTGGTGCAGAGATTAATGGTAGGTGTATTTAAAAGTGGAGTTTGACTTTATTATATTTAATAGATATGATGGATGCGCATACATTACATAACATTAAATAATAATAATATTACATACATACATCGAATATAGAAATGCATACATATACTTACATACACATACATATATAAATAAATACATATAAATGTTACGATACTTCTGCTAACTTAGCCAATAAAAGCTGCTTTACCTTTGTCTTAAAGCAATACCTAGTAGTGGACGTCCTGATTTCGAGAGGAAGGTCATTCCAAAGAAGAATAGCTTGAGTAGGAAAAGAAGAGTGGATGAAAGAAGATCTATGTGACGGACAAAGAAGGAGAAGGTTATTAGTTGAACGAAGGTTACGATCGTGGTTGCTGCATAAGTACTGGAAGTAAGAACTTGAATAGTTGGGAGTATTGGGAGACATAAGGATAGAATAGAGAGTAGTGAGAGCACGCAGACTGCGTCTTTGACGAATAGGAAGCCACTTCAACTGGGAACGATAAGTAGACACGTGGTCATACTTGCGAAGATTGAAAATAAATCGAATGCAGTTATTGAGAAGACGGTCAAGTTTATTAAGAAGATCTGCATTCAGGTCATAGTAGCATACATCACCATAGTCGATCAAGGGAAATACCAAAGTTTGCACAAGCATTATCTTAGTTTTGGGTGGTAGGAAGTTCCTTAGGCGATAGATAGCACGTAGAGTACCGGTAATCTTTTTGCTAGTTTGAGTGACGTGGTTTCGCCAGCTTAACGTACAGTCCATGTGTAGGCCAAGGTTTTTGACTACTGGGCACATATTTATGATATTTCCATCATAAACTATTGGTGGCAAAGTTGAGACGTCCAATCTTTTAATTAAGCATTGGCTACCACCCATAGTACAAGCTACTGCTTATTTGGGACTAGATTGTGTTGTGTCAATGTGGTAGAATATTATTATTATTATATTATAACGCTAAGAGAATGAGGATGATGTTGTTCAGTGTTAAATTCATTAGTAATCTATCTGTTTTAAAAATAACTACGTTAAAAAAACCAACATCAAAAAGTAAAAAACAATAAAGATTTAATATTTATTAAATAATAACTATTATTTATATGTGCTGCTTACTAATAGGTTTACAGTCGGTGCCAAGCTAATTTAATAGTTACGATGTATTAATTTGCTCATATTCATTTATGTGATTAAAATATTATTTGTTAAAGGCGCCAACTTCAAACCTATAAGTAAATAGCACATATAAATTATAGGCAGTATTTAATTAATATTAAATCTTTATTATTTTTTACTTTTTGATGTCGGTTTTTTTAACGTAGTTATTTTTATTTATTACTTTTTAGTGTATTGTTGTATTGTCAACTAGTTATGGGTAGACCTACAAAAGGTGCTACGCCCCTTAAAAATATAGATCTCAAGAAACGCCTTTACCGTATGATTTACGTCCTTGAAGTCATCATTATCAAAAATAATTATATAGTTATTAATGGAATTAGTGATAGAATGTAATTTAATTTATAGACATGTTATTTATGAATATTTTTATTGATTTATAGTTGAAATGTATGTGAAAATTCTGTATATTAAATGTTAGTGTTATGCCTGTAATACTGTTACGATTATTATAATACGGGTTAATGTTATGTTAATGTTAAGATTAATTGAGTGGGTACTTAACTACTCATTATTTTTTGCATGCCATTTATATGGTGAGACATGTAGTACAATTATTTTCTGTAAGACCTTTATAACCGTGTTTCTGGCAAATAAAGTATCTTATCTTATCTTATTTTATCTTATCATCATTGTACAAGCCAAATTGATGTTTGTAATTACTGAGTTCGTATGGCCACCATTCTGGCTCCTTCATCGGACCCTAGAGGATCCTAGTTACCAATAGCACCAAAATGCTCGTTAAAACGAATGTAACGAGCCCAAACTCGATAGAGTTTTGTCATTTATTTACTGAGTTCCTATGGCCACCTTTCGATTCCATCATCAGATCAGCTCTATATTATAATCGTTTTTCATTGTCATGCATTTTACATCCATATACAGAATTTCAGTTAAATGCGAGATTTTATTTCTGACATCGGGATAGGTGAGGGTAAATAAAAAATGCTAATAAAATAAAAACTACCGGGCCTACCTGAATCAACATTTTATGGGATCAATTCGAAACTATTCAAAAAAGAATCACGTAAATCAGTTCAGAAACCTCGGAGAAATCGGTGTACATACATCGAAAAAAAATATATAGCGGCCGAATTGAGAACCTGCTCCTTTTTCTTAAGTCGGTTAAAAAGTACATTGGATGCAATATTTTACAATCCGTAAAACAAAGAATATGTAAATAGAATGCATTTATTATTTATGACGAATGAAATATGTATGTATATAATTACCCATGGTTATGCCATTTTAGAAGACCTGCTATCATTAATATATTTGAAGCAATGCATACCTTAATGCATTAGAGATCCACAACCTGCATTACACCTTAAAGTCTGGTATGACCAGGTAGATTAAATTGTACTAACTAACATTATATATTTATTCTCAACAAAATGTGAACAGCATTTCTAGGGTAGGAATTACAAATTCTTTTACCATAATTACGTATGTTCTGTTCATTTTCAACATAATTTCTACACTTTATAAAAAATAAGCATGCTGATCATATCTTTTTAGATAATAGGTACCTCTAGCTTAATAACGGCAATGCTAATCTTCTAGACTTGTATAAAATCCCTCTGAATACAGCTCAAGTCCTTCCTATACCAGAGTATTTTAAATCGTTACTTGATTTCAAGAGCCATTATCCTAGGACGTTATTTTAAAACCATTCCTCATGAAGCTATTCTTGGTCCGGAAATCTAAGGCAGTGAACTGTAGATATAAAACATGAGATTTCTTTATACGGGAACGAAATGCACTTTAAACTATAAGGATATCGGAAAAACATTAGTCTCGGATGCAAGGAATATGACAATGGCAACGCAGTTCTGTCTCTATAGTCATTCCGTTCTAGTGGTGAGGGATATCTTTTGTGCAACAAGTCATTTGAGAAGCTTCGAGGTGAGTTAATGTGAAGTAGTTTTGCTGTAACTATCAATCAATATAGGATCCTTCAGTTACTGACTGACTGAGAAACAACGCCCGAAACTACTGGGCGCAAGACTGTGCCATGTAAGTTTCTTGGTGAGTGTAGGTGTTTAGAAGGCATTACCCGAAATTCCCTAGGATTAATTTAAAAAAAATCACATGCGGATGTAGCTGCAGTAATTCCCTAGTTTCAGATATAGCTGGAGGGAGATCTACATAAAACACACATATAATACATTATATTCATATGGACTGTACCATTTCCAGTTACTATTGTTTCAAATATTCGGTATTTCGCTGCATATCCCTAAAGACGGAATAAAACTTATAATATCGACCACAGTGCACAGTGGTTCCGCCATAGGTCATAAATCCATAAAACTCGTATTCGAATTTCCAGAAACAAGTTACATATTTCAAAAGACCATTAAACGAGCTATCTGGTGATATAAGTATGTCACCTATTTGTTTTAATTAACTTTTTGACCTCGGAAGTGAACGCATCGTTACGTTGCACTCGCTGTTATCGGTGACTCATCATTTAAGTATTTGGTTACATGTGAATTCTCAGAATTCTTTTGTTTGTTTTGTTGTTTTGTGCAATGTAAAGAAATATAACCTTACTGGTGCAATGGAAATTCAAGAGCAAGGTACGTTTGTCACATTTGATTTTATTTTGAATAAATTGTCAGTATAATATTTGTACTATTTACGTGCTACGCCATACATAATTTATTGTATATTTTTCAAATATAATAAGTTTGCTTAGAGCTACAAAATTTTATAAGATTTTGCAAACATTCGCAACTATCTTAAATTGTAATTGAGACTGTATATTTTAAAAATATTATACTTTGATTTGCGTCATTCTGCGCTGAAGGTTGATATAAAGGGCCTACGCCTGCGTAGACACAATCGTAGCAAGGTCTACGAAATTTGCAAATAAATTCAAACTTTTCTTTCAGGTACTTTGATCAGGGTGCATAGGGTTCCCACCAAGAACTTAGGGTCCCAAGCCAACCTCACCTGCAAGTGGTGCACCTGCCGATCAACGGACGAGGCTCTGGCAAACAAAATATCCCGATAAGCGGCAATAGGCTCGCCACCTATTACGTGGGATCAGAACACTGGCGAAAAGTGGGCGTTTAATATGCCTCTGCCTACCCTTTCGGGGAAACAGGCGTGAGTCTATGTATGTATGTATTTTGGTCAAGTGTTCCTTCTCAAGGATGTATGTCTTTGAGATTTGGAGTACTGTGAGTGGAAAAGCAACAAAAAAACACCAAGGTATATTAGAAGTTTTGCTGTCATCATTCAGTGATCTCAAAAATATAGAATTTAAGGATTTAGATGATCGTATACTGTGTTTATGTAAAGTCTTGATTATTATTGCAATCAAGTATTGAGTTAAGAAGGAGCGCTGAGCAACGTGTTCATGAAGAAATTCAACCAGAAGTGGGGCCATCTTGCGGGCGTCCAAAAAAGATTTTTCCCAGCTTGGTCAGAGATCAAAACGTAGACGATTGAGAAAGCTATCTCAAGTGGATAACTCTGCTGTGAAAACATTGCTCGACCCTTCTGATAAGTCTGATACTAGTTTTACATCAGATATTAATGCAGACGAGGTTTTATCACTTGTTGTAGAGGCATGCATCATGGCATCATGTGGGTAGTTGAGACAACAAGTACATTATGAATTTGCTCTACAATAAAATTAATAAAAAATAGTTCATATTCAACTTTTTCTTAATTAAATGAGTATAATAAATAGTTAACAGTGTATACCTGCTGGTTAAGTGTTATCTCCTAACAAACATAAAGAACATCACACAAATGGATACATTCAGCAACACAAGCATTCTTGATATGCAAACATACTTCGAGGAGCGTATGGCAAATTTTGAAGAGGAATTGCAAAAAAAGTCTTTTCAGGGCACGGGTACCTTGGCTGAGGAATTTGCTTCATTCAAGTCTTTTGTGCTGCTGGCCTTGAAATCTTTCTCACAGCGGCTTGATAATGTGGCACGTGAAGTGGGTACAATTGAAATGCGTAGCCGCAGGAAAATTTTACTGCTTCACGGTGTTGAGGAGCACATGGATGCAAGGATGAGGACACAGTCAAGGTGGTTACAGAGATTGTCAAACATCGACTCAAAATTGACAATTTCAGCACTGATGATGTTCAGCGATGCAACAGGATGGGTCGTCCAACCTCTAGCAAAAAAGCAAGGCCTATTCTTCTCAAGCTTGAGACTGTCGAGGTGCGGGACCGCATTTGGTTCACGAAAACGAAGCTTAAGGGATCAGGCATCACATTTTCGGAGTTCCTGACCCGTTCAAGACACACTGCTTTTATGGCTGCACGTACGAAGTTCGGTGTTACGAAATGGTGGACGAGAGAGGGCCACATCCACATATTGGCCCCTGATGGCAATCGTCACCGCATAACTTCCATCAGCGATCTGAATAAGATCAAGCTGCCGGACGCAGAGCAGCCTGTAGTTCAACCGACCGCAACCAAGGCCAGGCGAGCTGCTGCCTCAAAGAAGTATGATTTCCTTGATGCTCATATGTCTGTGGGTATTTGATATTTTACAATATGTATTGCACTTTCACAATCTTTGATTTATTTGTGACGTCACATCGCGCCCCCGCGCCGCGAGCCTCGCTACGAGTGACGCACAGCAGTGGGCCGTTCCCTCGCGCCCCTACACGCCGGCCCTATAAATACAGGGGACACACGAGGCTTCGGCCCTTTTTCCTCCGGCCAGCACCACCGAGTTGAGTACAAGACCATCTGAAGACCTGTGAAGTGCCAACGTCGACCACGCCCTGGATAATTGTCTCTTCTGTTAGCCTTAACCGTCAGTTTTTTTTTGTATCGAATAACTGGAATTATAACGTGAGTTTAAACTTTCCTGGTGATATTTTTTATTTATTTCCCGTAAGTCAACCTAATTATCTCTCTTTAATTGCTCGGCGAGTGATCGATCCCGGCTACCCCGTGGAAATCAATCACTCGTGCGACATATTTATTTTTAACATTTTGTGTGTACCGCAAAAAAAATATTTATTATTGTCAATGTCATAGTCTGTCAAAGTTATCAAACTTGATTAAACTGAGCTGTCATCTGTAGCAAGCATCTTGAGCATTATCGTGTTTCTATGTATAATATGTATGTATTTACAAAAAAAACAAAGTATATAATTATGTATGTTTATCCATTGTCTAGTACCCATAGTACAAGCTCTGCTTAGTTTGGGACTAGATGGTGTTGTGTGAATGTGGTAGAATATTATTATTATGTGTCTCTTTTTCACGGCTATTCTTCTAACATGGTTAGAAGAATAACCGGTCCTTTGGGAGGCTTACACGGGGATATGGATCCAACGTGCAGAGGCCCGTAGAGAACTTTAATCTAAAATGGGATGGGACACATGTCGCGGAGCCTCCACAACTGCACTACTGAGTACAGCTATGGACTAGCCGCAGCAAATGTAGGACTATTGCAATGATGTGGAGTCTAATTTACTGGTTTATGGGGATGGGTGTTAAATGGACTGGTAATAATGACACTATGGATAAAAAACTGCACCAGCCGGTGATACTCCTATAGCATCCGTCCGCGTGGCAGGATTATTATTATTATTATTATTGTCATACTTTATGGGCATGTCGACCTAATTGGCGATGGGCGATGATTCATCGCGACCACAAACGATAAACTATCGATATTTTAAATAAAACTTAATTAAAAATTAATTAATCTTTTAATTTTATTGTATATTTTAAATATCATAATATTACTAACATTTCTACACACTTGATCCAAAATAATAGTGAGTAAGTAAATAAAATCCAATTTCTCACCTACTCCATCTCTAGCGAAGATATTAAAAAATATTGGATTTTCCCATAAAAAAGTGACAAAAGAAAAAATATTATGGAAAGAACCGAGATTACTCTTGCTCGAGTGAATTTTCTTCGAAAAGTAAAAAATACAAATTGGGCAAAAGTAGTGTTTATAGACGAGACATGGCTAAACGCCAATCATACAGTATCCAAAGCTCGGACTGATGAAACTGCACTATCAACTACCAAAGGATCTAAGGGCAAAGGTCAAAGATTAATCATCACTCTTGCTGGGACGTCATCTGGTTTTGTGCCTAATTGCCTATTGGCATTCAAATCAACTAAAACTACTGAATACCACCAGGAAATGAATTTTGAAAAATTTAAGGAGTGGTTTTTAAAATTATTAGACAATTTAAAGGAGCCACATTGCATAATTATGCATAACGCCCCATATCACTCGGTCCAAAAGGACAAACCACCAACATTGGCAAACAGAAAATTAGAAATTATTGCATGGCTTCAAGAAAAAGGAATAGAGGCCAATGAAACTATGTTAAAAAATAAATGATTAAGACTGGTTGATCTCAACAAACCTAATACTCCAACGTATGTCTTAGATGATCATCATCATCATAGTCGCGTTCTTTATTACTGAAGGTCGTGTCTTCTTTGGAAGTCTTCCGTCACCTGAGTTGTAGTCTGCCTCCACGATTGTCTGTCTTCGGCATGCTTTGAGGCTTGCGGTACTGACAATCCAGTCAGTAGTCGTATCGGTCTGTCCAGCGTACAGGAGACCTGCCTCTCGGTCGTTTCCCGTCGACTTTGCCGACCACAACCAGTTTTTTGAGGTTGTCGGGCTCCCTACGCATAATGTGACCGAAGTAGCTCAGGATTCGTTGATAACACAAAGTGGATATAGATACTTAGATGATATAGCCCACGAAAAGGGTCATACCGTCATAAGACTACCCCCGTACCACTGCCAGAATAATCCGATCGAGCTTATCTGGGCACAAGTGAAAGGTTCTGACTTTCAGTTAGATAAGTACTTTAAGTATTAACAACTGCATAATTAATCTTAGTAAAAAGTTTTCTTTTAAGGTTACGCTGCCAGACACAACACAACACCACCTTTCACGGCAAATAAAATGTTGCAGTTATCAATAAGTGCGGTCGACAATGTATCTGCAGAAGACTGGAAGAAGGTGGTAACCAAATGCAGAAAACTAATAGAAGAAGATTGGGAGCGGGACGTCCGATTTGATCATATTTGCGAACAAGAGTTTATAATAAATTAACAAGATTGTTCTAGCGATTCAGATATGGATTTGGGGTGTACTCCTTTAATAGAATAAATGTATTTTATATATTCCTTTAATTTAGTCACGTTTGTAATTAAATTAAACCTAATTATATGTTACATTAGCATCGCTAATAGTAAGAAACGTCGATAATTTCTATCGAATTTTTTTTATATCCTTACAACCCTAGCAATGTCAGTTTGACATAATTATGTCGCAGAGATCAAGCTATCTTTTATGTACTATAGTGCGAACTGGAACGTTACATTATGGCAGCGTTCCGTTTTGCACTAAGTTGTCATATTGTTTTTATCAAAGAAATATAACCTGTAGTCCAACCTCTCTGGTTTTTATAGTTTCAGACAGTTTTCTTAAAAATGTGAATAATAGTGACCTGAAAATGCCCATGTACTTGATGTAATTATTTAGGTTAGTTACACATGCTGTATTCCATGTCTGTTTTTATTTTTATTATTTATTTCTTATTAATGCGTAACTGGCAGGTAGACAAATTAACTTAAGCTTTAATTTAAAATTATTATTTATATTCATATATTATTATTATATATTTATTGTTATTAATGTCACATATTGAATTAAATAGCGACGATGAAAGTTTTCATTCTACCACAAGCTTTGACGATAGCTTTGTAAGTGTACCATCTCTCGGAGACATTCTTCAGACTCAATTTTCGGACGTTCCCAAGCACTTTAATGTAGTCCATTTAAATGCACAGAGTATTCCTGCTCATTTCCAAGATATGCTGGCTAACTTAGACTGCAAGAATATACATGCTATTCTTGTGTCAGAGTCATGGTTGAAACCATGCCTGCCATCAACTTCTTATTTACTTCCAGGTTTCCAACTGCCATATACTTACGTACTCAAATTCCCTATCAGATAGTATCTATGTCTTCGCAACCGCCACCGTCAAATGCGGGCGAGCATCTCTTTTTAGAAGTGGAACTTCATCACATCAAAGTTTTATTGGGCGTATATTACTCTCCTTCCAGCCGTATAAATTTCTTTTCTTCCTTTGAGCAAATCCTGGAAAACCTCACTCCATCTTATGAACACACCATTAACATGGGTGATTTTAATACTTGCCTTCTCAAACAGGATTGTCGTACTATGTACTTTCGACGAGTTACAGAATCCTGCAATATATCTATTTTAAATCTTGATGCAACGCATCATTTCCCTAATACTATTCCTTCTCTACTTGACGTTATTCTAGTATCTTCTTCTACTTACGTTCATAGGCATGGCCAATGCTCAGCTGACGCATTTTCTTACCATGACCTTATCTATCTTTCTTACAAAATACGTCCACCCTGGTCAAAGCCAAAGATAATTCTGCAACGCAATTTTGGTGGCATGGATCAAGTAAAATTGCGTGAGGATGCCAGTAACATAAACTGGAAGTCACTGTTTTCCACAGATTGCGTCGACACTAAAGTTCATATATTTACAAACCAATTGCTGCAGTTATATGACGTGCACGCGCCAGTACATGCAATTAAATTTAAGCATTTACCAGCACCGTGGCTAACGGATGACATTAAACGGATTATGGCTAAGAAATGTGCCGCAAAGTCATTAATAAAGCAAAAGCCAACTCCTTCAAATGTTGGTAAATACGTCACTATTAGGAATCACTGTCATAAGGTGTGTAGGAAAGCACAACGCCAACATATTCATAAATCCGTTGAAAACCAGCAAAAGTTTGAAATTTCTTAAAACTTTAGGGGTTGGTAAGACTCAGCAACAAACCATTCCTAATTATGTTAACTCTGATTCACTTAATAAACATTTCTTCTCGTCGTCCAAGTTTGATGGAAATATTAAAAGTAATACCCTGCAGCATCTTTCAACTTTACCAACGCCTGATTATTCTCCTTTCATCTTCTCGCAATTTGCCGCTTGTGATGTTAAAAAGAGTATACTGGCAATTACTTCTAATGCTGTTGGTAATGACTGTGTCAGCCGTAAAATGAGCCTTCCTATCCTTGATGAAATCCTTCCCGTCCTATGTAATATACTTAATAAGTCTATTTCCCTCGGTGTCTTTCCCTCAGCGTGGAAAGAAGCACTTATTATTCCCCTACCTAAAAAACCTAAGCATTCTACTTTAGCAGATTACCGTCCTATATCCATATTACCGTTCCTACCGAAAGTCCTAGAACGTCTTATCCATTCACAACTTAGTTCCTTTCTTCGTAAAAATTCCCTTCTGAATCCATACCAATCTGGCTTCCGTCCTGGGCACAGTACCGTTACTGCATTAGTTCACGTTACCGATCATATCAGGCTAGGTATGGACAGTGGCAATCTAACGGTTCTAGCCTTGCTTGATTTCAGCAATGCGTTTAACACCGTAGATTTGCACATCATACTTGGTATTCTTCGCTCTCTTAACATATCTCCATCGGGAATTGACTGGTTTCAAAGTTACCTGTTTGGACGCCGGCAACGTGTACGCATTGATGATACAATATAATTTTAAATCTTTTAGGTAAGTTCTAATTTTAAGTCGATTTCATGTAAAATATCTATTGATTTCTATTTTAATTTTTTCATTTATCTATTTAGTTGTGTCTTTTTGACACATAGACAATACACCCCAACATGAAGAGTTTTGATTTTCAAAAACCCTTCAGAACGGGGGACAAGCACACTTAATATTTTGATATTTATTTTATTATACTTTTCGTGTCAACAAATTATCAAATATATATCATTATGTATTAATTTACATATACACTAATATATTGTGAGCTTGTATTGCTACCTGAACCACTTCCCACGAAAAAAAGCATTAAGTAATAATTAAATAATTTTCAGTATTTATGACCGCCTTTGTTCGGCGGCGGTACCACTGTGCAGTGGTTTAAATTTCTATATAGCGATATAGATTATCATTAGCATCGATTGGTTTTATCATATCATAAAGACATTCCTAATAGTTTGATGTAATCAATTCATCAAGCCAGAGACCGACAAGACGTCAACCTGTCCAATACTTTAATGTTACTAAAATGACCTAAGTTTATAAACTATAACACAACTCATCAATCACGTATCGTTTTAAGTAATCGCCAATATTTTTCAGAGCTTTCAAATGAGATCACGTTGATATGTAAAGCAAACACCTTTCAAGATTTATAAACAAGCTAAACCGAAGACATCAATTTCATTACTAAGCGAGATATAACGACCGCTTAGCACTCGCCAGTTAGTACTTAGAATACAATTTTGCACGATATAGTGATAAGTAAATCACTGCAGGAAACATGGTAGAGTGTAAATAAGGCTACGTTCCTGGAACGTTGAGTGGTGTTTTCGGAGTTTACGATCAGAGTATGAAAGCTATATGTTCTTCGTACGAAAACTTTGTTTGTTAAAGCTACAAATACACAGCATATATAAAAGGTCATCCCCGATACCCGATAGACAGATAGACTTCCAGTCTATCTGTCTATCAGGTGGATGACTAACACAAATTACCATTAAACCAAGAAATCACTATGCCACGGAGACGAAAAGTAAATATACTAAAGTCCCTCTTAAAACTGTTCGGCTATAGTGTGCTACAAGATACATCGTTTAGACGTTATCGTATCTAAAACAATTTCGTACTTTCGAAGTGCTTAGAAAGACATTTTTACAGTAACAAATCACTCTTCAGTTCCTACATCAGAAAAAAAATCAATTGAATAAACATACATAAAGAATCTAGTTCATAGACCAGAAAACTCAGCTCAAGAACTTGCGTATCTGTTAGATGTCAGCTTACTTGTTGCATCCAGATGCAGAATAAATTATATGAATACTCCCTTCGGTGCTTTTAAAACAGGTTGTGTGTTCACTTACTTGTAGCATCTAAGTGCTACATCAAGGTATTAAACACGGTGTGGCATGGATAATAACATGGCTGCCTGACTTCCATATTGTCTGAATGCAAATTGTGGTTGACGGTCCGTAGTGCGACTATGATAAACAGTTTTTTTAATGGAAGTATGATTATCTTAAAGTGTGAAGTTTGAATATTTATATCGGCCAATGTGTTTTTAGTTTGTTTTGCCTTCGTTGTTTAATGTTATGGTTATCTCCGACTAATACAGGGCGTCACAAGACCCATCACCAAACCGATGTCTACTCGTTGTGGACATCATGCCAAGTCATACTAACCAAAAATAATACCTGGGAAACGCTTTTTTTTAAGTTTTCACATTTTTTAAACCGCTATTAAAATCGCGCGCGTGCAATGCTCGAAATACCGACTATCCATGGGGTCATAGGGCATCTTAAGAACATACGTACAAAAATAATATATAGTATATGATATATATAATATAATATTCTACGACATTCACACAACACCATCTAGTCCCAAACTAAGCAGAAGCTTGTACTATGGGTACTAGATAATGGATAAACATACATATATATACTTTTTTTTGTAAATTATACATACATATTATACATAGAAACACCCAGACAAAGACAAACATCCATGTTCATGCACACAAATGTTTGACTTGAGCGGGAATCGAACCCGCGACCTTCGGCGTAGCAGTCGCTTACACTCCCGCGGCGCCAACCGGTCGTCAAATATAAGTAATTAGAAAAAAATCATACTAACTTTGAGACTCAATATCTCCTGAACCAGTAATTTCCCAGGTATGGTGCCGAAGTACAAAATGTTCGTAGTGATTGGTACAACATGTGATTTCAGTTTTCGTTAACGGTCTTTTTACACCCTATATTTTGGAATTAGTGACTTTATTAAATACCTACTTAAATTATGTAGATCTTATTTTTAATGTATTTTTTGTATCATCTGAATATAGTTAAAATTATATACAAGCTTACTGATACTGCATTGACTAAAAATCAATTAATATAATTTTAAGGACACTAAAATTATATAAGTTCGCTTCCAAGCCTTACAAGGCCAACATAATAAATGCTGACTAACCAAACCATCGTAGCTGATCTACATGAACATATGTGTTACCTACATATGCTGTACATGAGTGTTGAATATGGCACTAAAACCTACGCTTATGAAAATGAAAAGCCTTTTAATGTTTATGTACGCTAGGAAACATATTAATGAACTTAATATATTTTTTGGTAGCTTTTTATCACAATTAAAATAGGTACCGGTCACCAGACAAACGGCGCTGTTAATTTATATTACAATTACCTACACAAGTAAATTTACTACTGTTTGATCAAATAAAATACTTAGCCACTAATGGGCAGCCTAAATAGCCAACAGAAATATTTATTTTATCGGTGTATCTTGCCTTCATTATTTCACAGCCAATTAACTTCTAAGTAATCGACACACACTTCCTGAGTACATCAGATAAAATAAATAATTACGTTAATATTTCAAAAGACAATACACACGCGTGCACAATCATGGCCGCCCTATTAGGGTGCGTATACACCAGACATGTGCGAGGCAGATGAGTAGAGCGCGAGGCAAACGTCTACATCGTGGCTTCACTCAGCGTTAGCGCAAGCTTTATTGGACTAGATGGCACTTGCCGGTCGTTTCATCTAATCAAAAATAGTAATCAAATCTAGTATGTACATTGCGGTTATACTAAAGGTATTGCATGGTCTGACTTGACAGAAATCTGGTTGAGTTGCAGTTAAAAACTTCAAAGTTATGTTATACCAACGTCGACAAAATTTATGCGAGAATAATTCATTTCAAAATTCAAATCTGTGGCAGTATGGATAGCTCTAACACTAATTGATAGAAACATATTGAATATTTTAGACTGCTCGGTTGGCGTACGGCGTCACTAGCGTCGTGGGTGCGATTCCCAGACGTGACAACGCTTAGTGTGATCCATAAGTTGTTGTGTCGAGTGTTCGAGTCTGGGTGTTCGCTGTGTTCGTTGGTAACATGTTTGTAAAGGGCCGATATGTTACAATCGTTACACATTTCCCACAGTAAGGATACGCAAATTAATCAATCAAATGTTAATTCCAAGAAGCATATTGCAACTAATAGGTTAAATAGCACTTCACTTTGCAATATTGTAACGAATGATAAATCGCAGCGCCCGTTTCGAAGCAAGAAGCTCTGTTTCATGTGTAATTCTAATCACCCACTTTATTCTTGTTCTAAGTTTATTGAAAGCGATATCGAAAGTAAATTAAAACTTATACGCGACTATAAATTATGCGAAAATTGTTTGCGCTCGGGACATCTACCGGAGACTTGTAGGTTTGGTCCGTATCGTAAATGTAACAAAAAACATAATTCACTTTTACACAAGGATGACACGAGTAGTGTCGCATTCGTTGCATCATTTCCAACTTATGGTGCGTGCACAACTGAGACTTCGGTCAATGCGTCCCCCGCACACTTCTCAATGAAAGACGACACTAGTTCATTCACAACAAACAACTCACTCATACAAAATCAATCACGTAATTCATTAGCTACACATATCGTTCTTTTGTCAACAGCTGTCGTCTGTGTGGCTGATCACGTAGGTACATATCATAAAGCGCGTGTACTTCTTGATAGTGGTAGCCAGAAATGTTTTGTGACAAAAAGGTTGTGCAATATACTTAACGCTCAAATATTACAGTCCACAAACGAGATACGAGGGGTAGGCGATTCGATAATACATTGTTCAGAAAGTTGTAATATCATAATCAAATCATGTGTTGATAGTAATTATAAAACACGCATTCATTGTATTATACTATCGCAAATAACCGCTACAATGCCGTCGTCAGTGTGTCAAATAGGTTCGCAGTTGTATATTCCAGACAACATTCAATTAGCCGATCCGCAATTTTCAGAATGTAAAGATATGGATATTTTGATCGGAGCAGATAAGTTCTACTCCGATCTAAGATAAGTTTTACTATGCGATGGTAAAATAAGATTACCCAGTGGCCCATATTTGCAAAATACTCGATTAGGATGGATTGTAGCCGGCCCAATTCTAAATAATGTTCGCAAGTCAAAATACTTTAATTGTAATGTGTCTAATTGTTTAGATACTCAGTTGCAAAGGTTTTGGGTGTTAGAGGAGATGAGGTATCTCCTGAGGGTCAGTGACGCGCAGACTGAGGACGAGCGTGCTTGTGAGGAACACTTCGTTCGCACCACCACACGCAATAGCGAATGAAGGTTTTGTGTTAGCATGCCTCTTAAATAGTCACCTGACGTTCTGGGCGAATCTTATTCTCAAGCCGTTCGTAGGTTTATCGCATTAGAGAAACGATTACAACGTTTTCCAAATTATAAATTACTATACACAAATTTTATGAATGAATACCTGAGCTTAGGACATATGACTCAAGTACATTCGTACGATTCAACATGTTATTTCATGCCGCATCACGGTGTGTTTCGTGAACACAGCACCACAACTAAATTGAGGGTCGTTTTAGACGCGAGCGCTTCTACAAGCACTGGTATATCACTCAATGATATACAATTAACAGGCCCGGCTATTCAAGGGGATCCGATTGCAATATTATTACGCTTTAGACGGTATAAATATGTAGTCTGTGCCGATATAGAAAAAATGTATAGACAGTGCTTAATATCGCAAAATCAACGTAAGTTACAAATGATTCTATGGCGCGATAATCCCACACAGCCGATTGGTATGTATCAATTGAACACCGTCATTTACGGCACGTATTCAGCACCGTTTTTAAGTGTACGCTGTTTAAAACAATAAGCCGAATCAACAACAGATATTGAAGTTCAGGTTATACGCAATAACTCATATGTTGATGATTTTTTTTTGTCTTGACGATAAATATAGGTTGCTAGAACTTTGTAAGAAAACAGCGGAAGTATTGCAAACTGGTTGCTTTTCACTTCGAAAATGGATGGTGTTTGAAATAGAAATATTGTTTGTGATAAGTCAAATCGATTATATCGGTTTAGTAACGTTTTGTTTAGTCTATTGTAAATTTTGACTATGGTCACACTATTAACTGTCATTCACTCACTTTGGTTCATTGTCGTGTCCGGGAAAAAAAATTGTCTTGCGCTCACGCAGTCTTGTAATTTTGCGTTTTGGAATTGAATTATATTGATCGCCTTTTGAAAGCACATCCTGGTAGCTTCGCGAATCGTTTTGTGATAAAATATAAATTTGTAACATACTGATCATTGTAAAACTTGTGTGAATCCGCCCACGTATGCATCCTGCCCGAAAACATCATTGGAATTGGACCAGACGCCGAACTGGACCCTGCGGTAGCTATAAGATACTTTATTCATCTATTTTGGGCAATATATTTGTATGATGTGTCTAATTTAGCTCAAGCCTGACATCAGTGAAGATATCAGGTAAGTTTGCACATGTACCTACCTATTACTTGGAATTCATCACTGTGAAACACAGTACATTTATGTCAGAGATTTGTTGTGGCTGACAAGGACTGATGAATATAATCACGCTTCCACTAATCTCTGCAAACAATTCCAGTCCTCCTAGCCAAACTCTGAACATAATTGCTGGTATCAGAGCGCTGTTGATTATCTAGCCGCTGTTGATTGTATCTAAACTCAGATTAGTATTGTATACATTTTATTGTTTAAATTTTATTATTTTTACATATTGTTTGCAACATATATTTTACTATATATTAGCATGTAAAGTTGTGAGTATGATGTGGGCATTATTAAACATATAAACAAATAGTTGTGGCAACCTGTCTGATGGCTTAGGCTGACATGCTTATGCATACACATTCTGATGGCGTGGAGGCATAGTGATACAGATCGTGCTGGCTCCCTCAATCAAGGTTGAGCCGTACGATTGCTGTTGAATGCGGGCCATCAGTGGGCCGAGTCAGTCAAAAGCGTCAGATGATTTCCTGCATTGTACTTGCATACTAAACCCTTTTTTTGTCTGGACTTTAAAAGATGAAGAAAAGACTAAAGAAATTGAAGTGAAAAAAGAAAACAATGACTCTGAGTTTGTTTCGGCCTTTCTTCTCAAGAAGTCATTTAGCTAGGAAAAGCCGGCATCATCTAGAATAGGGTTTGGACATGTATAAGTGTTGTAAACAACCAAAATGCAGAAATAAATATGTCTTTATGAGCTATATATCTCATTTGTTAACAGTGTTGTGGTGTTCTCAGGTTAGTTTTGCCTAAAATACATAATATTTATTTGTATTAGTTGACCTACATAATGTGAAACACATGTCATACATAACCTCAAATCGGTAATTGTTTGACTTGAATTGTTGTCAGCATCAATAAGTCATTTTGACTGGATGTATAATCAATTGATTTAGTTAATTGCATATATTGAGTTTGAAACATTATAATAATTATAATATATAGATAATATTGTTAGGTAACACATACTACTACTATTTTATATCTCAAATAACACAGCCAGTCTGCCTGTTGCAAGTAATTAATTAATTAATTTGAGGTTTCAACTTATTAATTTGTTGTGAGTTATAACTTGTTTTTGTGTCAATATAATTGAATATATATTATTGAATTTTGTTGGGCAGTAAATACCTGCCACTTGCTTGCACCAGCAGTAAACAGGCTAATACTTTGTTGGTTTCAAAGAATTAACAAATATTAAGTTTTAATTGAAAGCTTTAATTAACGCTTGTCCGAGCTCTTTTGTATCAAGGACTTGCGTGCGGCTGCTGGCGCCATAGCATCAGATTTGCGCTGGTTTGCATCAGCCAGTACCTTGGTGAACCGGCCTGATCGCCAGCAGGCCTTACTACAAAGATATGAGCGGATCGATGATCGCCTGGCAAGTGTGGAACAGCAATTTCGTACTTTCAGCGCTTGCTGTCTCGAAGTGTCAGTTAATGACTTCACCGCTGACCAGCGAAATAGAGTCAGCGAGGATAATGCCCAGATTTTAGATCTGTATGATGCTGTCCCCATCTGTGCAAGACAGTTAATTGCTGAGAGGGACGGCCAACCCGCCCTGAAGCAGGAGCTTCCTAGGACAGCACCGGGACTGGTGAGTAGGCTTCCCACTTTAGACCTCCCGCATTTTGATGGCTGCCTAGGCAGCTACCTGGGCTTCGTTAATTTGTTTGACAGCCTGGTCGATGACAGGGCTGACCTTCGGCCGGCACAAAAATTGGCATATTTGATGTCGGTTCTGGATGGGGAGGCCAAAGGCCTTATCCAGCATCTGCCCGTGTCTGACGAGGCATACCAGACGGCTCGGGACTTAATTACCCGTAAGTACCACAACAAGCGTGGCCTCGCAGACACCCACATCGAGCAGATTTTGAGGTTGCCCACCCTCACCCGGGTCTTTGGGTTGCGCAACCAACTTTTGAACCCGCTCTTGGTGACAATAAACGCAATTAAGTGCTTGGACCTGCCCGTGGACCAATGGTCCTACCTATTGGTGCACATTGTGCTCAAAAAGCTGCCTGCTGACTGAGGTCGCGTTTTGAACAGCGCTTTGGTGGGGATAGTACGACCCATCTGCCCCCCTTTGCAGACTTGGAGAAGTTTCTCGAGGATGAGTACCGGGTCTTTGGTAACTCCGGTGGTGACACGCCGGCTAAGTCGCAGCCGCCCAAGGTCAAAGGAGCAGGCTCGCGTTCACACCCGAGCCAATGTTGATCGGCGCCCTCCTTACTTTGCAGTCACGCAGAGCCCAGCGGAGTGCTCTTACTGCAAGGTCACGGGGCACAGAACGACCAGTTGTAGGCCATTCTTGGACCTGCATGTCGCCTCTCGGTTGCCACCTTCAAAACATTGAAGGTGGCAACCGAGGCTCACCGGCGCGCAGCAGAGATTTGCCTCGCTCAATTGATCGCCGCTCACCCCACATGGAGAACCGTAGAACGCCCACGCGCGCGTGCACGCGCACGCCTCCTCTCTCTCACGCACCAGAATGTGTGACTTCTCAACGTCACCATCATCATGACTGCTGCCCCAGGTATTCCCCTCCTTTGGCGGAGCGTCCCCGCCTTGACTCGCGCCCATCTCGTTTTGGGCAGGTGCGTCATTATGACCCCCACAGATGGCGCGCGGATCGAGTCATCGCGCTTTTGAGGACTTCAAGCCGCACCCTCGTTTTGACTTGCCTGGTCCTGGCCAACGGTCGCCGCCCAGGCAACAATAGGTCATTGACTCCTGCCCTATAACGCCAAACACCCCCATTGAGACCGTTATCCTACCAATGTTTGCTGTTAGGGTCTGGGGACCCACGGGGGCCTCTGTTGTTGTCCGTGCTATATTGGACACAGGTTCACAAGGTTGCATTGTTTCCACTTATTTGTTAGGGCAGGTTAAATTAAATATGGGCTCTTTTCCAAATTGTATACGGGGAATAGGTGACGCAGCCTCTAATGTTGAAGGGCAAGTTAAGGTTTTGTTTGCCCCTGTTGAATCTTCACACCCGAGGATTAAAACCTCAGCTATTGTTCTGAAGAATATTTTGGGTATGCATCCACAGAAACAGCTATCCGCTACTGTGGTGAATTTAACATCGGGATTGGGTCTGGCAGACCCCAAATTTGACACACCGGGACAAATCGACTTGTTGATTGGCTCTGATGTCCTCAGTGGAATTTTGATTGGTGGGAAACGGGTCTTAGTGCCAAACGGTTTGACTGCCATCCCGACCATATTTGGATTTGCTTTGATGGGACCTGTACCTAGGGACCCCCCTCCATCTGAACTTGATAATTTGTTGGCTGTAGGCTCTGCTCTCTCTGATGCGGTTCAGAGGTTTTGGGAAGTAGAAGAGCCCCTTCAAGCTGCCCGTTTGAATCCAGAACATGAGGAGTGCGAGCTGTTTTTACAGAACAACACTGGTCGACTCCGTTCTGGTCGGATCATTACGAAGCTACCTTTTCTATCTGTTCGGCCTCCGCTTGGTGAGTCACGACCTTTAGCCGAAAAGAGATTGTTGGCTATGGAGCGCCGCATTGGTCGGGATCCGGAGCTCAGACAGGAGTATATTGAGTTCATGAGAGAATATGAACAGTTGGGACACATGTCCGTGTCAAATTTGGATTGGCGTTCGGTGGAGCATTACTTTCTCCCGCATCATGCGGTATTGAAGCCATCGACTGGCAAGCTGCGCACAGTGTTTGATGGTTCTGCGCAGACTTCTACAGGCGTATCCTTGAACCAGTGCTTGCATTCTGGTCCCAAGTTGGTCAAGGACCTTTGTGACGTCATTACCAGCTTCCGACGACATCAGGTTGTCTTTGTGGCCGATATAAAAATGATGTTTATGCAGACGATTATCCACCCTGATGACCGTCGCTTCCAGCTGATCCTTTGGAGAGAGACTCCTCGCGATCCCATGGTCGTCTACGAGCTCAATACTAATACATACGGGTTAAGGTCAAGCCTCTACTTGGCAATACGTTCTCTTTGGGAGCTCGCAGACCGCAAAGGCTTACGTTTCCCACGAGCCTCCGCCATCTTGAAAGACGATATTTACGTGGATGACATATGTTCAAGCGCCTCCACAGCGGACGAGGCGATCCTCCTGCGGGACGAATTGATAGGTATTTTGGTCTCCGCTGGTTATGAGTTGCGCAAATGGATTTCCAACTCACCAGCGCTTTTGGAGGGCTTAACTGAGGATCATCAGCAAGATCCACATCTATTTGAGATTGTTGACAACCCCGCCATGATGACTGTTCTCGGCGTTCAGTACAGACCAGTCCAAGACATCTTTAGGTTATACCTAAAGACGTAGACTTGAAATTGCCTTGTTCTTGGACTAAACGTCTCGTATTGTCTACTGTCGCCAGAACCTTTGATCCAAACGGTTGGATCTGTCCAGTTATATTTTGGGCAAAATTCTTCCTGCAGAAGCTTTGAACAACAGGATTGCCCTGGGACGAACCTCTACGCGGTACTCTTGTTGAGGAATGGACCTCTTTTGTATCCACACTTCCTGCCGTCAACGAAATCTCCTTGCCTCGTCCCATCCTTCCTCCCGGGAAGTACAAGGCCACCCTTCACGGGTTTTGTAATGCTTCGGAACGTGGTCACGCGGCCGTGGTGTACTTGCGCACAGTTAGTGCCTCAGGTCAGGTGAGGTTCTCCCTGATCATGGCGAAGAGCGAGGTTGCACCCCTTCGGACATCTCTGACCATCCCAAAACTGGAGCTCTCGGGAGCAGCCCTACTTGTACGCTTATTGAACCACGTGTCTAGTACTTTGGGTAAAACCATTTGTATTAATGGGACCTACGCCTGGACAGACAGCCAAATTGTTCTTTGTTGGTTGAAGGCTTCTGTCCACACGTTGAAGGTATTTGTCGCTAATCGCGTTTCCCAAATACAAAAATCTGAAGGCAAGCTTGTTTGGAGACACGTGCCAGGTGAGCTCAACCCCGCTGATTGTGCCTCGCGCGGATGCTTGACGCCTAGTTTGATAGGTCATTCGCTGTAGTGGGGTCCGGAATGGTTGAGTCGACCAGAAATTGATTGGCCTCGAACGCCAGCTTTGAATACTTCCGATTTGCCGGATCTACGAACACTCGCTCTTGAGAAGGTGGAATGCGCCTTCGACCCCGATTTCTTGTTGAATCGCTATAGCTCCCTCAAGAATTTGTTAGGTGTTACTGCCTGGATAAAGCGTTTTGTTTTTAACTTTAGGCACCCACAACAGAAACGACTGACACCGTTTCTCTCACCACAGGAACGACAGGAGTCCCTCACCCTTTGGATTCGTTCTGTGCAATTGGCACATTTTGAGAAAGAGATTGCTATGCTTAAGTCAGGGAAATCGAAATTGTCGGGAGCTGTATCTAAATTGAACCCCTTTTTGGACGAAACGGGTCTCTTGCGCGTTGGAGGGCGTCTCAAGAACGCCAACCTCCCATACGGGGTACGTCACTCCCTTTTGTTACCCAAGGACGGTCATTTGGTACGCTTGTTGGTAACTGACCGTTACCTCAAAAATTCTCATGCTGGTTGTAATGCGCTCTTGGCCATTTTGCAACGCGAATTTTGGATTTTGTCTGCCCGAAGAATAATTCGGAGTGTAGTCTGTCGCAGCATCCCTTGCTATAAGCTCAAGGCTTCTACCATGCAGCCCTTGATGGGAGACTTACCGGCAGATCGCGTAACTGAGAGCAGGACGTTTGACGCTGTTGTCACGGACTTCGCTGGTCCCTTTTTGGTGAAAACGTCGACACTTCGAAACAGCAAGTCTGTTAAGGCCTGCTTGTGCGTCTTCGTTTGTCTCTCCACAAAGGCCGTACACTTAGAACTGGTCTCCTCGCTTACGACCGAGGCATTTGTAGCCACATTTGGCAGATTTGTATTCCGCAGAGGGCTGCCTTCCTTGATCCGTTCTGATTGCGGCACTAACTTCAAGGGCACATATAATTATTTGAATGACGTTGTTAATTTCCTTGAAACCAACAAGGCTGACATAGACAATAGGCTTGCCCGACGTGGGATAAATTGGTTGTTTTCCCCACCAAATTGTCTACATTGGGGTGGTATATTTGAGGCCGCTGTAAAATCGGCCAAAACACACTTGCGCAGGACAATCCGTGAATCTGTCCTTACATTTGAGGAACTCGCAACTGTAATTTGTATGATTGAGGCCGTTTTGAACTCTAGGCCATTGTGCCCGATCTCCTCAGATCCGAATGATTTGGAGGCCCTTACGCAGGGCCATTTTTTGATTGGTCGCCCACTTGCCTCGCCTTGCCTGAATACCCCTATATTGATACGAGACCTAATCGTCTCTCGCGTTTTGAATTGGTACGCCAGATTACTCAGAGCTTTTGGAAACGCTGGACCTTGGAATATTTGCACATACTCCAGGAACGCGTTAAGTGGACCGACAAGACCGATCTATCCAAAATTTTGATCAAGGAGGCTAACCTTCCGCGACTCAGATGGCGCAGGGGGCGCATTCTTCGTTTGGTAACTGGGTCTGATGGAGTTCCCCGATTTGCTGAGGTCTTGGTGGACGGTTTGATTCTGAGGAGAGTGGTTGCAACGTTGTTACGTCTACCAACTGATTAGCGGACCGGTAGGCCGGTCCGGGGCGGGTGGATGTTTGAAATAGAAATATTGTTTGTGATAAGTCAAATCGATTATATCGGTTTAGTAACGTTTTGTTTAGTCTTTTGTAAATTTTGACTATGGTCACACTATGAACTGTCATTGACTCACTTTGGTTCATTGTCGTGTCCGGGAAAAAAAATTGTCTCGCGCTCACGCAGTCTTGTAATTTTGCGTTTTGGAATTGAATTATATTGATCGCCTTATGGAAAGCACATCCTGGTAGCCTCGCGAATCGTTTTGTGATAAAAGATAAATTTGTAACATATTGATCATTGTAAAACTTCTGTGAATCCGCCCACGTGTGCATCCTGCCCAAAAACATCATTGGAATTGGACCAGACGCCGAACTGGACCCTGCGGTAGCTATAAGATACTTCATTCATCTATTTTGGCCAATATATTTGTATAATGTGTCTAATTTAGCTCAAGCCTGACATCAGTGAAGATATCAGGTAAGTTTGCACATGTACCTACCTATTACTTGGAATTCATCACTGTAAAACACAGTACATTTATGTCAGAGATTTGTTGTGGCTGACAAGGACTGATGAATATAATCACGCTTCCACTAATCTCTGCAAACAATTCCAGTCCTCCTAGCCAAACTCTGAACAGATGGCTAACTTTAACTTAGACAATAGTGATGAATCTAGTTTATTATATAAGGATTTCGCATTGAACGAAAATATTAGTACAAAACCATTGGGGTTAAATTGGAATAATTCAAGTGATCAATTTTATTTTAATACGCAGTTCCAATTTAATGACGAACTTGTTACTAAACGCTTTATTTTATCTTATAAATCGCAAATTTTTGATCCGTTAGGTTGGCTAAGCCCTATTATAATCGTAGTTAAGATTTTATTACAACAGCTGTGGTTATTAAAAATAGGTTGGGACGACGCGGTGCCACATAATATATACAAGTACTAAAGTACAGAAGGATCACTTCTCAAACCAATTTATTGAAATTGCGACTCTTGCTTCTAAGCAACAAAGTGCAATTCAGCTCCCATAAGCACTCAGTGCCTAACACGATATTCACCTAACCGTTCCCGCTCTTTTCTAACACATAACGCTGTCGCTGTCTGGCGCGGAGTGGCGCGCTAGGGTTGTCGACTTGCCGCTGCTACTATAATATTTATTCATCGTCTATCTACGTACTTGACCACGTACCTAATAATAAATAATTATCCTATAAGTATCCTATCCCACTATTTGAGCTCGTAGAACAAAAACCACAAAAAATCTGGTCGTTTACATTTTCACTATACTAATTCTTATTTCCTAAACGCGTGGACCGATTTACATGATTCAAACAGATAAAATGGTTCTTGAACTAGATCTTTAATTTGACACCATAATCGTTGGGATATCTCAACAAACAAAAAATCAAATTTCAAGTTGCTCTCGTAAAATAAATTAAATCAAATTTTCAAGTTGCTTTCGACACACATCCGTTAAATGAGCAATACTTTGCATCAGACTTGTGATGATACATTTTTGTTGTTAAAGGCGTATATATAATTTGAACAATGTTCGAACACGGCGCGTGAGAATACGGAGCGGTCGCACTCGATGCGTGACGTCTAATGTGAGCGGCGCGCGGCACCCCACTAATCAAACCATGTAGACATGGTCGGCCGAGGTACTTGTAAGTTTGTACCTAAATTGTACCGCCAGGCCTGGCGGTGCCCGACAACATCGCCCACTCGTGGAACCGGTTTGCAATTTCTCTAAACACACTACATACAATAAGCATACCGCGACACGTTAAAAGTGATAACACTGATAACCCAGTTTGTTTACAGTTGCATATCTTCTGCGACGCGTCTCAATCAGCGTACGGTTCGTGCGTTTATGTTCGTACCGTTGGTAATGACTTGTCGGTATAAATGAGACTGCTTTTTTCAAAGGCGAAGGTTGCGCCATTAAAACCTATTAGTATACCGCGGTTAGAATTATGCGGTGCGTTATTGGGCGCTAGGCTGTATGAAAAAAATCGTAGTGCTTTTGAATGTGAATTCTCTGAAGTTGTATTCTGGACGGATTCTATTGTGCTCGGGTGGTTACGCATGGCACTAAACGGATTAAAAACCTTTGTGCAGAATAGAACGGCAGAGATTCATGAGCTAACACAGATTTTACCGTGGCGTCACATTGGCAGTAAAGAAAATCCCGCTGACCTCGCGTCGCGAGGTATTTATTTGGAGGAATTTGCTACGTCAGAACTATGGTGGCATGGTCCAGCCTTTTTAAGAAATCCTGACTACACTCTAGAAGGTTTAAGTACAGTAGACTTCGAATGCAATAACTATCTGAAATGAAATCAACTGTTAATTCATATGTTGTTCATCAATCAAGTTCATTATTCCCTTTTAATCGTTTTTCACAATATCGCCGCATAGTCCGCCCAATGGCCTATGTGTTGACATTTATAAATAATATACGCGACGTTAAAAATAAGTTTAAGGGTCAATTGAGTGTCGACGAAATAAATTGTGCTAAGTTAATCCTGGTAAGGGTATCTCAAATAGAATCGTATCCTCACGAATATAATTCTTTAATTGCGAACAGAGATTTGAAGGCTAATTCTAATTTACTAAAACTAAATGTGTTTTTAGACGACAGCAAGGTTATTCGCGTGGGTGGACGATTGGATAACTCAAATTTCGATTATTCTAAAAGGTACCCTATCTTGCTGTCTAGCAAACATTATCTTACCGTTTTGTTAGTACGCCATGAACACGTCAAGCTCCTGCATGCCGGCCCACAAGCACTATTGTTTCACTTGCGCGATTTTTGGTGGCCAATAGGCGGTGGGAACCTCGTGCGGCAGGTGACACATAAATGCGTTCCTTGTACTAAATTGAAGGGGAAAACGATAACCCCTTTCATGGGTGACCTGCCTAAGGAATGCGTGACCGCGAGTTTTCCCTTTAGGCGATGCGGGGTTGACTATTGCGGGCCAGTGTTCGTATTAAACCGCAAAGGCAGAGGAGCAAAGTCTAGCAAGGCCTACATTTGTTTATTCGTGTGCTTCGTTACACGAGCAGTTCATTTGGAGTTGGTCAGTGATCTCTCTAGTGACGCATATCTACTGGCACTAAAACGATTTATTTCTCGCCGTGGCAAACCATTAGAAATCTATTCAGACAATGGTAGAAATTTTGTAGGCTTAATGAATGAGTTTTCGGCTTGTTTACGTAATTGCAGTGCTAATATTATTGAATACGCTACGAGTCAGCAAATAAAATTTCATTTTAAACCACCTTACTCTCCACATTTGGCGGTCTCTGGGAAGCAGGAGTAAAATCGTCCAAGTATCATCTTCGCCGTGTAGTAGGAAACGCGCACCTCACCTTCGAAGAGTTTAGCACGGTTTTATCGCTTATTGAGGCAGTCCTAAATTCAAGACCCTTAACCCCTCTTTCCTCAGATCCTCAAGACCTTTCTCCTCTCACACCTGCTCACTTCCTGGTTGGCCGACCACTAACAACGCCAGTTTTTCACGATGTATCCATGGTACCAAATCATCGGCCGAATCGTTATCAAATCGTTGAACAAATGCGACAACACTTTTGGTCCCGTTAGGCAAAGTAATATATTTCTGAGTTACAGATACGGCACAAATGGACTCAGAATAAATGCCAGCTGCAACCAGATTCTCTGGTTGTCATTAAAGACACCAACTTACCACAGTTAAAATGGTATATCTCGAGTGGCTGATATCAGGACGGTGTCAGGCGTAGTGTGACGTGCTTACTGCAAGATGTGTCACCTGCTGCACGAAGAAGATGATGCCAAGTAATCATTTCTTTCGAAAGGCAATGCTTTCAAGATCGGGGGCATGTTCGCGATTATCTGAACGCAGCTTTAATTTTAAGTTCACTCAATTGGGATATACCCAATCATAGCAGCGCAAGACGAATGACGGAGTGACCGGCACCTCAGATTGGTTTATACAATTTTTCCACATCCCCATATCCTCGAAATATGTACGCATTCAAATTTTGATTATTCACGCTATTACATGCAAAACTAAGAAACAGTCATCTTTTATTTAAATTAGTCCTGGAAATATTACACGCATAATTCTCACAGAAGCTCACGACTATTAGGCAATCGCAATCACAAACAGACATAAAAAAGTATTTGTGTATTATTTGTTATTTTCATCCATCATTCCTACCCCTTACCTTGCCTTCTTACAGACCTAAATAAAAAACATGAAAGCTTTTACGTGGTTCAAAGCGTATATAGGTTATATTTTATAAACATTCGTTGCTTTCGTTTGTAATAAATATAAAATAACTGATACTTATAACCATTTATTAAATTATAACTTCTGAAATATTATTTTTAGTAATTATTTTATGAAGTGATTAATAAGGGTGTAAGACCAATTAACTTTCGTTAATTGAAACGTTTGAATTCAATTAGATCCTGTCATTGAATTGTAACATTTAGAATTCGTTTAGCTGGTTGTTTTAGGAAACTTCGCGACGACAGAAAACATTTCTGGAATAAAATACGAGTAATTTAAAAATTATGCATATAATTTTCTTAAATAAAAGAAGTGAATGTTTAAACGGTATTCGAACCTTTGTTTCTAGTAACCGATATTTTGGCACTTTTGCAAGCGTTGTAATTTCGAGAAAAAAAGTAATTTTTCGTATGAATAACCAACTTTGGTTTCCAAGTTTATAGGCCACACGAAAACCTATGAAATGGCCTATAGATTCTACGTTCAATGTGCTTATAAAGAGCATGGTGTCATAAGACCATATTTATTCAACTATATTATACCTACACTAAAGAAACATATTACGTTTATATACGTAAACCCAAAATACATACCAGCGCAGGTAAAAAGAGCTGTGTACTTATAATACGATTATGTATAACCTCGAGATTGAGTGGGCCGGAGACTGTTGTTGACGCCACGTTCTTTAAATAATAAATAAACTTATACATACTATATTTACGATTATGTGCCTTATTACCATGAAAAGTATACTTTAAAAGGAACGACTTTATTCGTATAAGAAAGTAAACATACGTCAAATTTTTACCGCCAATAATTCCGCGGGGTCTATCTTCCCTTTATAGATTTCATAGAAGTCTGAATTTTGCCTGAATTTATTTTTCTTATTGGTCATTTAAGTATATTTGTGAGATATTCGGCATAGACTCCAGTTCAATTACAAAAAGGTAGATTAGTCACGACCAGAAAAGTCAGGACTCTCTATAGTAATTAAGTATCTACCTGTCTATAACTTTTTGTGTTTATGTTTGTTTGGAAATAATAGAAAATTTGTTTTTCTTCTTATTATAACTCGATCTGAAGAATATCCCATAAATCCCATCCCCTGTTCCTTCTCCCTCATCCCACTCTTCCTCCTATCTCTTTTCCCAATTCAAGGGACGGCATCGCACTTGTGACTCCTGTGGTGTTGCTTGTGTCCATGGGCGGCGGTAATTGCTTGCCATAAGGTAATCCATCTGCTCGTTTGTCGTATAAAATCAAATTGAGTTGCATTATCACATTTTATTACAAGACACATTCACACAAAATTTGAAAATCACAAAAATGTTTGATATTCCAAAACTCTCGAATTCATAATCACCAATATTGTATAGAAAAGCCTACATGAACTTTCTCTGCTAATAAAAAGATAATGAATAGTATAAACTCAATCAACAAACATTAAATGCTTGTTATCCTAGAAACTTCGTACACAGTGTTGCAATGTTAAATACATATTCCTATGATAACCATGAAACTGCCAGCTATGGAAAATGCTTTCTATTTTGTGTCATAGATACATATTTCTCGAGTAATAGAACTTGTATATCACTGTATAGAATTAGCAAGTAATTTGCTTATTTATCGTTCTGAGAAAATAAAATGCGTATTATGAATATTACTAGATGACTTTATAAATAAGAAATAAATAGAAACATAAATTACACTTCTTTTTATCTCGTAACTGACATATATTAAAACAACCAATCATAATTTATAACATAAATATGCATATGGAAAACAATATGCAAAACAGACATCAATACAATTCTTGAACAACAAAGGAAGTCCAGATCTGCAATCGCAATGTAGTGTTAACACCTTTTAGACCATAAAGGTTCAGATACAGTACGTTAAAAACATCTGATAAAGAAACAAACTCACATAATAATATATCATTCAAATTGCCACCACTAATCCTCATTTTTTTCGTAACAACTGTATAATACTCCACCATAATAAAGAAAAATATCCCTAATATTTAGCCACCCTTATTTTCACATCAGTACTTTGTATTTAAATCTCGAGTATGTCGATCTGTTCACTTAATCTTATCTCTAAAACCACTAGAACATTTTGGATGGGGACTTCATTATACAAAAACGTATCCTTTGGCTAAAGATTGAGGACATAGAGATAATAATATAGTTTATATCATCCAGATGTTTTGGGGAAAGTAAAATTCAGAGAAGCCAGATTGCTGTTCCGATAATTCTCTCTGGCAACCTCGGGTTGCTTTGCTAAAGGAGAATAAAAATCTACGGACAATCTCAGTAGAAAATTTATGGGTACAATAAAATGCGAGATGTTTCCGCTCCCGAACTAAAAGCTACCGGAATTGTTTGAGCCACCATTCGTGAATTTCTTCACAATTACAATGCCGTAGTGTTGAACTTTGTTGTCGAGATTAAAACACTCTATTTGAATGTTTCTGCCTGTCAAAATTGGTGCAACTTTGTACGTGATTTCATCAGCAAGTCTTGTGGTACTTTGATGGCTCGCTTTATTAAAAAATGTTGCTTTGTGGTTCCTAGTATTCTGAAGTCAGCTGAATTCTTGAAAAGAAGGATGTAGCTTTTATTGTCTCTTAATTTAAAGTGTAGAGCTCAACTAATTTAGATGGCTGAATTGCATTCTAGATGTGTTCTTGTTAGCCCCGCCAACAAAGATAGAAACTTGTTAGAACACAAGAGGGCTTGGACCAATTGTAACACTGCTAACCAACCCTGGCTTATACTGGGTACTCTAAGTATCAGGTTAATGCTGTTATGAGTCTGTTTATCCACTTTGTTCAATCATTTCCAAAGTCCTATTGAGATTTGATGGCATACGATACTTTTGTTGTATTATACCTTCTGTCAACAGCCTTCTGTATCGCACGAGCGATCATAAGGTCGGTCGGCAATACTAGATTTGTTGTTGACACACTTTTCGACTTCAGATATCATTTTTCGTTACCTTTTTTTTTCAGTTGTGTTGCAGTTTTATATCGGCCATTTTAAAGTCCAACACTTAATCCTTTTCTTCTGAAAAATGCATAGTCTATTTTGGTGGTTCACTCATATTGAGATTTCGATATTTCGGCGTCGAGTCAATGCACTGCTGTCGCATATTCATTTCTTCAGAAGATAATAGTAATTAGCAATCCAAATGGGTATTTTCAAACAATAATTATATATATTAAAACAAAGGATACCTAATATTGTAGACCTCCACATCTTACCAGGGGTGTTAATTAATATAATAAATGGATCTCTCATTAAACTGATAATTTCTTCTTATCTAATTACTTGATGTTTCACAACATGTCAAAAATAATTACAAAGTAAATGAGATACAATCTCTTAGACAGTTTTCCTTGAATATTAAGTTGCAGTTTTATTATAAATGCTAGGGTCGATTGATGTTAGGTTGATGTTAGGGTCTTGCCATTTAGGTATGCTGTTTGATATGGAATATTTAGAATAAACTAATTACTGGTTTTTAATAAGAAAGATAAGCCTGCATGACGTATTTCCAATGGTCAGAATACAGCTGCACAAGTCGTAGATGAAAAGTTCAAGGCTTATAGAAGGCAGCTACAATCTTCGAATAATATTGCTATCTCAGCAGTAATAACGAATTGTACACTGAAATTCTTTGTTACTGTGTTTGAGTGTTCATTGATCATTTGCATCAGCGTGTGATGCTTATGCGCTGACACTTTTTATTGGGATTACAGCTACGACCTACGATCGCCACGGCAAGGTTTCTGCATATTTGGTACTCGTATTTCTTACCAAAGCATAATACCCATGATATGGGTTATTCTGGCTATAACTATCAGGACGTTGTGAGGTTAGAGTTTATTATTAGTGGAACTGACAAGTTCTTCTTTGTAATTATTTTTTAAGATTCCGAAGTAAGCTACAAGGAACCCTTATAGTTTCGCCATGTCCGTCCGAACGTCTGTCCATCCAATCGAGACACATGTTAAAGGCCCTACATGTGCGTGGCTCGACATGCACTTGTCTTAAATGGCTACCAAATAATGTGTAAAGCAATTAATTATATAAATGCCATTATCTTTACTTGGGTACACCGCTTCAGCAAAGAATCTATACTTTGCCCTATACTTAGTCTCATAGCTTGTAAGGCAATAATTTGTTGCATGTTTAATTGTCAAATCCCTTACTCCTGGTTTTCTCGCACGGTAAGATTTACTCGCTTGCCAGTTTATTTCTTGCGTATTTTACAATCTGTATTTTCGCGCTTTATATTTACATGTATAAAAAGACGAAAATTTACGATACAATTTATAATTTTTATTTTTGCTGAAAATAGTCAGGCTGACTTTAAATATAAATGACTGTTAAAAGCACTCTTTGTGCAGTTTATATCAGCTGTTGTAAACACACTCTATTTTTGTTTAAAATTTTACCTTTTTTATTTAATTCGAACGTAGAGTGCTGTCGTAACAACCATTGGCTGCCAGGATTATAATTATTTTTCAATTTCTGAAACTTTTTGCTCGTGTTATTAAACAGATACACGTAAATTAATATGTTGTTATTACAATTATTGTAGGTCCTATATCCCTTTACAATTATTGCTCAATAAAGGCACATGACCATCCAGTAGCAAATAACGGCTGTTGAAAAACAGCAAAATATTAAAAATGTATGAATGTAAACGTCATTTTGCGAGGTACAATTGTTTCGACAACTTTTTACCCTTATAGGGACGTCTGTTTTTTTATCCGCTTATTTGCGTTCGTGAATTTTCACAGTCCCCGTATTACATTTGTAAAAATATAATTGTGTGTTTTAGTAATATGTAGATTTTACGCTTTGGATGATATTAAAGTTGTTAGAGGCTTACTGTGTTGGCTATTTATTGTAGGTTATCTATAAACGTCGTTCGTAATCTGTGCGAGGTAGCTTAGGAAGCAATCATTATGAATAACTCCGGTAGTGAATGTTCGCAGATGAGAGATGAGCTCTTTTTGTACAAATACTTTGATCGTTAGAATAATAAGTTCGGAATTAATAGTCTGGGAAAGAAAGATTTCCTTTCCTTGTTTATTCTTAGTAGCAAATCCCCGTAATAATATCTTGATGCTTACTTATATGAGTAACTTATTAGACCAAAGACGCAATGAACATTGGTAAAGCCTAATTTGTACTTAGAAACATCACAATATAAGCAGAGCTAAGGATCCATAAAAGTCAAAAGTCAAAAATCATTTATTCATCTAGGTCACAACGTGACGCTTATGGACGTCAAATTTTTAAAGTAAATTAATAATGCTTCTACATTTACATTTACTGCCCATTCGCAAAGCAATAGGCAGAACCACGAGAAAGAACGGGCAATAAAACTCGTGGCCACTCTTTTTAATCGCCAGTGTTATGGTACATATTTTGTTTTTGTAAGGAGCTGCAACTGTTTCACATTGTAATTAATTACTTGTAAATAGTAATTAGGAACATACATAATACTTAAATAATTAATGTAGTTACCAATTTAACTGCTGTAGTATCCTCCCAGTGTGAATATTGTGTAACAGGAGCATCCACTTACGTCTTATAATGTAGGCAACTCGCGACCATGTTCATAACTATGGTGGAAATATATGTTACAGAAGTGACTGTATATGAATGCACAAAATTACTAAAACATTAGTTTACAGCCCATAATCACGAGTTATCTTCATCTTACAGTGCAGTAAAACTTTAATAAAATTAGTGGAACAACAATGCAAATGTAAATGTAGTACCTAAGTTGAATGACCTAATAATACATGAACAGTAATTTAAAAGAACTAGAAATATTATATAAAAAAAACTGAAAAGTAAGGTATCTATATAAATTTAAAAAATCAAGAGTTGGCTAGTGTAAGTGACCATCTATCCTTATCACTGAAATAATCATTAATGGTATAATAACCTTTCCTAATAAGGCAGTCTTTTATTTTACTTTTGAACGTACTAAATGGTAATTCTAAAAGACTAATTGGTATTTTATTGTTTAAACGAATACCTAGCCCTACAAAAGAATTATTAACTTTATGTAAAAGATGATAACTTATGCCTGTTTCGAGTATTTATGTTATGTACATCACTTTTTGTAGTAAATAAACCTATATTTTGCCTATATACAATATATTAGCAAATAAAAATTGCGAGGCTACTGTTAGAATCCCTATAGACTTAAAGCGTTCCCTAAGAGTATCTTTTGCACCTAACATGTATATTGCGCGTACCGCTTGTTTCTGTAGAACGAAGATATTCTGAATATCCGCAGCTTTGCCCCATAACAAAATACCGTAGGACATGACACTATGAAAATAGCTAAAATAAACTAGACGAGCTGTATCAACATCAGTAAGTTGTCGAACTTTTTTGACAGCAAAAGCAGCAGAGCTGAGCTTACCTGCAAGACATGCTATATGTGCACCCTATTGTATCTTATTATCTAGTGTAATGCCTAGAAACACTGTCGAGTCAACTGTGTCAAGTTCCTCCCTATTTAGCCTTATATTAGGTCCCAGTTGTCTAACGTTAGGTAAAGCAAATTTAACGCATTTAGTCTTTTTAGAATTAAGCACTAGGTTGTTTGCTGTAAACCATTGTGTAACCTGTATAAGTGCATTATTTACATCATCAAATTGATTCCTATTCCTATCTACTTTAAAAATAAGTGACGTATCATCTGCAAAAAGTACGACATCACAGATGTTTTTTAAATAAAAAGGTAAGACATTAATATATACAAGGAATAGAAAAGGACCTAAAATAGAGCCTTGTGGAACGCCTAACTGTATAGGTAATTTAGAGGATGTAGTCTCATTTACATCGACGCACTGAAATCTTTGCCGCAGGTACGACTCGACAACACAAAATGCGGTTTCCTCTACGCCGTAGTGGCGGAGCTTACGCAATAGTGTGTCGTGATGAACGCAATCAAATGCTTTTGAGAGGTCACAGAATACTCCGATAGCATTTTTATGAGAGCAACACCCGCATCAGTAGTGGATCTACCTTTAGTAAATCCGTATTGATCTTTATGAAGCAGACTATTTAAATTAAAGTGTCTTAGTAGCTGCTTTAATAAAATCTTTTCAAATATTTTACTAAACACCGCCAAGATAGAGATGGGCCTGAAGTTATTTACGTCATTTTTACTGCCAGATTTGAATAAAGGTTTGATTTTACTTAATTTCATCAAATCCGGAAAAACACCTAAGTCAAAACATTGGTTAAAAATTATAGAGAGGTAAGGCGCAATAGTCTCAGCTATAGTACCTAAAATTTTAATTGAAATGCCCCAAAAGTCGCCGGTATTTTTAATATTAATTGAATTATATGCGATCAATATATCTCGCCGGGTAACGTGCTCGAATCTAAACACGCTCTTGCATTCAGGTACACTGCTAAGCAAAAAAAATCCAGCGTTTATAGATGATGATTGTAAAGAGCTAGTAGTTGTTAAAGGTATGCTCGCAAAGAAACTATTGAACATATGCGCTACTTGAGTTTGATTGGTGACTAATAAATTGTTTTCTTTTAGTTCAAATTGGTTTTACCGTGGTCCTGCTCTTCCTGTTTCATTATTTATAATTCTCCAAGTTTCTTTAATTACATTTGTTGAATGCTTAATTTTGCTACTATTAATTTTGATTTTGCAATAACTCAAACTTGTTTAAAAAATTTTGAGTAGTTTTTTACATAATTTAGAAAAGGTGTGTCAAATCTATGTTGTTTCATACCATATAATTCAAACAATTTGGCTCTACTTCTGTATATACCTATAGTGGCCCACTGGTTAAAAGATCCGGTAGTACCCTTTAATGTGACAGTTTTACTCTTGAAAGTATCTTGAAACTCATTATTTACTATTCCAAAAAGTGAATTATAAATTGTATTTGGGTTTTCTGAGTTCAATATTGAGGGATTGAGTTTAGCGATAATATTGTTTTTAAAACGTATAAGACGATTGGTAGTTTGAGGCCTACATTCTACTGTATGTGATTTATCATATGTTGAACATGAAAAACTAGCTATCTGTCCACGGTGATCAGAAGGAAGTGAACTAATAACTACTGGGTTTTTAGCAACACAAGAACTAAATATGTTATCCAAACAAGTAGAAGATGTTTAAGAGATTCTAGTAGGTTCACAGAATAAATTATTTAAATTAAATGACTTAAAAAGATTCAGAAATCTAGTACACTGTGAAGAATTATCTAAAATATTAATATTAAAATCACCACATACTATAATATTCTTATGTCTACCTATAATTTTATTAAAACCAAAAAAATGGTTCGGCGTTACACCGAAACCGAATGTTCCTAGTCGATTTGGGAAGGATTAATATTGTGGACTGTAGGATGGCGGTTCTTCGGCAACTAGGAAGTGAGGAAGTGAAAAGGTGTTGTGGATAGGATATTCTAAGGATGCTAAAGGATGAGGGCACACCTACCTTGTACGTCAGTCCTCTTTCCTTGCAAATGGCAGCCTCCTGGTGTCTTCGAGAATCCTGAAGCTGTTTGAATCACTCCACTACACAAATCACTTTCACTCGCGAGCGGTTTTGTTAGGTTTTGGTATAAAGCGGGAGCGGTAAAATTATGGCGGTGCGGTACAGTTCGTCGCGACGCGGATTATTCTAGACTGTCTCTCGCGTCGATGATCACGACGACCAACCCGCGAAAGGCGTGCCCCTTCTAGGGAATGGGACAGACAGGGACGGAAACAAAAGGCATCGCTCGCATTGGACAAGCAAGCGTGGAACGATTGACGTTGATGTGATTAGTTCTCGATGGAAAGGTGGATGACGCTACCATATCCCCTCGGCCCTAAAGGGTTGCCTTTAAAATAAATAGAATTGAACTTAGCTATGTTGGGTGTACTACCGCATAACCCATCAATAGGCTAAGACAGCGATATGATAATAAAATTAATCTAAATTAACTTTAGCGAAAACTACAATCGCAATAATAGCGAAAACTACAAACTAAATACTTAAACTAAGAGGTACATCCAACTTCAGTCTAGATCTCACTGAGTTGGAAGCGGACAGAGACGTACAACAGGGCGCACGTAGCTCCCCTTCGCGGTTTTCACGGTAACAACGCGGGTTGTACCGTCCTTGGAAGTATGCAGTGTCTCTACGATGGCTAACGGCCATGAAAGCGGCGGAGCATTATCGTGTATTATGACGACCAACATACCCTCCTGTATGGGGGATGCAGGACTATTCCACTTGGATCTAGCCTGAAGCTGGTGTAAATATTCCGCACGCCAGCGCCGCCAGAACGACTGCACGAGATTATCCAGCAGAGTATGTCTCTGTAGCAAGCTTGAAGAGTCTGCTTCAGGAGCCGGAAATGACGATAATGGCACTGTGTTCAGAAAATGTGCAAGGCTTAACGCGGATGGTTCTGCAGGGTCACTACTCAATGCCGTGAGCGAACGCGAGTTGATCAGTGCCTCGACTTGTGCAAGGACAGTTAAAAGCTCTTCGTAAGAGAGGATCTGTTGACCTATAACTTTGAAGAGATGCGTTTTAATTACTTTGACCATGCTTTCCTAACATCCACCGAAATGTGGTGATGCTGGTGGAATAAACTTACAGTCAATATGATCTATGGAAAGTTCTTCCTGAAGACGAGTACGATAACCCGCGACGTGATTGAAACAAGTAGCGGAAACAAGTTCAATCAATGTACTAACGCGGTTGGCGACAAAAGCCTGCCAGCGGTGAGGAGATGAATAAATCCAAGCGAGCACTACTTTGGAGTCGGAAAATGCGCATATTTTATTAATAGGGTAGTGGGGCAAAACTGTGTCTTGAACCTTGCGGAGCAACTGAGACAGCAGAAGGGCCGCGCACAACTCCAGTCTCGCAACCGAAATGGTTTTAACAGGCGAGACCTTAGACTTGGCACAAACTAACTGCACCGAGTAGTTAGAACCAATGCGGACTTGCAGATATACGACTCCACCATAAGCACGCTCGCTGGCGTCAGCGAAACCTATTAAGTTGATGGTACATCCATCTACCAACTCAAGATGACGCGGAGTAGTAATTTGATTGAGCGCGGTAAGCTCAATACAAAACTGGCCCCAAGCGGTGACAATATGGTCAGGGGGTGTTTCATCCCACTCACACTTTGATAGCCAAAGTTCTTTGATCAAGAGCTTGGCGTACAAAATTGTGGGAGCCACAAACCCCATTATGTCCCATAGTCGAGCCACTGTGGACAGCATAGTGCGTTTGTTGCACTCATCATCTGGCGGTGACACGATAAACCGAAAACCATCACAGGATTTGTCTCAGCGTAAACCGAGAACTTTATGCGGTACAGACTTCTCAAACTCAATGTCTGGAGAAGCTTTATGAGAATCTGGTATGCGTGCGAGAACCTCCTTAGAGTTGCTTGTCCATTTGACAAGATCAATTTGGCCTCGCTTGAAAAGCTGAATAAGCTCTTCACAAAGTGAAATTGCTAGCGGAGCGGGTATGACACTACAGGCAATGTCATCCATATACAAAGCGGAAGTGTAGTATAGTATAGTGTAGCGTAGCGTAGCGTAGCTTAGCATAGCATAGCATAGCGTAGCATAGCATAGCATAGCATAGCGTAGCATAGCGTAGCATAGCGTAGCATAGCGTAGCATAGCGTAGCATAGCGTAGCATAGCGTAGCATAGCGTAGCATAGCGTAGCATAGCGTAGCATAGCGTAGCATAGCGTAGCATAGCGTAGCATAGCGTAGCATAGCGTAGCATAGCATAGCGTAGCATAGCATGGCATAGCATGGCGTAGCATAGCGTAGCATAGCATAGCATGGCATAACATAGCATAGCGTAGCATAGCATGGCATAGCTTGGCGTAGCATAGCATAGCATAGCAAAGCATAGCATTACATAGCATAGCATAGCGTAGCATAGCATGGCATAGCATAGCATAGCATAGCGTAGCATAGCCTAGCATAGCATAGCATGGCATAGCATAGCTAATTAGTCCTTTATCTTACACACAGTTTTAGCACCCACCTTGATCTCTTGAAGAACAAAACAACAACAAGACGTAATACAATGAGAAGTATGTAACGTTGGTACGGTACCCATAATCACATACCCAAATACCGTCTCAATAGCGGGCGGTAAATCATATCGCTCACTACGTACTATTTTCGGAAATATTGAAGCTCCGATCAAAATATCAATGCCTGCCGGATTCGCAAACTCCGCGTCTGCCAGCGGCAATGACTCGAGGTGAGTGAGTGATGCTACGTCTACTTTAGCGTTCGGCAATGCGTCCGTGATACGCTCCACGATAAGCGAAGAAATGTTAAAATTAATATCCCTAACAAAACGCGAATGTATTCTAATATCTACGGAACCCTTGCAATGTTTTTCTGACCCGCCGATTCCTTTGACCACTGAACTAGTATTTATTTTCTTAAGTTATTCCACAATCCGAGGCGTTTGAAACATTCCAATGTTATTAAATTGGTCTGAGACGCGCTATCGAGTAGACAACGTACCATGTGCGGCGACCCATTAACATCATAAACGATAACTTGCGCTGTCGCTAACAGTACCGTCTTAGACGCCGTACACTGTGTTTTGGCCCTGCGCGGATCATTATAGATGCGCGAGTGCCGTCCTCGCGTGCGCGTCGCCCGCGCGATGGATGTCGTACACAACGATATTTCATTCTGAATCGTGGGAGGCGCAGTTATCGTAGCCTGCACCTGCGACGTAAGTGTGTCAAGGTTAGCGGCTTGGCTTGACAACGGATAACTTTTATCTAAATGTAATAATGAGTGATGTCGTTGATTACATGAACGACACTTCGTCTTACTAGAACAATCACCCGTTTTATGTTTTATACTTACACAATTAACGCAAGCTTTGTTTTCTTTTAGACATTTGAAACGAGCAGTCGGATTTAAATTATTAAAAGCGGGACATTTATAGAAATGGTCGTGCACTATATTACTGCACAGACACTTCTGTTAATTAATTTTATTAGATTCCGAGCATGTTACGTAAGATTGTGGATTAGGGACCGAGCTATTATTACTGTTTCGCGATTTATTCAACCTTTGTTTGCTGCTGTTAGTGTTAGACGGGCTAGGTGAACAAGACTGCGTATTATGAAATATTCGACACTGATCTTTGATGAACGAAATAAAACTATCTAGTGTAGGTATTTTATTATTGCGTTCCGTCATCTGGAAAGCACGAATTGTTTCAGTGTCAAACTTTTTTAAAGCGAGTTTAAGCAACATAAAGTCGGAAAGATCTTCCAATTTTAAGTTCCTAAGAGAATTAACCGCGGTTACGAAGTAATCTATAAACAGCTGGACCGGACAGTTTAAGATTTAAAGCTTGGTCAAAGTAGGTAGACGCTAGGACGCGCGTGTCTTGATATCTATCAAGTAGTGACTGAAATATGACCTGGTAATTCTCAGCACTGGGTGTGACACCTGCAAATACGGACTGGGCCTTCGGTGTTTACCTATTAAATAGTACAACCTGTCAGCATCTGTCAGAGAACCATTATCGTGCACTGTAGACTTAAAACTCGCATAGAATAAGGGCCAATTTCGTATATCTCCGTCAAACGACATAATCTCGATTGGCGGAAATTTCGGCTAGCGAGCCACGGAAACGGCCTGTGCCGAATATTTACCCTAGAATTGCGATTGTATACGCTTAATAATACAATAAAGATCTTCGAATGAGGTGTACGCCTGATAATTCGGTTGTTCATCAGGATTGATAGAAAGCAATCTTGCGTTATAATTAAACATCGTTATCGAGCGGGTAAAAATGGTGGCGCACGACAATAGGGTTGTCATACGTATGCATCACGTAGGTGCATACATTTAATAAGCTTTTTCGATTATGTTATATCGTACAATACCTTTATCTAATTAAAATATATTATAGTTTTAAATGTTTTTATTAAAGTATAGCTATATAGTATTGTATTTTTTTTCCTATTGTAATAACTTTTTCACTAATTACTCTTAACTACTTCAATGTAATTTGAAAGTTAAGGCGATTTTTTTTTTCAAAAATATTAAATAATTATTTTGCAGTCGTCATATAATGGATCAAATTTTTACAAGCATCTATGTTAAAAATATGTTTTAATCTATTCTTTACTTTCATATTTTTGTTGTAATGTTAAAAAGTGTTAACATATTTTTTAAATTGGCAACACTAACATAAAGTGAAAAATTAACAATATAAACTTTTCAAATTATTTCACAAGTTTAAAATAAATACGTCTTTGTTATGTCAAATGAAGTCGAAAGGTAATTTTCATACTTAAAATGGTTTTTTCCAGCAGACGTCATAAACTAACAGAAAGCAGTATAAATAAGTTGTTGATTATTTATTCCAAGTAGACTTAAAGATCTTCAAGGAATATTTTAACAAAAAATATTCAATAAAAAGTAATTGTAAAGTATTTATGTGTTTTATTTTAAAATTATTTTTAACGAAAAACCTACATGAATTATTTTGTATTGACTTAGTTACGAGTGATTATTAAAATATAATTTAATTTTGATATTTTGATATTTTAATAAGATACATAAGGACAAATTGAAATATAGATTCTTAATTACCTAAAGATATCAAGTAACTACGTGAAACTATTATTAAAAAAATATGTGCATGCTATATGTGTACGCGCGGCAACCCTAGGCGTCGAATGCAACGCCACGACCTTGACCCGCTCGATAACGATGTTTAGTTATAATCGTCTAACAACTTATGAAAATCTGTTCGAATACTATCTACTGTCATACAATAACGAAGGAATGATTCCCTATTACTATCGGAAATAGCGGCGGTTTTTGAGCGCTCATAAATGTTTTGAATACGCTCAAATAAAATATTGCGTTTTGCTTCTAAGATTGTCATCTCTTTGTCTTCCGACACGCGTGACTTCTTTTGTTGTGACATGCTTACGTAAGTATAAGCTAATGAGACCGAAACAAAATAAGAATATCTAAAGTACCTATTATTTTACCTAAGTACCTAGGCAATACTTTAAAGCGGAGGAATTAAAAATTGCTTGAAATATGAGATTTACAAGACAACTATGATAGTTCCAGAAATAATAATTGGGTAAGTAGGTAGCTACATAAAAGTATATTACCTACTGAAGCGTGCGAAAACAACCATGTGACGGTTATGTGAATGGACTAGGAGTATAGCTAGGTGCTATAACTGCCTAGGTATATAGATATAACGAGGTTTTACGTATAAAACGTAAATGAATCAGGCTCGAAGGACCAAAAAATGGTTCGGCGTTACACCGAAACCGAATGTTCCTAGTCGATTTGGGAAGGATTAATATTGTGGACTGTAGGATGGCGGTTCTTCGGCGACTAGGAAGTGAGGAAGTGAAAAGGTGTTGTGGATAGGATATTCTAAGGATGCTAAAGGATGAGGGCACACCTACCTTGTACGTCAGTCCTCTTTCCTTGCAAATGGCAGCCTCCTGGTGTCTTCGAGAATCCTGAAGCTGTTTGAATCACTCCACTACACAAATCACTTTCACTCGCGAGCGGTTTTGTTAGGTTTTGGTATAAAGCGGGAGCGGTAAAATTATGGCGGTGCGGTACAGTTCGTCGCGACGCGGATTATTCTAGACTGTCTCTCGCGTCGATGATCGCGGCGACCAATCCGCGAAAGGCGTGCCCCTTCTAGGGAATGGGATAGACAGGGACGGAAACAAAAGGCATCGCTCGCATTGGACAAGCAAGCGTGGAACGATTGACGTTGATGTGATTAGTTCTCGATGGAAAGGTAGATGGCGCTACCAAAAAGCATCTTCCATAACAGTCTCAAATAGATTATAATCACCAGAAGGGGGTCGATATACACAAATTATAATATATAAGTCTAGTTCCACACAGGACAACTCAATAGTACGCTCAATGGATAAATTTACAATATCCTTACGTTCTTTGCATTTTAATAAATTTGAAGTCATTATGAAAGAACCGCCTCTAATAGCCTGCTTTCTAATATACGAACTCTGCACTGTGTAATATTCATTTATAACAATAACCTCATGGGTGCTTAACCAATGTTCAGTTAAGCACAAAACCTTAACATCATATTTTTCTAGAAATAAACTTAACTCTAACTCTTTACCAGATAGGCCCTGCATGTTTTGATGTACTATATTCAAATACTGCAGCCTAACTGTTGTCCTATCTTGGAGTTTAAATCACAAGATGTGTCAATAAAAACGTTGTTAGTACATGTACTAACCAACCAATAAATTGTCAACACAAGGCTCACTGCCTTGCTGTAAATTGTATGCTAATAACTTAAGAATTTGTCGCTTAATATAAAATGGCAGATACATTGTATCTTTAGTTAAAATAAATTAACTAATAAATTTATTAGCGTCAAAAAACAATATTGCGTCACTATGACGACAGGTTATGTTATACAATAACATGTTTAATGAGTGTATGTACATATTTTGTTTGTGTGTTAAGTTGTTTGAGTAACGTAAAGCACCTAAAATAAATTTACAACTAAATTTAGAATTAAGTTCTATCAACAATTCAACACATTCTATGATATCCTGTCTCTTTACAGTTAAACTGTTACCAAACAATAATATTGCAGTACTACTCTCATCTAAGGGGTGTAACTTAATCTGATTAACTTAACTACAGTAACTATCCCCTGGCCTACAATAATTTATAACACACTGATATGTATATTCACTGAGAAGACTACCAAAATTGTGACCTAGCCTATCAGAAAAAATAAAAGTTTTATTAATAGATGTTGGAAGCCTAGATTTATTTAAATTTGATTGTAATGAGTGTGAGTTTTGTGGATTGTTAGAAAAATTCTCAGGTAGTACGGTACTCAATGGCTCTGCTGGTATAAGAGTATGAGTACAAGAACACGAGAGCTTATTGGTCAGAGACTCATACATTTCTGCATTATACCTCACCAAGTCTACGAGCTCACCTGCCTCCACTATACGCTTGCTCAGTTCTTGTTGAGAAGCTTGGTATTTGTTGAAGATCTCATTTAAGGTTGTTTCCCTAAGTAATATCTCTTCCCTTAAGCGATGAGTGTCCATATCATACACTGATCTGCTATGTTCCAAATTTATAGAGTACTCAAAAAGTTGATTAACTAAGTTTATGCGCTCCTTTCTAAGATTTAAATTAACTCTATGCACATTATATTACCTAGTAGATTTATGACATTTTTTATTAATTTAGTAATTTTAATGTAACGCTTAAGTTTATTATGACTAGAAAAGCTGGGTCTCATAATAATGGTATCCTCCCTGGTCAGGTCTATAGTTACAACTGGCTCCCTAATGCACACATGATCAGGCTCACTACTAACCAACTCATGATATAGGCTACAGGTATTTGCAAACTGTTGACTGCGTTTATTTATTTGTATGTTGGAGATGGTTTTATGAGCTTCACTCAATTCACGTTCCAGTTCAGCAACACGTCTCAGAGCTTCTTCATGAGTGTCCATGCTCTGTTGGAAGTTGGACACCGTCAGTCGAAGTTGTTCATGTTGCTCAAGTATTTCAAGATGGTGTGTGTGCATTTCAGCCAGCTGTGCCTTGAGTTCAGTGTTCTTGTCAACTATTTTCTTTACTTCTTCTTCACTGTCCTCTCTTTCCTGTAGCAGCTGGTTACACAGGCTTTTAGAGGATTCCAATTCCTTGAGTTTGGACTGTAATTTGTCCTCCAGAACTGCCATTCTGCGGGTCATCATTTGAACAGACCTACCCCGTAAGCACCTGAAATACAAGGAAGAGTGAGTAAAGTCAGCAGAGAGAAACTAAGAAATGGGTGGATATAAAGTTGAGAAGGAAATAATGTAGGTAGATTATAAAAAAATAACAGAAAAGTTAATTAAATAAATTTGGGAACAGCTTATTTTAAATCTATTGGGGAATATGAAAGTAATGAATAGGTACACAAAATTTATATGTTTGATATTATATTTATAAAACAATAAAATTGGAATGTAGGTACTTCTATAAATTGACCTGTGTAACTCTATTGTACTCCTTAAATTAATATACTTATTTTATAATAAATAATTATGTTTTGTGTATAGTGTGTCATGTGGTATATGGTGTCTGAGGCAAATGTTTTTCGTCATCGATTTTGCTTCCACAAATTGTCAAGCAAAAGGAGACATAAACGGTGCCGCTGTGTATTGTAAATGACGTCGCTCACGTGCAGTGAGCAGTGTTTATGAAATGTATAGTGTATATTAGTTAGTATTATATGAATAAAACTATACAGGGATAAGTAAATAATTATGAAAACAATACTCCTCGGGTATCCAGTTGATTTTGAATCTTGTTATTGTATCAGTTGTCCGTTACTTTGACAGTTGGTCCGCCACAAGTTTTCCAGTGAGGTTTAGTCACTAGTCCTTTGATATTATGTTACACAAACAATTATTGCTAAGGTTTATGGGTATACACTTTACTTTAGACATATAATTAATTAGGAAAACAAAATAAAACTATTTTTATCAATTAAATTATTATACACGTAGCGAAATGACAGCTGTTCGCTAGTGTTGCCAGCGAAGAAAAAAATATTATTACATAGACTATTATCAACTTCAAAGGGATGAATTCCGAAACTAGAGCTACTCATTAATATTTCCACCCTTAGACAGTACGTTATTCATCCGCTTACTTGAGCGAAATTTAATAAGTGATGTAGAAGGTGCGGAACTTCAACTAACTAGCGAGTTACTGAAACACTGAAACCGCATATAAGGCCTAAGATTCGCACCCACTGTTACGTAATCTTATAGTAATATATACATAAAGCTGAAGAGTTTGTTTGTTTATTTGTTTGGTTGAACGCGCTAATCTCGGGAATTACTGGACCGATTTCAAAAATTCATTCAGTGTTATACAGCCCATTTATTGAGGAAGGCTATAGGCTATATAACATCACGCTATGAGCCACGGCAGCGGAGCAGTAGCCTTAAATAACGCGGGTGTAGCCACGAGCTCGATACTTAGAGACAGAAAACGGCTCGATTTTCGTAAAAATCTTCACAAAATTATTATCTGCCATTGCCAGAAACTATTTATCTGCCATTTCAAGATTTAAAAAATATTATTGATGTTACTACATTTTCACACTAACATACTTTGCACACTATTCATCTATTCATCAGGATTACCATTTTGCCTTGGGCGTACACTACTCTTAAATAATTTCATTTTCACTGGTCAGGCTTAGGTTGCACTACAAACCTCTTCCACAGAGAGAGAGAAACTCAAACTAAACCGCAATCGCTAGCAAACTGAGATCAAAATTCATACCCACGTGTGTGTGAGTACAAGCAAATTAGAATATTGGACAACTTTTCACGTTACTGCCTAAATTCTTGCCGTAGAAGCTGCCGAAATATTCTGAAGCAACATTGCAATATTAATTTCGAAATTAAATAATAGTTTGTGTCTAAGTTAAATTTAATAAAACAACCATCAATATAAAGCAAATAAATCAATCTAAAAACCAACCAATACTAGAAGTAGATGTATTATTAGTGTATGTAGATGGTGCTGTATGTCAAGATAATTTACAACCGACTCCGAGAGCATTAGGCAGAGCACAGAGATTTGGGATTTCACTTTTACAAATTGCCAAGTCTTTTGATATCCCAAGGACGAACACACTGTCTTATAATAACGCGAAATATGCTTTGAAACTGCTAAAGTAGTAGATAAGGAACTTTAGTGAGACCGTACACAAGTCTTAATGTAACTCCTCTTTGTTCAGAAGGCATGTTAATAATGCTTGTCACTTCGGAATTAGCTGCTGAAATTGTTACTAGCTTTTTTACTTTTTAATTTTTGCTTCTCTATGTGTATTGTGTGGCTACAGATTTTCAGTTCGCAGAATTTCTGAACAAACTTTGAATTTCATTAACATTTTTAGTAAATTTGAAAAAAAGAGAATACATGAACATGCTAAAATTCAGCAACTTGTGCCCAGTAGTTATGTCAGTCATTGTTAAATCGTATTGAAGACGACTGGCAAAAATCAATAATTATTGCGTTGGAAGATTCCACTGTAACGGTTCTAAGGGTCTCGGTTTATTTTTACGAGCACTTGCAAGGGTTTTTATAGCCTGTGTGCAATCGTACAAGTATATGCAGATGTCTTAACGGGCGCCCTTAAGATCGGGTCACATTTAGTGGTTTTTGCCAAAATTGGAAAAATCGCTTGCTTTCCGTTTGTAAAATAATATTTTGGAATGAGTGAAATAGCTGTCGGATAACACGTAGATTTGCTATCATTTTAAGAAGACAATTTCCGTACTGAATTTTTTTTGGTTATGTGATTTTACAAACAATCAACTGAACGGATACAAAGAACACCTATACTCGAAAAACTAATTGTTTATCGAAATCGCTATACATACAGGGTGTCACAAGACCCATCACCAAGCCGAAGTCTACTCGTTGTGGACATCCTGCCAAGTCATACTAACCAAAAATTATACCTGGGAAACGAACTTTTTTTTTAAGTTTTCACATTTTTTTAACCGCAATTAAAAGCGCTCGCGTGCGACGCTCGAAATACCAACTTATCCATGGGATTATAGGGCATCTAAAGAACATATTTGCAGGGTAAATGCATCGATTTTGTACCTAATTAGAAAAATTCCATACTTAGTTTGAGCCTCAATATCTCCTGAACCAGTAATTTCCCAGGTATGGTGCCGAAGTAAAAAATATTTGTAGGGATTGGTACAACATGGGATTTTAGTTTTCGTTAAGGGTCTTTTTACACCCTGTATATACCGCGCTGAGATAAGCAGTTAGACGTCCGTCAAAACCATTAATTATACTATCCTTGCAGTCGACATTAAAGTGCAACTCTACTATGTTCACACTTCGAAACATACATGTACGTATTTAAATAAATTTAATTTTTAAACAGCACATACCATTAATGCATACATTTTGCTATATTTAAGTTGATGGTCGCAAAAATCACTCATTAATGGAAGGAAGATTTCTCCATTTGGTCAACGTAATTTTTATTCATGAACAAGCAACGCTGATGCATTAAATTGCAGTACAAACGATAGCTTTCTTAATGTGTGTGCATTCTCACTAGAGATGGGACGATAGTACCAAACAGCAATTAGTAGCGGGATCACGTCGCCGCTAGATAAGCAGTGCGCTGTCCAACTTTATCTCTAATTAAAAATAAACTGCCATCTATAGGTGCACCGAGTACTGTGTTCAGCTCATTTTGGTAAGGGTATATTCACATACACACTTGGAAAAGTACTCGTATTTGGTGGACTTGCGGATATACAAGACACGCAAAAACTTCGTTAATAGTGAACTCACATACAGTCACCTGAGCCCAAACTAAGCAGAGCTAGCTTGTAGTTGCCATAGCAACCAGATCACTGATAACATATTTAATATTAGAAATTGAACCCACGATTTCCGGCTTAACAGTCCAGGTCACTAACACTAATCACCGGAACAACAATTAAATATTTGCGTCCTACGCCACGTTTGCTAATTATAATAATAAACATTTATTTCGGAAACTTTCCATATTCATACAAATAAATCAGTAACAAAAACAGAACAAAATACATTAGTGACCTTAACATTCGGAAATTAAAATTAGCACTCTGTCTAATTCAAAATCCTTCCCTTGGCACCGGGACCGCAGCAATGTTTACGGGACCAGGGCATCAGGATTGGAGAGTCTAGTATTTTTATATTATACCTACAGTATAATATAAAAATATTTTATAAGGGCATGCTATAAATAAGCGATATTTTCATTTGTGTACATCATACCGAACTGATATGTACACGCATCCATTGACGGCGGAACCCAATGAATGGTGTATGCAGTGATCCTTAAATCCGGTGATGCCAACATTCAGCGAAATGTTACCATAGTTATAATTAATATTATGAAAACAACGGTCACGTCATTGTTTACAAATTACGCTTAATACACACGTGCTTATTCTATTTCTGTCTTAAAACCATTTTCGTGACAGCAGAGAATAAATTTTACCTATTTTTAGTTGTACATACGACCTTGCTAAACGAATCCAAATAGGATTGTTATCAAAACATACTAAACCAAATTATGCACGCTATACAAATGCACGACAGCACGACCTCAAACGCGATTTGAAATCGGATTCGTTCCGTTGTGGGCGGAAAAATAGTTTTCGCGACAACCACCGTCTTTTCTTTATTATTTTGATTTTAAATTCAAGAATGTGATGATAAATGTATTTTTTGATCCAAGCATTTAAAATGCACACTACCTGCGGTTTAATACGATAATTGCTTAAGTCACGAATGTTTGAGTTAAAAAGCATTTATCTATACAATGTAGAGGAAATAATATAAATTCCATGCTGTGTGAATTTATTTGCATATGATATGTTGTAACGGATACCTACTTAAGAAAGTAAATTCAATTATTGATGATAAACATGTAAATTATATGTTTGTAACAGTTAAACACACGTAAGTTGATGTTAATGAGTTAGAAGGTAATTTAAAAGTATTATTTTACAAATACACATTATATATGAATGTGGCACCAAAAATACTCATTTAATCCTGACGGAAAAAGTTTTCCTGATTACCTTTCGAAGCAAATACGTAAGCTCTATCAAAACTTTGCAAAGGCAACTTAAACTTGAAACGCTACATTATACTGGACTGGTTAAACTAACACGAGGAGATTAAACTGCAGATGTCCAGATACTGATTCAGCCCAGTGTCATAGCCAATATTATCTACATTTAAAATTCTGCCTGTCAATAGTCTTACGACCCAGACAAAAAGCCTTGCAGCCCGGGACCCAAGCAACCTAGATAACCACGACAATTATGATAAGTTCAGCTCACTCGAACTTTTATGTGCGAGTATTTCAAGATAACTTCATATTGCCATACCCATAGCTCTATACTGAGAAACATTATTCAAACGCAGTTGATTTTACTTCAATCAGAAGCCAAAGTCAACAAACTGAACACCTTCACCTTCAAACAAACGGTAATTACACAAACTTCCCATTGTAATAACTTAATTGCTTTCTTTATTTAACTTTGGTAAAAGTTCCGTGGTTGATAAACAATGACATTTGTTTTTATTGGCAATTTCCTTTGGCACTAAAATTGGAAACCGGCTAGGTTAGATCCTAAACTATAGAGCTGTATTTATGGACACTGCTTTATAGTACTAATGTTTGACATTTTTGAGCAACACTCTGCAAAGAATACTGTCAGGTTAGATAGTCATAATTTGAAATTTGAGCTTTGCGGTACTTTGCTTCATGGTCACATGAAGGAGCAAGAAAATAGTAAAAAGTTTTGAAAGCAATCGGGCTAGGATGATGCTCAAGTATCAGATAATCTAATTTGATCAATTGCAGAGTTATATAATAATTTCTCGTTCTATTAAAGGGTAATTATATTTATTTTGCTTTTTACGATGTGGAAATAGAGGTGGTGTTTCTCTACTCAACTGAGCTTAGAACGAAGGTTCTGCATAATAAAAATAGCATAAATTCAATATTGTGATACAAGATATTGCCTCTTCGTAGTTCCATCATTATTCCAATTCTGTAACTTGCACTTTCAAAATTCAAATAATATTTAAACATATGACCACCCATGTTACTTGTCTAATTAACCCAATAAACAAGCTAGCACGACTCGCACCGTATGCTCGCCCTTAATGTGCTCGTAGAAAGCCGTGACAGTCGCTGGCAGTTTCACATATTACATGAAACTGTACTGGAAAGCAGTGGGTTAGGAATGCAATCGATGTTGTTCTTGTTCGACTGGTCTCTCGAAGTGCTGTGTAAGAATAGACCGCGCCTTCGTTCATGATGTAAGCGGTGGCTTGATAATAAAGTACTAGATTCTGCCCGCGGATTCTCTCACGTGGGTCCGTTGGCGCAACAAAAAGTAGTATAATTGCTATTCTGTTGTAGTTATATGACTGCAAAGTTTCATAAAAATACAATGAGTAGTGTATGTATAAAACAGTAACAAAAATACATCTATTTATCCTCACGTCATCATCGTCCTAGCGTTATCCCGGTTTTTTAACCCAGGGTCCGCTTTCTAGTCTAACCAGATTTGGCTGAATATTAGCTTTTCCATGGAGCGACTGCCTATCTGACCTCCGCAACCCGAAGGGATAGCGATATTCCATGGTTTAGACTGGTGTCAGTTTTTATTTTAGGTGTACGCCCTATAACGACTGTCAAAGATCTTCATGACAGCCGGGACCGACCGCTTAACGTGCTCTCCGAGGCACGGGTCATGCGATAATTAACAATTCAATACGCACATAACTCCGAAAAGTCGTTGGTGCGCGCCGTGGATTCGAACCCGATACTCTCTGCATGGCAGTCTATTGGTATCTCCACTAGGCTATCGCTGCCTTTTTTATTCATCCTCACGTCTTGCTTCAAATTTGTAATAGAAGTGTGATTTCATTTTAAATTCTACTATCCATACACGATTGTACATTAGTTCCCAAACATTAAAGAGATAGAGCAGAAACATGTTTGCACAAATAGTTACAATTGCAATGTTAAAATATACGTGGAATACTGCTCTCATCTCTGGAACGGCTCCGCTCAGTACCTGCTAGATGCCCTTGATAGGTTGCAGCGGCGTGCTGTCCGTATCATAGGTGACCTTGAAGCTACTAAGACCCTTGAATCTCTGCAATTACGCAGGGACGTAGCCTCAATGGCTGTCTCTTACCGATTGTATCACGTTGACTGCTCAGAAGAACTCTTTCAACTCATCCCACCCTCTCCTTTCCTATTCCAAACAACACGTGCCGGGTTACGGTGCCACGCTTACACGGTAGAACAGATACCGTCATGTACGAAAAGGTTCGGTACATCTTATCTTTGCCGTACCATAAAGATGTAGAACTCACTGCCAGCTCACAAGTTTCCTTCCTCCCTTGATCCTGGGTCCTTTAAGCGGGGCGCGAAAAAGCATCTCTCAAGGCCGTCAAAGTGAGGGCCGCCATGTCATATTGCTTAACCAGCAATTGGGGATGGTGGCCTTCACATCAGGCAGCGTGAAGTCAATTTGACAGGCTTTTTAATAAAAATATAAAAATTCAAGCACTAGAACGCGGCAATATGCAATATTTTCAATATATTAATTTAAAGACATAACGACATAGACATAAAGACATATTTATTTCTCCATTTTGGTTGTTATCAACACTTATACATGTCAAAACCCTATTCTAGATGAAGCCGGCTTTTCCTAGCTAAATGACTTCTTGAGAAGAAAGGCCGAAACAAACTCAGAGTCATTGTTTTTTTTTGTCACTTCAATTTCTTTAGTCTTTTCTTCATCTTTTAAAGTCCAGACAAAAAAGGGTTTAGTATGCAAGTACAATGCAGGAAATTATCTGACGCTTTTGACTGACTCGGCCCACTGATGGCCCGCATTCAACAGCAATCGTACGGCTCAACCTTAATTGAGGGAGCCAGCACGATCTGTATCACTATGCCTCCACGCCATCAGAAGGTGTATGCATAAGCATGTCAGCCTAAGCCATCAGACAGGTTGCCACAACTATTTGTTTATATGTTTAATAATGCCCACATCGTACTCACAACTTTACATGCTAATACACAGTAAAATACATGTTGCAAACAATAAGTAAAAATAATAAAAATTTTAACAATAAAATGTCATATATTTAAAATATCAGAAAATATTATTAAATGTCAGAAAAAAATATTGAATGTCAATTTATGAATAATAATATATTACTTAAGTAATTTTAAATGTCAAAAGAAAATAAATAAAATAACAATGTCAAGTCAAACAATGTCAAAACAAAATAAATAAAATTACAAATGTCAAATTAAAAATGTCAAAATGTAGAAATATAAGTATTACAAATGTAAATAAAAATATCATGTCACTAATTTCAAAATGTCAAAATTCATAATTTTTAAACTCAATTCCAGGCAGTTTTGTCTGCTAAATAATCTTTAACTGTGTAATAAGCTTTTGAACACAAGCTCTGTTTAATAAATACTTTGAATTTATTAATACTTAGTTCCTGAATATTGCCTGGAATTTTGTTGTAAAAACGTATGCTTTGACACTTGTATGAGTTACTTATTTTTTGTAGTCTAGTTGAAGGTAGAACAAGTTTGTTTTTATTTCGTGTGTTTAAATTATGAATGTCGCTGAATTTAGAAAACATATTTATATTTTTCCTGACATATAACAAGTTCTCATAAATGTATTGAGATGCGACAGTCATTATCTTAATTTCTTTAAATTTTTCCCTCAGTGAATGCCTTGAACCAAGACTGTAGATTGCACGAATAGCCCGCTTCTGCAGTACAAACACAGTTTGAATGTCAGCTGCGTTGCCCCATAATAAAATGCCATATGACATTATGCTGTGGAAATAACTAAAATATACTAATCTGGCCGTATCTATATCAGTTAACTGACGAATTTTGTAAACCGCGTATGCTGCAGAGCTAAGACTATTCGACAACTGACCTATATGTGGGCCCCACTGTAGCTTAGAATCTAAGGTTATGCCTAAGAATACGGTGTTATCTATAAGATCCAACTCTTCTCCATTCAAACATATGTTAGGTTTAACTTGTTTTACATTCGGTCTTGAAAATCGTATACATTTTGTTTTTCTTTCATTTAACAGTAAATTGTTAGCTGTAAACCACTTAACTACTTTAGAGAGAGCGTTATTTACATCGTCATTATTTGATTGTTGTCGTCTTAGTTTAAAAATAAGTGATGTATCATCAGCAAATAACACTATCTCTTCATTATTTTGCATAATGTATGGCAAATCATTAATATATACAAGGAAAAGGAATGGACCAGGAATTGAACCTTGCGGCACTCCCATTGTGACCACTGAACCCATAGAAACTTTTCCATTTACCTCAACTCTCTGTATCCTATTACTCAAATATGATGTTAGGAGATCCAAAGCAGTGTTCTTAACTCCATAGTAATGTAATTTCCTGATCAATGTTTCATGAAACACGCAATCAAAAGCCTTAGATAAGTCACAAAAGACTCCCAGAGCATCATGCAACTCCTCCAAGGCATCAAAAATACTATCTAAAAGCTCAACTCCAGCATCGGTAGTTGAGCGACCCCTAGTAAAACCAAATTGTTTTTCATGTAACAGCTTATTGTTATTAAAGTGAATTTGAAGCTGACCTAGAATTAATTTTTCAAAAATTTTACTAAACGTGGGTAGCACAGATATTGGCCTATAATTTGTGGGGTCAGATGTGCTACCTGATTTAAATAACGGAATTACTTTACTACTTTTCATTTGATCAGGAAACACACCACAGTCAATGCATCTATTGAAAATCATTGCCAGTTCCGGTGCTACTGTGTTGATGATAGATTTCGTAATCACAACAGAATTGCCCCAAAGATCACTAGTCTTCTTCGAATTAAGGGTATTAAAAGTTTTAACAATATCTCTGTCAGTGACATATCTAAAACTAAATTCAATGTTACACCTATTGACATTTTGTTTCAATAGAGATTCGGCGTCATTAGGGGACGAGTTGAGGGATTTAGTGGTTGAGACTGGAATGTCTGTGAAGAAATTTTCAAATGCTGTGGCAACCTCAAAATCTGACTTTAGTATCTTTTTATTTAATTGAAGAGTGTAATCGTTACTTTTAATCTTGACCCTTCCAGTCTCATTGTTTATAATATCCCATGTTGCTTTTATTTTATTGTCACTGTTTTTAATTGTTGATTTTAAATAAAGTGTCTTAGCTTCACGTCAAATCTTTTTAAATAACTTAGAATAATTTCTTACATATTGACAAAATTGTTCATCATTTTTATTAATTACTTTCTGTTCATATAATTCGTAAAGCTTATTTCTACTTTTATAAATTCCAGTGGTTGCCCATTCACTGAAGGATGTAGTACCAGCAACTGAGATCCTCTTAGGGACAAAGATAGAATTGAATATAGTACAGTACATGTCAAAGAAAGAATTGTGCAACTTATTAGGATCGTTATTATAGCATAAGTATGGTAATGTACTTGTGAGTTTATCCTTAAGTCCCTCCAGACGACGCAAAGTTTTTGGCACCATACTCAATTCCTTTCTACCTACTTTTTTAGACTGCATAGCAAATGTTATAGATTGTCCACAATGATCTGATGTTAATTTATTAATTATTTGCTTTCTAACTGGTACAATATCTGTAAATATATTGTCTATACAAGTAGATGTCGTGGAAGTTATCCTGGTGGGTTCCAAAAATAAGCATGCAAGATTATATGACTTGAACAAATTCTTAATTTTGTGGCAATTCAGGGAATCTTCTAGTAAATTAATATTAAAATCGCCACCTACTATTATAGATTTATTTTGTTGGCATAGCTTCCGTAACACATCATCCATGACACTTTCAAAGTTGTCATAGCAGGATGATGGTGGCCTATACACACTCAAAACAAGAAGTTGGTCCAACTCCACACAGGCTATTTCAACGGTCCGTTCAACAGAGAAACTAACAATGTTATACGATTCTTAAATTTAAGCAGCTTGCTAACTAAAATCAACGATCCACCATGTATTGCATTTTGTCTGCTGAACGAACTACCAACTAGATGGTTATTAAAATTGCACATGAACTGGTGATCTTTAAGCCAATGTTCTGTTATACACAAAATATCGACGCATTCACCGTTCATGAACAACTCCACTTCTAAATCTTTATTTGACATACCTTGTATATTTTGATGTACCAGTTTTAATACTTGTGAATTTCTAAATGAATTGTTAGTTGGATTGGGCTTATTCATACATACCAGCCCATTATGAATGAAAGTGTCATTGCAAGAGGTATTCTCTATTGTCGAATTATTTAATTTAAATTAATAGAAATGTCAGACTGTGTAGCCAAAATACTGGCTGAATCATTATATATGTCATTTTGTTGCTGTATAGGGGCAACACGTTTATTAGCCAAATTCTTGGCTGAAATGTCAATACAAAATGCTAGCGACTCAGCTAGTTGTCTTTTATAATAAGAATTCAGATAACAAGTATCTTGCGTCAAATGTTAAGCTTTACTGACATAATTGTTAGAGTCAAAAACATGAAATTGATAGTTATTGTATGACCAACTACACAAATTTATGTTAAGGCTATGTCTAATATTATTTTCTTTCTGTGGCAACCCTTTACTGAAAGGTAAAGTGAGCATAATAATTTGATTTAAATTTAATTCACATAATTTACTGTAATAATAGAATAAAAGTCTTTTATTTAAAGATCCTCTTTTACCAAGTAGGATCAATAAAGTTGTATCCTGGTCAAAATTGAAGTTTATAATTTTATCTAAAATAGCAATGGAACTTAACCCAGGCAAACAGTAGTTCATCACTAACCCATCACTATATGTGTTCGCCAACAACTGACCCATACCTTTTCCAATCTCGTCACTAAATATTATCACTTTATTTTTATTTTGTAATATAGTTTTACTGTCTAGTTTGTTATTTTTTAATTTATTTAGAGTGTGTTTAATATTTGAATTTGTATTGTTTAAAGAACTATTTGGCAAAACCGGGTCACATGTTGGCAATGAGCAAGCTGGCGAGTGTTGGTGGTTGAACTGGATGTCATTGTTCAATGGTATTGAGCATTTGTTACTATTTGATGCCACCAACTCATTCATTGCCAATATGTACTCTTTCATTTGTAGTTCAGAGCTTTTATATTTATTTGTCATTGATACTAATTTGTCACTAAGATTATTTAATTCTACCTGCAAATTATTTATTTCTTATTTATGTTTCAAATTATTTTGGTGATATTTCTGTGTGTATATTTTTAATTTTTCAAGAGCAAGTAATCTTTCCCTATTTAACTTAACATTTTTTATGAAAAATTTTTGTCTGTGAACTAATTTTTGGGTCTTTTTTATGAATTTGTTAATTTTGACATATTTCTTAATTCTATTCCTACTACCCCTAATAAATTTTATTGAATTATTTGATTCTTTGCACACTGAGAGACTATTTGGAAATGATGCTTTAGAATTATTGATGTCAGTAATTATGCATGGAGCATGAACCACCAGCTCATCGAACAGACTTTGATTTGCCGTTGTAGTGATTTGATCTTGGGTGAATTCTAGATGTCTTATTCTACTATTTGCCTCATGTAACTGTTTGTCTAGAAACTGAATACGGTCAAGTGCTAGTTCGTACTGTGAGCTACACTCGGCAAACCCGTCCACAATGAGCTGGAGTCCATCCCGAGCACTCATGGCATCAGAGAATTGAGTATGTGGCTGAGCCATTTCACATTTTAATATCTTATTTTTTTCCAGTAAGTTCAACATTTCTTTCTCGTTATCTTCTCTTTCCTCTGTCAGTTTGTTACACAACTCCTTAGAGGTCTTTAATTCAATCAAAGCCAGTTGGAGTTTAGACTCTTCCTGGCGAGCCAAAGCTTTACGATTCATAATCATAGTGAAAAGAGAGAAATACAAGTACAAAGAAAGTTTTGTTCAAAAGTAAAGGAGAAGATTGAAATACGTAGTAATAGTAGAGTTTAAAGCTAAATATTATTGTAAGAAAGAACAGCTGATCTCGTTGAAAGTTGTGTAACCAACTAACAAGGTTTAGGTTATGTTTATGTATTTTTACTATTTATGGGTGATTATTTAAGAACTTGATAGCACTTTTTATTCGGAAATATACTAATTTAAACTATTTTATACGTATAAGTCGATTTTAGATAGTAGTTACAATGTTATACCTGTTTGTAAAATGACAATGCAAATTTAGCCGGTAGATTGGTTGTCAAAAAAGAAATCACAATAAACTCACCTTATTTTCCCAGAAAACACTAATACTTTTATAGATTATTACAAATAACACATTTATTAAGTAATTAACTTGTAATAAGCTTTAATTATTTGATTATTTTATATTTTTATTTGTAAAAAAATACGGGACAAGGTCGGATCAGCTGTTAACCTCAGTGTTGCCACAGAGCGGAAAAATAGCGAGATAATACGTTTTACCTATCAGCGTCGTTTAATAAAGTAGTACTTTCAAGAGTATATGTCGGATATTCTGCCTTTACTTGGGATGATAAATTTATATAGAAAGCTATGAGATGTCACACGATGCAAAAAATATGAAATGGAAAGTGTCGGGAAGCAGTTGATGATCTGAGTAGTGGCAACAGCACTTGTATGCGACTTGCATAGCAATATTCTGTAAAATTTTGCAGTAGTAATATTACTGCATAAAATTTTAGTTTCGTGATCAAATATCAAAATTCAATTTTAATATACATTTTTCAGTTGTTGCTATGTTATCATTTAAGTGAAATATCTAGTTGACCCTTGCGTAATTTTTTATCCGTTTTAATTATAAAGTTTGTTTGTTTTAGCAAAAAATTCATGCAAGACTGTACTTATATTTAAATCTTATCTTCTTATATATAAAATTACGCACGTAATAAACATAACATTGAACATTCATATTTTAAAGGTACCTACACGTTTTGATACATTTTCATGCCAAGATAGTATTTTCAAACTAGAAATTCCATCTTAAACTGTTCCTTGCATAAATCATCACATAAATCACGAATAAAGCTTGCAAATCCAAGCTATCCAGTCGACAGCCACTGTCAGTATTCATCGCATAACACAACCACTTCAACATAGGTTCATACTAAATAGCAACCATTTTTATACGCCAGCATAATCTTACTGCCAACAAATCAAAACTTCCTCCCCTAGATTTACTGCCAGAAAGATAATTTCACACTACCAAGAAAATGACATGTTAAAGAAATTCAGTAACCAAAAGGTCTTAAATTACGTCACTTAGATTTACAAACGTATTACGGATAACATATGATTAATTATATTCAAACGTTTGCGTGTTCAGTACCAACTATTCAGAATAGTCGCAGTTAGCGCCCAGATTATTTACTTATTCATAACCGACGACAAGTTGACAAAAGTATTTTAGTTTTATGTAAAGCTGCAATAAAGTATGCATTTTATTGCCATAAATAAGCTTTTCTCGAGTACCTAGACTTAACACCTAACTTATACGTATAATAGATTACTCCATGGTAATAATTTTGTATGTATACAGAGAAGCGACAGATCATTGAAAAGCTGCTCAATATGACGAAAATAAGTAGTAATGCCTCTAGCTTCACCAAAAATAAATGTATGTATGTATGAAAACATAATAACATGAAATATGCAGACAAATACACACCAATGTGTTTTCATAAATGAGTGTGAATGTCAGTTTTCAAACAGAGCGATTCTCATCTAACTTCTGCAGCCGAAAATGAGGTAGATATATTAAATCCGAGTTTATGTTGGCGCAACTTCCTGAGACATTGCAGCACGCCACAATTTTAAGATAGCTAGCTACGAGTATTTACTGACGGTTGCGAGTGGTACATGGAGTAAAGAGCAAACGGAGTTCAGATTTGATCTTTATAGACGATATTATGATTTTCGATTGCATTTAAGATCTTCAAACTGTACAAGCGATGTATGTACATTTTCCTTATGTTGTCAAACTGTTTGGAGTATTGAATCTTAAGAAGTTAACTATTTTATTGATTTTCATTTTGTAGTCCTTGCCGCTAATCTTTATTTCTGGTTAGATTACACTATGAACTAAATCTACTACTTAAAGACTTATTAATGCTTAATAAAAAATAAAGTTTTCAACTAAATTAAGCTAAGTGAAACGTCATAGTTATAAATTCTGTATATTCCTGTGGAAACTTACAAGCCCTTCAATAAAATACTATGAAATCAAACCCTTCCAATTTAAATGTATACTTGTGAAGACTACATTAAAAATACCTGTTTCAAAAGGCATTTTAAATCACAAATAACGACGTACAAAGGCAGGGAAGTGCCCGTATAAAACGTAAGCCCTCGTATTGGCCTCGATGTAATTAAGGGGGCTCGCAACCCCATGGGAGCTGAGATAATTGTGAGCCCTTGATAACCTGTATGGTTCAATTCACCTGATTTAAAGGAACCTTGTTGATCATACTGGTGGATTTTTTGTTGTAATAAAATTTTCATATGAATATATTAATGCCGTAGGAGAATCAGATAAGCATATTATGAATAAAGATACTTTTTTTATGTACTAGCTATTGCACACATCTCAGCGTGCTCTGAAATTATGAGCAATTAAGAAAGAGCCGAAAATCGGGCTCAGTAGCGTGCCGTTGGAGAGCGGTGCGCCAAAGTTCACCTAAATTTTCAACTCCGATAATTGGAAATCCGAAAATGTTCTTCCTAACATTTTTCATCCTCATAATCACAATTCCTAACTACTCTGTCTCTAATGTTCATAACTCCGAAGCCTTCAACTTATAATGTCGGTAGCAATAAACATCTATTATAATTTTATTTGTTTTCCTATATTTTCTCAACATAAACATCTTTAACACTATTATTCAAAGTCATATCTTTTTTGTTACATTAATTTTGGGTAACTTTATTTTCACATAACATGTAAAACATATAAGAATAATAGTACCATGGTACAAATACACAATAGTACAATGGTCAAGTTCCAGAAAGGAATCGGTCGTATTAATAATTATTGGTTTAGGTTAGGTTAGAACTGTGACCACAACGCACGAGCCGAGCGAGCGAAGCGAGCGTGCCGCGGCAGCGGCCGGCGAAGTGCCAGAACCGAATCGGTCCAATAGTTATTGGTTTATGTACGGTTAAAACTGCGGTATAAACTCCCTGGCCATAAACATGAAAAATTAGTCGTGTTTTATGAATTTTGGTTGGAGTGTAGCCTTGGGGGCGCTTCGGCGCGAGGACCTAGAAAAAAATAGCCAAAAAGTGTTATTTTTGCAAATATAAAACATCTAAATATAAGGCTAAAAGTGTCTTGGTAAAAGTGTCATATATTTTTTATGACACTTGGTAAATGTTTCTTTCTGAGTATGAGTGAAAATATTATGGTAATAAAATTATGTTTAGGGATAAAAGCGATATGATAAAAAACAGTAGGAGTTTAAATATATTAACATTAATGATATTATTAATTACAACTTTCGGAAACATTTAAGTGTTATGAACATCGCCGGTTGCACTACAAATAGTATGAATGAAAACTTTAGGACGAAAAATTTTAGGAAGAGTGATCATTCGGATTACAAATCGTTAGGAAGAACAATTTCGGGTAAAGAACTTTAGGTGAGCCAATATGGACCCGTTGGAGAGGCCTATATCCAACAGTGGACTACGGCAGGCTGATGATGATGATGATGATGATGAAGAAAGAGTGCGCCCTATGAAACAATATTATTTTGTAGTGGTCAATAAGATCGCTTATTATTTCCAAATCACGAACTGGAAACTGACGTATCCTTTAAACTCTTCTTAATTTTCAAAGAGTCAGCAAAGAGGAAGTTCCGAGTACCGATTTATACATATAAAAACAACAACGGTTAAAAATATTTTATTTCCTATATTTGAATTGATATCCTGATTTCATGTAATTATTTCGTTATTTATACGTTTCGGATATTTATTCACTCATAATTTTTAAATTAACCGAATAGTATTTCCGTAATACAATTATTTAATTTAACAACTAGATTGAACGATTCCGTTTGACTAACGAGTCGGAACTACAAGTTACTTAGACGATAAACGTTTAGTTATTTGATTCAATTAGTTTAAATCGCCGTAGTCGATTTATTAGGTGGATCAAATTTTATAACGATTATTATTTATAAGACGTCAAATCTGGAAAAAAGACTGGCAGCAAAAATTCCAATAGAACATAATGTTGTTCTTTATGGCAATTGAACCTGTAATACTAAAAATACGCCTTTCATGCAATCGAAGTAGATGTAAATAGGTCTATTACCTAATTATGTTTTGTCATTGCATTGTGATGAATGGATAATACTTATTCGAAAACCTATTTAAGCTATCATAATATCATTTTCATTCCTTGTTCCATTTATAACTTAAAAGCAAATTCACATTATTCCTTTATGCCTTAAATATGTTGCCATAAATCCATTAAGATTTTAGTTTTAATATAACTATCATATAATTAAATTCATACACAATTTTATTTGCACTTAGTTTACAGAGTTGTACGCATAAGTCCTTGTTCAAAAATACTTTCATACTTATTAAATCGAGAACGTTTTGTTAGGATGCACTTCAAACAATACTTATAGCGAGTAGTTTATGAAAAACAAAAGAGAACTCGCAGATGATGTTATTGAGTAGAACTTCTATATTGTGAAATGAAACTTATGAGTTTTCAGGCTGCACTAAGATTTTTAACCGACTTCAAAAAAAAGGAGGTTCTCAGTTTGACCTGTATGTATGTATGCATGTATGTATGTATGTTTGTCCGCGATTATCTCGCGTTTGGCTGAACCGATTTTGATGCGGTTTTCAGAAAAGTATTTGTTACACTTAGGAGAAGGTTTTAGGCCCTTAACCGACTTCAAAAAAAGAAGGTTCTGAGTTTGACCCTTATATATGTAAGTTTGCCCCCGATTAACTCGAGTTTGGCTGAAAAGTATTTGTTACACTTAGGAGAAAGTTTTAGTATTTAACCGACTTCAAAAAAGAAGGTTCTCAGTTTGACCCGTATACATAGGTATATTGGTTCTTAGTATGTTTGTATGTATTATGTGTGTGTTTTTGTACGTGTGTACGTGTGTGCGCGCGCGCGCGCGCTTTTCTTGTATTTGTATGTGTACGTGTGTGTGTGTGTGTGTGTACGAGTGTGTGTGTGTGTGTGTGTTTACGTGTCTATGTCACTGCGATTAAAAACAAAGAAAGTTGGTGAAATAATTAAGGCTCGGTTGTGGTGGGGATGGTAGAGTAATTTGCTCTAGACAATATCACTTAAAGCCATGCCTTTTAGGGATTTAACCCGACTCAAGGCAACATAGCATTGGCCTTTAGCAAAGATTTTAGGTCCTAGGTCGATTACCGCGGCACTAAGTGTACATCCTTGCAACTTGTGTACCGTCACAGCCCAACTCAATATGATTGGCAACATCCGCCTCTCGATATCACCATAACCGCGATAGCCTTGATAGGTCGCTGTCACTGGAGCTATGGAAATGTATCCATCATCATCTTTAAGACGCAATGCTATTGATGGGTCATCAAATAATATCAAAATGGCATCAGGCAGTTCACCTGGCTCAAGTTGATCTCTTCTTAGTATCGGACATTTAAATCCTTTAGGAACACCCATTGCCCCATTCGCTAAGCCATCCGTTATTGACATATTTCTCCGGAGCATAATACGAGAGCTCACAGCCAATTCAATAGTATGTACAAGTCCGCCGCATTTGTTTGGATCAGCCGGAGCAGCATTTGCGGAGGGCGTCCTTCCGGATGTGGCTGATTCCCTAGACTTATCTCTCTCTTGCAGCATCAAGCCTAAGTCCGTAGGCACACAGACTTTTTTGACTTTTTTTTTTTAAAAAGACAACTACTGCATTAGGACTAAATCCCGTGTCGCGGGGGACTTTACAAACATACAACTAACGGACACAATGAATACCCAGACTCGAAACAACAATTTATGAATTACACAAAGTGTTGCCTCGTGTGGGGATCGAACCCACAACTCTCGGCGCAGTGTCAAGCGGCGAGGCGGCCGCTTAAACCACTACGCCAACCGTGCAGTCAGTCAGAATAAAAGTACCTACTAGACTAGACTGATACCAGCAGAAAACTTATCACTAAAATAATTGAAGAATCTATGTATAAACAAACTATTAATTAGCCCAAAACTTAAAGTAAATGGAGTATCTATCACTAAAAAGTATGAAATAAAAATAATAAGAAAAAAAACGAAAATGAAAACTTAAAAATCGCAACAAAAATGTTAACTAAGTACGTATTTAGTTTCTTTTTAAAAAAAAGAGAACCGCCTTCAAAAAATCGACCCACTGAAAAGTGCGAAATAATTTTTACATACGCTACCCCTAATCCTCTCAAATTTCCTTTCGAGTTTCTCCCAAAAACTAATTACTAAATTTAACTAAATACTTAGTTTTTGAAGTCGGTGCCAAACCAACAAAAACAAAAAGAATACTGGCAAACATCAAATCAATAAAGCCTCAAAAAATGCGCTGGTTTGGAAAGGATGACGCCAAACAATAGGATTTTAGAGGGATTTGGTTTGGCACCGACTTCAAAAACTAAGTATTTAGTTTAATTTAGTAATTAGTTTTTGGGAGAAACTCGAAAGGAAATTTGAGAGGATTAGGGGTAGCGTATGTAAAAATTATTTCGCACTTTTCAGTGGGTCGATTTTTTGAAGGCGGTTCTCTTTTTTTTAAAAAGAAACTAAATACGTACTTAGTTAACATTTTTGTTGCGATTTTTAAGTTTTCATTTTTTGAAGAGTATAGAGTAATGTCATGTACTTATATTTTGTTGTTATATTATTATTATATTTATGCAACTAAAGCACATCATCACTATTAGCCTGGTGTAGTCAGCTGCTGGATACAGGATTCTCCAATCCAACGGAACACAGTGAGCTCGATTTTCAGCTTTTCCTGTCAGGCCGCTGCCAGCCATTTAGCGAATATCGTCACTCCACATAGCCAAAGAGCGTAGATCATACGCTTCATTTGCCAAAGCTACTCCCTAAAATGCTCAATTTGCTATCCAACGAAATTGCAAACCAGCTTGAATTTATAGTTCGCCGCAAAATATTTCATCATCACCACCGCCTGCCTTAGTCTACGGCTAGATATGGGTCGCCACTAAACTCGGATTTCTTAATCATCTTCTATTAAGCCAAGTTTTTGCTTGCTAGCAGGCTTATGCTATTCAAGTCCTATAATTAGATAGACTATAATGAAAAAGATTTCACGAATTTTGTAATTTGTAGTGAGTTAATATCATACATGTAACATGAGTGTATTATAGTAATACTTATTTTAGGCCACACATTAAAGTAATTAAGAACCTACGTGCTAAGACGTAACTAGTGACTGTTGTTTCACGCAACTAATGTGGAACACTAATTAAAATTGATATCTTTGAAACTGTAGTTTATCTGTCTGTAGATATAATTTTGCTTAGGATATACACATGTGCCTATTTTGTTATAAAGATGGCACGAATTTTAGGTGGTCATATAGTGATACTTTCAAGCTTCAACGATTTGTAGACATCCCATGACCTCGGGTTTCACGGGTAAGGCCGCAATGAAAATATTATTAAGTACAGACGCGATTGAAACACATTTCATGAACATCAGTATTAAGTAAACATCAATAATATAATATTATTATCTTCTATTTTCTGAATATTTTATTGACAACAGCAGTTTTAAAACTGCAATGAGAGAAAAGATTTTTGAGTAAGATAGACAATGGATAGATCCGCAAAAAATGCCTACGAAGGCAACATTAGAAATTCCCAACTGTTGAATGTTAAATAACCTAATACATATATCAAAGGAACCGGAAATATAATTCTTCATTCAGCTACCGTATCTATGCATTCTGACATAAATACAACATGATTCTCAGAACACGTCGCAATAACATTCATTCCTACAATTTCAAATGAAACAACTTATTTGTAAAGGCGATATATCATGAAACCATACCAGCATACAGCTTAATTGATCATATTACGGAGTGGAAGGACGTATACAGCATCGCATTGGACGTTAATTTGCCAAGAGCACTTAGTGTCTAATTGATGAGCCAATTGACGAACGAATTTTCCTACTTATCAAAAGAACTTTGTAGGATGGGAGATTATTAGAAAAACTCTATTTATAGTGTATTATGTAATGCGATAAGACTATTTGCTATTGCTTTTTGAGAAGATTAGGTATTTGTATAATACTGTAGGGGTTGTTGGTTCGAGTCCGAAACATTTGAGTTCGTCGTTTGAATTTTGTAAGGTTTCCATTATCCAAAATGTATTCCTTGTTCAAATGTTACCTATTGAAACAAAATGGCGAATGAGTCCAATTATTTTATGTTGGGAGTGTCTACATGTCACTGTATTATTATTACAGCAGGTTTGGTTGATTTATTCGAAGATTTACGTAATATGTACATACCTATGTATGTACGCGTGTGTGTATAAGAAGTTCAAGTGACAATAAAAAAATACTTACAGCATATTTACGTAGGTATCATACATGTGATTACTATAAGAGAACATTGTATGATATTACAATAAAATGCACAATTTATGTAACGACTTTCATGTTCTTGAAACATAACTATTTTATTGTACATGTGCCGGCAGTTATGCATTACTTGATATTATTAGGTACGCATTGAACAACTAAACAGCTAACTGGTATGTTATTCAGGTTGATGTCTTCTGATGATTCATTATTCAATACTTATTACTTAACTCCTTGGTATTGGTTTTTTAATCTGTAACCTCTCCGGGTTTGTTCTTCGTTCGGACCACAAACTTTCGGACCACATAAAAAATTCCTGGTTTGGACCAAACAATATGCTTCCTTCGTCCTAAATTAAAATTTTGTTAAATTTGTTCTCGCTTCGTCCTATTTTATATTCCTTGTACGGACCATATTTTTTTGTATAGGTTTTACTTGCTTTTTTGTACTATCAGCAAAAAACACTTATGGTTATGTCACTAATAATATTTTATATATATATATAGACTCACGCCTGTATCCCCGAAGGGGTAGGCAGAGGCGTAATATTACACCTACATTTCGCCATGAATATTTAGGTCCCACGTAATAGGGGGCGAGCCTATTGCCGTTACCGGGCACATTACCAGACTCCGTGCTGCTACTGAGAATTCGGAAAAACCTTTTTTTATGTTTTGACTGTAGTGATAGTCCACGGCAATCATTAATTATCGCTTGTCCCGTGCCTCGGAGAGCACGTAAACTGTCGGTCCCGGTTGTCATGAAGATCTTTGACAGTCGTTACAGGGCGTCAGTACCTTCTAAATCAACTGACACTTGTCTAAACCATGGAATATCGCTATCCCTTCGGGTAATAAAAACTTCAATAGTGTCTTGGAATTTAATAGTAAACATTGAAATAAACCTGATTGGAAATCTGTTTGGCGATGTTCATAAAATATGGGAGGAAATCGCCGGATCCTAAGCTACAATGAAGATATTTTAAAGCCGAAGGTAGTTTAATAAATGACTTCAAAAATGTTTACAATCTTGTTAGGGGACTATCTTTTGTGCCTTTATGCTACCCTGGTACCCTAAGCTACACTGAGATTTTTAAAACTGCAGGAAGTATCCCGTACTCACGCTTCTTTCCTGAAGGAGTAGGCAGAGACTACGGAACACAATTTGCAACGATTCTGACATATATCTCTTGCTTCAATCACTCCAATCAAATTCCTCATGCCTGCTCTTCTGTTTATTTGATTATTGAAAAATTAAAGTGTTGAAAATTCTTTACATTTTGCTGTCTGTAATCCTGAAGTACTTGGAATTCGGTCCGAAGCAGGAATTCTATACTGCTATGAGACAAACTAGATTTTTTTTGGAATGTGGTCCGAAACTTCGAGCTGAACGAGGAACAAAACGTTCTCCGAAAAAAGCGCATTTGTCAAATTGTATTTCAAATATATGTTTGGCATTAAAAACGTCAAAGGCCCAATTCTCCTAAATAAATTTGTTCAAAATTCAGTTACTATCTAATGTCAGTGTCATACTTATGTCACGAATGGTATTCTCCTAAATTAGTGTTGTTAAATAATCCAAATTGATATTTGAATGATATCGTGACTAGATCGTAAATTGAACAAACTATGAAATTATGTGTCAACGTCGAACAATACAATTAAGTCAAATTACACGATAATGACAAGAAATTCTGATTTAAGAGTACACACTGATATGAATAGTTTAAAAGATCACTTTTAAAATTAATTATCTCTTTTTTCTATGTTTAATATGTATGTATTTACAAAAAAAAGTATATATGTATGTTTATCCATTATCTAGTACCCATAACACAAGCTCTGCTTAGCTTGGGACTAGATGGTGATGTATGTGGTAGAATATTATTATTATTTTATTATCTTTACTTACTCACTCTTTACTTTTTTACATTTGTTTGGTTTGAAAATTTTTATCATCTAATAATATAATTTCATCATCAGCCTTTAACAGTCCACTGCTGGACTAGGCCTCTCCTTTGAAAGGAGGAATTGGCCTACTATACCACGCTGGCCAAAGGGGTTGGTATAGGGTTTGTATCAAGTTTTCCTTCTTTTACAGTGCTGTACTCTGCATAATATGCTCCCTCTGTCGGCTCTTACGACACCCATGGGATGATATGGGGTGGTGACAATCCGTATTCTTAATCCGTCACCACACAGACGTATAATTTATATAGTACGCGCTACTTATATATTTGAGGCGTGTTTAATGCACATAAATTGTACAGAGGCGGACTTAATGCCGTAGGCATTGTCTGCCAGTCAACCTTTGGGTGATGCAGAGATACAAGTAATAGGTGCAATTCATAAATTTGCATTGAATCTTAGATAGAAACCTAATATATATATATATATATATATATATATATATATATATATATATATAGGGTGGCGCGTGCATAGCGGCACTTTTTGAACAAAGGCATAGCTTACAACATTCTTAAGCCTTGTACCAAAAATCAATTAAATCGGTGTAGTAGTTTAGCCACAATATCGATTTTAAGTTCCGCAATTTTTGCACACGCTTAGAGTTCCATACAGCTGATACAAAACGGTCAACGACCCTACATTGCGCGCCGCGACTCGCTAGGTACTACTCTTGACGCGACGCCTCGACGTCATTCGAAGCTAGGCTCAGCGCACACAGAACGGAGCGCAGCGGAGAGGATTTTATCAACGCACTTGAAAATAAACTTTAATGGTTTTACAATAAAGTTCATAAATGCTTGAATCTGATAAAAATATTGGCACGTCCTCGAAGATACGCGGAAATCCCCGCGCAAAGTCGAGTCGGCGCCCGCGCCGTAGGCGTATTTTCAGAGTTTAATGAACTTTCGCGACAAAATATTTACTGTAGAGTGGTAACCCAGAACGTTTTACTCACGCAGGCTCGCGAGGTCGCGCACAATCTTGAGCATACTTAATCCGTAAAGAAAATGCCCGAGACCGCGCGGGGATTATTCCTCTCTGTCTGCGTTGACCCTTCGACGACTTAGGACGATGACGTCTTCGTGCAACGTCGCTTCGCCTCGAAAGTACCTACCTAAGACTCGTCGTTGTAGGTTTTTGCGCCCAAGTTAATGCGTAACATTTTTAACAGAACAAAACTTTTGAAACTTCCTAATTACCTTTTCAATAAAGTTACATAATAATAAAATTGATCGGTTCCGCAAGCACGAAAAAATCTGATTAGGTATGCACAGTAAATGCACTACGTGTGACAAGGACAAACATTGTCGAGCCAAATAGAGTTGCCCAATTATGAACAAAATATTGTCAATAGTATCGATTAAAAATACGCACCGTAAAAGTTAGTTGTTTATTGTATCGACATTGATTGTATTTAACGTTAATGTAATCGTCTTATTAATGACTTTACGTTCGAAAATTTCAAAGTGTGGTACAAATAAAGACGACGTTTTTTAATAGGTAAACAATGATAAACACGTAAAGATATTCAATTATTTAATCATTTGAAATAAGTTAATAATTATTGACTATTTTAGCTCTTTCCGTATGGTATTTTTAAATGGTCTAATGGGTTCAACAATCTACTTATGAATTATAATATTTATGTACTAAAACTAAACTACTGAACTAATTGAAGTATGTGCGGCATATTTCATAAACTTGTTTAACTGTGTCGTATTAACACACCATTAAGCAATAGCATTATTGTTAATACAAGTAAAGGCCTTGCCACACGGCACAATTTTACATCCAACTTGACTAAATCACTAGATGAAATCGTGACATGTAGACGCCAGTCGTCCAACTCAAGTTCATCGGGTGGGCGGTACCACCAGATTTTAACCAATCGGGTGGACGGAATGAAAATCAGTGATTTGATTGTGTCGTGTAGACGGGCAAAGCCAATTCGATTGAAAATTTGATCAGTGGTAAAATTGTGCCGTGTGGCAAGGCTCTTAGAATGCATAGTTCGTTGTATAAAAACATTTTGTGTTATTTTGTTGTTAACGTATTAACGTGTCAAAAATATCGACATTCATAGTACCTATTGCGCATCTCTATTTCCTATCCTAGACATGTCGGCGCCAGTGGCGCTTCGGTGATCGGTGACTCATCAAAGGTTTGTTCTTTAGTGCCGCAAAAACGGTCGATCAGGTTGCGCGCGCGCAACTTTATGCGACAGTTGTTTTTGGTATTGAATTGTGTGATTGTATTTAGTTGTGTTATTTAATTGTGTTGTTGTTTAGTGAACTTTATCATTCGTCATTTTTGCATTATTTGTGTTAATAATGACAAACTTTATGTCGTCCGAATATGCGGATATGATTGTGTAACGTAGGTTCTTGGTGTGAAAAAGACACCAGTGATTTCCTAATTACTGAACTTTCATTAGAGTGATTTGTAGAATTACTGAAATAGGTAATTCGTGATAACAATGGCGGCCATTTTGAGAATTTGAAAATTTTGTGCTACCTTTTACGTGGGTTTGTGTTACGTGGGTTTTTGTTGATATGAAAAAGACACCAGTGCTTGCCTAATGAGTGACCAAACATTGGAGTGATGTGTAGAATTACTGAAATAGGTAATTCGTCAATAAATGTGAACTACCTCCGTGGCATCGTCTGCCGCATAGCACACGTTGCCGTTCTTACAAAGGTCAGTAACCTAATGTCATATTGGTCTACAAATGGTGTTTTGTTATGCTACTCATATTTTATAGTTTATTTTGTTTGAAAATTTTATTATTTTATTTTGGCCCCATGACCTTTTGTTGATATAAAACATTTTATAGGCATCAATGCTACGTCCGTTTTAAATCAATGCCCCTATGCAAGTGCCACCCTGTATATATACATATATATATATATATATATATATATATATATATATATATATACATTAATATAGTACTTACATACCTTATCTATATACATATATACTATACATATACCTATATAATACAAAATACTTAACATATATACAATATAACTATATACATACATAATAAATAGACGATAAGCCTACGATTATTCAGTTTGTGCGTCTATGAAAGTCTGGCGAACTCTGGTTTTAAATGTGAAACGGCTAGTCGACATCCTGATATCGAGAGGGAGAGCATTCCAGCGAAGGATAGATTGAATGTTAAACGAAGAATGTACAAGGCTAGTGCTATAATGGTAGTTACAGACACACAACAATGTAACAACCGTAGAAATATAAATAAGAGTAGAAGTGCCAAGGGGGCGTGTCGGTGTCCGCGCGAAATGCACCAAGAGTGTATATCGCAAGCTAATGGCCGTTGCCGCGAATTAGTACACTTTCGACCGTGATCGCGACAATTTATAAGAATGCCGTCTTATTCAGTGGTTTTCTGTAAAAACCGAAGGTCAAACCAAAATTTTGTGAAGAATAGTATCACTTACCATATGAAATTATAAGTATTTTACTATATTTGTCTTTAAAAACATGAAAAACAACAAATCGTAAAATATTCCTTGCTGTTATTATGTTATTATTGTTTGCAAATCTCACAACGACTATATTATTTTTCAATAAATACCTTGCTCTTTAACTACTACCTAAATTTGTCGCGAAGTGACGAGACAAGCAATGTAATCATGACCGAACGATACTTTATTAAGGGAATGCATCGCGTAGTACGGCCGCTGCATCTTACAACGAATTAGTGTACAGTTCTTATGCATAGCACAACGATAGTGGCCGATGTTTTTGTGTGAGTAAGTTAAACGTTGCTTGGTAAATACACGCTATGTTCGAAAGGATAAGGTTTATAATATTTTTTTTTGTAAGTTCTGATAAAAAAATGCGAGTGTGTGCGCGAATGCGTTTTCATATTGCTTTTACTGATCTGCATGTGTAGTAGTAGCCGCGTGGTAGGGGCAAACTGGTGACACAGGTTTCCGATACATTTCGTCTACAGGGCATATCTCCTTTAATTACTATATCTATGGTAACAACAAACAACATTAATTATGTAAAACAATATTTCTGTGGAGGATAAAGGTGTGGTGTTCCTCTAACTAGAGGGAGGAGCCTCTAACCAAGCTGGGTGGTCGTGCTTGGTGGCCTGCGGGCCGAGGGACATACTTTGGAAGTTCTATATATTATGATTATTAAGCCATTTATTTATATTATGTCCTTTTTAAAGCCGGCTTTTTATAAAGGTAATTAATTATTATAATTATAAATAAATAAACAATAGAAACAAAATTAATGTCATTAAGAGACGTCTTTTGACTGAGATGATGATGTACTTTAATACAAATCGCAAAAGTTTAAAATTATTTAATTTATAAAATCTTCCTTCAACATATCTAAACCGTACATAAAGCGAGAAATCGGGTTATAACTCAGTCATACCCGACTGTAATTACAGATTGTGACGTCGCTCTGACGTCGCGATCACACCTCCCACTCACCTCAGACGCCACACCGGGCTTCGGCTGCATATAAATACGGAGGCACTGGGAGCGAGGGCCCCTCTTTCTGCATTCGGCTGGACAGCGGCAAGCAAAGCTAAGTGCACCAGCTACTCTGAACAACCACCGGAACCGAACCCTCAACAAGACCCATTACTATCGCCGAATCACACGACCCTGGTTCTACCTCTTTAACTAGTAAATATATAAATTTTCAATTTAATGCGTTGCTAAATGATGTTTAGATTTTCTTGACGAATTAAAGTGATTTTTAATTGTAACATTTAACCATGATTTTCATCCAACTACACCCAACGGCGACCAACGTTACAAGATGTCCTGAGCAAGATTACCTTAACGGCAGAAACGAACATTCGAACAATCTACAAAAGATTTACCCGTGACTCGAGGAAATAAACGTTCGAATTTTGTACGAACATTTTAATTTAGGGAAATTTGATAGGTAATTACATATTACGGGTTTGTACAGAAAGAAAGAGACGTAGGAATTTATCGATTGTAATATCCTTAAACATAGTGTGAGGTGGCGTTTGTTTCGTCCTATAATTTATTTTTAATAGCTTGTGACAAGATAAGCGTACTTTTATATTCTGAAATTCATCCATGTTATAGATACACACTGATGCAGAACAAAGCATCGTGTTCTTCGCACAAAGGGTTGTCTTTAGTATGTCTCGCATAGGCTTCTAGTTTAAAAATCTGGGTCACCAACCACTACACCTTTCGATATTTTGAATATATTGTGTTAAATGGATTGCGTGGTTATAACCAGACATATAGCAAGACTATGCCTTGTTTCTTTATCTACTAAGTTAAACTAGTTATTATTAAATGATAATTGATGAAGTTATTAATATAGATAAATGGATTTGCTAAAGGATAAAGGTAGAATCTGAAGCGGGAAGTTAGACGTGGCAAATTAAAAAGGTCAAAAAATGTTTCTATTTTATTTTTAAAACTTGTATTTCGTTAATTAACACATAACCTGATTTATCGTAGTTATAAGTTGTATAAATAAATGTTGCCTCATTGGAAAAACCCCAACCGCGCTATCAGGATTTTCATACCTTTTTATGTTTTTAACCTTCTAGCCTTACGCTTCCGCTGACCCCACTTTCGAAACATACGAGGTTGCGTAATTCTGTACAAAGTATTGAGTAAACAAGGATTCAATAACAATGTAAGCAATCGTCAGCTTATTGCAAGAACTCATTAACTGCAAAAAATCACTAAATACGTTTTTAACTCTAGTGGACTTCTTTTGACACATTCTACAGAAGGCAAAAACTCACTAATTTCTATCTAGTCAATTTTAGGCGTTACGGCCTTGCCATTAAGTCCATAACTGCAACTTTGGAAATCAGGCATTTACAAAAAATCACTAAGTTGTACAAGTTATATTTATTAAATAGATAAGTATTAAAATAACGACATTCATATTATACAGAACTCATTTTTACCATATACCATTACAACTCAACTTTATCGAAACAAGTGTAGCATAAATTATATAGCTTAGCATATAGCTTAGAATTAGGTTCGATAAAGTTCATTATTTGTATTTAATTACTTTCTGTTATGAATAATTGATCACAAGTGCACAATAAATAATGTTAATGAATTTTATCGAAATGAATTTTATATCAATCATAACATTTAAAATTTCCCTAAAATCATTTATTGTTTTAAGTTACCTACTACTACTAAGGAAAGGATCTTCCATTCAGCAAAACCGTAAGGAATTTAGGTATTTACTTTGATGATACTATGTCATGAAGATCTCAAATCCTGGAAACAAGTCGCAAACTATTTGCATCGGCAGGTTGTTGCGTAGATTTCGCAACTTCCTTCCAACTGCCACTAAGATTGCACTTGCTCAAGCTCTGCTTCTGTCTATAATTGCATACGCGGACGTCTGCTATCTTGACCCCACTGAAAAGCAGCTAGATAAACTTGAGCGTCTCCAAAACTTTTGCATACGATTTATATTTGGATTGCGCAAATATGGTCACGTTTCAGATTTTCGCAAACTCAAGTGGCTGCCAGTTCGTCTTTGCAGGAATATACACATTTTTACATTGTTACGTAATGTACTATTTAATCCTAATATTCTCCTTCTTATCTCAAAGAACGGTTTAAGTTCCTCCATGACACACATGTAAAGTCCTTGAGGTCATCTGCGCATCTAACGCTGGAGATGCCGAAGCATGCCACAAATTACTTCGACAAATCTTTTACTGTTCAGGCTGTGCGACTGTTATTTTATTTGTTTGGAAGAATTTTATTTGTTTGTCATATGGCTAGCACTGTTTTGTTCAATATAATACTAGTTATCCCTTTAATAAAATAAACATTTGATTAGATTTCGTTGTTTTATAACAATTTAAGCAATAATAATTCACATACGGAACAGACTTACTGTAGCCAGAAGTCATTAATATTGATTTTGTGTTTAAAAAAAAAAAACTTTGTAGGATTAGCGGCCCTCACTTGTTTTTATTAATGTACATATTAGGCTAATCGAAAACATTAAAATTTTCATCACCGTAATTATATTTAGGATAATACGGACAAAACAATATGACCACTATCCACATCGAACTAAAATACCGTTTATCTCAGAATAGTCAATATGTCACATAATGACTTCTTGCAATAAGCCGACGCAATAATTGACACAGATAGGGATCTCGTTTAGTGGTTACTTCTAGTACAGTACCTACTGACTTCAATACAAAAATATATTTCTGGTACGAGGAAAGTCAATCTATGTATATAAAAGCGAAAGATTACTAACTGTAAAAAAAACAAATGTTGAAGGAAAAAATTTGGTAGACACGTACATTAACTGTAACTTAGTTAAGAACGGATATTATAACAATACTTGTAGAGTCGAATGTAGACCCAGTAGATATCTGTTTTGGAGATAAAATATTACACGAGCTAAATCGTGGTACTTGTTCTATAAAAATCATTTTAGAGGTCAGATCAACAAATTTTTTATCTCTTGAAGTATGGAATAAACCCCGCTTAAACTTCATCACTGCGCTTCTTTTTGTAAACATCAATCCTGTAAAGTGTAAACGATTACTACCAATATTAATGGCAATGTATTATATTAACTTCCCACTAGCCCACTACTTCGTGAAGGACAACCTTCGTCCTCTACGAATGGTAGAAGAGACAGATCTCTTCTACCATTTGGAGAGGACGTTTTCCCAAGCAGTCTCTTATTACATAAAGACTGACTCGAGATATATTGTTATGTTTCTTCTATGTTATTTGTTTACAAAAGGAGTGGACTCAGTGTAAAATGAGCGAAGTTCTGCGTTTTATGTCATGGTAGTAAACTTGTAACAATTAGAGTGAAGGTTATCTCTTATACTAGTAAACATTTTACACCACATAAATTTATCAAGTCTAATTATAGTATGATTTCAATAGTAAATAAGGTATTATCGCAATCTGCAATGAGATGACTACAATCTAAAAAGAACACTCATTAGCGAGTGCTAAAATTTCCTGCTAGCTAGATACCTGCCAGAAAATATAATACTTAAATTGCTTATGCTATATCTATGGGCTTTAAAACATACAGTTTTACACACCAAATGAAAGTTTTTATACATTTTGGCTATACCTACTCCACCCAAATGGCTGTTCAACACCGCTCCGCTCATCTTAACTTGGGACACAACCCGCTCTGCTGGACTTTTGTTATCGAATCTATTACTGAGAGAGAGGATTCCTTGTAAAAATAATTTATTTAGGGCATTTGTCACGTTTCGTTACGCGGGATTGACTGGCGAGATAAATGTGATTAAATTAACAGTTTGCGATCATTCGAAGCGGAATTGTTTTCGAAACTTGAAATTAGAGACGAGCTTTGTATTGGACGACGTAATAAGTAGTTCAGGACCAAATACAAATACCTTATATAAATAGTCATTTCTAGTTTTATATCCGAACCGATGCATGATGACAACGCAGTGACTTCTGCCAATGTGTACATACTGAATCCAGCTGCTTGCAACCATTACAAAGTACTACAATAATATAGCAAATAATATGGCCTAGGGTTATTTTATTAATATACTTATATATATGTCTAATAATGGTTTTTGTTTTGTTGCAGGTATGTTGCTGTTTTATTCCGTCTTCACACGTTTAATATTAAAAGTACATCAAAATGGTAATGCTAAAGTCGGTGGCATAAGGGCAAAGTCCATTGGCACAGGTTTGATCTTGGATTTAGATTGTACCCACTAGGTTAGAGACAAAGAAGTCGCACAGCCTTTGAATAAGGTAAAGATGTCACAATGGTATGAGTATTTACAAAATTCTAATTCTTTAATATATTTTATAATGTTTCATTAATATTTGTTATATTACCTGCAATATAAGCAACAAACATAAACGTATTAAAACTATTTGATACAAAGAACATCCAGCAACAGAACGTAAACTGATTATTTTCTGTACCTAGGGCATTAATCTTAAGCACTTCAACAAATAAAGTGAGGGGCCATCTTAACTACTTCATTGGTATAATGCATTTATAATAGACATAATATTGTGCATTAGCTGTTTAGTATCTATCACAATAAGGTTTCGAAGCTACTCACTATTAAGAGGCACTACTCTATCAGTGAAGCTCGCCCGACAGCTACGTATTGTTTAAATCACAAATTAGCTAATATACGTGAGCCTTTTGTTTTGCGAGAGTCTCCATAATAAATGGAATGCGTAATTATAGTCAAGAGCTTTTTATTTTCCCGGTTTACGCGATAATTTTGTCAACATAATTCAGTTAAGATCAAAATTGCGACTTTAAGCGGGAAAACAAATTTATGTGTTAGATGGAAAATGTGGTTTTATTATGTAGACATTATACATACGTTACGCTTATAAATTAGGCGTGTGACGTATGCCTCTGCCTTTGATATTTTTGGATGTTATTTAAAACTGTATACAAATGGAATAAGAACCTTATATTTTCTTCTTCCTTTTCACTATGTAAAACCACAGTTGTATTGCAAGTCTAATCAGGTGGATACAGTTCCAAATAATATAATATGATGTAGGCTTATAGAAAACCATTTTTACAATAATTATAAGCATCTATGAAGAAAATGGCTTGAAACTATGGGTATACTCCAGCACTTGTCGAGAGGAGCGGCAGGGGGGGGTAGGCAAAAGTTTGTCATTTAATATTCTTAATCGGATTTTTTTTTCAGGTTTTTAGCCATAAGTAAATACGAAATGTCTGAAAAATTTTAGCTGTGGTCAAATCGGATAAATATGTTAATATAACTCGAAAACATTTTAGCGTGAGCGTAGTATTACATCATTAATCACTAATAGTAGACTGCTAATTTGATAAGCGTAGTTAGTTGCGATTAATTAGGTTTTATTAATAGCTTATTGTATGATTAATTAATTCGAATTGAGCTAGTACACTGGGTTCATTAGACTTTCGTAGAATATGTGAACCTAAAATCCAATCCTATGTGGAAGATTAACACGAAGTTCATAAGTAGGTACACAGCAAGACAAATGTTACCAGACGTGTTTCTAGGATTAAACCAAATAGAATAAACACAATTTCTACGAAAAGGCCCACTGCAGATTTAGGACCAACAACCTCCCTGTGTAAGATGTGGTCAACGCTTGATACATACCCCTATGCGGACTAAACATTGAAATTTATGAGAAACACCAGTTACTGTTTATCTATTTCGACTTAGCAATAAAAATGCTTTTAATACGGACGTAACGTTAGCCAATAAATAAAAAAAACGACTTTAAGTACCTCCGGCCATGGACTTATTCGGAACACGCTTTATATCGTCATTAATGTCTAAATACGAAAGTTAAGAAGTAAACATAAAAATAAATTCGTGACTTACAAATAGCAGCTCAATTTTTTATGCGGCGCGTAAAAAAATCGTCGAAAAGTACGTACCAACGAAACAGTTCGAAAAAAGTCAGTCGAATAAAAATCCACTCGGCAAGTTACGACTTTCGGAGACGTAAAAATAGGCCGATTTTACACCTCACAAGAACCTATAGTCGATTTTATATGTTCGCATAAAAATGGCATTCAATAAAAATTTTAACAGCCCGTGACAAGAAATCGTTGGCATCATCTTAGCACGTGTCTGTGTGACAGGTGCCGGACGGTCGCGTGAATGTCATTCGTTCTGTGGATTTGCGGATTTGCGTTCTGTGAATTTACCATACGGATTGTTAATGTTCAAATTTATAATACAATATTATAAGTTTGAACATTAGACACAAGGCTTTTTAAAATACGATTGACATAGATATACAGATCAAGGTTCGGCTTGAAAGTTTAGTTTTGCTATAGAAAACAAACTTATGATTATTGTAATGTCAAAGTTTGGAAGAACATTTTTTCGTACCTATAAATATATAAATTACGAAATTTGCCTCTAGGCAAATTTCGTCATTTCGTCAAAATAAGTTCATCATGAAAAGACAACTGTGATCTCTAGATCACAGTTGTCTTTTCATGATGAACTTATTTTTTAAAGTATTATTTCATGTAGGTGCAGGAGAATTTCCCGTGTTACAAATCATTGCATTGATTTTCCTAATATCAAAGTAAAATAGTATTACAGCGCTTTACGCCTTTCCAACTAATTTGACTGGAGGCTGTATTGACAGATTGCAGCGTAAGAGGCGGGGCCCATTTACTCTCTCCCTTGAATGTTACATTGCTCACAACACACATCACATATTTTATAGTGAAGAACAAAAAGCCAAAACCTTCCAACTTACACCAATCAACAGATCAGTCGAATTTACAAACTCTTCTGTTCGCATACGCAACAAAAGTTCCGGTTACTTATCCAATAATATCGCTTTATGTGTTCGTGGCAACTATTCACCACATTTGCAACTTGCAATACGCCTCTTAAAGGTACGAGATATTGTTTTCAATGGAACACGGGTTTATAGCGGTGGAAATATGAAGTTTGGGTCAATAGGACGACAGTAGGGTATCTTTTGATAGTAAAATAAAGTTTTGAGCGAATGTGTAGCGAATTTTGGACCTAAATGTTGTGTAAACCATGTATATAGATTATCATAATTTCAGAGGATTAAAGAGAGATTTGATGGGTGCTGTAAGTGAGATGAAAATTTGCGTTTTAATTTATCAATGAATCAGCCTATCGCCGTCCATTGCTGGACATAGGCCTCTCCCAACACGCGCCACATAACACGGTCCTCAGCTTTCCATATCCAGTCCGTTTCAGTCACCTTTTTCAGGTCGTCGGTCCACCTAGCTGTGGGCCGCCCTGCCGTACGCTTACCATACAGTTAATTGGCATTTACCGAGTATAATTCTAGCCCCCATGCCGGAGCTGACAGTTCTTAAAAAAATGTTTATGAACGTATAGCTTATAAAAGCATAAACTAAAACTTAAGAAAAGACACAGAAGGTAGTCTATAAATTTTAGCAAAATTGAGCGTAATTATCATAATAAACAGTAGCTTTTACGTTTTGAGACCATTAGAGTGTTTTGCATCTTACTTGGAATAGCATATCGCTAAAAATATATTGTTCGACGTATTTATAAAAGTTAGTATACCACCTCTCAGACAAGACGCTTTCCAAACCTAAGAAAAATTATACACGAACATCCTCACTAAAATAAACTGCAATAAAATCATAACTTTTCACTACTCATCTAGGATAGGTAATATAAAAATACTACGTGTAATTTAAATAAAATCCCCATACACATAATTTCATCAATATGATTTATATTACGGCCCTCATACACGATATCGATTTTCTGTTATTTTTGTGGCAGTCAAATAATGGAAAATACCGTCGAAATTGTATAACAAGTAGGGCCAAGAAAGTAATTATATTAACGTCTACTTCTCTTCAATTTAATTCTTAACATGGCCAGTAGCTTTCGATATTGAGTGAAAGTAGCTAGGGGTAAGGAATGCTTACTAAGTGTATTAACAAAATGTTCATTTTATGCGGTACCTTGTATAATTTTTGCATCCGATTTATTATATAAGTCGTATTGGATACCTACATAAGGTTAATGAAGTATTTATATGATAGAATATATAAAAAACTTTGGAGAGGTCAGTATTCATACGAAGAGTCATACTTGCACGTTACATACTCAACAATCACATGCTTTAAGCCAAGTTGAGTTTTTTTAGAAACCGGCAGTTATTATCATTTTCTTACGGATTTGTTTTTTATAATTATGTTATATTTACATTATTATATGAGTGTGCCTGGTCTGGCTGTATCATGAAAGCTATTTGGTGCAAATGATGATGATGTGTCTTAGGGTCGGAACATATCAGACGGAAGATGCGTCGACATATCTTCGGTCGCGTCGATTCCGTCAAATGAGACGGTACACATCTGACGGAAAATGCGTCGAGCGTATCTGGACACATTCGCTGAAAGTGTGGCTATTATGCACACATGTCAGTTTGTTCGTGCGGTGCCGTACTCAGGGCAGCTCAATATTTTACTGTCATATTCTTTTACCTCATCATTTTTCGTATTTCCTGATGTTATGTAGTCACTGAAGTCCTGTAGTTGTTTATATTGCAATTCGAGTTTGACTATTAAAAATATGTCGGACTTCGGAGATTTTTTATAGTAGCCAACAAGCTTTATTTGAATATATTGCCCATATAGATGGAGGTTCAAAAATAAAAGATGATGATACGATTTGGTTACGGTTTTTAACAAAATTTATACAAATGATACAGAAGGGGTTACAGTTGCAGCGCATTACACAAAATGTTTTCTACTCGTATGTAGGTATGTATGGAAATTGTTCCCATGGACCTTTAGCACCTCATACCTAAAAATTGGCCCACGATCCAAGCTAGCAAGTATGCGTACACTCATAGGCCATAGCACATACTAACACTACATTATTCTACACATTTCCTTTCTGAAAAAATAAGTAAGGTCTGGCGGTCCTGGAATCTTACTTTACAACGCGTCAGTCAAAATCACCGATATGGGAATGACATGGATATGGTATTTTCAATACCTACGAATTTAGCGTGCATACGTACGAAACGTTGGGCAAATAAAATGGCTGCCATTTGGGTTGTACTCCAGAATATAATCGATATCGATATGGAGCCAGTTAGAGGAAAATAATACATTTTTGTAGTAAGTTACTTTAGTTAGTTTAAATCTTTTGCCAGATTAGTTTATTCCATAATGCAAATGTGGGCGAACATGGCAAAGCGAAAGATGACCCTTGTATCAAACATGTAACAAAGTATTCTCTGGTAGCCAATATCGATACTGTGTCGCTGAGAAAGTACCGGACATGAATGGCACCATACATACGGTAATGAAACACACAGCCTAAAGCACTGATTCATCTGGTTTTAAGACATATTTATGCATAAAAACAAAATTATTATGTTCGATATACAATGATTTCACAGCAGATGTACCACAAACCTTGGCGAAAAATACGGCGACAGTGGCACGAATGACATTTCTAATAAAATATCGTCATGATTAATTTATTCAATAAATTATGGCTGTCTCTTTTTTCTGACAGAGATATCCCTAAGACAAAACGAGACAACACAATGTTTGGTGGCTTTATGTCGATTTCGTATATATGTGTATAATGTAATTTTTCTTTAAGTACTATTTGCCCTCTCCATGTATATTCCTTACTCAAAGGTCAAAATTCACGTGGTGCGTGGTGCGCGCGACGTCGACGGATAATGCGTTGACGGAAACGGAACAGACGCTGTACGTTCGACGTACTAACGGATCATCGGTCAGATGTGAAAGGTTGAACGTTTTTCTATATATTTGTATCTTTTGGCGTTACGCGACGGATCTTCCGTCAGATATGTTCCGACCCTTAGGGTGGTGGGGTGGAGGGGTAAGGAACTCGCGACAAGTTTTCATTACCGCTCAGCCTCATCGTCGCTGAAATTAAAATACGTAATTAATCTTCTGTTACATTTCTATAATGTTTAAAGCGCATTTAACCGCAACGAACCCCGTTACCCCGTATGTAGTTTCATTTACTAATACATCCGGATGTTCTTTATCCACGAATTGCTGTGTAGTTTATTACACAGAGTTAATTAATGTCAAACGTTCTCTGTTAATATTTAATTACGGTATCTCATTAAGAGTTTATTCGTATTTTTGTTGCTATCTATTATTTTAATTTTATTAGCAATAATAGCAATAATTAGCTGTTAAGTCGATTATTAAAGTATAAGAGATGTTATGAATATGATCAGTACAGACAACAACAATAGGTAATGAGTATCAATCGCATAATTCATCATCATCAGCCTTTGACAGTCCACTGCTGGACTAGGCCTCTCCTTTGAAAGGAGGAATTAGCCTACTATACCGCGCTGGCCAAACGGGTTGGTATAGGGCTTTTATCAAGTTTTCCTTCTCTTACAGTGTTGTTCTCTGCATAATATGCTCCCTCTGTCGGCTCTTACGACACCCTTCCGTATTCTTAATCCGTGTGGTGACGGATTAAGAATACGGAATGTCACCACTCCATATCAATCGCATAATTATTCGAAAATAAAGGTGAAATAATTTAAATTTGCCGACGTTTCGACATACCAGCTGTTGTTACGGGATTAATGACCGAAACTTATTAATTTCATTTAAATGACGATTTACCGTAAGACTTCATTTTCATTCCAAATACACGTACATTTGGAAGGTTCCCTTGACAAATAAAATCGTTTACAGCAAAAGGGAAAAACTATTCAGAGAAAATTCTATATTCGAGTGTCTATTATGAACTTGTATATAACTCGTGTAATACAATAAATTGTATGAACGTTACTGAAATGGAATACAGTACGTGACACGAAACACTTCTACTTATCTAACAACTTGGCGGGTCTCACGTATATTGTTATTTAAATATAAATCCCAAGCAATACAGCCAACGGAAAAGTTTAGTGTACAGCTATTCATGCACCCGCTAAAAACGAGTCTTAGAATTAATAACGAAACTAAGGGACCACCATTAGTAACATTTTTGAAAGCCTTTCTTTATCCAGGCACGTTTGATACCTAAAATCTAAAACCTTTGCTAAGCTATATTATAAATGTGAAAGTATGTTTGTTGATTCGATTTTCTTCAGATAAAAACAGAGTAACATATAGATGTGATTTCTTGTATAGCTTAACCCTAAGCAATCTAACTTTTAGGGTTTGGGGCGGACAAAACTGTGGACAACAGACAGTAGTGTACATATATTGTTGAATGTCTAAAGCATATTTAGGCACGTAACAAAGTTTAATTGCTGTACATTCATACACGGTAGGTGTAGCAAAATTCAAACCGTTTTTTTAATCTAAAAATAAAAGTTATCGATATTGTAATAGACTTTAAAAAGTAAACACGAGTAGGGTAAAAATTGATACCGCGTTGCTGACCGAAACTAAACTATGATAGCTATTTACTGAATAAATACACACAATAATATTTACGAACAAGAATAATTTGAGACTGTTTTGTTTCCACTATTACCAAAACATGGAAAACATTCGAATAGCTAATGAAAATACTGGTTAGTTTAGCGCGGGGTATTTAACAAAATACATTTTATCAACATTCGCAACAAAAGTCCAGACATATTTTTAAGGAATTTCAATTTTATTCTGTATTGGTAAGGGTTATTTTTCAGTGAAAGCCTTTGTATTGATATAACAAACTGTGTGGGGTGATTGTACAAAAAGCGGGTAGAGCCCGCTCATGCAAGCTCGTCGACTTTTTGTCAAACAAAACCGCGCTGGGCGAAATAGCACGAAAAATATCAACAGTATTTCCGACGGTCAACAAAGATGTAAAGGTTGAGATAAGAATGGTTCTGCTTTTAATTCAAAAGAGGTTTTAAATATAAATCACACGACTACTTTTGTTCTACTGACATTAAAATGGCGTATTTATAGCGCAGTCAAAGTGTTTCTTTTTAAATCGAGCTTTTATAGTTGAAGGCTGTTCTTGATCATTCTGTAATTCGTTATCTTATTTATCTTATTTTTATAACAACTTGTTAAGCAGAAATGGAGTAAATAAGATTTTTGTCTTGTCTTCAGTGAATAAGCAACGAGCTCTCAGCTGTTTTATCGCATAAGAAACACAGAAATGTCGTCAAATGCGTTATAAACTGCGGAAGATAAATATTTATTGATAGTCATGCTAGATCGCACTCTATGTTCGTAAACACGATGACAACTCTCTCTAGTTGGACGCTAAACTACCTAACAAAAGATTTGCTCTCAGCACAATCTCAGGCACGCACACAATACAAGAAATACGTTGACGCTTCAGCAACTAAATGACAATCTAATAGTGCAACTTAAGGCTAAATAAAATGCCACTAAAAAGGTCTCCTCTTTTTATGATTAAACTATTTAGTGAATATATATTTTATCATACCTAGGCTTCAGAGGTCTGACAAAAATCATATGTCACCGCAAACAGCAGGTGTCTACGGTTGTATCAATTTTATTGCGGCCGAACACGGTGCGTCCACTGAAATATAGTTCGGTCCAGTTGACCGACCCCACAAACGTCCATGTTGTTATCAATTGTAAAACTGCGGTAGTATACCACAATATTGGGCATTTCCCTTTCACGTGCGTACGCAGTTGAAATGTTTAATTTGTCAAACAGGTTAGACCTTTAAATAACTTGACTATTTTTTTTTTTGCTATTTATTATTATGTAAGTATAGAAAAATTATTAACTATTGACTCGCGAATAAATAAAAGTATTAAAACTATAAAAATAGATCGTAGGTTTATTTCAGGAGATATCAATTTAAATACTAAAAGGCTCAATGCCCACCCTGGACAAATCTTATTATGATGAGCACTATGATATTGTTATGTTCTGTGTATGGTTGCAATTTATCTATAATATAGGTATCTATATATTTTAATACACTAAATGATGTTTGTTAGTTAACTGGTTACCATGCTACACGCTCTACCTAGTTTGGTATCCATTGACCATGTGTGAGAAGCCCTAGGACGGTATTATTATGAAATTAAAAGTTGTATTTGTAAGTGTCTTTATGATTATTCTAAAGACATTGCATACATATTTACACCTAGAATACTATCGACAGTTTTATCGTGGAGTTGCTTTATGAATCTTCGGAACTGTTAATACGAGCCGAGTACGGTAGCTTAAATAAAATATTATTACGACGCCAATATTTTGTACGGTAATGATTTTTATATAACTCGGTTTTACCTGAACGAATAAATTTGCGTCTCATCAGAGCTTGTTTTGTAGATGTGTTTAAAATTTGAATGCTTTTTTCATCTCATCGTCGAATAGTGGATTTCTTAAAATGAGTATAATAGAAAATAGTAGCATTGTTGAAAAATAAATAGCATTAAAATGTAATGTGCAACCATCCGCAATGTTAAATGGGACTCAAAGTCTAATTAACCGAATTTATACAGTGATAAAATTAAGAGAACCTGCTCAGTACGATACAATCTGCGATAAGCAAATTGTGTGTGTGTAATTTCCATTTCTCTCCTATATATTTTTTATGTTTTAATAACAAGTATGGCTTTGTTTCAGAAATATTAATGTGCTTCGATAGTCTTATTTGTGCAAAAGAAAAAAATATGACTATATATTATATTGGTTATCCGATCTATTATTAATATTTAACATCGATGGTCTTTCCTTGTACAGGAAATATCGGCTGGCGTCCTGGACACGGCTCGATTGTGTAAATAAATCTTTATGTTCAGGAACTCATAGGATTAATTTTATTTTGTTCTTCTCTTACCTTTGATGTAGTTTGATGAAAGTTATATTGTTATATCAGAATGTTATTTTAAGACGAAGTCTGTTGTGGTTACACTTAATAAAGTCCACAAGCTACTGATATAGCGGTATATTTGCGGTATTCGGTTCATAAAATTTGGAATAATAATGTGCTTTTGATATAAACTAGAAAAGTCTAACTTGATAATACTTTGTAGAAATCAAATATTTTGTTGAGTGGGTATATAACCTCAAAGAGATCTTTCTTTTCCGTAATACAGCTGATTTCAATAACTCATTGGTTCAAGCAAGACCCTTAGCGAGCATTTATGTTTCGAACATAAGTATGAATTTGATTTTCAATAATAATTATCTTCCCGAAACTTTAAAACGATCTGAATTTTGTACTTACTTATTATAGGTTAGCTGTCTATTAAATTATTTTTACGTTCATAAATGTTACCATGTAACCGAAATGAATTTGAATTTACACGACAGCTCAAACGATCAGGCTGAATTCATCCGTATCTTCATTATAAGAACCATTAATAAATCAAATATTAAAAAGAAAACCTCTTCCCAAACCCTCAGATGTGACCTGGATTTATGAACGTATAAAATATAGGTTGGTTTTCGATCATTACATGACAGCGCAAGCAGGCTGCACTGATCCGTATCGCCATTAAAATATTTCGCGCGCTAATCTCGAGTGGCGCGACCTACGGATCGGATGCGCTGAAACCCTAGAGTACTGGGAACGTTATGCGGTGACTGTCACCGACATGTTGGCTTTAATTATTTACTGTTATACTCACGGCTTTGCCTACAATTTAAATTATACCGTGTATAATGTCATATATATAATGAAAGGATAAAAATCATAAACCTTGTGAAACTACCCATCATCTTATTTAATAAAAACATTAGCAAGCGGGTAAATTTTAGTAATTGGATGGCTACTGGAAGATACTTCGGCTTTGTGGAGTAAATTCCAATCAGAAATCGTAGCCATTCTCTTAAGTGAATTTGCATGAGATTAGTTTAACCATATAGGTAGTTATTAAACAGAAAAATCTACATATATCCTGTGCAACAGGTGAATGAGGCTACGGTTTAAAATAATTTGCCAAGTTTTTTAATCAAACTGTTTATTCTGACAAAATGTTAAAACCACCTGACACGGATTTCCGTCAGATCCGTGTCAGGTGACACGGATCTGACGGAAATCCGTGAGATCCGGAGGTGACCTACTTTCAAAACAAGGTGCCACTTATCATTTCGAATTCACACCCTATTATTTTATTTCTCTTACAAAATATTATGTGTAATATTACCGTGACACTAACCCTTTAAAATGACTGCGGAAAAAATATGTCAGAGCCGCGAACCCGATACGAGTCGCACAACCGGCTCGGTCAACGCTATCTATAGGGTTACGGTAACGTGACGCCGGTAAATCGCGTTCGAAAGTAAGGGGAATGAGGCTGGAAACGCAGCTTTGTTTATTTATAGACTTGCCAGGTTTGCGTTTCGATTGCACACCCATTGTTCGTGTGGTTTTGTGACCTCCGTTTTGTTCGTGGCCAACAGTGTGTTTAAATGATACGTGTTATAAAACATGGAACATTTCGGTCTAATTAATTTATTATGAAACATATTAAATTGTTGACCTTAAGCAAAAGTAATTCCGCCTAACTTTACCTACCATAGAGGTTAAGGAAAGTCAAGGAGAACGGCTGGGATGATAAAATATTTTGCCAATTTTCTTAAAAGTTTTGAGACCTATTTTTTACTTCTGAGATTAGTATTATAACTTTCGTTCATAATTGACACACTTAAAAGTTTCATTGCTTTAATATATTTGGTATAATTTGTTTAAACTATAATTTACTTCAGTTGACTTTTCTTCATCTGCTGCTGTATCGAGATTTTCTGAAATTTGTTTTCGTCTCGTATATAGCAGCCTGCGGCTTTAGTTGGTATATAAAATCTGACATTAGGATTAACCGCAATATTGAAGAAGAAGAAGTGCTTTACTTTTTTAAGTAGTCTGGGATCATAGATCTTGATTTTTTTTAAATACCTAATACAGTAAAGCCTTTATAAAGGTAGACAAAATTCCGCTTTTTTTCTTAAGGAAAATAAGCACATGCAAAATCAAATTTTACGTTATTTCGAAGGGGAGTTTCCAACATACATGGCCCACCCATACATTCACATTAACTGTAACACATACGTGGTTTGTAATTCAAAACTTTAGTTATCGTATGACAGCTGCAGACAACCAACACCCCGGCCTTACACGTAACCTAGTTCATAGAAGAGACCTAACACTAGTGGGTGTATTGAGTTTCATAATTATGATATCTTAGATATCACGTTAAATTTAAAAGCCAGAATGTTAGGAGCTATTCTCGTCTTTATATAGTACATATATACATATACTCACGCCGTTTTCCCTTCGGGGTAAGCAGAGACAACAGAACGCCACTTGCTTCTATCCTTATAAACCTCACGCGCTTCCTCTACACTCATTACTCTTTTTATACATGCTCGCCGGTTTCGGGTGCTTCGGAACTGTAGATAGTGTGATACTTTTGAGAGATTTTGCAGAATGTAAAGCTATTTACGAAGAAATCTTTAAGTATATAAATTGAAATATATTTGAAATAATAAAATAGACCGACTTCTCAATAACTGCATTCGATTCATTTACAATCTTCGCAAGTATGACCACTTGTCTACTTACCGTACCGAACTCAAATGGCTACCCATTCGTCAACAGCGTAGCTTGCGTGCTCTCTCTACTCTATTCTCTTTCCTTAATTCTCCTACCTCCCTACTTATTTATCTTCCTATCTAAAGTACTTGTGCTCAAACCACAACAAAGATCTTCGCTCCGCTAATAACAGACTTCTTCTATTTCCTTCCCATTCAACCAGTTTCGTGAACTCCTCCTTTTTTGTTCAGTTTTTTCAACTCTGGAGTACGCTTCTTCTTGAGATCAGTATGAGCAGAAATTGGCTTTATTTTAAGGCAAAAGTTCGTGAACTATTGGGTCAATTGGCAGTATCTTCAGTACCTTGAGACATTTTATTTATTTATGTATATATTTTTTTCATTCTTATATGTATCTATATACATACATATATCTTATTATATATGATATATATACACATACATTTATTTATATATTTTATTTTATTTTATTTATATACTGACGATATCTTTTAATTGCATTAATTATATTTGTAACTAATAAAATTCGGAACGCACCTACAAACTGACTTTTCTGCATCACCCTAGGTTGACTGTTAGAGAATGCCATCGGCATTAAGTCCGCCTATGTACATGATTTTTATTGTGCAAATAGTTTAATATAAAATATAAAATAAATATTAGATAATATATCATCGTACTGGCTGAATGCTGGCGGCTCAACATTGGTCTGTGTTGAGAGCCTTGGGAGAGGCCTGTGTCCAGCCCCCCCGTGGGATCTCCACCTTGTGGTGGTGGGGGGGCTCAGTAACCGTGGATTGGTCACCCGCGGTGAAGCTAAGAGGGATCCAGGAGTGGACGCTCCGCGTGGGCTTGAAGGGGCCTGCGCAGGATGCGTCCAACGGTGCGGGTGCGGGGGACAGTTCTGTCTGTCCCTCGCAGTCGGGTGCGGTCGCGGGAGGAGAGGCGTGTCGGTGTTGCGTTGCCGCGCGCCCTATCTCCCGCGACCAAATGGGGGCGCACCATTCGATGCGTCGCGGTGGGGCCGCAGAGGAAGGGGAGATGCGGTGTTGCGTTGCCGTCCTCCCTATCCTATGCGGCCGCTGGGCGTTTTGGCGGCGGAGTCCAACACCTTAATCCGTCGCCAAGGGGGTTTTGTTCGGGGCCCGCCTGACCATCTGGCGGGCCAATACCCGTCGGAGGGTGGCGACGAGTGCTTTGGTGATGCCCCACCCTCCGACACACGGGTACATGGCGGAAGTCGAGGTGGTTTTTAGTGGAAACACCACATACTCCGGCTCTTATTTCCCCCAAGAGTCGGAGATCCGAAGGGATTTTCCACCTCGTAAAACAAAAAAAATAAAAAAAAAAAAAATAAAGCCTGTGTCCAGCAATGGACGTCTCTGGGCTGAAATTATGATGATTGTTTGGAGCTTATTTTTGTAAGTCGGTATAGAAATTAAGTATTTACAAAATTAGTACAAATTGGTAATAAATTATATCGTTGTAATGTATTACTACTTAAAATACTAATACATTTTGGCAGGCTCATAATAACTTCAGAAGACTATCTTCAAATTCTCTTAAGGAAATTTAGTGGTATAAAAAAATTCTACGTATAGTCTTTCGAATTTAATAAGTATCTTATAACAGAATAACTCGTTAATAGGGTTGCTTCCACGAAGAGTCCAATTACTCGGAAATATTCGGCAAAAAATATTTAAGGAAAAACGTCTTCTTAATTAGAAGACAAATGTTCCTGTCGGCGCTTTTATAATTTCCTGTCTTTTATATGATAAGGAACTACGTCGGTAAATTACATTATATATCATAAAACAGCGTACGTGTCATAAAGAAAGTTGAGTTTATATGAAAGATTCGTGCGTTCGTTTTACGTAATTAAAGGACACCTTGATAACTATTTCGGTACGGGCAATTTTCTAAATTTCACAACTCTAATAGTGTATTCGAGAATTAACTAGTACATGATATATTAAGATCTGTTCTGGCCGCAATAACTTAGTTGAGATACCAACAGACGCCGTGCAGAAGGTAGGGCTTTGTATCCACGGCGAACACCACTGACTTTTCAAAGTTATTGATTGCCCATTATGTAGAAAAACTTTTATTATTCATTCTACTTTATTGTGGATGTTGATTATTGGCACAAAACGTAGTCCAGTCATTATTCTAATGTTTAACCTATATTACAGGAAAGTTTCATCAAAATCCTTTCTGTGACTTTTGCGTAAAAGAGTGCCCATCTCTTTGCGTCCTAGAACTTTTGTGTCTATAAAAGTAGAAGGATAGTTTTCTCTATAAGTTCAACCCGCAAGCAAACTTATACAAGTATTCTCTTTAATATGACGACACTGTAAAGAAAAATTCGATCGCTATCTTACTTCGTAGAGTATCGTTTACTCAAAGTTCACAACAGAATATCAATTATAACCTACTTAGCCAACTAAACTGCGGAGTACACGGCGAACTTCTATTCATCTCTTGGAGAAAGTGTATCGGTATTTTTGTTCGAAACTCTGACAGGTTACCACATAAAGTTTGCTAAAAGGTTTCCCGATGCTAAACGACTTCGTACGACGTCATGTATCTGTTTTATTCTAGCTTTTATAAGATAACCAGCTTTTGGTTTCACACGCGGTTGAAATGAATGTCAAACTTAAAGAAATAATACTTTTCAGTAGCAACTTTTGCCCCCTATTCAACAATTCTTGTAAGCTTTTAAGCCGTAAGCGTATGTCCAAATCTAAGGTCAATTTTTTGGGCAATTCATCAAATCCGAATGTGCAATTTTATCGTTAATACAGCTGAAAATACTTACATACATACTCTTTAATTTGTAATATTAGGCAGGTATTTTGGTTCCTTGGCTAAAGTTGTACCGTATTTCAGAAGTGCGTTGGTTTTCCCTCCGTGTGATCTCCACCTTGTCATAGTGAGAGGGCTTAGTAACCGTGACTTGGACACCCGCGGTGAAGCTAAGAGAGATCCCGGGAGCGGACGCTCCGCGTGGGCTTGGAGGGGGCCTGCGCAGGATGCGTCCAAAGGTGCGGGTGCGGGGGACAGTTTTGTCTGTCCCTCGCAGTCGTGCGCGGTCGCGGGAGGAGAGGCGCCGCGCGACCTATCTCCCGCGACCAAATGGGGGCGCACCATTGTTGCGTTGAGGTGGGCCGCACAGGAAGAGGAGATGCGGTGTTGTCAGGTTGTCGCCCTCCCTATCCTCTGCGGCCGCTGGGTGTTTTAGGGGCGGAATGTCAGGGTAGAATGCTAACGTGACCCCCTGGCGCCCCCAAAATGGCGTTGAAGTATGCGCTGTGGTTTTAGTGGGTATTACGGAATTGCCCTCCAACCGTCGAGTCCCACATACGTGCGTAAATGTATTTCCACAGCGAACAGAAAAAAAGTGCGTGGGTTAATTCACGTAATTAACATACTCCTTTTGACTGTAAAATAATCCCCTACATGAAAGTTACGTAGGTACTAATAAGCTGAGATGTTATTATTGACTACAAGTTGATACTTTAATCATGAACTTTATAACTAGAACTTGCCTTAATTTTCGAGTGTTAAAAAATTTAATTTTCAGGTACCATTATATGAAAAATTTTCTTTTCTTTGACTTCGCAGAATCTAAGTTCTACATTAGTTTTATAAGTTACTTATTCAGTTCACAAAACTGTTAGTATAACATGTTTTTATAGAGGCAGTAGTTTATTGGAAGTTGACCAAATCTTTATATTTTTATAGCAAATAGATCACGCAAAGCACTAAATTATAGAAAGTTATGAATCTGAACAACGATTTTGTGATACCAATAAAATATTCATAACATACGTATGTACAAATATAAATTTGTTGATGGCATGCTAACCACGTTAAACGAAATAAAATACGAGACTATGTGGTGATTTACGACACTAGAGTCTATATACTACTGTATACATACGAGTTTAAAAGGGACAAGTCACTTACTCACTCGGTGGACATGCAATCACGACAACAACGAAATCAATAATCAGCAATATAATTATATAAAATTCTTACGTTACCGAGAGTTTCTAGAACTACTTACTTCAGAACCTATATGGCGCAAGAGGCTAAAATTCGGCATGCATGTCCCTTATAGGGGTCCACTAAGGTAGAAACTTCCAGTAATATCAGCGGGATTAGGCAGAAACGGTTACATTAAAATATGGGCGTGTTGCTGCGGGGTATCCTCTAGTAAGTTATAACGGGTTAGCAGCTACAATAGAATTTTGCGAGAACGGTAATCGGACCCGATAGTTGTTGAGTTAAACCAATGGTGCATGTAAAATCGTAGGGAACAGCTTTAAACAATAATATGCGTTTGATTTTTCATAACATCATTTAATACAACGGCTTGTGCTAAAAGGCCCTAGACATTTGTTCAACTGTAAATCACGAAGCACTCGGCGTTGCGGGTAAACAATTTACAAGTAGGTAATTTCTATTGTAATTAAATCATAGTAGCTGGGTTGTTCAATAACGCATTTTTAATGCGACCTTGCATAGGTACCAGATCTTTTTATTGATCATATGAATATAAACTAAATACTATTTAGCATGTCTTGACGGAAAGCGGCGATAGCCCAGTGGTGTACGTAACGGACTGCCGAGACGATGGTCTCGGGTTCGATCCCCAGGTACCCTGGCACACACCTCTGACTTTTCGAAGTTTTGTGTGTATTAAAAACGTTAATTATCGCTCGCTTAATAATGTGCCTGGTAGATGGCAATAGGCTCGCCCTCTATTACATTGGGACCGAAACATAACTGGCGAAAAGTGGGTGTGTAATACACCTCTGCCTACCCCTTCGGGGATAAAAGGCGTGAAGTTATGTATGTCTCTATGTTATGTGACGGAAAATTATAAACACCAAAACTGAATTATTTTGTAAAAGTCGTAGAAAGTTGTACAATGGTTGCACAGTTGTTGTTATAAGAACAATAAGTAATAGATCGTGTCGTGACTATGTGTTGCCCAAGCTTAATACTATCTGAATGGCGGGCGTAAAATGCCGCTGTCGAACCCAAAGCAAGTGGTATTTACTTTAGTACTTTTTGTAATGGCATGGGGCAATAGAATGTCGTAGGATAATTATTTTTGTTGTAATATTTAAGGTTGCTACACGACAAACGGCAGCTATTAATGTCTGCCAAATGAAAGACAAAAGTTTTGTTATTTTTATGTTTTATATGCCTATTCACGCATTTGTAAATTTGGTCTCCTAGTTTCAGCACTTATTTATATATTACTTACAAGAAATCTTATACTCACGTTTTGATTTATTACGTATTATTCCTTTTTTATACACCAATATTTTGTGTGTACGCAAATAGTCTGGTCCTTGGCCGAGGCCTTAATTACTAATAAGACAAAAATAACACGTTTGTACTCTAATTTAAACGTGGGAAACATAAATGTGAGGCTCTTTTACATAAGCTTCATTATAAGTTTGTCCTTTATTAGATACTAGAGGACGCCAGCAGCTACGCCTGCAATTTTTTTAAATTTACCCGTTTTGGCCGATCCCGTGGGAATTTCAGGCAATCCCTTCTTAGTGCACACCTGCAATCCCCAAGGAACATACATGCCAAATTTCAGCTTCCTGCGCCCAATAGTTTCGGCTGTAGCATGTCTGTCAGTCAGTAAGTAACGCAAGGATTTTATATATTAAGATTAGTTAGGTCTTTTTGGTGACTAGAAAACCAACCTTATAATAAGATAACAAATTCAGATAAGCAACATTTTATGCCCACCCCTATCTTGCATAAACACCTCACGATTTAGTTCCTTACTCCGTCCAAATGCAACGCAATTTTAAAACAAAATTCACTTTAGTACCACGCAATACCATTAAGAGTGAATAGAGAGCAAATTGAATTTACCTTTGTGCAAACTGTTTCTGGGATAGATGCATGAATTTATGTGGGTTTGGTTGCAGCATGCTTTTTAATACTGGTTATTTTGTTATAATAGGAGTCTATCAATACCAAACCTTGTTAAATCAAGATCATATTGTTATGTCTGTTTCGGCGAACTGAATATTCCTTGGCGATTTGGGCAAAGTGGACTGTGAGGATTTGGGTTCTTATCGACTAGGAAACGAAAGGGAGGAAAAGTGTGTGGGATAGGAGGAATTATAGGATGCGGAAGGATGAGGGCACACCTACCTTGCACATCAGTCTTCTTCTTCTCAAATGGCAGCCTCCCGGTGTCTTCGAGAATCCTGAAGCTGCGTTGAATCACTCCACTACACTCGCGCGTGGTTTAGTTCTCGTTATATTCCGGGAGCGGTAAAAAAAATATGGTGGTGCGGTTCAGTGCGGTACGGTGCGGTCTTCGTCGCGACACGGATTATTCTCGACTGTCTCTCGCGTCGATGAACGCGGCGACCAATCCGCGAAAGGCGTGCCCCTTCTAGGGAATGGGATGGACAGGGACGGAAACAAAAGGCATCGCCCGCATTGGACAAGCAAGCTAAGAACGATTGACGTTGATGTAATTAGTTATCGATGGAAAGGTAGATGGCGCTACCATATCCCCCCGGCCCTAAAGGGTTACCTTTAAAAAAAATAAAATTGAACTTAGCTATGTTGGGTGTACTACCGCATAACCCATCAATAGGCTAAGACAGCGATATGATAATAAAATTAATCTAAATTAACTTTAGCGAAAATTACAAACGCAATTATAGCGAAAACTACAAACTAAATACTAAACTAAGAGGTAGATCCAACTTCAGGCTAGATCTCACTGAGTTGGAAGCGGACAGAGACGTACAACAGGACGCACGTAGCTTCCCTTCGCGGTTTTCACGGTAACAACGCGGGTCGTACCGTCCTTGGAAGTATGCAGTTTCTCTACGATGGCTAACGGCCATGAAAGCGGCGGAGCATTATCATGTATTATGACGACCAACGTACCCTCCTGTATAGGGGATGCAGGACTATTCCACTTAGATCTAGCCTGAAGCTGGTGTAGATATTCCGCACGCCAGCGCCGCCAGAACGACTGCACGAGTTTATCCAGCAGAGTATGTCTCTGGAGCAAGCTTGAAGAGTCTGCTTCAGGAGCCGGAAATGACGATAATGGCACTGTGTTTAGAAAATGTGCAGGGCTTAACGCGGATGGTTCTGCAGGGTCACTACTCAATGCCGTGAGCGGACAAGCGGTGCAAGGTAGGTGTGAGGGAATTATAGGATGCGGAAGGAGGAGCCTTCCGCATCCTATAATTCCTCCTATCCCACACACTTTTCCTCCCTTTCGTTTCCTAGTCGATAAGAACCCAAATCCTTACAGTCCACTTTTCCCAAATCGCCTAGGAATATTCGGTTCGCCGAAACATTTTTTGATCCATACGAGTCGGATTCATTACGTTTTATACGTAACACCTCGTTATATCTCTATACCTAGGCAGTTATAGCACCTAGCTATACTCCTAGTCCATTCACATAACCGTCACATGGTTGTTTCCGCACGCATCAGTAGGTAATATACTTTTATGTAGCTACCTACTTACCCAATTATTATTTCTGGAACTATCACAGTTGTCTAGAAAATCTCATATTTCAAGCACCTTTTAATTCCACCGCTTTAAAGTGTTACCTACTTAGGTAAAATAATAGGTACTTTAGGTATTCTTATTTTGTTTCGGTCTCATTAGCTTATACTTACGTAAGCATGTCACAGCAAAAGAAGTCACGCGTGTCGGAAGACAAAGAGATGACAAGCTTTGAAGCAAAACGCAATATTTTATTTGAGCGTATTCAAAACATTTACGAGCGCTTAAAGACCGCCGTCGCTTCTGACGGTAAAAGGGAGTCATTTCTCAGTTATTGTATGACAGTCGATAGTATTCGAACAGATTTTCATAAGTTGTTAGACGATTATAACGCAAGATTGCTTTCTACTAATTCTGATGAAAAACCAAATTATCAGGCGTACACCTCATTCGAAGATCTTTATTGTATCATTAAGCGAATACAATCACAATTGGAGGGTAAATATTCGGCACAGCCCGTCTCAGCGGCTCACACGCCGAGATTACCGCCAATCGAGATTATGTTGTTTGACGGAGATATATGAAATTGGCCGTTATTCTATGCGAGTTTTAAGTCCACAGTGCACGATAATGGTTCTCTGACAGATGCTGACAGGTTGTACTATTCAATAGGTAAACTGTCACCGAAGGCCCAGTCCGTATTTGCAGGTGTCACACCCAGTGCTGAGAATTATCAGGTCATATTTCAGTCACTACTTGATAGATATCAAAACACTCGCTCCTAGCGTCTACCTACTTTGATCAAGCTTTAAATCTTAAACTGTCCGGCAACGCGTCTGTCGCGAATTTCCAGCTGTTTATAGATAACTTCGTTACCGCGGTTAATTCTCTTAGGAACTTAAAATTGGAAGATCTTTCCGACTTTATGTTGCTTCAACTCGCTTTAAAGAAGTTTGACACTGAAACAATTCGCGCATTCGAGATGAAGGAACGCAATAATAAAATACCTACACTAGATAGTTTTATTTCGTTCATCTAAGATCAGTGTCGAATATTTCATAATACTCAGTCTAATTCACCTAGCCCGTCTAATACTAACAGCAGCAAACAAAGGTCGAATAAAGCGCGAAATAGTTATAATAACTCGGTCCCTAATCCGCAATCTTACGTAACATGCTCGGAATCTAATAATAATAATTCACAGAAGTGTCTGTGCAGTAATATAGTGCACGACCATTTCTATAAGTGTCCCGCCTTTAATGGTTTAAATCCAACTGCTCGTTTCAAGTACGTAAAAGATAACAAAGCATGCATTAATGGCTTAAGTATAAAGCATAAAACGAGTGATTGTTCTAGTAGGACGAGATGTCGTTCATGTAATCAACGACACCACTCATTATTGCACTTCGATGAAGGTAGTCTGTTGTCAAGCCAAGCCGCTAACCTTGACACACTTACGTCGCAGGTGCAGGCCACGATAACTGCGCCTCCCACGATTGAGAATGAAATATTGTTGTGTACGACATCCATCGCGCGGGCAACGCGCACGCGCGGACGGCCCTCGCGCATCTATAATGATCCGCGCGGGGCCAAGCCGAAGTATATGGCGTCCAAGACGGTACTGTTAGCGACAGCGCAAGTTATCGTTTATGATATTAATGGATCGCCGCACGTGGTACGTTGTCTACTCGATAGCGCATCTCAGACCAATTTCATAACATTTGAGTTGTTCAAACGCCTCGGATTGTGGAATAACTTTAAAAATACTAACTCAGTAGTCAAAGGGATCGGCGGTTCAGAAAAACATTGCAAGGGTTCCGTAGATATTAAAATACATTCGTGTTTTGATAGGGATAATAATTTTAACATTTCTTCGCTTATCGTGGAACGTATCACGGACGCATTGCCGAACGCTAATGTAGACGTAGCATTACTCACTCACATCGAGTCATTGCCGCTGGCAGACTCAGAGTTTGCGAATCCGGCAGACATTGATGTTGTGATCGGAGCTGCAATATTTCCACATTTGCTACTAACTAAAGTGGTACGTAGTGAGCAACATAACTTACCGCCCGCTATTGAGACGGTATTTGGGTATGTGATTATGGGTACCGTACCTACGTTACATACTTCTCAATATATTACGTCTTGCTGTTGTTCTGTTCTTCAAGAAAATAATATTGATTCTATTCTCAAGCGATTTTGGGAGCTTGAAGAGGTTACCGCACCGCCCTCGATGAGCCGTAAGGATCTCGAGTGTGAAGAACATTTCCGTGCTACCACTGTTCGTGACGACAGTGGCAGATACGTTGTGGCGTTGCCATTCTATGGTGACCCTTATTCGTTAGGCGACTCGTACGCTGCTGCGCTTAGACGTTTCCATTGTTTGGAACGTAAACTTGATGCATCACTTAAGTTACGCAGCGCCTATAATGACGTCATTCGTGACTACATAGATAAAGGCTTTTTGAGTTTAGTTCTAAACAACGAGGGCAACTCTCTACCCTCATATTAAATCCCGCATCACGGCGTAGTCCGCGAAGATAAAACCTCTACTAAACTTCGTGTGGTTTTAGATGTTAGTTGTAAGACTACATCGGTTCAGTCGCTTAATGACATTTTGCACGCCGGCCCTAATCTAAAGGGTGATTTATTTAACATCATAATAAAGTTTCGTCTTTTCCAAATCGCTCTGTCAGCTGATTGCCGCCAAATGTTCCTCAATATCGGCGTTTGCGAGTCTGACTGTAGATTTCAACGGATTTTTTATCGTTTTAACAATAAGGAACCTTTATCTGTGTATCAGTTCAATCGTGTTTGTTTTGGACTCAAGTCTAGCCCATATCACGCGTTACGAGTTGTTCGCCAGTTGATCGCTGTTGAAGGCGATCACTTTCCCGCCGCAGCAGCTGTTGCTACTTCCGCTTTGTATATGGATGACAGTGCCTGTAGTGTCATATCCGCTCCGCTAGCAATTTCGCTTTGTGAAGAGCTTATTCAGCTTTTCAAGCGAGGCCAGTTTGATCTTGTCAAATGGACAAGCAACTCTAAGGAGGTTCTCGCACGCATACCAGATTCTCATAAAGCTTCTACAGACATTGAGTTTGAGAAGTTTGTACCGCATAAGGTTCTCGGTTTACGCTGGGACAAATCCTGCGATAGTTTTCGGTTTGACGTCTCACCACCAGATGATAAGTGCACCAAACGCACTATGCTGTCCACAGTGGCTCGACTATGGGACATAATGGGTTTTGTGGCTCCCACAATTTTGTACGCCAAGCTCTTGATCAAAGAGCTTTGGCTATCAAAGTGTGAGTGAGATGAAACACCCCCTGACCATATTATCGCCGCTTGGGGCCAGTTTTGCATTGAGCATACCGCACTCAATCAAATTACTATTCCGCGTCATCTTGGGTTGGTAGATGGATGTACCATCAACTTAATAGGTTTCGCTGACGCCAGCGAGCGTGCTTACGGCGGAGTCGTATATCTGCAAGTCCGCGTTGGTTCTAACTACTCGGTGCAGTTAGTTTGTGCCAAGTCTAAGGTCTCGTCTGTTAAAACCATTTCGGTTGCGAGACTGGAGTTGTGCGCGGCCCTTCTGCTGTGTCAGTTGCTCCGCAAGGTTCAAGACACAGTTTTGCCCCACTACCCTATTAATAAAATATACGCATTTTCTGACTCCAAAGTAGTGCTCGCTTGGATTCATTCTTCTCCTCACCGCTGGCAGACTTTTGTCGCCAACCGCATTAGTAAATTGATTGAATTTGTTCCTGCTACTTGTTTCAATCACGTCGCGGGTATTGAGAACCCCGCTGATTGCCTGTCTCGTGGTGTTACTCCACTTAATCTTCTGCATCATCCATTGTGGCATCGTGGACCTTCTTGGATTTCCCATGATCCGTCAGAGTGGCCCGTGCAACCCTTTGACCACAGTGCAGAAGACGAAGATGTACCCGAATGGAAGTCTGTTTCTTATCCCGTGATTGCTGAGGTTGCGGCGTCTCCCATCTATGCACTCGCACTACGCATGTCATCGTGGTCTAAGTTACTCCGGCCCTTGGTTTATGTCTGTAGGTTTCTTAGGCACCTACCTAATGGGACTTTTGTATCAAGTACTGATATCAAATTCGCAGAATATAAGTTACTACGAGCTATACAGGCTGTTAATTTTAGTAACGATATTCAAAATTTGAAAGACAATGTACCTTGTTCTCCCGCTATCCTTAGACTCAAGCCGTTTCTCGATGAACACGGCGTCATACGCGTTGGGGGTCGTCTGTCAAATTCGGATGAACCTTATAACTACAAACATCCTTGCATTCTGCCGCGTCATGATCATGTTGTCAACCTTCTTGTTGATTTTTATCACAAGAAGCACCTCCATGCTGGTCCAGAGTTGCTTATGTCCTTACTTAGGCATAAGTATTGGATTTTAGCCGCTCGATGAATAATTCGTCACAGAATACATAAATGTAACGTCTGTTTCAAATTTCGTTCGCGTCCGACTTTCCCTCCCATGGCAGATCTTCCTAGCCAACGCGTCAATCAAGTTGATAAAGCGTTTACACATACCGGTTGTGATTACGCAGGACCGCTGCAGTATACGCCAGTGCGTGGTCGAGGTGTTAAAAGCCGTAAAGCTTGGCTATGTATTTTTACATGCTTAACGACGCGCGCTACGCACATTGAGGTTGCGACAGATTTAAGCACGGTGTCATTCCTTGCAGCCCTTAAACGATTTCTCTCACGGCGCGGCCCTATACAGTGGTTGTATACGGATAACGGCACTTGTTTCGTGGGCGCAAGCTCTTATCTACGCAACCTCTATAAGTTTCTCAGAGAAGAATATCGTACTCGTCTTCAGGAAGAACTTTCCATAGATCATATTGACTGGAAGTTTATTCCACCAGCATCACCACATTTCGGTGGATGTTTGGAAAGCATGGTCAAAGTAATTAAAACGCATCTTTTTAAAGTTATAGGTCAACAGATCCTCTCTTACGAAGAGCTTTTGACCGAGTTATTATTACTATTTCGCGCTTTATTCGACCTTTGTTTGCTGCTGTTAGTATTAGACGGGCTAGGTGAATTAGACTGCGTATTATGAAATATTCGACACTGATCTTTGATGAACGAAATAAAACTATCTAGTGTAGGTATTTTATTATTGCGTTCCGTCATCTCGTATGCGCGAATTGTTTCAGTGTCAAACTTCTTTAAAGCGAGTTGAAGCAACATAAAGTCGGAAAGATCTTCCAATTTTAAGTTCCTAAGAGAATTAACCGCGGTAACGAAGTTATCTATAAACAGCTAGAAATTCGCGACAGACGCGTTGCCGGACAGTTTAAGATTTAAAGCTTGATCAAAGTAGGTAGACGCTAGGACGCGAGTGTCTTGATATCTATCAAGTAGTAACTGAAATATGACCTGATAATTCTCAGCACTGGGTGTGACGCCTGCAAATACGAACTGGGCCTTCGGTGACAGTTTACCTATTGAATAGTACAACCTGTCAGCATCTGTCAGAGAACCATTATCGTGCACTGTGGACTTAAAACTCGCATAGAATAACGGCCAATTTCGTATATCTCCGTCAAACGACATAATCTCGATTGGCGGTAATCTCGGAGTGCGAGCCGCTGAGACGGGCTGTGCCGAATATTTACCCTCCAATTGTGATTGTATTCGCTTAATGATACAATAAAGATCTTCGAATGAGGTGTACGCCTGATAATTCGGTTTTTCATCAGGATTAGTAGAAAGCAATCTTCTGTTATAATCGTCTAACAACTTATGAAAATCTGTTCAAATACTATCTTCTGTCATACAATAACGGAGAAATGACTCCCTATTAAATGTAAATGTTTTGAATACGCTCAAATAAAATATTTTTATAGCGTTTTGCTTCTAAGATTGTCATCTCTTTGTCTTCCGACACGCGTGACTTCTTTTGTTGTGACATGCTTACGTAAACATAAGCTTATGAGACCGAAACAAAATAAGAATACCTAAAGTACCTATTATTTTACCTAAGTAGGCAACACTTTAAAGCATTAGCAGAATTAAAAGGTGCTTGAAATATGAGATTTACAAGACAACTATGATAGTTCCAGAAATAATAATTGGGTAAGTAGGTAGCTACATAAAAGTATATTACCTACTGATGCGTGCGGAAACAACCATGTGACGGTTATGTGAATGGACTAGGAGTATAGCTCGGTGCTATAACTGCCTAGGTATAGAGATATAACGAGGTGTTACGTATAAAACGTAATGAATCGGGCTCGAAGGACCAAAAAATGTTTCGGCGAACCGAATATTTTTAGGCGATTTGGGAAAAGTGGACTGTAAGGATTTGGGTTCTTATCGACTAGGAAACGAAAGGGTGGAAAAGTGTGTGGGATAGGAGGAATTATAGGATGCAGAAGGATGAAGGCACACCTACCTTGCACATCAGTCTTCTTCTTCTCAAATGGCAGCCTCCCGGTGTCTTCGAGAATCCTGAAGCTGCGTTGAATCACTCCACTACACTCGCGCGTGGTTTAGTTCTCGTTATATCCCGGGAGCGGTAAAAAAAATATGGTGGTGCGGTTCAGTGCGGTACGGTGCGGTCTTCGTCGCGACACGGATTATTCTCGACTGTCACTCGCGTCGATGAACGCGGCGACCAATCCGCGAAAGGCGTGCCCCTTCTAAGGAAAGGGATAGACAGGGACGGAAACAAAAGGCATCGCTCACTTTGGACAAGCAAGCGAAGAACGATTGACGTTGATGTAATTAGTTATCGATGGAAAGGTAGATGGCGCTGCCAATGTCCATAATTATAAAATTTCCTTTTATTTGTGCTATTGCAATGCCCAACAGGGTAGACTGTTGAAACAAGATCTAATTATAAGATTACATTTCATGTACCTACACAGTTTAAGCAATAAATGTGTTTGTCTTATCGTGTTGTTCCTATATTGCTGCAGTACATTAATATGTGTGAAATATATGGACTTGTATGTAAATATATAGGGAAAAAGGCACCTAGCAAAGGACCCAGAGAATATGGTATTAATATTGTGTAGTAGTACAGTACAGTATAAGTCGCACCAGACGTCGCAGCTGAAATAGTTCTCCCGAAAGGTTGACCGACGATCTTATTGAGAAAAAAAATTCGAAATATCAAAACAGATGATGACAGTGAAAGCGACAACCAACGTTTGTCAGAAAGAATTTCTAACAGAAAAGCTTTCAATGAAAACTCTCGTAATTCGAAGCATAAAAACCAAAACACAGATACAATCAAATCTATTTTAAAAAAGCCCAGAAATAACGACTCTAATGATTCCAATGTGAAGTCAGAAATTCCAGCCGAGTCATTTGAGAAAAAGCGTGTTAACTTATCCTTGTTCTATCTACCAAAACCTAAAGATAAAGGAGTAGTTACTATTCACAATATATTACAAAGAACACACGTACAATTTTTGGTAGAAAATGAAGAAACAAAAGTTATATACACAGCTGAATTTAATCTTGAACAAACTCCAAACAAAGAGACTCCTGCTGAAGTAAGCTTTGAAACCGAAGAAGATGTAGTGGCAGAAGGAGATATTGTGAGCCATAGTTTGGATGAGTCCAGCGAAAAATTGGAAGAACTCATTACTCAAACTACGCAAAATAAATGTGACATTTATGAACATGTACATATTAATTCATTTGAGACTGTAACAGAAGAAAATATTGGATCGACGACGGAAATAATTCAGCAAAATTCAAGTCTTTAAATTATAAATAATATCGGTAAAGAAGGTAATTATTTGCATATTTATTTGTATCGTGATTCATGTGTCTTAGGAAACATTAAATCACCGAAAACAAAGAACACCCCGAGAAAGTGTTTAAACAAAGTGTTTTTTCGTATGGGGAATAAATCCACTGAACATTCCGTACCGTTAACGACAAAGCGATCTTATAAATCACTACTTCATATGTGCCGGTATTTAATAACGGTATTTTTAATTTAATTTATTAATATAATCAACATTAATTTAATTATAAAGATGATAATGTTTCTTATTTTCAGATAAAAACATACCGAAAGTACCAGTTCTTCGTCGATCAGAGTCTGAACGTATTCCATCAACTTTATTACTTGAACCAACGAAATTCTTGGACACCATGGCTTTGCGACCTAAAAATAGACATGGCCATACGAGTCAAGTCTTCTCAACGTCAGTCGTAGAGAATGAAATTTGCGATGAGAACCAATATGTGTGTAATCATCCCGACCAACTGCCTCAGGAAACACAACCAACTTATAAAGACAATGATAACATCGAATCAGGCAATCTTAGCGATAGCAGCGATATAACAGGAAAAATTCTAACCAATTTACGGCGTGGTATATCTGAATCTCCTGAACCTCCACCTAGAATGAAATCAAAGGAACGCATAAAATCAAAGAAACATAACTACGTGAAAACTCGATTTATTCGAAACAACTCTTCTAGTTCAACCAGCGATGAATGGTCCGATGCCAACGACTACGAACAAAAAACTATTATACGAGTAAAACAGTTCGTTTCCGATACAGATGAGCCGAAAACGCAGTCTGGAGTTTTGAGATCCTCAGAAAATGAACCTAGAAAAACTTCTATACAGATTAATGGCAATGAATGCTACTCAACTATGAATGTCAGTAGTGACACGCCAATATACCTGTCATCCATCGTTCTAAATGTTGATTATGGTAACACATGCAATACTTACCAGACGGGTACTACAGTAACTATAAGTGTAGATACGCCGCAAAAAGAAGTAAAAAAATCTAAAAGCCCAATTTATATTGGTGCTGTACTTTCTCAAGATAGTGAACATAAATTAGAAGCAAATACATATGAAGAATATTATGCTGACAGGAATAATGACCTCACAGATCAGAATTCTTCTCATGATTTATCGGCAATATTAAATGATCCTGTAGAAGCTGTTAGAAGAAACTTAATCCCCCACGTTTGTGGCAAACAAGATTATCGATCTCCAAAGTCTGATAACAATCAATGCGCTGATGTACAGCCCAATAACGGCAATTTTGTAACAACACTTTTTGATGATCCTTTCTTTGCTCACCTAGTATCCGCTAGGTCTAGATTCGAACTTGGTAAAAAAACTAATAGAAAATTCTTTGATAAACCTCCAAGAAACTAAAAATTCAGAAGGGACAGACAGCAGTGAAATGACTATAGAAAAGTTGATTGAAAGTTCGTTAAAAAATTTAAAAGGAGAGAGTGGAATAGATGAAGATAAGAAAGAAGAAGTAAAACCAAAGAATGAGAATAGTGCCAAAGACGAAGAGTTGAAAAATAAAAGTGTTATCGACTCATCCGTCTGTCAAGAGAATGAAGATAATAGCTGGTCTGATCCCTATGAAAGTATGGAGTATGAGAGCGGTGCTATAGGAGTTTTTTCTGATCTCCAATGTCAGACTGCTATAATGCTTCGGCGAGTGAGTTGTCTACTGAAGATGACACGAATTCAACAAGATCTAAGTTCTACCAAATGTTGGTGGATGCCGCTTTGTGTGACATTGAAATATCCAACAATACTGATGACAATCATCACTACGCATCAATTCGGTTGAACAGTGATCCTATATATGAAGAGATTGGAGATATGCCACCGCGATTGCCTGTCTTTATTAATTAAAGACGATGATAAACGCAGTGGGTCACGTTCCATATTTGAAGGTGCATCAAAATACGATATTTTATCGTATTTAGTTGATGCTGAGTCGTTGTGACTGGCATAACCAGTAATGTAAGTTTCTTCGTCATTGATGCCTTTTTCCTTAGCATAGTTGATGCTGCATACAACGACTCATCAACAATAATGGAATCAAAAGAGAAGACAAATAACGAAATTATTAACACGCAACACAGTAGTAATACTAGCCAGTTGTCAAACGCATCAGATTCAAGCGAAGATAATTCGCTAATAATAAATCACGAAAGCTTAGAAAAAGCTGTAGTATGTAAAAAGACTTCAGCAGAAATTGAAAGAAATGATTCTGGTGTCGGCTCGGAGACAAGCAAGTCTTCAAGAAGTAGGTTTCAAGGTAAAACGTCTCCTTGTAACACTATAACTGACAAGGATACTCCTATACACCTTTGTGAAGATTGTGACTGCTGTAGAAACTCAAGTGACTGAACAAGGTAAGTAACAAATTAATTATTTGAAGTTGCTTAAAATAACTAGAAGAAAATGTGCTCAAAGTAATTTATTCTCTTTTCAGATTCAATATAATATGCTCCATTAGTATGCAGAAAATGTGCCAAGAAGAGATCAGAAAGGAAAGGAAATTATTACGGAAATAGTAGAGACTGAAGAAAAATATGGCAGAGATCTGCAAATCATTTTGGAAGAATTCTACAAACCAATGTTGGTGCCCGGTCTACTGACACAATAACAACTTAGTGCTATTTTCTTAAATGTGGAAGAACTGATAGAAAACAATCAAGTACTATCAGAGAAATTGAGAGACGGTCTTGAGATTGCTGTGGACCAAGGAGATGAGGTATTATAGCATTGTAATTCGTAATTCTTGCAACATTTGTAAAATAATTTTGATGTTAAAATTATCTGAAGTCTGATTATTACAGTACACAACTGTTTAGTTTAGTGAATATATTTTATTACTAACAATACCAAGAGTCTCACACTCGTGCCATATTGATATGCAGTATTGTAAATGTTAAATTTGTCAATAAATAACAAAGATGTATGCCACCACTTGATCAGATTATCCAAATATTTATATTTTCATATGTTTATCATATTTGTAGAATTATTATGTAATTCAGTTACATTTTTCTAGGATCTATTGACCGTGAACGTTGGAAAGATCCTGCTGGAATGTTCAGGCATGCTAACGGCATTTCAGTCATACTGCGTGAAGCAAGCTGGTACCGCCCTCCTCCTGGCTGGTCTTGAGAAGGAGAAGGAACTCCTGAGGATATTCTTACGCGTCTCTCAGATGGAAAACGCCGTCTTGAGGAGGATGAATCTAAACTCATTTCTCATGGTAAATAGAATATTATATATACATTTTATTATCAAAAAATATATAAGATAACACATACCAATTTATAAATAAATGATTTCAGGTGCCAGTACAACACGTGACAAAATATCCCCTCCTTCTCTCCCGGCTATACCGTGCGACTGCCGCCTGTGCAACCGAGCGTGAAGATGTCAAGGCTGCGCAGCGCTGCGTCGAGTCCAGACTTGAGAAGATCAACGCAGCGGGTGCGGCGGCGGCTGCAGCAGCAAGGGACGTGCCTCTGTGGCGAAGGCTGGCTGCAGCGCGGAGAACAGCGCATGATTTCCATGTGGCAGACATCAAGCTAAGAAAGATGGCCGTCGATGTTTTAGACTGGAATCATGATGACGCCAGGTTAGTTTGATTGGTTGACATACATATTTTATTTCAGACGAATGATAGATGTAGTTAAGTACTTTAATTACAAAATTAATGTTATAATTATGTATACATTATATATTATGTTAATATCAAAATATTTCGAAGTAAACGTCAAAGCATAGCTTTTCATAAATATAAACATTAACTTTTGTATAATACAAGATATTTCGGCAAATAGTATTTTCAAAACATTGTTCTATTGGTAGATGGTACAAATGTTACCATTAGTAGATCCATTGCGGGACGCAGGTCCGCTTGATGGTCTAAGTTGTAAACTTTGATTAAATTTTAGTCGCGTACTTTCATGACGATCTGTTCCTCTATGTAAGGAGGTTAAGTTATTATTATAAAATGTATTACGAAACAATAATTTTAATATTTTCGTCTTTTAGTTTGCGAGTTAGTGATCAGTTTTATGGTAAAGTCAAATAACTAAGTAAATTGTAAAGTATTTTTAAAACTAGATACTTATTTAAATGTGGGCAGATACTTCTACAACTATTTGCAACGCGGATGACCAATACTAACGCTTTAGAATAAATTACGCGTAAAACTTTTCAATCTTCAAACACAGTGGCTTTTAAAGTGAAAAGCTCTCAAAACTCACAAATAAAAATAATGATTCCGACTTAAAACTTTCATATTTCCTGTAATAACTTTTAACTCTTATTACTTGGACCATAAAGTTGATAATCGCCACTTTAGTGGCAGTAACAGCGGCAAGATCTATTTAACAGGGCTTTTTACGTCTTCAGACCTACACAAATACAACTAATTATAGTGGTAAAAAGGATATAACGTTTTTAAGTCATTGTGCTATAATGTTAGTTTAAAAATATGGTATTACACGATAAAAGTTAACAGTTTCCTGAGTCAAGGTTTCAAATTAAAGCGTAGAGTTTACGCGAGCTAAACGTTTACCAAATGGATTATTTGAAGGATTTTATAAGCCACGAAAACCCAGTGCTTTATGTGATCTAAAATGTTTATAGGGGAATACGATTGTGTGAGCTACATGAAGCATACGGATTTCAGATACAATGTTGTACTCAGCTTTGTTGCAGATGATTTATCTTTAATTTATTTAAAGCTATATGTTTCATTTGATTAATATCTGTCGTAAGCTATGTGTTCTTTAATTGTCTTTAAAAGGTTAGTTTCATTTCATCGTTCATAAGTAAGCGCCAAATTTTTATTTTGGTCAAGTAGTATGAGCTGTTCATTTCTGGTAGTTAAGATAACGCTTATCTATAAAATTCAAATAATTATACAAAATAAATTATTAGCCTGTACAAAGTAGCGCTCATAGCGAGACTTGGCTTGCCGTTCGTACCAGAACGGCAAAGTTAAGCAACGCTTGCACAGGTCACCACTTGGATGGGTGACCGTGTGTGGCATTTACATCTGAGGGCTACCGTGCTTCGGAGGGCACGTAAAGCCGTCGGTCCCGGTTCTTGTCTAAGGATAAGGATCGTTATGCCATATCGGACGCCTTCGGGCGATCTAAAAAATTCCGACAGCCACACACTCACACAAAAAACAAAACAAAAGCCTGTACAAAACACCTCAATTTCATTTCTATTTGCACTATTGATTTTACGTACTAGCAACACAACAAAAACTAATTCTATTTAAATTAATAGGTACAAAAAATAGAGATTGAAGGTGCTATTAGAAATCACTTTGGATAAGCAAGTTTTGTCGCAATTTTGTTGCGCACAGCTTACAAACTATTGAACGTGGTTTAATAGGTCTTGCATTGTACCCTTACGGCTTGGGTTACTAGCGAAGGCAGTTTGTAGACTCCTGCTATATAACTTAATAGCTACTAAAATAGTAAGAGAGATTACTTTTGTTTACGATATTTAATAAAATCATCAAATAATTTCGCCGTAGTTATTCTCTACAACAATGTAATAAGCTATGACCGGTTTACTTATCCAATCATTCAATTTTCGAAATGGATGGTTAGTTTAGTTATTGTATCCATTTTTCCGCGTATCTTGCTCTTATATATAAAGTCGTGATATGACATATAAGAGCAGGAAAAACCAAAACCTAGTGATGACTTTTTGGCCACTTTATTATTAATCGATGACAAATTAAGGTTAAAATCACAGATCTTATAATATTGTTCTAACATGAGTTTACATGACTTAAAATATTCTTTAGTTAAAAAAGAAACATGTACAAATGAAAATGACTGCCTCGTTGGTCTCGCGGCATAAATGTGCGCGTGGGATTGGGAGGTCTCGGGTTCGATTCATAAGCGTCACCTTGTGACCTAGATTAATAAATGATTTTGACTTTGACTTTGCTTCCCGGGTCGGGCAAAGTGTTATTGGGTTTTTCCGTTAGGAAAATCTCAGTAGCAGCACGGAGTCTGGTAATGTGCCCGGTACGGCAATAGGATCGCCCCCTATTACGTCGGACCTAAAAATTCCTGGCGAAATATTACACCTCTGGCTACCCCTTCGGGGATACAGGCGTGAGTCTATAAATAAATAAAAAGCAAATGAAAATTTGCCACCTGACTTGTCTTCTTCGACTTGCTTCTTAGGACCCAGCAACACAAGTCTATTAGTGTTTGACAAAGTTGTTCAAAAGTAAGAAAGAAAAATGTTTTTATGAATTATGAAACACGACCCAAAGAAAACGTGAACAATGCATTAAAAAAAGCTAATTAAAATTAGACAGATGTAGAAGATATATCTCATTTAGCAAGTAATACACTCTAGAGAAAAATTAATGTTTAAGCTGGCACGGAATTTATCACGACAAAAAGCAAACTCGAAACGCGATATTATGACGCCATGTGCAATAATACCGTGTTTCTAACAGATAATTAAACTGGATATGAAATAAATTGAGCTGTACAGTACACTCCTTATTAAATTCTCGGTAGGAATTAATTATAAAATGGATCCCCCTGTTTAAGGATTAAGAATGTTTTGGTCATGGCGCTTCATTTTACATTTGTAATTGTGATATTATAGAGATTTTCTATGTCACATATACTGTTGAGCATTTAACAAGGCCTAATTTCTATTTAGCGGTAATTAGGTTTACTCTCAAGTGAAGTGAAGCCCAGTCGACCTTATTGCCGAAAATTGAGGTACCTTCCACAAATAAAATGACGACAAATCCTTCTGTTGTGTGATGTCAATCAAAATTGAACTCTATTTTTTTAAATTAAGGTTCGCAATGGAGGGTAAGCTGCTGTTCACCCAGCCCAACGACAACAACTGGCGGAAAGGACGTGCCATCAAGCTGACGCCAATCAACGGTCTTTTGGTAACTAACGGAAAGGTGAGTTCTGTATTCTTTCTGTTTTTTTTTTCAAATCGCCATTTAGCATTGGATGTATATGGCTTAAATCCTTGAAAGATTTTACGAAATGTCTGATATCTCTATAATTGACATCAGTGTCATCATCATCAAGATTACGAAATAAACTATTGGTTAAAAATAATTATAAAGTTGAGACGGAGGATCTCAGGTAGGATGTCGGGTTCGAAGGAAACACTGCTAGGCTGAACAGGTTCTTTATTATGTCTCACTACCGCTTACATACAGTATGACCGAACTAGGTTAGCACTGGCCTAAGGGCTGGAATGTAGACTCCTGCTGCTCTCAGACGCTCGGAGGGTCGCCGGTGGCCGAAGTGCACGCGGCTGAGCGGAGGCTCAGGCGTAAGCCGGTGCAGTCAGGCGCCAGCGGCCTGGTTGTGGGTCCCTAGATCGGCTGTTATGCTTAGGAGACACAGATACTACAGACAGAACATATATATATATATCGTCACGCCTTTTATCCTCGAAGGGGTAGGCAGAGGTGTATTTCTACACCCACTTTTCGCCAGATATACTTTAGTCCCACGTAATAAGGGGCGAGCCTATTGCCGTACCGGGCACGTTTCCAGACTCCGTGCTGCTACTGAGAATTTCGTGACAGAAAAACCCAATAACACTGCCCGACCCAGGAATCGAACCCGGGTACTCCCGATCCCACGCGCACATTTATGCCGCGAGACCAACGAGGCAGTCGTATAGGGTTTGATTTCGAGTTTTCCGTCTCTACGCAAAGATGGTATTTGCATCGCGTTATCCCTTAGTCGCCTCTTACGACACCCACGGGAAGATAAGGGGTGGTGACACTTGTATTCTATGCCGTCAACCACACGGCATACAGACAGAACATATAGGCACACAGACAACTAGAATATGCTTACCCCCAGCGGGACAGTAGATAGAGAAGTAGAATAGTCCTTGGTTGTCACTACAACCATCAGCAAGGCGGTGTGTAGGGAAAGTGACCGATTCAGATCGCGCACCCATCTTATATAGGCATAGACCTATGACTCACAGCTGGCTGTGAGCCGGTCCATGCCTATATAAGGTAACAATTCCTAGCGAAGCGCTCCTCGGACAAAGCTGGCGTTAAGCGCCTGCGAGATATTATAACGCAATACGTAGAGTATTACGTTACAAAGTTTATAGAAAATATATTTGATAAGCTTGAAGTTCAAGCTGTTTGCCACCAGATACTACTTGTTAGAGTTTCCTCCAATGTGCAACTTTCCTAACTTGTGAGACGGGGATCTCAGGTAGGATGTCGGGGTTCGAGAGAAACACTGCTAGGCTGAACAGGTTCTTTATTATGTCTCACTACCGCTTACATACAGTATGACCGAACTAGGTAAGCACTGGCCTGAGCTGGCTGGAGTGTAGACTCCTGCTGCTCTCCGACGCTCGCAGGGTAGCTGCTCGAAGGGTCGCCGATGAGCTGGCCAAGGTGCGCTGCGCAGGCAGCTCTGTGGTCGATGTTCAGGCTGAGTGGGGTCTCAGGCGGTGCAGCCGATTTGGGCCGAGCGGTCAGGCTCAGGCGTCCGTGGCCTGGCTGTAGGAGCTCGTAGGCAGGAACGGAGGCTTGGGTGGCAGCTGGCTAGTAGCGGCACGGCGCCAGCAGCTCGTGGCTTGTAGCCCGTAGGAAGAACGTAGCCCGTAGGAAGAACGTCAGGTGCAGTGAGCCCGTAGGAAGAACGTCAGGTGCAGTGAGCTCGTAGGGTGAACCCCAGCGGGACAGTAGATAGGAAGTAGAATGTAGAATAATCGCAAGGTGTAGCGGCAGCCTTCCAATGTCTAGGGAAAGTGACCATTCTACAACGCGCACCCATCTTATATAGGCATAAACCTATGACTCACAACTGCCTTTGGCTAGTGAATATGACCATATTTGGTAATATTGCGAACGATGTCTGGCTAAGCTGGCGTTAAGCGCCTGCGAGATATTATAACGCAATACGTGTAGTATTACGTTACACTTGGCACATTTATGCCAAACACGACGCCAAGCGGTGTTTGGGGACCAGTTGTAACTCAGTTTGTTATAATATGCATCATATGCGAATCTGGAATAAAGTACTTATAACTCTGGCCTTATTACGGCATGTGAGGAGCTGTAGTGAAATGGCGACAGCACTAGTCAGTCGATAATCGCTTTTCCCGGTCTGTTTTATGACTGGGTGATAGGTTACTCAAAATTATAAACCTCTGTGACTTAGAGAGTGCGTCAATAGTTATGCATCACAGTTATATCAGAGTTCTTGGTTAGACTCAAAAATAAGAACCCGAGCTTCAAGGCAAAAGATGCAACCGGGATATTTAGGATTGATGATGATGGCTGCGGGCTTATTATAACAGATTTAAGAGAAAGCTTAGATAATGTAGGTGTGCACTTGTTATTTATAGCGCAATACCAATCCAAATCTATTCTTTTCCTAGCCAACGATCACCCACAAAACGAACGAGATTCGAGAGACACGGGAGGCGAGAGACAGAGAAGCACGGGAGGGAGAGGGAGAGGCACTATTTGCGCGCAGTGGAGTGAGAGAGGCAGCTCTCCTGCTCATGAGGGAAAAGGCTGGAAGATACACGTTGCAGAGAGAGCCAATGTTCCTAGACCGCTGCGTAGTGGCCGCGGACCATGAGCCAGAACATTTCTTCGAAGTTCATGAAATTACTTCTAAAGACTCGTATATTTTTAAGGTGGGCTTTTAAATTACGTTACTATTAATACTCACTGTTATAGATATGCAATTGTAAGCAGCATAAAAAATGAGTATATTTAGTATTAGCAATATTGCAGATGACAAACATTAATATCAAACATTAATTGACAAATAGTAATTCATATCTAGGAATCTTATACAGTATATCGGACTGCCGGTTCATTAATTTTAATTTATTAACGAATCAACGTCTCATTTTGAAATCTGGTGTACCTTAGACTCATCACTAAAATAACAAAATTTCCATTTAATATTATAGGCATAATCTATTTTATAACGTTTACATAAATGTGTTTATAGCAACAGAATAAAAAAATAATACCAAACTTTATCATTACAGGCCGAAGAGAACACGCGCACACGCACCTGGTACCGCCAGTTGCAGTATCACGCGCAAGGCGCCGGCGCGTGGCGCAAACGTCGCAACGCGCTCGCGAACATCATGATCAACCCCACGCTCACCAGGAATTGAGTTCAGCCGAGCTGGATTAACAGCTTTGAGTGGCGTGCCATTAATATCATCTTGAAATATGAAAATAAAATAAAAAAATTGATCTTCAGTTTTTAAATAAGTTCTCAATATATACATATTGAGAACTTATTTAAAAACTGAAGATCAATTTTTTTACGACGTTGCAGACTAAGTTTGGACATCTTGCAACGTGTTGTTTCATTGTATTTCAAGATTATATGATAAAGGCTTTGTGACAACAATAAAATGTTATGGTGTACTGCTAGTAGCTTGTGAAGGAAAATGACTAAAGTAATTATTTATTAACATGACGCCAAGAACATGGTAACATGGTGCCACCTACTGGTATATTGCCAAGATTTTAAACGTTTACGTACTTCATTCTCGAGTTTAAGAAAAATAATGGGTTTAAAGGTAAGGGTAGAATGGAATACGTAAATGGTTAATAAAATATTGTGTTGTTTAAAAAATACAACCGACGAAATTAGTGCATTTTTAATAAATATATTTTTATTAGATCTATAATTAAACATTCCTCGTATGTTTTTTTGTATTGTTTAATTGTAAATATTCCGGAACAGTTTGCCAATAGTTTTAATTAGCTTTACACCAAAATTTAGATGTTTTAACATTTTATGTGCCCTATAACGATCGTGAACACCTACTATATTAACAAACATTAACATAAGACATACTGTATCTAGATTAACTTTAATAGCTGTGATATCCTGTCGACAAAAAACTAAACTATAAAATGAAAAAAAAAATCTTTATAACCATCCAGACATCATGTAATTATTTTATTTTTAACATTAACATTTGTTCAAAAATAACATAAAGAATTTCCTGACTAGTCATAAGGGATATTTTGTAATAATAAATATATTTATAAGAATGAAAATATACATATTGTGTTGTATTTATTGTATGTAATAGGTTAAGTAGTTGTAGATTTGCTAAAGTAAATACATAGATGTTAGACAAATCTGTTTCGCCTTGGGAATATATTGTATCTGTTATTTTATTAGAGAAGACAGGAAATAAATAAATTAAAGAATAAAATACGTATTTTACTATCGATCCATTTAAAGTGCATCTATAAGAAATCAATGTACTTAGTATGAATATATGCTCTCAGATTCAACCTGAATAACTTGAACAACTACCATGATGATTAACTGGAAACTCCTATTAAGTAACAACACTACAAACTGTTAATATAACTAGACGTCCTTAATATTTATAGGGCAACAAACACAATATTAGGTCTGATATGAAAGTTCGCGCTAAACATAATACAGCACACGGGCTCATTTCCTGAGCTCGGGGCAAATAACGATATAATTATTACATCTTTCGCCTCTTCAAGGGCTTCTTACACTCAACGATGTCTTGACGAGTCCTAATGGAGAATTTATTGGTGCGGCTTTTCTCATTTGACTTCGTGTGGAGTTTATTTTGTTGTTTTTGGCAACGTTCTTTATTAAAAAAGAGAGATTTTAGTATGATTTCAGTATACGATATTAAATTATACTCATTTTGATTACGTAAGTTTGTTGAAAGCGATTTTTTTTATAATTTCTGAGGCTAGTGAATGCCATTGCCACGTCCATTCGATACTATGCTGAGAGATCACTATAATGTTCATGAAAGAGATGTGCCAATCCTCTCCTAGACGGCGTGGTGGGTTAGGCGTAAAACTTCTCACAATGAAAAGATGCCTGTGCCAAGCAGTGAGAAGGATTTTAATTAAAACAGTATGATGCGGTTAATGCGTTTACCGTCACTCGTCATTCCTAAGGCCTGCAATTGGTTGTATCATACATTTTCATACTAAGAATGCTGAGTCATCGCAGGAACCAACATATGAAGTAGTTATATTTGTCACGTAGTGGCTACGACGGTCCGAAAAAGTACTTTAAGTATCTAAACACACTATGCCAAAGTTACGTGACTGAAGTTCGGCATGATTAAGCCTGCAGTGCTATTTGAATTACTGACGTCACATTATACCGAAATAACGTTGCGTTATAGCGTACAGCTTACTTCGGTCGGGCGTAAGTTCAGGCAACTTTTCTAGTAGTAGCGCACAAGTGTAGTTCGTAGCACGAACGTAAGTTCGGCACTTATGGAGTGACATATCAGCCGAATACATCAGAACGTAAAATCAGCCGCGGAACTTCGGTCGCGTAACTTCGGCAAAGCGTTTTTTTTTTCAAACGAGCAGACGGATCGCCTGATGGTAAGCAAGCAACACCACAGGAGTCACAAGTGCGTTGCGGTCCCTTGGGGTTGGGCAAACGGATAGGATGAGGAGTGGGATGAGGGAGAAGGAATAGGGGATAGGGCCTCCGGCACTCCTACTCACCGAACGAAACGCAACAGTTTAGGTACTGTTACTTTACGTCGATTTTCTGTGAGAGGGTAGTACTTCCCCGGTCGAGCCGGCCCATTCACGCTGAAATCAGCAAGGCTCTACTACCTACCAACGTGTTTAGATATCAACATTCCGCCATAGCTTAAGGGCCGTGGCCCAAATGGTGAAGCGCAGCGCATGCGAGTTGATGCTCACGAATCACGTGCGCGCGTACGCATTCATATGCCCTTAGGAATAAAGTCAGAAAAGGAAATTGTCTCCCTTCTGTACCATTTAGACTACCATGTCTTCTGTTGTCTTAATACTCCTTTAACAGTAATACATGTTCAGAAATCAAAACTATAAAAAAACAATACGAAAGCTCACTCTGCGATACAAATAAAACTTCCATAAGTGAAAATACCGAGTAAATTTTATACTGGATACGTCACGTACATCCAAAACGTCTTCCACATTTGGCGTGCACATTACTTCTCGCAAATGTGAATAGCATGTGATAAACGCCGAGTGTGTAGGCTATGTGATTATATTATTAATAACTGGGACAGGCAGACTCACAACGCTATAACGATTGACACAGTTTCATCAATATTATGATTAAATGCTGCGTCTTATGGTTTGGTTGACTTTCCCCATGGGTGGTTAATATTCCATGTAGAAATAAGCTTGTTTATTTTAGTATTGAGTGGAGATTATATTAAGGTACTTTGGTACCCAAACATGTATTATTAATATATAAATTATTGTACACCAATGCTTAAAAAATAGTATAGCAAAATTAGAGCGCAACATGTGACCTTATCACTAAAAAAATACTTAATCTGCAATCAAGCTTTGGATGAAGATATATTACTGACTGATAGGAAAGAAGTGGCAGTTATAGGTATTAAATACAAATATCTTGAAATATAAACGGAAGTGCAATATGGTGAAGTTTAATTTCATACATATTATACGACAATACTGTTCGAAATAGATTACATCATAATCGATTAAAAAATTTCGCGATTTTTATTTAACTTTAAATAAGTCAATTATCTCGAGAAAGACCCACTAAATAATATTGTATGATAGATTACAAAATATGTATGTCTGGTTTACGATACCGCACGTATGCGTCAATATTAATTTTACAGACCTCATTCATCTGAAAAATAAAATTCCACAACAGTATGAAAAATTCAATGGCTTTAGTGAAAACTCATTTGAATCATTCCCGATATTTTAGCTTTGATGGACTAAAGCCTTTTACGGTTACTAAAAAATCACCGTAAACGTAAATGATAACGCACACTTGAATATCATTTACTAAGAAACGAGTTTCTCGTAAGACAGCAAATAGTTATATTATAGGTACAAGTATAATAGTAGTTCTGGCTCTTACGCGTTTTCTTACACGTAGCATTTTGCTACATTATTCCCCATAAAAGCAAACTACTAAATCTATAGCAACTATAAGAAGATATTAAGGCGCTTTATGTAAGAACATCTAAATTGCAAAGCGAATAAGCGCCTGACGATATTTACCACTCCAATATTGCTGTTGTGAAAATTGCAGGTATCTGTACATTTTGGCAAATTTAGATTTCGCTTATGATAATGTTCTTCATTTCAATCTACGACTTTTTAATTATAATACGTGCGTCTTCAGTGGAGGAGTTGTAGGAGATGGTAATAATCATGCATGGTGCTTTAGAGAAGAAAGGAATGAAATTGAAAACGAGTGAAACAAGTGAATAAGTTTGTGTATTTACATTTATGTATGTTAGTGAAGGTTGGGTATGGCAGAAGAGTCATGCAAATAAATGCTGTAGAAATGAGAACAATGAGAAGCATGTGTTATCATGTCATGTCTTTGAATGACAATAATTGTGTGATAAGAGATTGTTTGGGGTAAAAGAAGATGTAGTGACAAGCCTCGAGAAAGGTATGCTAAGGTGGTTTGGGCACGTGGAGACGATGGATGACGAAAGACTGACCAGGCAGATATGTAAGGCAAGTGTGAATGGGACAGGACGAAGGGGAAGACCTAGGCGGAAGTTCTCTGACCAGATTAGACAATTATTATTTATATATATTCTTAAAAATAAGACAGGTTAGAAGTACCCTGAACAGAAGAGCACGCGTGAGAAAGCTGTTGGGAGTGAATGAAACACGAGAGATATTATTATGTCAGGTTCGTTGCAAATGGCGTTCCGTAGTCCCTGCCTACCCCTCCGGGAAACAGGCGTGAGTCTATGTATGTATGTTTTATTATAAACGTTATTAAAATTAAATGTTGCCTAAAAATAAGTTTTGATGTTTCTTAGGTTATGTTTCACTGATTCCCTACCCTTAGCGCGCCGAATGTCATTTAAAGCACCATTATTCGAGATGATCGTCTTATAGATTAATCTCTTTACTAACATCAAACCCGCAACCTCAGAATCAACCAAAAATAACGATACATTTTGATAAAGTAAAAAACCTGGCAATTTCATATAACAACTACTTAGAAAGTTTCTTAATAAGATAGCAAATATACTTTTAGTTTCTTTGAGCACAAATTTCTCATTAAATATGCTAGCCCCATCGTGACCTCGATTTCATCCGTTATCGATATTACACTGTGTCTAATATCTTGGTCTAACATGATGCGAAATGACGTGGAAGCTCACTTGTAACAATAATGGCACGAACTGCGGTAGTGAATTAGTCAACTTGTGCCATAGGCACATCCGCACGTAACAAGTTTCTGTCGTTTCTGCATATTGAAGAGAATTACATAGGTACATTATTATATTAAATTACCATATCTTTCCAGCAACTAGCAGGCAAGCACACGTCAAATGACACGTACAGCGTATGTCATACGAACTACGTCACATATTTTTGGTAGGTATTTTTATCACGTCTACTTTGATTAATCTTAATATATAAAATCCTTGCGTTACTGACTGACTGACAGACACGCTACAGCCGAAACTATTGGGCGCAGGAAGCTGAAATTTGGCATGCATGTTCCTTGAGGACCGTAAAGGTGCACTAAGAAGGGATTTCCCGAAATTCCCACGGGATCGGCCAAAACGGGTAAATTAAAAAAATTGCAGGCGTAGCTGCTGGCGTCCTCTAGTCATGGTATATGTCCGTGTGGTGACGGATTAAGAATACGAAATGTCACCACCCCATATCATCCCATGGGTGTCGTAAGAGCCGACAGATGGAGCATATTATGCAGAGAACAGCACTGTAAGAGAAGGAAAACTTGATACAAACCCTATACCAACCCGTTTGGCCAGCGTGGTATAGTAGGCCAATTCCTCCTTTCAAAGGAGAGGCCTGGTCCAGCAGTGGACTGTTAAAGGCTGATGATGATATGTTCAGGAGCACATTTCGCTTGGCTTGAATATAATATGTACCTATTTATGTAACTTCTAGATAACAAAACACTACAGTAGTAGGAATGAATACGCAAAATCTTTTGGTAAAGGAAGCACGTTTTTACTTGATTTCAATATTTTAAAGCCTTCATATACCTAAAGTACTAATTTTTGCCGTGGTCACGGCAGGTGTAACCCACTCCGAAGTATCGGTGCAAATAAGATGTATTTTCCTTTATTTTTATAAATTACCCGATCCGTCAAACCCGAGTCCCGTCAAATAAACATTAGCATGTGTATAAACCTAAAAAGTTTGAAAATCTTAATTTAGGTAGTCAGGTAAAATCATTACACAAAGGCCTTACGTTGTCAAATTTTGAAAAAGTCTAATCCTCAGTTCCTCAGCTCTCGTCCAAGTTCCCAACTATCTCATCGTCCACTGTACTAAATTTTGAATGCCATTAAACTTTCCCATTACTTGCTGTACAGTTCCAACAGTGATCCATTTAATAATTATAATGCTTAACTTATTCTACAAATGTTGTTAACCAAAACCACGGCGTTATGCCGACCAATTAATTTAATATACGCTTTATCAAAGGGCTGTAAGGACTGGTATTGTTTGACATTGTGAAATTTACCAATATAATAAGTTTGCCATAACCTGAAGTAAGAGACAAGACTGAAATTAAGCGTTTGAAACTTTATTAGTAAGAGTGTACAGACGAGACTTTTAATCAAACGTCTCAGTAAAGTCTATTGGCCTTTCACGTTAATTTTGATTGACCCAGTTCCACCCATGAGGTGACACAAAGATAACGTTGACTCAAGGAATGTGGTTTTCTTATACGAATTTACAGATTGGAAAGCTTAATAGTATTGTTATTCCGGATATAGTTATAAATTATAACATTTGTAACTTACTTCGGTGGTAGAACACCGTATTCTATTTATAGTTATGACAAGCGCTGATTCTAGATTATTTTTAAATAAGGTTGGTAACGAGTTTCCAAGCCTGACAATGACGGTAAGCGACGAAACATAAAAGTCCGTTCGGAAGACGGACCGGACATAATCGTTATACGAAATGTGGAAAGGCTAGCTGTAGTGGTAAGCTTAAACGTATTTTAATACGTTTTTTCGCACAGCTTTTAAGCTGTGCAATCAGTTTTTAGCATCCCGAACAGCTCATCAAAGCTAAACATTCTTATTCTCTGACATTTTGCTGGATTTATGTGATTCTAAGCAAATGACACCTATCACTATCCATTCCTTTTTAACATACAAACCTTCGTTGTCGTAGTCATTGTACTCAGATTGATACTTCGTAACGAAAATTCAAATGGAAATTTAACAGTGGTTAGACACAAACTGGACTTTGCCGATAGGAAACTTGCAAATACAAAAAATACAAAACTTGGATTTACAGAACTATTTGATAGGATACGTCCAGTCCAAAATGTATGCACCTAGTGTAGATGTGCGAATACATACTTTTATAAAAGCTATCCAGTTCGCAACATCGGTATATTATATTAAAACATTTTTATAAAAAAAAAGATAAACAAAAATCTTCTGTATCTTCATCAAACATCAACAATCCACAAAAAGCAATTTTCATTTTGGCAAATATACAATACCTACTGCAATTTTTACTTTGTACAGTACTGGAACGAATAAAATCGATTAATAAATAGCAGTATAAATTATACCACGCTCCGATAGCTCCAAGTTTCATACTTTGAGATAGCATTCGATAAAGTATTGATGTACATTAATTCAGTCCTTCCTTATCCTTGCTTCGATCTTGTAAGATATCATACACTGGAGAATTTACGTTAAACTTAGTACAAGTTGATATTTATGCATCAAAGCATCTTTTTCTTGGCGTAGAAGATTAATGTGCATAGGTTACTCGGTTGAAGTGCCTCAAATAAAAGATGTAGCAAGGCCTAATAATATTGTGAGTAAAGCCAAATAGAAGGATGTCTCCTCGAAAAAATACACCATCAGCAGCGAACGTCTCATCCCTCATATTAAGTAAAATAAGATACCTACATGATTCACTGTATATAAAAAGAGAATTTTACGTTTGCCACTAATCTTCTGCTTTAGGATTTTAGTGGGGGATTCAATGCTTTTCTGTTTGGTGCTTTACGAAGCGCATCGGCGCTGGACTGAAAAGTGTAGACCATTTTATGCCTGTCTTCAAGTGTTCATGTTTTAGGTGCCGTATTTTGTGTTCATATGAAATAGCGCTGATTAGAAACATAGCATATATTATATGTCTTATATGTCTCCAAAGTGAACTACACGTCGGCTAATAAAATGTTAAAATTACCCTTTTCAAGGCATACTGCCAGACATTTTACACCTGCAGCCTGTGGGTTCGTTATACGCAGAAAGCTTTCAATGCCCTACGGGTCCTATACAATAATGGGTTTAGAATGTTGTTGGGGTTGCCGCGCTTTTGTAGTGCATCAGATATGTTTGTTGAGGCAAACACTGACTGCTTTAGAGTGATAGTGAGGAAGAGAGTGGCCTCCCTGATGCAGCGTGTGCGGGGCAGCTCCAATAGCCTTCTAAATTCCATTCTGGAAAGGATTGATTGTCCTATTGTGAGGCACTGGAACAATGTACATGGTTCTGGGGGTGCCCATTTTAATACAAAATAATTGTTTTTAGGTATTAAGTTTACTAACATAATTTTAAGTATAACTAACAATTTTATATGGAATATATATTCTGAAATAAATGATAATAATAATAATAATAATAATAAGGATGTTCCAAAATAAAAGAGGTGGTATTGAAAATTTGGATCGATGTGCCTACATATAGTCTAAGATCCCGCGACAAATTAGTGCACTGATCGAGTTTTTGCTTAAAACCAAATGTTTAAGTATATTTATGATTAGCAGAATACATATCTACTAGGTTGCCTATTAAAATTTGGCCGCAAGTATGTTTAATTAAGTAATTGTTAATTGATTTTTGGAAGATACTTTCGTTCATTCGTTTTATAAGTAAAATATCGTCTAGATCACGGCTATACATATAAAGATTCTGAAAAACCACGGTTGCCATTGTTCGCCTGGCCGCACCTCCTCGCAGCCAGGTGTAACCAGGTATGATTTCGATAAATTTTTACGTTCATAACGTTTATTTATGATTTATATATCAAATGAAAGCTAATTTTTTTCTGATTCTGATTGTATATGGTTGCCTAATTAAATCCAGCCGCAAATAAGGGTTGCCGGCTGTTGAAGATTGTAAATATTTAAAGTAGAGTTATAGGGTGAAGTCCCGCAACGCCGGATGGCACCTAGCGCCGAACATCTACGCTATCGCGACAATAATAAATAAATAATCTTCCACATATTTTAACACTTTCACGGACAGTAAACGAGACACAATTGAAGTTTTATTGATATCACGCCTATAGGCGTTTACTGTCCGTGAAAGTGATAAATCGTGAGCAACAATTTAAAAATATGTGAAAGAGTATTATGTAATTATTCTATATAAGGTTATATATTATGATTTATTTTAAATTGTCACTGAATATAGTGTGCCATCGGGATTCGTAAAATATGCCGGTTGGCGTAGCGCGAGTGTGAGCGACTGCTACGTCGAAGGTCGCGGGTTCGACTCCCGCTCAAGTTAAACATTTGTGTGGATGAACTTGGATGTTTGTCTTGGTCTGGGTGTTTCTATGTATAATATGTATGTATTTACACAAAACCAGGCGGCGTTCAAAACGGTTTACTCAATTTAATTCAATTCGCGTTAATTCAAAAGGCGATATTTTACGTACGAGACGACACCCGGCGAGATAATTTTTTTCAAGCGGAAGGACGGAAGTGACAGTTCAGTGTGACCATTGTCAGAAATTTTCAATAGACTAAACAAAATGTTACTCAATCGATCTAATCGATTTGACTTATAATAAAAACTAATTCTATTTCAAACATCCACCCGCCCCGGACCGGCCTACCGGTCCGCTAATCGGTTGGTAGACGTGACAATGTTGCAACCGCTCTCCTTAGAACCGAACCGTCCACCAAGACCTCAGCAAATCGGGGAACTCCATCAGCCCCAGTTACCAAATGAAGGATGCGCCCCCTGCGCCATCTGAGTGGCGGAAGGTTAGCCTCCTTGATCAAAACGAGGTCTCCAATCTTGGGTGGATCGGTCTTGTCGGTCCACTTAACGCGTTGCTGGAGTATGTGCAAATATTCCAAATTCCAGCGTTTCCAAAAGCTCTGAGTAATCTGGCGTACCAATTCAAAACGCGAGAGACGACCAGGTCTCGTATCAATATAGGGGTACTCAGGTAAGGCGACAAGTGGGCGACCAATCAAAAAATGGCCCGGCGTAAGGGCCTCCAAATCATTCGGATCTGAGGAGATCGGGCACAATGGCCGAGAGTTCAAAACGGCCTCAATCTTACAAAACACAGTTGCGAGTTCCTCAAATGTAAGGACAGACTCACCGATTGTCCTGCGCAAGTGTGTTTTGGCCGATTTTACGGCGGCCTCAAATATACCACCCCAGTGTGGACAATTTGGTGGGGAAAACAACCAATTTATCCCACGTCGGGCAAGCCTATCACCTATATCAGCCTTGTTGGTTTCAAGGAAATTAACAACATCATTCAAATAATTATAGGTGCCCTTGAAGTTAGTGCCGCAGTCAGAACGGATCAAGAAAGGCAGCCCTCTGCGGGATACAAATCTGTCAAATGTGGCTACAAACGCCTCGGTCGTAAGCGAGGAGACCAGTTCTAAGTGTACGGCCTTTGTGGAGAGACAAACAAAAACACACAAGTAGGCCTTAACAGACTTGCTGTTTCGAAGCGTCGACGTTTTCACCAAAAAGGGACCTGCGAAGTCCGTGCCAACACCGTCAAACGTCCTGCTCTCAGTTACGCGATCTGCCGGTAAGTCTCCCATCAAGGGCTGCATGGTAGAAGCCTTGAGCTTATAGCAAGGGATGCAGCGAAAGACTACACTCCGAATAATTCTTCGGGCAGACAAGATCCAAAACTCGCGTTGCAAAATGGCCAACAAAGCATTACAACCAGCATGCGAATTTTTAAGGTGACGGTCAGTTACCAACAAGCGTACCAAATGACCGTCCTTAGGTAACAAAAGGGGGTGACGTGCCCCGTAAGGGAGGTTGGCGTTCTTGAGACGCCCTCCAACGCGCAAGAGACCCGTTTCGTCCAAAAAGGGGTTCAATTTAGATACAGCTCCGGATAATTTCGATCTCCCTGACTTAAGGATAGCAATCTCCTTCTCAAAATGCGCCAACTGCACAGAACGAACCCAAAAGGTGAGAGACTCCTGTCGTTCCTGTGGTGAGAGAAACGGTGTCAGTCGTTTCTGTTGTGGGTGCCTAAAATTAAAAAAAAACGCTTTATCCAAGCAGTGACACCTAACAACTTGTCGAGGGAGCTGTAACGATTTAACACAAAATCGGGGTCAAAGGCGCATTCCACCTTCTCAAGAGCGAGTGTTCGTAGACCCGGCAAATTAGAAGTATTCAAAACTGGCGTTCGAGGCCAATCAATTTCTGGTCGACTCAACCATTCCGGACCCCACCACAGCAAATGACCTATCAAACTAGGCGTCAAGCATTCGCGCGAGGCACAATCAGCGGGGTTGAGCTCACCTGGCACGTGTCTCCAAACAAGTTTGACTTCGGATTTCTGGATTTGGGAAACGCGATTAGCGACAAATACCTCCAAGGTGTGGACAGAAGCCTTCAACCAACAAAGAACAATTTGGCTGTCTGTCCAGGCGTAAGTCACATTAATACAAATGCTTTTACCCAAAGTGTTAGACACGTGGTTCAATAAGCGTACAAGTAGTGCTGCTCCCGAGAGCTCCAATTTCGGAATGGTCAGAGATGTCCGAAGGGGTGCGACCTTGCTCTTCGCCATGATCAGGGAAACCCTCACCTGACCTGAGGCACTGACTGTGCGCAAGTACACCACAGCCGCGTGACCACGTTCCGAGGCATCACAAAACCCGTGAAGGGTGGCCTTGTACTTCCCGGGTGGAAGGATGGGACGAGGCAAAGAGATCTCGTTGACGGCAGGAAGTGAGGATACAAAAAAAGTCCATTCCTCAACAAAAGTGCCGTGCAGAGGTTCGTCCCAGGTCAATCCTGCTGTCCAAAGCTTCTGCAAGAAGCATTTTGCCCAAAATATAATTGGACAGATCCAACCATTCGGATCAAAGGTTCTGGCGACAGTAGACAACACGAGACGTTTAATCCAAGAACAAGGCAGTTTCAAGTCTACGTTATACGTAAAGATGTCTTGGACTGGTCTGTACTGAACGCCGAGAACAGCCATCATGGCGGGGTTGTCAACAATCTCAAACAAATGTGGATCTTGCTGATGATCCTCTGGCAAGCCTTCCAAAAGCGCTGGTGAGTTGGAAATCCATTTGCGCAACTCATAACCAGCGGAGGCCAAAATACCTATCAATTCGTCACGCAGGAGGATCGCCTCGTCCGCTGTGGAGGCGCCCGAGCAAATGTCATCGACGTAAATATCGTCCTTCAAGATGGCAGAGGCTCGTGGGAAACGTAGGCCTTCGCGGTCTGCGAGCTCCCAAAGAGAACGTATTGCCAAGTAGGGGCTTGACCTTAACCCGTACGTATTTGTATTGAGCTCGTAGACGACCATGGGATCGCGAGGAGACTCTCTCCAAAGGATCAGCTGGAAGCGACGGTCATCAGGGTGGACAATAGTCTGCCTGAACATCATTTTTATGTCGGCCACAAAGACAACATGATGTCGTCGGAAGCTGGTGATGACGTCACAAAGGTCCTTGACCAACTTGGGACCAGAATGCAAGCACTGGTTCAAGGATACGCCCGTTGAAGTCTGCGCAGAACCATCAAATACTGTGCGCAGCTTGCCAGTCGATGGCTTCAATACCGCATGATGCGGGAGAAAGTAATGCTCCACCGAACGCCAATCCAAATTTGACACAGACATGTGTCCCAACAGTTCATATTCCCGCATGAACTCAATGTACTTCTGTCTGAGCTCCGGATCACGACCCATGCGGCGCTCCATGGCCAACAACCTCTTTTCGGCTAAAGGTCGTGACTCACCAAGCGGAGGCCGAACAGACAGGAAGGGTAGCCTCGTAATAATCCGACCAGAACGGAGTCGACCAGTGTTGTTCTGGAAGAACAGCTCGCACTCCTCATGTTCTGGATTCAAACGTGCAGCTTGAGGGGGCTCCTCTACCTCCCAAAACCTCTGAACCGCATCAGAGAGAGCGGAGCCTACAGCCAACAAATTATCAAGTTCAGGTACCTAGGGACCCCATAGGTACAGGGCCCATCAAAGCAAATCCAAATATGGTCGGGATGGCAGTCAAACTATTTGGCACCAAGACCCTTTTCCCACCAATCAAAATTCCACCGAGGACATCAGAGCCAATCAACAAGTCGATTTGTCCCGGTGTGTCAAATTTGGGGTCTGCCAGTTCCAATCCCGATGTCAAATTCACCACAGCAGCAGGTAGCTGCTTCTGTGGGTGCATACCCAAAATATTCTTCAACACAATAGCCGAGGTTTTAATCCTCGGGTGTGAAGATTCAACAGGGCCAAACAAAACCTTTACTTGTCCTTCAACATTAGAGGCTACGTCACCTATGCCCCGTATACAATTTGGAAATAAACCCATATTTAATTTAACCTGCCCTACCAAATAAGTGGAAACAATGCAACCTTGTGAACCTGTGTCCAATATAGCACGGACAACAACAGAGGTCCCCGTGGGTCCCCAGACCCTAACAGCAACCGTTGGTAGGATAACGGTCTCAATGGGGGAGGTTGGCGTTATAGGGCAGGGGTCAATGACCTATTGTTGCCTGGGCGGCGACCGTTGGCCAGGACCAGGCAAGTCAAAACGAGGGTGCGGCTTGAAGTCCTCAAAAGCGCGATGACTCGATCCGCGCGCCATCTGTGGGGGGTCATAGTGACGCACCCGCCCAAAACGAGGTGGGCGCGAGTCAAGGCGGGGACGCTCCGCCAAAGGAGGGGAATACCTGGGGCAGCAGTCATGGTGCTGGTGACGCTGAACAGCACATTCAGGTGCGCGAGAGAGAGGAGGCGTGCGCACGCTACGGTTCTCCAAGCGGGGCGAGTGGCGATCAATTGAGCGAGGCGACTCTCGGCTACGCGCCGGTGAGCCTCGGCTGCCACCTTCAAAACACCCGCCCGTGCGCGGCGTCGGCTGGTTGGACAAGCGGCCTACCTCTCTGGCATTCATACAGAGAATGTCCAAATGCTGTCCTCCACAGTGAGGACAGGGGCGAGAGTTTGGGCAGTACAAGAGAAGCAAAGGCGGCGGGCATTCGCGATGCGCCTACGAGAGGCGACATGAAGGTCCAAAAATGCCCTGCAACTGGCCGTTCTGTGCCCCGTGACCTTGCAGTAGGAGCACTCCGCTGGGCTCTGCGTGACCGCAAAGCGAGGAGGGCGCCGGTCAACATTGGCTCGGGTGTGAACGCGAGCCTGCTCCTTGACCTTGGGCGGCTTCGACTTAGCCGGCGTGTCACCACCGGAGTTGTCCAAGACCCGGCACTCATCCTCCAGGAACTTCTCCAGGTCAGCAAAGGGGGGCAGATGGGTCGCGCTATCCCCACCAAAGCGCTGCTCAAAACGCGACCTCAGGTCGGCAGGCAGCTTCTTCAGCACAATGTGCACCAATAGATAGGACCATTGGTCCACGGGCAGGTCAAGGCACTTAAGTGCGTTGATAGCCACCAAAAGCGGGTTCAAAAGTTGGGTGCGCAACCCAGAGACCCGGGTGAGCGTCAGCAAACCCAAAATCTGCTCGATGTGCGTATCGGCGAGGCCACGCTTATTATGGTACCTACGGGTAATTAGGTCCCGAGCCGTCTGGTACGCCTCGTCAGACACGGGCAGATGCTGGATGAGGCCCTTAGCCTCCCCATCCAGAACCGACATTAGATAGGCCAACTTTTGTGCCGGCCGAAGGTCAGCCCTATCATTGACTAGGCTGTTGAACAAATTAACGAAGCCCAGGTAGCTTCCTAGGCAGCCATCAAAATGGGGGAGGTCCAAAGTAGGGAGCCTACTCACCAGCCCCGGTGCTGACCTAGGAAGCTCCTGCTTCAGGCCGGGTTGCCCTTCCCTATCGGCAACTAGTTGTCTCGCACTATTGGAGACAGCATCATACAGGTCTAAGACCTGGGCATAGTCTTCGCTGACGTTATTTCGCTGGTCAGCGGTGAAATCATTGATTGACACTTCAAGACAGCAAGTGCTGAAAGTGCAGAATTGCTGTTCCACACTTGCCAGGCGATCGTCAATCCGCTCGTACCTCTGAAGTAAGGCCTGCTGGCGATCAGGCCGGTTCACTAAAGCATTGGCCGAGGCAAACCAGCGCAAATCTGATGCAATAGCACCAGCAGCCGCACGCAAGTCCTTGATAGCTGACATAATCAAAATTCAAAAGAGCCCGGACAAGCGCTAAATAAAATTAACAATCAAAACTTAATTTTTCTTAATTCTTTGAAACCAACAAAGTATTAGCCTGTTTACTGCAAGTGCAGGCAAGTGACAGGTATCTACTGTCCAACAAAATTAATAGTTTCAATATATATTGACACAAAACAAAGTCAAAGTTAGCAAAAGTTGAACCTTCGAATAAGTTAATTAAAGTTAAATATTCAAATTAATTAACTAATTACTTGCAACAGACAGACTGGCTGTATTATTTGAGATATACAATAGTAAGTAAGCACAGAATATGTGTTACCTAACAATATTATCTTTATATTATAACAAGGTTTAACAATGTAATGTTCAAACTTAATATATCAATATATGCAATAAACTAAATCAATTGATACATATAACTGATATGTATCCAATCAAAGTGACTTATTAATGCAACAACAAATTTAAGTTAGATTTTTCAACAATATAAATCAACAATTACTGATTGAGGTTATGTGACAATGTGTTTCAAATTATCTAGGTCAACTTATACAATTAAATATTATGTATTATAGACAATAACTGACCTGACAAACACTACAATACTGTCTACAAGGTGATAAGATACAAGCTCATACCAATCTGAGTTTATACTCAGTAATGCAACAGCGGCTAAATTTCAACCACAAAGGCCCTACACTTAGAACTGGTCTCCTCGCTTACGACCGAGGCGTTTGTAGCCACATTTGACAGATTTGTATCCCGCAGAGGGCTGCCTTCCTTGATCCGTTCTGATTGCGGCACTAACTTCAAGGGCACGTATAATTATTTGAATGATGTAGTTAATTTTCTTGAAACCAACAAAGCTGATATAGGTGATAGGCTTGCCCGACGTGGGATAAATTGGTTGTTCTCCCCACCAAATTGTCCACACTGGGGTGGTATATTTGAGGCCGCCGTAAAATCGGCCAAAACACACTTGCGCAGGACAATCGGTGAATCTGTCCTTACATTTGAGGAACTCGCAACTGTGTTTTGTAAGATTGAGGCCGTTTTGAACTCTCGGCCATTGTGCCCGATCTCCTCAGATCCGAATGATTTGGAGGCCCTTACGCCGGGCCATTTTTGATTGGTCGCCCACTTGTCGCCTTGCCTGCGTACCCCTACATTGATACGAGACCTGGTCGTCTCTCGCGTTTTGAATTGGTACGCCAGATTACTCAGAGCTTTTGGAAACGCTGGAATTTGGAATATTTGCACATACTCCAGCAACGCGTTAAGTGGACCGACAAGGCCGATCCACCCAAGATTGGTGACCTCGTTTTGATCAAGGAGGCTAACCTTCCGCCACTCAGATGGCGCAGGGGGCGCATCCTTCATTTGGTAACTGGGGCTGATGGAGTTCCCCGATTTGCTGAGGTCTTGGTGGACGGTTCGATTCTGAGGAGAGCGGTTGCAACATTGTCACGTCTACCAACCGATTAGCGGACCGGTAGGCCGGTCCGGGGCGGGTGGATGTTTGAAATAGAATTAGTTTTTATTATAAGTCAAATCGATTAGATCGATTGAGTAACATTTTGTTTAGTCTATTGAAAATTTCTGACAATGGTCACACTGAACTGTCACTTCGGTCCTTCCGCTTGAAAAATTAACACGCCGTTTGCAAGCTCGCGTGCCTTGTACCTAAATTAAATTGATCGCCCTTTGAATAAACGCGAATTGAATCAACTTGTAATTAACTTAATACGTAATTGCCGCTTTTGACTTCCGGCAAGGTTTGTTGTAAATTGATGACATATTGAACTTTTGTGAAAAGTTTTGTGAACCGCTAACGTGCATCGTGGTTTGGAGAAGGACTTCGCCGAATTGTAAACTGGTATCTATTGATTCTCTTGTTATTTTGGCCAAAATTATAGGTTAATCTATTGGTCCACTTCAGGAACATCACCAGGATATATAAGGTAAAATTTTCATGTACCTACTCAATACTTTACTCACTGTGCAACGCAGTGCATTGTGTCTGGATATATTGTCTATCGTGGTCAGGTAGATGTATTACACCTTCCACTGCGCACTTCTGATACACCTAATATTTTCTTGGGTTTACGCGAATGTTACACATTGAAATTAAACTACAGTTTACGGATTTTATCGCGTTATATTGGTTTCACTGGTTATTTGTTATTACATTTAAACCGAAAGATCTAGAAACTACATTTTTATTACTAGCCGACGTTTCGAATTCTTTACAGGATTCGTGTTCACGGCAGACTGAGGTGATATTTGTCTTTGTCTTGAATTTATAAGTTATCTCAAAGTACCTGAACATTTTTCAACTATTGGTGTTACTATCTACGCAGAATGTGCTCACTGTGTCTTGATGTCTTCTGGTGACTTTGTCCTTCTTGGGTTTCATTAGCCTGATAACAGGGTCCCAAGCTGGAGGAACATTCCAACCATCTTCCCTATTGAAATTAGGATGTTTTTTAATTTCAATAGCTTCACGTATCATTCTTGGAATAAAGCGGTATTCTTTTGTGAGTATCTGTGGTTTATCAAATCGCAGGTAATGGTTGGTTCCTTGTTCTACATGTTCACACACAGCAGACTTCGTCGAGCGTTTGTGTTTAATGTCAGCTATATGTTCCTTTAGTCGAAACCCAAGAAAATATTATGTTAACCAGTACGGAGTGGAAACAGCAACAAAAATACGCCGGTTAGAAGATCTACAAACCAAGCGCGCAAGATACATAACATCTTTAAATTTCTTGAAGAGATGCCGTGATCACGATCTCATCCCTACATGCTGCAAAATATCAGCCAAGAAGGACATACGTGGGAGCGCTAAGATCTTAAAACAGGCAAGTGAAAAGTTACTCATTCAAAAGATACGCGAACACCGCGCTGACTTACGCAGAATAAATAGAAATGTTGAGAATTTGTCTAACGAAATATACAGATTGATAACTCCATTTGATTTTGAAAAATGCATCAATGCAATAAATAACAGAGAAACATCAAAATATTACGCGTGTAAACGTAACAAAATAGAAAAAAATGAAAAATTACAACAAAAATCAAATGACCAGTACAAAATGAAACAGAACGTTTTTGCACGGACCAATCACACGCTACCGTCCGCCGATCATAGACAAACAGTTGTCAATCTGTCAAAACACACGTTAGATCAAAACACCGAAAAAGTATTATGCAGAGGTTTAAATTATGCGATAACGCCATCCAGAATACCGTATGAGACCATTATTTGCAACGTTGAAGATTGTCTAGTGAAGAACAATGTGTGTAAGGAAGATTTTGAGGCCATACGTCAGGATGTTTCGGCTGTATTGCGTCAGTCGAAAGTGCCGAGAAGGAATCTACCAAAACCAGAGTATCTCGCACTGAAGAACCTACAAGCTAGACCTGAACTAACAGTACTTCGAGCAGATAAAGGAAATGCAACGGTAGTGATGGACACGTCCGATTATAAACAAAAAATGGAAAATCTTTTGTCGGATGAAAGTACATATAAATTGGTTAAGACAGACCCGACCAACAAAATACTCAAGCAAACGAGTGACATTGTTAAGAAATACTCCGAACAACTGAATCTGGACGTGAAATATTTAATACCATCGTGTGCAAAACCTCCTCAATTGTATGGTCTACCGAAAATACACAAAGAAAATGCTCCACTGCGCCCTATAGTCAGTCAAATAGGGGCACCAACCTACAGATTGGCTCAACACATTGCGAAGATTCTTTCGCCACTCAGAGGCAAGACGAGAGCGCATGTAAAGGATTCCTACCATATTGTCAGTGAAATAAAACACCTACATCTCTCTGACAAGGAAACTATGGTTAGTTTTGATGTACAGTCATTATTTACATGCTTACCAGCACATGACTGTATTGAAATAACTAAAAGGAAGCTAATAGAGAACAACATGCCTGAGGAATATGCAGAAATATTGAAACACTGCTTAACAACTGGCTATCTGTTATGGGATGAGAAATACTACATACAAGTAGATGGTGTGGCAATGGGCTCTCCAGTATCGCCTGTTGTTGCTGACATCTTCATGGAGGACTTCGAGGCGCGAGCCCTGCAGACTGCCACCATCACACCGAGGTTTTACAAGCGGTATGTAGATGATACTTTTACAATTTTACCAACAGATAGTGTTAATGTATTCCTAGACCATCTTAATTCTATTCATAACCACATCAAATTTACAATGGAATTAGAGGCAAACAATTCTTTAGCTTTCCTAGATGTACTTGTTATCAGGAACAAAAACAACTCTTTGAGCCACACGGTGTATAGGAAAAAGACACATACAAATAGGTACTTAAACGGTGAATCTCACCACCATCCTAAACAGTTAGCTACCGTGGGAATGTCTTTGTTTCAGAGAGCCCGGGGGATCTGTGACAAGAAACACCTGGACGCCGAGCTTCAACATGTCAAGCAAGTTCTGCAAGACAACAAGCTCCGACCGCCGCGCCAACGTCACAGATCCCCGAAGAACAAGCCAGCCACAGTAGAGAGACAACCTGCTGTCCTCCCATACATCAAGGGCGTGACCGACAAGATTGGCTACATCTTGAAGCGAGCTTCAATCAAAACATTCTACAAGCCGCCAACGAAGATAAGCCAATTATTACCATCTGTCAAGAGTCAGTTACCCTTACAAGAGGCCGGGGTTTACAAGATAGACTGTGAGTGTGGGCTCTCATACATTGGACAAACCAAGAGAAGCATAGGCATTCGACTAAAGGAACATATAGCTGACATTAAACACAAACGCTCGACGAAGTCTGCTGTGTGTGAACATGTAGAACAAGGAACCAACCATTACCTGCGATTTGATAAACCACAGATACTCGCAAAAGAACACCGCTTTATTCCAAGAATGATACGTGAAGCTATTGAAATTAAAAAACATCCTAATTTCAATAGGGAAGATGGTTGGAATGTTCCTCCAGCTTGGGACCCTGTAATCAGGCTAAGGAAACCCAAGAAGGACAAAGTCACCAGAAGACATCAAGACACAGTGAGCACATTCTGCGTAGATAGTAACACCAATAGTTGAAAAATGTTCAGGTACTTTGAGATAACTTATAAATTCAAGACAAAGACAAATATCACCTCAGTCTGCCGTGAACACGAATCCTGTAAAGAATTCGAAACGTCGGCTAGTAATAAAAATGTAGTTTCTAGATCTTTCGGTTTAAATGTAATAACAAATAACCAGTGAAACTAATATAACGCGATAAAATCCGTAAACTGTAGTTTAATTTCAATCTGATACACCTTCCTGCCTGGCTACGGTAATTCTAGACATAATTTTGGAAACCACGCTCTGCTACCAAAATTATGTCTAGAATTACCGTAGCCAGGCAGGAAGGTGTATCAGAAGTGCGCAGTGGAAGGTGTAATACATCTACCTGACCACGATAGACAATATATCCAGACACAATGCACTGCGTTGCACAGTGAGTAAAGTATTGAGTAGGTACATGAAAATTTTACCTTATATATCCTGGTGATGTTCTTGAAGTGGACCTATGGATTAACCTATAATTTTGGCCAAAATAACAAGAGAATCAATAGATACCAGTTTACAATTCGGCGAAGTCCTTCTCCAAACCACGATGCACGTTAGCGGTTCACAAAACTTTTCACAAAAGTTCAATATGTCATCAATTTACAACAAACCTTGCCGGAAGTCAAAAGCGGCAATTACGTATTAAGTTAATTACAAGTTGATTCAATTCGCGTTTATTCAAAGGGCGATCAATTTAATTTAGGTACAAGGCACGCGAGCTTGCAAACGGCGTGTTAATTTTTCAAGCGGAAGGACCGAAGTGACAGTTCAGTGTGACCATTGTCAGAAATTTTCAATAGACTAAACAAAATGTTACTCAATCGATCTAATCGATTTGACTTATAATAAAAACTAATTCTATTTCAAACATCCACCCGCCCCGGACCGGCCTACCGGTCCGCTAATCGGTTGGTAGACGTGACAATGTTGCAACCGCTCTCCTTAGAACCGAACCGTCCACCAAGACCTCAGCAAATCGGGGAACTCCATCAGCCCCAGTTACCAAATGAAGGATGCGCCCCCTGCGCCATCTGAGTGGCGGAAGGTTAGCCTCCTTGATCAAAACGAGGTCACCAATCTTGGGTGGATCGGCCTTGTCGGTCCACTTAACGCGTTGCTGGAGTATGTGCAAATATTCCAAATTCCAGCGTTTCCAAAAGCTCTGAGTAATCTGGCGTACCAATTCAAAACGCGAGAGACGACCAGGTCTCGTATCAATGTAGGGGTACTCAGGCAAGGCGACAAGTGGGCGACCAATCAAAAAATGGCCCGGCGTAAGGGCCTCCAAATCATTCGGATCTGAGGAGATCGGGCACAATGGCCGAGAGTTCAAAACGGCCTCAATCTTACAAAACACAGTTGCGAGTTCCTCAAATGTAAGGACAGATTCACCGATTGTCCTGCGCAAGTGTGTTTTGGCCGATTTTACGGCGGCCTCAAATATACCACCCCAGTGTGGACAATTTGGTGGGGAAAACAACCAATTTATCCCACGTCGGGCAAGCCTATCACCTATATCAGCTTTGTTGGTTTCAAGGAAATTAACAACATCATTCAAATAATTATAGGTGCCCTTGAAGTTAGTGCCGCAATCAGAACGGATCAAGGAAGGCAGCCCTCTGCGGGATACAAATCTGTCAAATGTGGCTACAAACGCCTCGGTCGTAAGCGAGGAGACAAGTTCTAAATGAACGGCCTTTGTGGAAAGACAAACAAAAACGCACAAGTAGGCCTTAACAGTCTTGCTGTTTCGAAGTGTCGACGTTTTCACCAAAAAGGGACCAGCGAAGTCCGTGCCAACACCGTCAAACGTCCTGCTCTCAGTAACGCGATCTGCCGGTAAGTCCCCCATCAAGGGCTGCATGGTAGAAGCTTAGAGCTTATAGCAAGGGATGCAGCGAAAGACTACACTCCGAATGATTCTTCGGGCAGACAAGATCAAAAATTCGCGTTGCAAAATGGCCAAGAGCGCATTACAACCAGCATGCGAATTTTTAAGGTGACGGTCAGTTACCAACAAACGCACCAAATGACCGTCCTTAGGTAACAACAGGGGGTGACGTGCCCCGTAAGGGAGGTTGGCGTTCTTGAGACGCCCTCCAACGCGCAAGAGACCCGTATTGTCCAAAAAGGGGTTCAATTTAGAGACAGCTCCCGACAATTTCGATCTCCCTGACTTAAGGATAGCAATCTCCTTTTCAAAATGCGCCAATTGCACAGAACGAACCCAAAAGGTGAGGGACTCCTGTCGTTCATGTGGTGAGAGAAACGGTGTCAGTCGTTTCTGTTGTGGGTGTCTAAAATTAAAAACAAAACGCTTTATCCAAGCAGTGACACCTAACAACTTGTCGAGGGAGCTGTAACGATTCAACAAAATATCGGGGTCGAAGGCGTATTCCACCTTCTCAAGAGCGAGTGTTCGTAGACCCGGCAAATTAGAAGTATTCAAAACTGGCGTTCGAGGCCAATCAATTTCTGGTCGACTCAACCATTCCGGACCCCACCACAGCGAATGACCTATCAAACTAGGCGTCAAGCATCCGCGCGAGGCACAATCAGCGGGGTTGAGCTCACCTGGCACGTGTCTCCAAACAAGTTTGACTTCGGATTTCTGGATTTGGGAAACGCGATTAGCGACAAATACCTCCAAGGTGTGGACAGAAGCCTTCAACCAACAAAGAACAATTTGGCTGTCTGTCCAGGCGTAGGTCCCATTAATGCAAATGCTTTTACCCAATGTACTGGACACGTGGTTCAACAAGCGTACAAGAAGGGCTGCTCCCGAGAGCTCCAATTTTGGAATGGTCAGAGATGTCCGAAGGAGTGCCACCTTGCTCTTTGCCATGATCAGGGAAACCCTCACCTGACCTGAGGCACTAACTGTGCGCAAGTACACTACGGCGGCGTGACCACGTTCCGAGGCGTCACAAAACCCGTGAAGGGTGGCCTTGTACTTCCCGGGAGGAAGGATGGGACGAGGCAAGGAGATCTCATTGACGGCAGGAAGTGAGGATACAAAAGAGGTCCATTCCTCAACAAGAGTGCCGTGTAGAGGTTCGTCCCAGGTCAAACCTGCTGTCCAAAGCTTCTGCAAGAAGCATTTTGCCCAAAATATAATTGGACAGATCCAACCGTTCGGATCAAAGTTTCTGGCGACAGTAGACAATACGAGACGTTTAGTCCAAGAATACGGCAATTTCAAGTCTACGTTATATGTAAAGATGTCTTGGACTGGTCTGTACTGAACGCCGAGAACAGCCATCATGGCGGGGTTGTCAACAATCTCAAACAAATGTGGATCTTGCTGATGATCCTCTGGCAAGCCTTCCAAAAGCGCTGGTGAGTTGGAAATCCATTTGCGCAACTCATAACCAGCGGAGGCCAAAATACCTATCAATTCGTCCCGCAGGAGGATCGCCTCGTCCGCTGTGGAGGCGCCCGAGCAAATGTCATCGACGTAAATATCGTCCTTCAAGATGGCGGAGGCTCTTGGGAAACGTAGACCTTCGCGGTCTGCGAGCTCCCAAAGAGAACGTATTGCCAAGTAGGGGCTTGACCTTAACCCGTACGTATTTGTATTGAGCTCGTAGACGACCATGGGATCGCGAGGAGACTCTCTCTAAAGGATCAGCTGGAAGCGACGGTCATCAGGGTGGATAATCGTCTGCCTGAACATCATTTTTATGTCGGCCACAAAGACAACCTGATGTCGTCGGAAGCTGGTGATGATGTCACAAAGGTCCTTGACCAACTTGGGACCAGAATGCAAGCACTGGTTCAAGGATACGCCTGTTGAAGTCTGCGCAGAACCATCAAACACTGTGCGCAGCTTGCCAGTCGATGGCTTCAATACCGCATGATGCGGGAGAAAGTAATGCTCCACCGAACGCCAATCCAAATTTGACACAGACATGTGTCCCAACTGTTCATATTCCCTCATGAACTCAATGTACTTCTGTCTGAGCTCCGGATCACGACCCATGCGGCGCTCCATGGCCAACAACCTCTTTTCGGCTAAAGGTCGTGACTCACCAAGCGGAGGCCGAACAGACAGGAAGGGTAGCCTCGTAATAATCCGACCAGAACGGAGTCGACCAGTGTTGTTCTGGAAGAACAGCTCGCACTCCTCATGTTCTGGATTCAAACGGGCAACTTGAGGAGGCTCCTCTACCTCCCAAAACCTCTGAACTGCATCAGAGAGAGCAGAGCCTACAGCCAACAAATTATCAAGTTCGGGTGGAGGTACAGGTCCCATCAAAGCAAATCCAAATATGGTCGGGATGGCAGTCAAACCATTTGGCACCAAGACCCGTTTCCCACCAATCAAAATTCTACCGAGGACATCAGAGCCAATCAACAAATCGATTTGTCCCGGTGTGTCAAATTTGGGGTTTGCCAGTTCCAATCCCGATGTCAAATTCACCACAGCAGCGGGTAGCTGTTTCTGTAGGTGCATACCCAAAATATTCTTCAACACAATAGCCGAGGTTTTAATCCTCGGGTGTGAAGATTCAACAGGGCCAAACAAAACTTTAACTTGCCCTTCAACATTAGAGGCTAAGTCACCTATGCCCCGTATACAATTCGGAAAAGAGCCCATATTTAATTTAACCTGCCCCACCAAATAAGTGGAAACAATGCAACCTTGTGAACCTGTGTCCAATATAGCACGGACAACAACAGAGGTCCCCGTGGGTCCCCAGAACCGAACAGCAACCGTTGGTAGGATAACGGTCTCAATGGGGGAGGTTGGCGTTATAGGGCAGGGATCAATGACCTATTGTTGCCTGGGTGGCGACCGTTGGCCAGGACCAGGCAAGTCAAAATGAGGGTGCGGCTTGAAGTCCTCAAAGGCGTTATGACTCGATCCGCGCGCCATCTGTGGGGGGTCATAGTGACGCACCCGCCCAAAACGAGGTGGGCGCGAGTCAAGGCGGGGACGCTCCGCCAAAGGAGGGGAATACCTGGGGCAGCAGTCATGGTGCTGGTGACGCTGAACAGTCGCACATTCAGGTGCGCGAGAGAGAGGAGGCGTGCGCACGCTACGGTTCTCCAAGCGGGGTGAGCGGCGATCAATTAAGCGAGGCGACTCTCGGCTATGCGCCAGTGAGCCTCGGCTGCCACCTTCAAAACACCCGCCCGTGCGCGGCGTCGGCTGGTTGGACAAGCGGCCAACCTCTCTGGCATTCATACGGAGAATGTCCAAATGCTGTCCTCCACAGTGAGGACAGGGGCGAGAATTTGGGCAGTACAAGAGAAGCAAAGGCGGCGGGCATTCGCGATGCGCCTACGAGAGGCGACATGCAGGTCCAAGAATGCCCTAGAACTGGCCGTTCTGTGCCCCGTGACCTTGCAGTAGGAGCACTCCGCTGGGCTCTGCGTGACCGCAAAGCGAGGAGGGCGCCGGTCGACATTGGCTCGGGTGTGACCGCGAGCCTGCTCCTTGACCTTGGGCGGCTGCGACTTAGCCGGCGTGTCACCACCGGAGTTGTCCAAGACCCGGCACTCATCCTCCAGGAACTTCTCCAGGTCAGCAAAGGGGGGCAGATGGGTCGCGCTATCCCCACCAAAGCGCTGTTCAAAACGCGACCTCAGGTCGCCAGGCAGCTTCTTCAGCACAATGTGCACCAATAGATAAGACCATTGGTCTACGGGCAGGTCAAGGCACTTAAGTGCGTTGATGGCCACCAAGAGCGGGTTCAACAGTTGGGTGCGCAACCCAGAGACCCGGGTGAGCGTCGGCAAGCCCAAAATCTGCTCGATGTGCGTATCGGCGAGGCCACGCTTATTATGGTACCTACGGGTAATTAGGTCCCGAGCTGTCTGGTACGCCTCGTCAGACACGGGCAGATGCTGGATGAGGCCCTTAGCCTCCCCATCCAGAACCGACATTAGATAGGCCAACTTTTGTGCCGGCCGAAGGTCAGCCCTATCATTGACCAGGCTGTCGAACAAATTAATGAAGCCAAGGTAGCTTCCTAGGCAGCCATCAAAATGGGGGAGGTCCAAAGAAGGGAGCCTACTCACCAGCCCCGGTGCTGACCTAGGAAGCTCCTGCTTCAGGCCGGGTTGCCCTTCCCTATCGGCAACTAGTTGTCTCGCAGTATTGGAGACAGCATCATACAGGTCTAAGACCTGGGCATAGTCTTCACTGACCTTATTTCGCTGGTCAGCAGTGAAATCATTGATTGACACTTCAAGACAGCAAGTGCTGAAAGTGCGGAATTGCTGTTCCACACTTGCCAGGCGATCGTCAATCCGCTCGTACCTTTGTAGTAAGGCCTGCTGGCGATCAGGCCGGTTCACTAAGGCACTGGCCGAGGCAAACCAGCGCAAATCTGATGCAATGGCACCAGCAGCCGCACGCAAGTCCTTGATAGCTGACATAATCAAAATTCAAAAGAGCCCGGACAAGCGTTAAATACAATTAACAATCAAAACCTAATTTTTCCTAATTCTTTGAAACCAACAAAGTATTAGCCTGTTTACTGCAAGTGCAGGCAAGTGACAGGTATCTACTGTCCAACAAAATTAATAATTTCAATATATATTGACACAAAACAAAGTCAAAGTTATCAAAGTTGAACCTTCGAATAAGTTAATTAAAGTTATATATTCAAATAAATGAACTAATTACTTGCAACAGACAGACTGGCTGTGTTATTTGAGATATACAATAGGAAGTAAGCACAGAATATGTGTTACCTAGCAATTTTATCTATATTATAACAAAACAAAGTTTATTAATGTGACCCGCCCAAGTGGCAAGGTCAAGTTGGATGTTATAATGTTTATGAATATATGCAATAAACTAAATTTACTAAATTTATTGATACATACAGCTGTTATGTATCCAAACAAACTGACTTATTAATGCAACAACAAATTTAAGTTAGATTTTTCAACAATACAAATCAACAATTACTGATTGAGGTTATGTGACAATGTGTTTCAAATTATCTAGGTCAACTTATACAATTAAATATTATGTATTTTAGACAATAACTGACCTGACAAACACTACAATACTGTCTACAAGGTGATAAGATACAAGCTCATACCAATCTGAGTTTATACTCAGTAATGCAACAGCGGCTAAATTTCAACTACAGCTCTGCACCAAAAAATGTATGTCTAGAATTACCGTAGCCAGGCAGGAAGGTGTATCAGAAGTGCGCAGTGGAAGATGTAATACATCTACCTGACCACGATAGACAATGATCCAGACACAATGCACTGCGTTGCACAGTGATGAATTGAAATCAATCAATATCAATATTATGTTTCACTTACCCGCTATCCTTGCTGATGTCAGGCTTGAGCTAAATTAGACACATTCATACAAGTATATTGGCCAAAATAAATGAATGAAGTATTTTATACTTAGCTATTAAGCTTCAAACGCGACGTTTTCAGGACACGTTGGCACGTGGAAGTCGATACCAGATTCACAATTTTCACAAATGTCAATCAATAGTTCACAATCAATTTACCGTTGCCAGCACTAGATCAGGCGGCGTTCAAAACGGTTTACTCAATTTAATTCAATTCGCATTAATTCAAAAGGCGATATTTTACGTACGAGACGACACCCGGCGAGATAATTTTTTTCAAGCGGAAGGACGGAAGTGACAGTTCAGTGTGACCATTGTCAGAAATTTTCAATAGACTAAACAAAATGTTACTCAATCGATCTAATCGATTTGACTTATAATAAAAACTAATTCTATTTCAAACAGTGTATATGTATGTTTATCCATTATCTAGTACCCATAGTACAAGCTCTGCTTAGTTTGGGACGAGATAGTGTTGTGTGAATGTGAAAAAAAAAGAGACACACACATTGCCATGAAAACCTGTCTAGTGATCAAATGTCTTAACAAGAAACCTGGAACCAGCAAGCAGTATGAAGACGTCGACTAGTTTTTGTTTAGCAGTTGGTCAGAAAATTCTAAAATTGTTAAAATTACCTGCTTTCACGATGAAAAGATTAGCAACTTGACAAATAAAATGTGTGAGAAAGTGAAATAAGTGAAATTTTAACGTCGTCACCGTCGTGTAGAATTGTAGCTGAAGAGACAAAAATCATGTTATCTCAGGAAAAAGGAAAGAAATGGGCATCAAGTACAAAAAGAACAATAAATTTAAAATGTAGACAAACCAAACTTATGAAAGTTTATGGGAAAAGTGGACGTAAGCTAACAAAAAGATGTCACTATCTCAAATATTCAACATAGAAAAACACGTGTCAACAAATTCAAAATTAATTAAAGTTACATTTCTTAAAATAGATTTTATTTCTAAAAACCTTAGACGTCCGCCACTGGGTATCTTCCCCCTACGCGTGACATCATTTGTCAGACGAGAACGATTGACAGCTTGCGACGCTTTTAAGCCATGGCGCCTGCGTCAAATGCTAGTCAACTAATCAACCCTTAGATTATATAACTATTAGATGGAGGCATACGACCTCAAGACCGTCACTAATAATCTGACGTAGGTGGCCATATGGCCACCCATTACCCGTTAAAATGTAATAGAACTTTATTTAAAACTTTGAGACTTCGGTCTTTGGTAATAAACATTTATTTATTTGTTTATTTGACACATCAACAATGTAAATGTTATGCATTACAGTAATATATATGAACATCCATCACAGTAGGAACATTTCTGACATGCACATCAATTACATCAATCACAAATATATAATAGAATGCTGCACATGTGTGCAGCATTCTATTATATATTTGTGATAATACACAACAAAATTTAACTAAAACTAAACAAAATTAAACTAGACTAGACATTTTGATAATTATTCGTATAAAAAATTGTGACGTATCGGTCTTCGGTCATAGACATTTTGATAATTATTCGTATAAAGATTGTGACGTATTAACATAGTAACGTTATAACTTTATCGATACTTAAATTTTACAGACTAGCTTCTGTACACCGCGGGTCTTACTTATCGCATAAAAAGGTAGTTTATTGTGATGTGTAAGCTATACTACAATATTTCAGTAAAAATATTGTTTCACGGTAGAGTATCCTCAATTTTTTTTTCGTTTCTAATTTTTTTTAGTAAAACCATCTGCCGCAAACAAACTACTAAGCCATGCAATTTTGTCATGATGTTTTCCTTCATCATAGCAAACCAAGCTTCTAGTAACCAGAGATTCATGCAGTAAATTTGAAAACCAATGCGTTAAAATTATATTTTCACAGATTTTGTCACTGCTTAGAGTGGTTACCGGTGTTACAATAAAATAACATCGTTTGTTTATTCATGTTAAAATGTTAATTAAAATAAAAAAACATTTCAGTGCACGTATGAGGTTTGGTCATGGTAGAAATAATCTAATGGTTTATTTTTATTGCCAGTCAAATTAACTGTACTGTACCTGGAGGCAAGCAGATATTGAAGATAATGAACTTCAAGGTCAGCTTGACTCAGCTAAGAACAAAGAGATTGGATAATATATACATAGAGGTAGTCCTAGTACTTACAAATTGAACACAGTCAACTGACGTGTAAGATACAATTTAGACAATTTATGCCATCAAATTATATAACCTTAGTAATTTTTCTTTTATAACAGTTCTGTCATGATTTTGAATTTAGCCGTATAATATTTATATCGACATTGTCAAGTGCTGTAAAAAATCTTATCGATATGTCTATCCACCGTATATTTTTACCTCGTTATTTTTTAGATTTCCATGTGATAAAGATTCACAAAATAAGTGGATTGCTGCAGTATATTGTGGAGAAAATTAGGTGCCTAGAAAGCACCATAGAATTTGTTCCAACCATTTTACTGCGGAATGTGTTTATAAAAAGTAAATTCTGTGACAACATTACTCCTCTCTTCTAAACGTATCAGTGTGAGTGTTTAAATAATTACTTGCTATAGTATTTTCGCTGTATGATGATATGCATGGCAGATTTCATTTTACATATCACTCATACTACTTACAACTTATAAAAATAAATTGGCAATAAAAAACCATTATTAAAAAAATATCGACATTGTCAAGAGTTGTAAAAAATATTATCAATATGTCTATCCACCGTATATTTTTACATCGTTATTTTTTAGATTTTCACGTGATAAAGATTTACAAAATAAGTGGATTGCTGCAGTATGTCGTGGAGAAAATTGGGTGCCTAGAAAGCACCATAGATATTTGTTCTAAGCATTTTACTGCGGAATGCATTTATAGTATATAATGACAGATGGCGCAGATAAAAAGAAAATTCTGTGCCAAAATTACTCCTCCCTTCTAAACATATCAGTGGGAGTATTTAAATAAGTCACCAGCCCTTAACAGTCCACTACTGGACTAGGCCTCTCTTTTGGAAGGAGGAGTTGAATTAGACCTATAGAAAAAAAAACAGATCTTTCTTTACAGAGACAGTAATGTTTAAAGGATAGTAATTTGAAGGTTTAATAAGAACTGTTTGCATTTCATACTCAAGACTACTGAGTGTATATGCATCAAAATAAGAGAATTTTCATTTTAAAGAAAGTTTGTTAAATGTCATCTACTCAGAGACCAAAACTTGGTTGTTCTTGTTCGACTAGTGGACTAATAATGTGCCGATCCCAAGATAAAATCGAAGGGCTACTCTAGCCACAACTTTTTCTCTCTAAATATTCTGTGTGTCACATGTTTGATCGAAAAGTGTCCGATCCCGCACATACATTTTTTACACATAGATTTGTATTACCTACACTATGTTATGAGAAAATGTCAATAAAAAGTGTTTCTTGTTAATAACAAAACTTTGGGGACTATTCAAGGTTTTCACTAAATTATCTATTTTAACTTTAATTTTATGTGTTTTGCTTGATACAATCCATGTCGTCCATGCCTTTTCTTATAATGTGTCGATTTGGATAATACCTATATGACATTTACAGTTATCATAATGCCTAAGCATGCGTTTTACCTTATTCTTAATTGTTTACTTTCTCTAGCAAAAATGTGTAACTTTGGGAGAATTATATAAAAGTGATTGTTGTTAATAACAAGCGTAAAGAAAAATACCATGATAATTAGAAAATAACGCCTCGAAATATTATATGCTACTGAGTTAGTACCCATTTGCAACAAAAATATATAAGTTCAGTTTAAAAATGCAAGTTTGTGTAATAATTATTTAAATACTGTCCATCAACCAGCGTTCTGACTGCTGTGGACACAAACTTACGGAATTTAAAATGTATAACATGTAAATAATATACTTTACAAGTCTGTTTGATTTTGAATCTATATTGACACTTTGATCGATATCGATAGCGGATTTGCTCAATCACTATTAAATTAAAAAGTTACGAAATTTGTGTTCAAATTGTCTTTAGCCGTAACTGACAAACATAGTGCCATCTTCTTCTGGCAACTCTAATTTGTCATATGGGTGAAGAGTGTAGCTAAATGCAATTTGTTCTTAAAAATATCGTTCCTTCCATGCTTTAGTTATTCTTCTGTGGCTAAGAACCACAATTATTTGTTTATTTGCACCTGTAGTTGCTTACATAAATGCAGATTTATTTTTTGAACGGATCACATAAATAACATTATTATGACTCTTTCCTACGTTCAAATTATTTTGTTGATATTTATATTTGATATATTCCTTAATTTACTTGATTAAGGAATTATCATAATTCATCATCATATCAGCCAAACGACGTCCACTGCTGGACATAGGCCTCCCTCAAGGTTCTCCACTCAGACCGGTCTTGAGCCGCCCGCATCCAACCGCCTCCCGCGATCTTGACGAGATCGTCGGTCCACCTTGCGGGGGGCCTACCTCTGCTGCGTCGTCCGGTACGTGGCCGCCACTCCAGAACCTTTCTGCCCCAACGGCCATCGGTTCTTCGAGCTGGGTTTGGTTTCCTCAATATTATATTGGCTATACAAACTCTGTTCACTTACAAAAGACTGAGCAACAATGTTTATATTTCATAATACGTATTTAACCTGTCAACTTGATCCTTAAAACCAAAAAGTTTCATATGGCTACCCATTTGCCGCAATGCATAGGTATTTTTTAATTTATAAAATAAAAATTGTTTGTTTCAACTTTCTAATACTATAAACAATCAATCTTATTAAAGAAGGGTCGAGTTTAATCTGTATATATAAAATCCTTGCGTTACTGACTGATTGACAGACAAACTATGGCCAAAACTATTAGGCGCTAGAAGCTAAAATTTGGCATGTGTGTTGTTTGGAGACCGTAGGGGTACACTAAGAAGGGATTTCGGGAACGGACAGAAAAGGTTAAATAAAAAAAATGTGTGAGCGTAGCTGCGGACATCCTCTAGTTCAGTATAACTAGACTACGATATGAGATTATATTTTTATTTTAATGATTATAACAACACTAACTTTAGAAAACCTTCAGATAGACAAATTTAAAAACGCGGGAAAATGTGAAATGCGTATAATGATATTTTATGAACTGGGTTAAACCGGCTTATTACAATCATATTTATCAATTATATTCACTTTATTTGTGCTGTTGTTGGTTAAAACACTTATACATGTTACATATCTACTTAGAAAGATATTGGACACATTGTAAATAATAAGTCCATCAAGTACTTACTAGTTGTAATATTATCGTTTCAAGAAAGGACATGTTGTAAGCTACAACAAGAACTTTCTTGGAACAAAAATATTTCAGTTTCAGAGTTAATAATATATAGACACATACATATAAAGGGAAACGTTCTTTTTTTCTATAAAGCTTTTATCACATTTTCTTTCCAACTTATACCGAATGAAATTAATTTCACAAAGGTCAAATGTTTAAAACGACTACAATAAGAATCTCCTCGTAATCGTCGCGTTTCAAAACGTTGATCCTTCATTAATTATTTAAAATACTTCGTTAATGCCGAAACAAATACTTCAATTAATAGGCGAGTGACTTTACTGGATTAGACGCGGAACTCCCGAAACTAGGGATTTCTGCGGATTAACTAGAATCCGGAAACAACATTATGGAATTACCACTGTAAGGCGATTACTAAATCTCGGTAAGACAATAGATTCATTTAAACGATACTTATATCTGTATAAATTCCATTTTATTATACGCAGACCTCTTTTTGTGAGATATCATATTTTGCAGAGTATACAACTATGTAAATTAAACGGTCAATGCTTTATTTCAATACTTTAAAATGTTTGAATATTTTCAGACACGTCGAAATATGCTTAATGTAATATTAAACAAAGATGAAAATAAGCAAATATTTAACATTGCTGTAATAATAAGATTATAAGCGCTTTATTTGAGTACGGAATTGTGAGGTTTATTGCATGAATTCAGACATTAAAACGATACGAAACAAACCGTTCTAGGCTACTACTGTTTGCAAGGAGGCTTTTTTTATTTTACTTGCGTGGTAAATAAGCATACCGTAAATACAGTAGGTGAGTAGCCGACGTTTCATGTAAGCTAGTAGTATCATTGGCAAGTTAGCAACGCAATAAACAGCAGCTACTGTTTGACTTGTGTCAATGACTTGGATCGTTTACCCGTACAAGAAAGCTCTACTAAAAAGTGAGTACTTCAAAAAAAGGAGACTACAAAATACGACTCTGTACTGCTACGCAAGAGTCTCTGTCTCAAAACTACGGCATGCCGCGGTGTTTTCTTAAAGTCATATGCATTACCTAACGATGGCTTGCTAAGCGACGGTGGAAAACATTGTAACGACCTGCATGTTAGAGAGATTTTCAAAATGTTTTCGAAAGACGTGAAGTCTACCTACCCGCACTTGGCCAGCGTTGCGTACTTCTTAACCCGGTTTCCTGTCGTGAAAAGAGGCTCATGTCGAGCAGTGGGATAGTGAATTAATAATGAATATTTATTGACATGGCAGGCTTATGATAAAATAATCAACTTAAATCGGCTATATCACTCGAATTGCATTCTTACCCGTAGTCGTACTACAACAACGGTAAAGAAGTAATATACCAATAGCTTGTTAAAACAATAAAATTAGCGAATTGTAGATGTAAGAAACAGCTCAAACAAAATATATTATAATAACGAAATACGAATTTTTAGTAGGCAAAAGAAGCAGTCTTAGCATAATATAATGAAAACTAAAATAACACTGAATTTAGTTCAATAATTTTCATAGTCTCAGAATTTTAAGGCACAGATGTCTTAACTAATTGACTAACAAGTAACTCGTTGGTTCTGGTAGATGCTTCAATTTTTGTATTAAATTATAATTTATACAATTAATGTCGAGACGTTGGATTAAAATGATTTATTTCAGTTGCAACAGTTTATTTTCATGTAATTGACGAAATATTGTTGCATAATGTTTTTGTTCAGACAATAAGAGCTATAGCTCTTATTGTCTGGATTTTTATTATAATAAAAATCGAAGTTTATATTCCATTGCAATAATTGACGCAGATTTTTTATTTTTGTGAATAACCTGGCCCAGGTCATATAAAGAATACATTATATAGTCAGCGGAATTACGGCGAAGTATGCTAACCACGGAACGTCGAACAGTGTCCACTGTGATGGTTTTAGTGAGCAGTGAGTGGCTGGCAGAGGATGTATGTGAAAGAACTTCACATACATCCTCTGCCAGCTTCAAACTCGAAAGTTTGAATGGTGACGGAGATTTTTTTAATGTCTGGATAACCGCCGAAGGACTTTAAAAACTTTTAAACTGGTTAATATTCCACCGTAGCGCGTTCTGCAGTTATTTTACATTTCATTCTTTTTGTTTACATTCCGTCCACCGCATAACGTAGTCAACGTTTAAATTTAATATTGCCCGAGTATGTACGCCTTATAGCTATTACTAAAAGTGTTAATAAAAGTCACTGATATACATTTTTAGTTCAAAAATGCTGCGAATAACATTCACAGGCAAGCTATTTTCCGCAATATACCTATATGTTGTGTAATAGGCAATTTTGTTGTGTTGTAATTCAAGAATTTGAATGAGTCTTGTAATGTTGCTGTTCAATTTTGCACACAACCATATTAAATGCGTTCATTTGTATTTGCAGTTGCCTGCACATGGCACACACAACAGGCATGTTTCTCTAGAATTTAGTCTTATAATAAGTAGAGAAGCCATTCAAATTCTTGGAGGATACTTTTTTACACTCTGTGCTGTTGGGAAAAGGATAGTGTCTGTTATCTAAATTTTAATCATTTATTGTACTTTCAATAGCATTTAATTATGAGTGACGTAAGTTTTGTTACACAACATTAGACTTGAATGATCATTTTGTAGCAAAAATAACCGTTCGTAAAGAAATACAAACTGTGTATATAACTCGAAAAGAAATGGTCTGTATGTACACAAACACCTAGTCAAACTTAACATACTCTTAAAAACCTTGCCTCTACCGCTGTAATCCCTTCCTTAATTACGGTAGTAGAGCCTTGCTGATTTCAGCATGAATGGGCCGGCTCGACCGGGGAAGTACTACCCTCTTACAGAATATCGACGTAAAGTAACAGTACCTAAACTGTTGCGTTTCGTTCGGTGAGTGAGAGTGCCGATGGCCCTATCCCCTATTCCTACTCCCTCATCCCACCCCTCATCCTATCCCTTTTCCCAACTCCAAGGGGCGGCAACGCACTTGTGACTCCTGTGGTGTTGCTTGTGTCCATGGGCGGCGGTAATCGCTTACCATCAGGCGACCCGTCTGCTCGTTTGCCGCCTAAAGTTATAAAAAAAAAGAGAGAGTTCACTTTTGAATGACAAAAAAACTAAAAGATTGAAGTAAAGGAAGGAGATCGGTCATTTGGTCTGGGACTGAAATCGTTTGTAACATAATCGGGTCCGACTAAGGGCTACACCGTTGGTATTAAGTAGGCTCTCCGTTTGAAATATAGCACTGTGATATGAATTTTCAAGTCCTTTGTGACGTTTATTGTGCGAAGGCTTTCATGGTTTAGAGGTATTAAAGTAGTGGTGTTTTAGGCACGAATTTTCAGAATGAATTCAGAAAAATAAAATGTTTTTTTTTTTTTGTATAAACGACGTGTATTGTTTGCTATTGTGACGAAAATAAGGAGAGGCCTGCGTCGAGCAGTGGACATTGAGATTCTGTATAATGATGATGATGTGTTTGTCGGAAAGGAGTTGATGATATCTGTTTCTAGGCTGCCTTCTTTTGATTTTTCGTGTGAGTGTCACGGGCACATCCAACTCTGGTGTCAGAGTTTTCATTAGTAATCAACGTTATTCTTATCAGGAGTGTTCAAGACGTAGAAGTCAGAGCACCTGTCTGTGGGAGGATTATAAGAAAATAAACACGTTATTATTATCCCCTAATTGATGCCAAGTACAAGAAATATTATAAACTGCAGTGTAAGTGAAGGTTTTGAAAAATAGTGTCTTGAAAATCTTGAAACGTCATCAACTACTAGAGTCATAAACAGCCCTACACCAAGTTACACCAGAATTATACTAGAATGACACATTAGGCTAAAACATCGAAACCAAAACTTGTTTGTCATAGTCATTGAAACTTACAGATGTAACAGAAAATTAATCCGGGTCGCTCTTATCGAGAACCGCAAGAGTTTTTTAGATGTGACTTCAACATGAGACAAAATTAGTATGCTACGTAAACAGCAGTTTTGCTTCTGAGTGTCTTTTTGTTACTATGTTTTATGTTTGTTAGTTGAGAAGACTAGAGACCAGTTAAAAAGCTTTCTGATAGGCTCCAGTTAAATTAATTTGTCGGATGACCCATACAATTTCATGTCCATTTTCAATTTATCGGTAAGTTTAGGATACTAGAACTGGTGCAACTGGGCCTAGATATCATTACTTTTAAAAATCTTTGGCGATGGAAAGTAATACTATGTCTTAACGCTCAATTAAACAAATGATAATGTATAACTGAGATTAAACTAGTTGGAACTTTGATGACGTCACGCCAGATATCGAATCGCGCTATCGAAGTTTGCTCAGCAAGTTTCTCTAACTCGACGACATCAAACGTAGAATTTTAGCCTGTCAGGCAATATCTGCTAGCCTGGTTTTAGTTTTTAGGCTTTGGGATCGTGGAATTTAACAACCAATTATTTTATAATGGTATAGATTAAAACGGTTGGCTACTTCCTGTACACTATTGGAGGATAATAATTAGATGAACATCATTTAGTACGATATTATTAAAATAAGTACAAGTGATTGAGAGGGTTTAACAGTGGCAACTGTTTACAAAAATGAAAGTATTTTCATTATCCAAAAGAAAAATTTTGTGATTAAAAATAGTGACCCTGAATTTTACTGCTCGTTCTTTCTCGTTGTTCTATGCCCTTGCAATGCAAACGTGGCACTAAGTGTAAACGTATAACTATCCCCTCCAAAAATACATACTGTAGCAAGACAATATTATCATTACGCGCGGACTCGAATACTTTCCCGCTCGCACACCGACTATCTGTTTCACTCAACGTGCATCGCATACGACGTCATCGAAGTGGTGGGACAAGACCCGCCTATATAAGCTCATGCGCATCGAAGATTTATTCAGGGTTGGGAGCCTTCTGCGCTCACCCATAGTCCGCGTAAAGTTGTCAAGGCCATCAGCGGCCAACAACTAGTCCACACACACTTAAAAAAAGATTTATTCATTCGCTCGCTAGGCGACTCAGAGTGCGATAGCCCCGCAGTCCACTCTGGTGTCCAGTAGGCATAGCGAACCTGATCGATAGCCCCGCAGTCATCAGGTTAGCTAAGTATCGAGGTTTAAAGAGCGATAGCCCCGCAGCCCTCTTTAGACACTCGCGAAGCGTAGGGAGGAAGCGAAGAGCGATAGCCCCGCAGTCCTCTTCGCCCCTCACATAGGGTTAATACGTATATGCATAAGTATAAGTTGGTAAATGTATGTATGAAGAAATATAGAATAAACGGTCAAAGCTACCCAAGAAGTCTATAATTTCTACACTGGTAACCCTATCGCCCTACATTTGGCGCCCAACGTAAATGAAGTTATCTACAGATGTCATGAGGATATTTTGAGATATTGTGAAATACCCACTACGCAAATAATAATATCTGAAGAAAGTGAAGCCTTCAACAAGTTAAAGACGGCATTAACTACTGCTCCTGTACTGAAACAAGCTGATGAAAGTTTGTCATTTACAATAAAAACAGACGCAAGTCAGTATGCCATTGGCGCAGCTTTAGTGCAGGGGGAGTGTGAACATGGGCACAACAGGTACAACAGTATGAGTTTAAAATTCTGTATACGCCAGGTCGTACGAATGTTGTAGCTGACACATTGTCACGACCACCATGCCCAAATCACAACGAAAACTGCACGATTTGTAGCATAGAAATGGAACTTCCAAGACTGAATGAAAAACAAATACGAGAAGAACAGTTTAAAGATAACGATTTGAAATTGATAATAAAATCATTAGAAAATGAAGACGAGTCAGAAAAATATGCAGAACACGTTAAAAAAGGATTTCTGTTACATAAAGGAGTTTTGTATCGTTACTCACCAGATCAAGACGATGATAATGCAAAGCTGCTTATCCTAAGACACGAAATACCTAATATCCTAAAAGCCTATCATGATGCTTCCACTGGTGGACACATGGGTGTTGAGCGCACACTACAGCGTGTTACCAATAAATTTTACTGGAAGGGAATGCGAAAAGACATAATCAAATACATTAAAACATGTGTTGATTGCCAAAAATATAAACCTTCAAATCAAAAACCAGCTGGATTATTTCAATCCACACCAAGCAGCCACAGATTTGAAGTTCTATCAATTGATTTGTTTGGGCCGCTACCAAAAGGATCTTATGGAGAAAAATGGATTTTTATTGTAGAAGATACCGCCTCTAGATGGGTTGAAATTTTCGCTTTAAAAGAAGCTAGTTCAGAAAATTGCGCATCCATATTAATTAACGAAATATTCTTACGTTATGGATTACCAAGAAAAATTTTGAGCGACAATGGAGTCCAGTTCATATCAGCAGTAATGCAAAAACTTACATTTTGTTTAGAAATTGAACAAATTTATACACCTGTTTATCATCCTGAACCAAACACTGTAGAGAGGAAGAATAGAGACATGAAGTCACAAATAGCTATGATGGTTAAAGATAAGCACCAAAATTGGCCAGCTACATTACCTGCAATCCGTTTTGCTATGAATACAGCAGTCTGTCAAACAACAGGTTTTTCACCAGCATACCTGACATTTGGTCGCGAGTTAAGAACCACATATGATTTGACACACGACTTAAGTTCAACTATCGAATCTGAGAACTTCATTAAAGAAATAACTCCAACTTTGCAACAATTGGCAAAAAATTTGGCACTTGCGAAAGAAAATATTGAGAATAATTTGGAATCAAATAGACTCAAAGCAAATGTTAAGAGAAGACCTGATCCAGGATATAAAATTGGAGACTTAGTGTTAGTAGAGACTCATCCTATTAGTAACACTGATAAACAATTATCCGCAAAATTTGCTCCTCGTCGTGATGGTCCTTACATTATATTGAAAAAATATGGTACTTCTACTTATGAAGTAGCACACCCAGATTCACCTGAACTTTCAGGAAAATATCACACCTCTGCAATAACTAAGTTTGAAAGAAGAGATGACGTCTTGCCAAGTCCTGTTAATCCGATCCGTCGAAGAGGACGACCTCGCAAGAATGCTGGTACTCTCACGGGACGCTAACGAGTACCAGAGGGGGAGAATGTAGCAAGACAATATTATCATTACGCGCGGACTCGAATACTTTCCCGCTCGCACACCGACTATCTGTTTCACTCAACGTGCATCGCATACGACGTCATCGAAGTGGTGGGACAAGACCCGCCTATATAAGCTCATGCGCATCGAAGATTTATTCATTCGCTCGCTAGGCGACTCAGAGTGCGATAGCCCCGCAGTCCACTCTGGTGTCCAGTAGGCATAGCGAACCTGATCGATAGCCCCGCAGTCATCAGGTTAGCTAAGTATCGAGGTTTAAAGAGCGATAGCCCCGCAGTCCTCTTTAGACACTCGCGAAGCGTAGGGAGGAAGCGAAGAGCGATAGCCCCGCAGTCCTCTTCGCCCCTCACATAGGGTTAATACGTATATGCATAAGTATAAGTTGGTAAATGTATGTATGAAGAAATATAGAATAAACGGTCAAAGCTACCCAAGAAGTCTATAATTTCTACACTGGTAACCCTATCGCCCTACAATACTAAATACCAACTTATTATGTAATTTTGACTATCCTAATGGTCATATTCTGACCCAAGTGAATTTGACATTTAAACCTTAATTTAGGACAAAAAATATATCATCTCAAAATTATTACCAACCCATTCCAATGTCTAGTAAGTCCCAGACGTACTGTTCTAACGTCCATTCTGTGCTAGTATATCCAAGCCAATCAGTAATCAACATACAAAGAATACGGTACAGTGCTTCGTAATCCGCAGTCAAACGAGTCTCATTTCGCTCAACAGAGCGTTGGCGGCAAATGAACTCGACTTTTTTAGGGCCGTCAAAAGGGTAAGTGCGAAATGAGCACTACATGCCAGATTTGATAGAGAGATGCAAGAGAAGACAGCGTATGCATGTAGGTACGATATTGATTTATCATCATACAGTCTTGCGCAGTCATAATTGAGTTTTTGGAAGTTTTACACTGTAAAATTTTCCACTTACTTTTTTGTTGTTACTGGTAAGCATATAAATACGGATTTGTAAGCAATCCTGGGAAAATTTAGGCCGCAAGTAAAAATAGAGAAGTATAAACATTACTTAAAATAATGAGTTGCCATTCCTCATTTGGTCGCCACCTTATCTCAGCCAGGTATAAACTATGTCTGTATCTTTGTGAATCGTATATAAATATATCTAATGAATCATCAGGTTACCTAAAAGCACTTAAGATTAGGGTAGAACTAAGTAGTTTTAAGCAAAACGCTAATATGCCCCTTGTCACTATTGGACAGCTTTACCAGGAATGAGCCATCCAGTCCCACCCTACGTCTACAACTCTACATCGTCGTAGATCAGTTTATACGTATTAGCACGGGCGCCTAACTGTGTCGTGTTGCGAATGTAACAATCAAAGGCTGCGTCGACCCAGCGAGCTTGTCGTCTCGTCCATCATTCCGCTGACTTCAGTTGTTTGACTTATTCAGTGCGCTGGGATTGATCGACCCTTTAGATTCGGTCCCTGTAGACAGGCAGGTAAGCCAAGGATAAAATGTTTTGATATTTGACAGTGTAGTGACCAAACTGAAAGCCTTGTGTCGACTACACGAATGACATAGCGATTCAAGTAGTCATTCCGATAGCTGGAACTTCACATCATGTGTGCCGGTTTTGGTTCTTGGTTAATACGTCAATTTCACTACTTATTATGCGTTCGAGCCTGAGTATAATGTTACATATTATTTAATTGCTTTTTTTATTTATTAAATAAAGCCAGACGTACAGCCACGCGCCAAGCAACATTGTGGTTGCGATGTGGTTAGTATCACACTGATTCACACACATGGTTGATAATGAGAGATTAAAAATAGCAAAATGTGGTCCGTGTCAATTTAATTATTATATTTGATAAAAATTTGCCAATATAGTTTAGTTGTGGTACGTGTGAATTGCTTCTTACAGCAAACAACATTTTAAATATGAATGCCGGAACAATATTTAAATATTACTCTTCTTAAATTTAATACAGGTTAAAAACTGCGTTGACAACTATAATATCATGAATATTTTATAAGACAAGAATTACTATTTTTAATTCTTCAAATTTCTGGAGTGGAATAATTATTTTTTACATCTAAGAGAAAAATCTATCTTTAGCGTTCCAAAATTATCCTGCGGATACGAACTTAAATAAAGTTGTTTAAAAATAATCTTCAAATACATTTTAAGGACAGAGTTGGCCGATATCTTACGAAACTAAAAGGTTTTAATAAACAGTTGGGGTAAAAACGGTTGAAAACAACATCAAAGGAGTGTTTTAATTTGTTCAAAGTATTTCATAAAGATTTCTGAAAGAGATAGGGGTTATTTCTGAATAAGATAACGTGCGTTTAAATAGATATTTTTTCTTACTGTATGGGTAAATTGGAGTTACATGGTGCTAGCACCGGCGCGGTTAGGTTTTGTATTGATAAATTTGAGTTTTGATGTGCATTATTAATGCACAAGCATTACCCTGCTAGTGTAGTCTATTTACGCCAGGAAACCAAAAAGGAATGGGAAGAGCTCCTAATTTTGTCCTAAACCCCCCTCTCATTTTTCTACCGTTCATCACCTTCGTCCATCATAGCTCTAGGTATCCCGGTGGCATACAAGACCTTTTACATTTGAGTTCAGGCTCCGCTTTCTAGTCTAATCAGATATAACAGAATATTCGATTTCCTCAAGCGATTTCCGTCTCACCGGTGCAACACAACTACAAGAGAAGGCTATATTCCATGACTTAGACCAGTCAGTATATAGTATTAGTGTATTCAGGGGACTCTCTATAACGACTGTTAGAGATCTCTGTAACAAAACAGCTTAATGTGCTCTCTAAGGCACAGCTCATGTTTTAGTGCTGAAATGAAATGTTGATTTTGACGAATTAGCTTCATAGAAAATAGCATATTTCAACTATATTTTATTAAAATAAATGCTATAGGAAGTTTCTATGCCACAGGCTAAGTACATACTTTTCGGTAAAAGACTTAATATACACGGTGTATAATTATGAGATATGCAGGTTACTTCAAGATAATTTACTTCACCGGTTAGCAAGCGATAATTCTGATAAATATGCACTTTACTTAAACGACTATCTAAGCAGCAATTTGTTAGTTTCTCTACTAGGCTGTCTACTGAAAAATGTCACAATGCAATTTTAATCTCAAAACATTTCATCTGACGGCTTTTAAAAAGAAGCTCCGATTTCTACTAAACTCAATATGCACCTTGGAAACCATTTTTGCTATCGTACTGAAATAGCTATTAGGTTAGCTTCTAAGCTACCAACCTATAAGGGAACTAATCTAAATATTGGTTTTCACAACCAAAAGATAACGGGCCCAACGGAGATAAGCTTTTAACGTTCTGTTATAACCGAATTTAGTTAAAGGGAAATGCAATGTAAGCATATTATAATTAATATATAAGCCATTACCGCCATGTGGCCAGTTAGTTAGCATACAGTTATCATCCAGTTCGCATCATTCATCTACCGCGCCAAAATCCTACATCTCGCGGTCGCGAAAGCTTGAGTTCGGTCTAGATTAAGTCAATGTATTTTCGGGTGTAATTAATAAACGTTTTTCAGCTGTGAAAAATAGTTTTTTTTTTAAACTCGCTACGTACTACGCGCAAAACATTGGTGTCAGAAGTGGGATGCTGTTGGCTTTCTGGATCCGTATTCAGACCGCAGCATCTGAAGAGTGCGTAGTGAAAGTGTACTAGCAGCGCAAGGTCGACGATCAGTCTCCGCTCTCATAGCGTGAGCCCGCACCACACCAGATAGAGGATAAGTCTCCGCCCCTCGCAGCGTGAGCCCCCTTCGATACACGCAAGTACACCCCCTTAGCCGACTGTCAGCCTCCGCAGCGTGAGCCAGCGCTTACCCTTACAGCCTTGACCTTGACTACAGTGTAGCCGACCGTCAGCCTCCGCTATCAAGCGTGAACCGGCGCCGCACCAATCGAGACCGTTCCCAAAACTTCTACTGAGCTTTGAAAACCCTCTGGGTGTAAAGCAGTTCGACATCTTCAACTACAGGGTGATATCCGCACCCCATGATGCAGCTAACTCACCTTATTCTCTTCGTCTTCATGTGGAATACGAAATCAACATCAACGTAAGTCTTATACTTATTTCCAAACTCTTTGTGTTGTGTTTGTGTTTGTGCAGTGTTTTGTGATAAAAGCAGAGCACTCTAAAAAGCGTGTGCGTCATTTCGTAACTTCTAAAAGGAAAATCTAATTATAAGCACGTGTCTACGACACATCGTAGACACGTTACTAATATTAATTAGTAACAACCTTTTTCACATCACTACAATCGTGTCACAACACTACGGCGCCTGCGCACGGGAGCGCGCGCCGTCATCGGTCAGCCAGCAGAAGCCCAACGAAACACACGTTCCAATCTCTTTCGCTTGCGCTGAATTGTCGGGCATTTACTTTTGTATCGAACCAGTACTACTTCAAAATATATATACAGTCCACTGCAGAACATCTTTTATTTATAACTGGCGCGAACATGGTCCTTCTACGCCATCTACGAAGGTGAAAAAGTCGAGCGTACGCGTCGTGATCAAGACCGCCACCATATCAGCTGTCAGTGAAAATCAACGGACTCAGCGGCGGCTTTCTAGAAATATCTGCACGACGAGGACAACGACGATCGACGAGCCACGACGGTCTCAGCGCGGCGCATCGCAGCTTCAGGATAACAGATAATCAGACCAATTAATTTTTTCCCTAATTCCACAGACTTTTCAAATTGCAACAGCAATCGAATCAGACATCACAGACCCACCTCTTCGTAATACTTATGTTCTCCAACTAAGTATATATCTATTTCAATCAGAATTAATCATAAATATTCAGAAAATAAGCTTAATTAATTTCATACGTCCTCTGTCAACTTCTCATCTAACCGTTCATGTTATTTTTTCAATCTTTCTAACGTCGCCTTATCATTTACAGCATCTCAATTGCTTGCCGTGCAGCCGTGACGTGCTTGAATCGCCAGTCTCAGAAGGGAGGCACCACGTGGTCGCATGTGCATGCGCCCTAGGCCTTCGCCCTCCACGTGTTATCTGTGCAACCACGCTTTGCACAGCCCTGCTTTCTACCGCTTACTGCACTGCACGCTAATATAAGTATTGCACATTTCTTTGCAAAAACTTTGTGACAACATTTGCCTGCCTATCATTTTCATCTCTTGTGGAACATTGTGTGTCCTTTATTCACAGAAATGGCCACCGAAGCTAACAAATCTGATAATACAGAATTAATCAAACAACGTGGCATTGTGAAGAGAAAACTAACATTGTTTAAAAGATACATTAACTTCTTTTTACCCAATCAGACATTAACAGATATTCAAGTCATTGAGTTAAAAAACAGACTGTCAGACTTCAAGTCTATACTTCAAACCTTTCAGGAAATCCAAACACTGATTGAATTAAACGCTGACTTTTCAGAGTTCACCGATGAGCCAGACCCAGAAAGTGAGCAGTTTGAAAATGAATACCATCTGCTAGTGGCACAGGCTTCCCAGCTGATTCAGTTGAACGACAGGCCGGTAACTAATCCAGAATCAGACAAGGATAACTCAGGTGGGACCAAATCTTTTATTAAACTACCCACAATTGACTTGCCACACTTCTCGGGTGATCATCATGATTGGCTTGAGTACAGAGACACATTTCAATCACTAATCACCAGTCACAATTCATTAGACAACATTCAGAAGTTACGTTACTTGCATTCCTCACTATCGGGCAGAGCATTACTAGTTATTAAATCATTAGAAATGACAGGTGACAACTTTGAGGTGGCGTGGAGATTGTTGTGTGAAAGATATGACAACAAACGACAGTTGATAGGAAATCACATTCATGCATTATTCAACATAAATAACATTCATACAGAATCCTCGGTGTGTTTGAGACAATTACTTGACACAGTTAAGAAAAACCTCAGTGCATTAGCCACTTTAGGTGAAAAAACAGAATATTGGGATACATTGATCATACATTTAGTGTCTAGTAAATTCAACCCCAACACATTAAAATATTGGGAAGAACACAAAAATACACTCGCTGACATTCCCACACTTGAGTGCCTGAGTAAATTTAAAAAAAATCGTGCTGATGTATTAGAAGTTTTAGAACAATCAAATAGTAAAAAACAACAACAGATCAGATACTCAAGTAGGACAAAACACAAAGTCATTCACAAAAATGAACACATCAAAAGTACCCACATGTCCAATTTGTAAACAGCATCATCTAATATTTTCCTGTGAAAAGTTTAGACAGATGCCCATATAACAAAGGATCACAGAGGTTCAGAAATTAAATATCTGTTCCAACTGTTTACACCCTGGTCATGACAAAAAATCTTGCCGAGGAGGGACATGTAAGCACTGTGATAAAAAACATAATACACTTTTACATTCAGACACACAAAATTCACCATCAGTCACATTCACCAGCTACACACAGAACAAAACAACACTACTATCAACTGCACAAGGTATAATCTTGGACAAACATGGAAAACCACACACAGTACGAGCACTCCTAGACAATGGCAGCACCACAAGCTACATTACTAGGCACTTGTGCTCAAAACTAGGTTTACCCATAAATACTATGGACACCACAGTCACTAGCATTAACAATCAGTCCACACACATAACAAAAAACACTAACATTCACATAAAATCAACACACAACAGTTACAGCACAGACACACTGTGTCTGGTAATTAATCAAATATCCAACGCCGTACCACAGAGATTCATAAACAAACACAACATACATTTACCTAGTTGCATACAACTGGCAGATCCAGACTTTAACATTCCAGCACCTATTGACTTGTTGTTGGGCGCAGACATATTCTGGCAAGTCATGGGTACTGGAAGATTGGAATTAAGGAAACAGCAGCCAGTCCTAAGTGAAACAAAATTAGGCTAGTTGATAACAGGCTGCATCACAGAAACACAGACCAATCAGACTCAGAACACATTTTTCAACACAATCGGACTTAGGGATTTAGGAACCATTCCTAATCCTTCAGACCTATCTCCGACTCCTCCACAATCATGTGAGGAAATGGTTACATTAACCACACCGCTTAAACTGTCACCAGATTGTTTAAGCCGGACAGAAAATCAGAAAAATAATTGTGTTCTGACCATGCAGAAGCAATTAAAATCAGACCATAAAACACATACACACAAACAAACATGGCAACACACCAAACAGAAACCTCCAGATATCATATCTAGGGGTGTCACACCATCATCACACATACTTCCACAATTGTGGCTCTCTGGTCCAGGTTTTCTCAGGGATGATGATAGCAGCTGCTGGCCAACATCACCTGGGCATATCAGCAATTGTTCTGACCTCCAAGAACTGCCTCAGAACCACACACACAAACATAAACACAAAATGAGTCGGTCATACACACACTTGAGGAATTCATACACTAACAACTCAGATCTCCAAGAACTGCCTCAGAACCACAACCACACACACAAACACAAAATCAATCAGTCATACACACACTCCTACAATTCAAAACTCCAAGAACTGCCTCAGAACCACAACCACACACACAAACACAAGCACAAACACAAAATCAATCAGTCACACATACACTCCTACAATTCAGATCTCCAAGAACCACCTCAGAACCACAAATACAAAGACACTCATCACTTTCACACACACTCAGACAACTCATACATTTACAGACAATTCAGAACTTCCAGAAACACTAACAAGTGTTAGGAAATGGTTTTAAGAACCACACCGCTTAGCAATCATCAGCTTGTTTAAGTCGGACAGACAAACAGAATTGCTTTTTCTTCACATAGAAGAACAATTCAAATCAGATCTTTCATAATCAGATCTTTCATAATCAGAATTTCAGAATTCCTAAACCACTCATGTTTTAGGAATTGGTTTTAAGAACCACACCACTTAAACAATCATCAGTATTTAAGTCGGTCAGACAAATAAACAGAATTGTTTCTTCTTCACATAGAAGAATGATTCAAATCAGAACTTTCAAATTCAGAATTCCTTGCACATTAATCATTTTTTAGGAATTGGTTTTAAGAACCACACCACTTAACAATCATCAGAGTGTTTAAGTGGGCAGACAGAATTGTTTTCATATCATAGAAAATGATTCAAATCAGACAACAATTCAGATACAGATATTACTATATTACATACCTTTCAGAATCAGTATTTCAGAATCACTGGAACACTAATCAGTGTTCACACACAATCAGACAATTTCTTAGAACTTTCAGAAATAATTCACAATCTCAGAAACAACGTACAGAATTACACACAGACAATTCATTCATTTACAACGTCACAAATTAACAGACATAACTGACAACATATTGCAGTTCATATACAATTGTAAAATAAAACACAGTAATTCAGCTTCAAACAATTTCATATAATTAACAACAAGATAACTATTTTCAACAAATCATTAGAAAATAAAAATCATTAATTTCACAACATTAATTTATTATCAGGCTGGTGCTCTCATTCGCGTGGGCGGCAGGCTCGCTAACCCGCGATAACAATATATAACCAATAGTTTGCAATCCACATTTGCAAACTCATAATTTCACAGAACATTTTCCATGCTTCTTCACAGTTGCTACCAGTCCCTTAGTCATGATCAGTAACCATAGGGGGCGTGGTAGTCAGTAATGAGTCATACATATGCATCTATGTATGCCTTGCAGTTCTAGCTGTCAATCTGGATCAGTTACCGCCTTGATGAACAAATCTTATATAGCGTCACTAAATAGATTCATCAGCTGCCGAGGTTGGAACCTGACATACAATCACACTTAAAGACTATTCAGACATTCATTTTCAGACTGTTCAGTTTCAGACTTTCAGCTTCACATACACATGCAGATACAGGCTATGGCACCACTCGTAGTGGCGTCAAATGTTGTCACAGGTTTCTGGCAGAGAATCACAACTTAGTTAGCGGCAGTGCAGCAGAGCAAGGCATCACATCCACTTCATTCCCCCATAGTATCAACACTATGGTGGGTTATGGTGGGACACAGTCAACGGGCGGCGGCAACTTAGGCAGGTCTAAGGCTTAACACACCACACACATGAGGCATTATTCCCATATACTCTTTCTCACTTTCTAGGTCTTAGACGCCTCTCTTCCAGCCCGTCTGATTCACTCTCTGCCCCCACTCCTTTCACTTCTTAATTGGTCAACCATTGTCTGTATCCTGAGCCACCACCGGCCAACTGCAATGCAAATGAAGCCAAATTTCACAGATCCAGACCAGATGGCATGAGTCATTGGGACAGCTGCCATGATGCGCGTCCACCTGCCCGTTGCGTCCTGGGACGAGCAACACAGCTCCAACTGGGGCCTGACGGAGTCACAGAAGTGGTCGGCATCAAGACCAACACAGAACCGATCAGAAGAGCAAGAAGCAACCCACCCGTTTGCGGCCCGGCAGAATGTCTACGACACATCGTAGACACGTTACTAATATTAATTAGTAACAACCTTTTTCACATCACTACAATCGTGTCACAACACTACGGCGCCTGCGCACGGGAGCGCGCGCCGTCATCGGTCAGCCAGCAGAAGCCCAACGAAACACACGTTCCAATCTCTTTCGCTTGCGCTGAATTGTCGGGCATTTACTTTTCTATCGAACCAGTACTACTTCAAAATATATATACAGTCCACTGCAGAACATCTTTTATTTATAACTGGCGCGAACACACGTATTTTAAATTGACCTTGTAACAAATACTATTTTCTATATCTTATAAGCTAAATCTTATAAACTAAATCTTATATCCTAATGATTGTATTAGTAATCAATCTATCCTAAGGTCATATCTACTAAATCTTAAAATTATCTAAATATTTGTTAAACTACTCACCATTTATGACGGATTCCGAATATTCAGTAAAATCTGAAAAAGATATTAAAAAACCTACAAAAAAGTCCAATGCTACAACGCTGAATTTCCTTACTAAATTTATTAAACCATATGATGGTAAAAGAGAGACTCTCCCCGCATTCCTCACAAACTGTGACAATGCCATTTCACTCGCCTCTGACGAACAGCAGACTATTTTATGTAAATTTATCATTTCTCAATTGGAAGGTAAGGCACAAGTAGCGTGTTCTTTAAAAACTTTTAGTAGCTGGTCAGAACTTAAAGATTTTCTAAAACAAAACTTTAGCGAGAAGAAACATTCTACACATCTCTTGACCGACCTTCAAAATTGCAAGCAAAACTTGCCGTCGGAAACTGTCTCACAATACTCTTTGATAATTGAATCGTGCGTGCCTAACGCGTTTGTTATCAGATGTGCATGTCTCCTGTGATAAAAAGGAAGAATTAGTTGGTAGAGTCGCCGGTATCGAAGACACTTGCCTAATGGGTCTAAATCCGAGTTTTTCACATATAGTTCGATGTCGTAACCCTAAAACGCTAAACGAGGCCGTCACACATGCTATTGAGGAAGAAAAATTATTTAATGCTTCCAAATTTTCCTTAAAATCGCCAAAAACATGTTCGACCTGTAACAAACAAGGTCCAAGTGACCTTGTTTGTTACAGGTCAAACATGTTTTCTGAATGTTTTCGGAATAAAAACAAAAACGTGAAATCTTATAATACGAATTTTACTAATCCTAATACTTATCAAAGTCGTTTTCCCATGCAAACTCAATCGTCCCAAAATCCTAATAATTTCCCACGGAAAATCTGCGCATATTGCAAAAATCCCGGTCATTTGATAACCGAGTGTCGCAAACGGCAGTACAATAATCAGCACCGTAATATACAATAACCTGATACTCAGGCACAGAGTAGTGATACGCGCAGAGGCAATGCTAATGTAAACTTTTGCCAAACGAATGATATGGCCGTGAACCACTCAGACGCTAATGAAACATTAGTTTCTGAACCTTTAAACCAAATCGGATTCTGAGTGCGTGTCTATCGGAATCCACAGGATTTAAAAATGACACGATCCTTTCTAAATCTTATTCACCTCAGTTCCAAAACAGGGATCTGAGTCATACCAAATCTTATGATAATACTATATCTTATCCTAAATCTTACGATACTTCTAAATCTTATGCTAAATCATACGATAATGCTAAATCTTACGATAATTCTATATCATATGCTAAATCATATGATAATCCTAAATCTTATGGTATTACTAAATCTTATGATAATCCTAAATCTTATGGTATTACTAAATCTTATGATTATACTAAATCTCATAATCATTATGAGCAACCAAACCTTATACTATTTCTAAATCTTGCACGGAATAGTGTAGCAATCATAACTTACCTTTTAAGAATAGTGATGGTAACTCAAAAAGCAAATTTACCTCTTATCCGCCAGATGATTTGTCACCGTCACGCCTGAAATGTTCTAAATCTCATCAGAATGATATACCAATTTACGAAATGTATTCGTTTATTAAAAAGGTAACACTTCCACATGTTTTCTTATTTACTAAGCATACTACCAGGTCACTTGTTCTATTAATCGACACTGGTTCTAGCATTTCTTTAGTTAAAGAAGAAAGTCATTATAAAAAGCCTCAACTATCCTCAGAAATAGTGCGACTTAAAGGAATCAATGATAGTGGCACGTTTTGTCAAACATTAGGCACCTTCCAAATGCAGTTTTACTTATCTTTGGAAGTATATTCTTATAAATTTCACGTCGTAAAGAATGATGTTAGCCTCGATTATGATGGCATAATAGGCATAGATCTTCTAGGTCATCTTAAAGCAGTCATAGACTATGACAAGGAATATTTAATAATTCAAAATCATACTTTACCTTTACGTTTCAAGTTGCCAATTTACAAAATCCCAGCTCGTTCTGAAGCTGTAATTGAATGTGGAGTGTAAAACAATACTGATGAGTTACCTTTTTTTAAAGAAGCCTTAGTTCTCGACCATAAGATTTCTGAAGGTGTTTATGTCGCGAATTGTGTCGTCACTTTAAAGCCAAATCGTAGAGCTAATATTTCAATTCTAAACACTACTGAATCCGAGAAATAAATAACTATTCCGTTAACCTTACATGTATGGAAAATAACTTCACAGAGTGTCTGACAACTTCAGACATTGAGACTATAAATAAAGCCTCACTTCCTGTCATTGATAGACATAATCAAGTTCTAAATCAAATTCGAACCTCTCACCTAAATCCAGAAGAAAAAGCAACTCTGTTAGACTGTTGTTCTCAATTGACAGACGTTTTTCATCTTGAAGGTGAACCTCTCACCTGTACTAGCACAATCAATCACTCTATAAATACACGGAATGCCGCCCCAATCCACGTAAAGTCTTACCGTTTTCCAGAGTGCCACAAAGAAGAAGTAGACAGTCAAATAACCAAAATGCTCGAACAAAATATCATACGCCCATCTCAATCACCATGGAGTGTATGGGTGGTCCCGAAGAAGGCAGACGCCTCGGGGAAACGAAAATGGCGTATAGTTATCGATTATCGTCGCCTTAAAGACGTCACAGTGTCCGAGATCTACCCTTTACCGTTAATAACAGATATCCTTGACCAACTAGGGCATTCTAAGTATTTTACGACCTTAGATCTTGTAAGTGGGTTCCACCAAATTTATTTAAATCCTGCTGATGACGCGGCAAAAACAGGATTCACAATTGTAGGCACAAATTAAACGTCTGGTCATTATGAATTTACCCGAATACCTTTTGGCTTAAAAAATGCACCTAGCACCTTCCAACGCCTTATGAATACAGTTCTATCTGGTCTCCAAGGATTACACTGCTATATTTATTTAGACGATTGTATTTTGTACTCGCCAGATCTCCTTAGTCACATTGAAAAGCTAAAATTAGTCCTTGAAATGTTCCGTCAACATAATCTAAAATTGCAACCAGATAAGTGCGAGTTCTTACGCCGCGAAGTTACTTATCTCGGTCATGTCATCACCGATAAAGGTGTCTCACCCAACCCAAGGTTGAAGGCCATCGAAGGTCTTCCAACTCCTTAAAACCCCAAAGACATAAAATCATTCCTAGGTCTAGTCGGTTATTACCGCAGATTCATAGAAATCTTGTCGAAAATCACAAAACCACTTACCTCTCTTCTAAAGAAAGATGTCGCTTTCCATTGGACGCAAGAACAAGAACTTGCATTCCAAATCTTAAAACATAAATTAGCTTCAGCACCTCTTCTTCAATATCCTGATTATTCAAAACCTTTCATACTTACCACTGACGCATCTAATTATGCCGTTGGAGCTATTCTATCCCAGGGTGAAATCGGCAAGGATAAGCCGATAGCCTATGCGTCACGAACCCTAAACAAAGCAGAAGGAAACTATTCCACTACGGAAAAAGAACTTCTAGCTATTCTTTTTTGCGTTAAGACGTTCCGTCCCTATTTATATGGCTACCAATTCAAAATCGTTACCGATCACAGACCCTTAGTTTGGTTGTTCAATGTTAAAGATCCAGGTAGTCGTCTTATACGATGGCGCCTAAAACTAGAAGAATATAATTATGAAATAGTGTACAAACAAGGCAGATTAAATTCTAATGTCGATACCTTATCTAGGTACCCCGTAAATGCGTTAACCTCTAATCCTAATTTAAATAAATCAACTTATGAACAATATATTAAAAAGCAATTCGTAAAAACTACATCTAATAACGATACAATCATAGAAGAGCATAGTCAATTACTTCATTTAGCCAAACAAAAATATATAGCATGTCCGATGTCTCTGGACTTCGACTGCTCTATGCCGCATTGCGAGCAATTATTATCACTCATCGAAAATGCTGACGAGTTAAAAGCCCGTGAACGTGAACTTGAAACTGTTCACATATTAACATTATATTTCCTTTTTACGAAAATACATCATTACGATGAAACTAGTTATAGAATTATTTATAAATTACTTATGGAATTGCGTAACCAAATCTTATCTAACGAAAACTACGAAAAAGAATTAGCTATATCGGATTTTTGGGAGCCATTTACTAAATTAGTTTACATTAAGATCTATGATATGATATCATACATTTTTCACGGCACCCAAATCAAAATACATATATATAAAAATCAAATAATATATTCAACTCCCGCTGAGGTCCCTAATATTCTAAAGGAAAATCACGGTACCACTATTGCTGTATAATAGGATAAAAGCATCCTACTATTGGAAATCGATGCGTTCTGATATCGAACGATTTGTTAAAGACTGTAGATTATGCCAAATAAATAAACCTTTACGCTCTTCGAATAAAGCCCCTATGGTCATTACCTCCTCGAGTACCAAACCCTTTGAAAGATTAGACTTAGATATCGTTGGTACTCTGCCCGAAGCTGGCCTTCAAAAGTTCAAATACATACTTACCCTCCAGGATGATCTGACAAAATTTTCTTCCGCTTATCCCATGATAACATGTTCAACTGATGAAGTTGCTCGAAACTTAATTCATTTCTTTTCTCTATTCGGATTTCCTAAAATGATTCTTACCGATCAAGGTATCTGCTTCACCTCCGATCTCTTCAAGCAACTAACTGATATTCTGAAAATCAAAAACCTATTTTCAACCCCGTATCATCCTCAAAGCAATGGTGCTCTAGAAAGGAGTCACGCCACTCTCAAGGAGTATCTCAAGTCGTTGGTGACCGAAAATCACGACGATTGGCATTGCTATCTAGCAACTGCAATCTTATCATATTATACAACTCCCCATTGCACAACAGAATTTACTCCCTTCGAGTTATTATTTGGCCATAAGCCTTCCATACCCAGTAGCTTATACGAAACAAACGATAGCACAACTTATCATAACTATATTCGCGCCTTACAGTATAGAATGCGTTTTTCTCGCGAAAGAGCATTAGAAAATTATTATGATGCAAATGTTTCCCTGCGAGATCGAATCAGAAATGAGGAGATCCGCAGTAGAACCAAAGTCGCCGACATAGCTCTCCGGATAGCCAAGCTGAAGTGGCAGTGGGCAGGGCACATAGCTCGAAGAACCGATGGCCGTTGGGGCAGAAAGGTTCTGGAGTGGCGGCCACGTACCGGACGACGCAGCAGAGGTAGGCCCCCCGCAAGGTGGACCGACGATCTTGTCAAGATCGCGGGAGGAGGTTGGATGCGGGCGGCTCAAGACCGGTCTGTGTGGAGAACCTTGGGGGAGGCCTATGTCCAGCAGTGGACGTCGTTTGGCTGATATGATGAAATGCCAGTTCTAAAACTTACAAAGTCGGTGATATGGTTTATTTAAGACATCACCATAGATTAAGAAAAGCCTTATCTCCCATTTGGAAAGGACCCTATAAAATAGTCAAAGTGCACGGTAAAAATAACGTCTCCTTAAGTATTAATAGAAAACACATGAAATACCATGTTAACGAAATTAAACCGGCGTGATTTGTCATTGCTACAGATTGGTTTCTGCTGATCCCATTGAGTATATTTCTCACAGTCCGGGCATATATTTTGACCCAATATCAATTGCGTATTTATACAACGACTTCTGGAACGTGATTACTTATGTCGAAGTCGACCCCGTCAAACCTTATTTGGATAAAATTCAAAAATCTATTTTATACTTATCTGCTTTCTGTGAAAAAGCAAGAAATTTAGCTGTAATTACTTTAGATTGTAAGAATGCGATTGACACTTTAGAAATATTAATTAATACTAATTTTCTTAAATATAACTCGTTATCTCACCTTATCTCAGAAAAGATTGATGATCGTGCTAAAAGGTCACTCGAATTCGGTGGCGAAATATTAAAGTTCTTTTTCGGCACTCGCGGATGACGCTAGAAAATATGATGACGCCATTTCAGCGTGTCAAGAAAACGAAAATCATATATTTTCTCTTATGAAGGACAACGTACACTTTGTTCAGTCTACAATAAATAACTTTAATATTTCCATACATTAATTATATGAAAATTAAATTAAACTAGATAAACAAATACAAAAACTTAATTATATATTTACAGAAAATTCTAAAACGAATGCTAATCTAATTAACATTGAGAAAATTAATTCCTTGTTTAATGTCCTTGAAGGATCATTGTTGTCAATCTCTAACATTCTAGATACAATTTTAAATTCGATTTTATTTGCAAAAGCTAATATTTTACATCCATATGTTTTAACTCCCACGAAATTGTACAATGAACTTTCAAGTTGTAAACAATTTAAATCAAATATTGAATTGCCTGTCTCTTTGTCTTTACAAAATATACATAGTATTATAGATTTGTCGCAATTAACTGCTTATTATTATAATAACAAAATAATGTTTGTAATTCAGATTCCGTTAGTGAATCCCATGAGGTTTAACGTTTATAAAAACCTACCGTTACCTACTCCTCAACAAGATAATTTCTTAACTTATGCATTAATTCATCCCTCTTAGCTCTTTATAGCAATTACTGACGATAGGTTAAGTTATGCATTATTAGATGATATTTCTAGTTGTAGGAATGTCAATACTAAGTACATAAAATGTCCTTTACCTTCTGTTCTGTCGACAATCAATATCACCATCTTGTGAGTCGAAATTGTTAACGGAAGTAGGTAACTATATCTCTTCCGGATATGTGTAATAATAAGTTAATCTATGGTAATATTAATATTTGGCAGAAATTAAATGATGGAAAATATATTTTTGTCCAATCTAAGCCTAGTAAGTTAACATTAAAGTGTAACCATGATATTAAGGATTATACTCTGCAAGGTACTGGTCTGTTATCCTTGAAAAATCATCGTATTGCGTATTTTCAAACGTTACAATTCTATCCTTCCCATAATTATAACAGAGTTTTACCAAGTCAATTATCAATTAACTACGATATTACAGAAGATGATTGTTGTAAATTTAATAAGTTTATAAATAACAGTTTTCATGAATTTTCTCCTATCTCATTAACAAACGTGGATTTGGAATCATTAAAATTAGCTTCGCATAAACTAGATAGCCTAGAAAATCAAATAAACAATGTACAAAATCAATCTCATATTGTAAAATATGGACATTATTATTCCACATTAACTTATATAATAATCAGTACAATTATTGTTTATGCGCTTTACAAGTTATACAAGAAATGTTTTGCTAAATCCTGTTGTATACAGATACACAATCATTGTTATAACGATAGTAAAAGAAGCAATGAAACTTCAATAAGCCATCCTATGGAATTAACTACCATATCTGAAAACTCAGATGAATTTGACAGAAGGTCAATTCATAGTTTGCCAGAAATCGAAATCAATAAACTAAATAAAAATGTAAAATTTAGGCAGTTTGAAAAGTCCAACCGTAATCTAAGCATTTATTAGTTATAACAAGCATTTCCATATTCTATATATCTACTATATTAAAATGTTATTATAAGAATCTCTATTTTAGGAGTATTCTCCACTTAGTTTATATAAACTTTTCTCGACTTGTAATGATTTTAATCATATAAAACTTTGTTACTACTTTCTCAATTCTTTTATACTACTTTCTATGTCTTGATAAGTAATTGTAAAACTCAAGCTCTTGCACGCGGTTTTCACTAAACTTCGCGTTCATCTTATTTAAAATTAAGCTTCGTCTTCAAGGGGGGACGTGTTATAACCGAATTTAGTTAAAGGGAAATGCAATGTAAGCATATTATAATTAATATATAAGCCATTACCGCCATGCGGCCAGTTAGTTAGCATACAGTTATCATCCAGTTCGCATCATTCATCTACCGCGCCAACATCCTACATCTCGCGGTCGCGAAAGCCATCGAGTTCGGTCTAGATTAAGTCAATGTATTTTCGGGTGTAATTAATAAACGTTTTTCAGCTGTGAAAAAATGTTTTTTTTAAAACTCGCTACGTACTACGCGCAAAACATCTCTATCGCAAAACATCTCGATCTACACGTCCAAATGGATTTTCATTTACAAACTGTATTGTAAAAATATTCTCGCGACGTTGACAGTGAACTTGTCTATACTAAAACAATAATTTATATTATAAACATGTAATATTTAACTGTCTGATAAATTAAATTAAAATAATAACAATGACTCAAAAGGCCCGACAGAAATCATATGACAATAGAGGATTGCCTGCAGCTACGCCAGCATTTTTTTTACATTTGACCTTTCTGCCCGATCCCGTCCGATTTTTGTGATATCCTTCCTTAGTGCACCCCTACGGCCCCCAAGGAAATATAAATTTCAGCTTCTTGCGCTTTATAGTTTTGACTGTAACTTGTCTGTAAATGAATTAGTAACGCAAGAGTTTTATATATATAGAAGATAGATATCGAATCCACGGCACGCATCAATGACTTTTCGAAGTTAAGTGCGTATTTAATTGTTAATTATCGCTTGCCCAGTGCCTCGGAGAGCACGTTAAACGGTCGGTCCCGGCTATCATGAAGATCTTTGATTGTCGTTACGGGGAGTCAGTACCCTCAAATAAACTGATACAGGTCTTAACCATGAAATATCGCTATCCCTTTGTGTTGCAGAGGTCAGACGGCAGTCGCTCTGTGGAAAAGATGATATTCAGTCATATCTGTAAGTATATAGACCAGTAAGCGGACCTCGGTTTCCAAGGAGTGAAAGTCTTGGATGCAACCGAGATAAAGCTAAAGCGATGATGATAATAGATAACAAAACATAATATAACGAGACCCAACGCGTTCCCTCGGAAAGTCGAATCCAACTATTGCAATAGTAAAATACTGTTTTTGTCTATTCTCACACTCATCACTAACTCATCAGATCATGGATTGAAGAGACACGGCCTGCTCAATGCTTTTCGGCTTGCAGAATTCTGCTCTAGAAACAAATATGTGTAATTTCCATACAAATACATACTCAATGTGATATGAGATAGGCTTATTTAAATCAAATACAGAATCGCTGGGAAAATCTACTTTTTTATAGGTCAAGAATCTTATCGGTCAAGCTCTTGCGCGATATTGGTCATTTCTTGTACTTTTGATTATATGAATTATTGCAATATTAATTTTATTTCAACTTTAGCTCTGCATATCTTGCCTTTCTTATCTTTTTCTATCGATGATAGCCGCGATAAATATTGACAAAATATATAAGTCGCCCATTCTACTATAACAACTCAGGAATCCCATCGTTATTTCATTTTTAACACTTTGTTATTGCTGCCAATGGCAGATGAGCTAACGACCCATCTGATGATAAATAGTAACCGCTGCTCACTAACTTCGCTAATGTCTAGGATATGTACAGAAAAGCCGCTGCCTACTCTGACGTTATATTATTATGTAGACTCACGCCTGTATCCCCGAAGGGGTAGCCAGAGTAATATTACACCCACATTTTGCCATGAATTTTTAGGTCCCACGTAATAGGAGGTGAGCCTATTGCCGTTACCGACCATCACCAGACTCCGTGCTGCTACTGAGAATTCGGAAAAACCCACTAACACTTTTGTCCGACCCGGGAATCGAACCCGGGACCTCCGATCAGTAGTCGCATACGCTATCCACTGCACCACGGAGGCAGTCACTCTCTCTCAGATTCTGACATTAATGCCCTCTTTAAGCCACTAGGCGCCAACCTGAGTCACTGAATTAAAACTTAGTGTAAAAGCAATTATTTTATTTATATCTTTTGTAATTTTGGACACATTTTTGTAAATGGACGTGGAACTTATTAATTATGAATGTACAGTAAAAGTATACTAGCAAAAATAAGTGGAAATCTCTAATTGTGATTAAATATTTATGGCTTTTAGAAACGAGAATTATCAACGGATAAATGTATTTTACAGTACGCTAACAGTTTCTTTATATATATATATATATATATATATATATATATATATATATATATATATATATATATATATATATATATATATATATATATATATATATATTAGTAGAAATCAAGTTGTGAGGCGTAGATAGTAAAATTACACCGCCTCACCACAAAGAAGCTGCTAGTTTTTGTTGTAATAACGAATATAATAATATAGACTCCACTCTGTCTTGGGATCCGCAGATCCAAGAAGTGAGTCGTAAAGTGTTTGCCTCAGCAGGTTCACTAAGAAGATTAAGGAGCTTTCTTCCCACTACCACCAAAATTGCGCTAGCAAAATTTCTTTTGCTGCCCATTATTGATTATGCAGACGTCAGCTATCTAGATCTGGCCGAAAACCAGCTAGATAAACTTGAGCGACTTCAAAATTTCTGCATACGATTCATATTTGGATTACGCAAATATGATCATGTTGAAACATACTGTGAACAATTTCGAACCCAACTCAAGTGGTTACCTATTCGACATCGTCGGAATGACCCTTCAACACCCTCCTATCTTAAAGGACGATTCGAGTTCCTTCATGATACACATAACCGATATTTAAGGTCATCAGAAAATTTACGACTGAAAATTTAGCACATTCCACTGCATTCTATGATAAATCCTTTTCTGTAACGGCTGTTCGCTTATGGAATGCATTACCTCTAAACATAAGGCAGGCACAGACGGTTACTTCATTCAAAGCTTTAGTTAAAGCGCATTACTTGTCCGTTTAATTTATTTTCCTATTCTAAAAATATGTATTTAGTATTATGCACCAATTTATTTATGTATATATATATATACATAAATAAATTATATATATAATCATTATATATATATATATATACATATATATATATATATTTACATCCCCATGTTGATATTGCGTCCTACATGGCGGTTTTTACCGATGATGTTGCGTCCGACTGACTTGTTGCGTCCTGTATACGGACGCAAGATTGACCATCTCTCAAATTCAGCCAGGAGCCATCAAAAGATCAGTACAATGCATGGGTGAAATATTGGCATGGACGTAGTTTTGTCACGAGAGTGAATTTCGGCGTATTTTTTAGTTCCGCAGTGCGCAGCGCGAATTTTAGAGGCCGCTACTGAGAGATGTATATTAATGGCGTATATTCATTATTTAGGTTACATACATCATGCCGATAATATTGCTTCCGTAATTCTTATTCAGTATAATAAAAAGTTTTTATCGATTCTAATTAGCGATTTTATTGCGTCCAACAAAACGACGCAAATACGGAGATGGCTAGTGTGAGGGGGCGGAGCTAGCACGCGGGTTGCAGCCTGTTAGAAGCCCGCAGCGTAATTTTGTTTACACCGTTTTGACTAGCCAGCCGGGGCGGATGCAAAAACACTTGTGGTGTGAAGTGGAAGTAAAATAACCAGCAACATGAAAAGAAGTGCCCGGTTACTTTCATTTGCAAGTAACTATTATCATAAAGTTCAATTAAAATGATTAATAGGTAATAGTCAAATTTATTTGTAAGTAAATAACTTATTAAGTAAATAACTTGTAATCAAATTTTAAGCTGAGAGTAAATTTATTTATTGAAAATATACCAAGAAATTTTGAGTATGTTTTGTTTACGTAACTGGTACTTCCTTCAATAAAACAATTTTTTTGCTGAATTAGGTAAAGCTATCAACAAAAGCTTTACATATAATTGACAATAATACACATGACTATCAAACAATTTAACAACATTTCTTCTTTAAGTGAAAGGGTGCATTTGTAAGAAAAACTACATTTTTACCTCAATTTCTTTTTACGCATTATTAAACGGTTTTATTTACCTTGACCAGTTTATTTGTTTGGTCGTTTGTTTGGGTCAAAGGATCATGGGCATTTTTTATGAGAGCTGGGCGTAAAACCAACAGAAATAAAATGTGTTGTAATTTACTTTATTGTACTTCTTAATACCCCCTAAATACTTGTTAACCCAAATATCGACCGGGTATTACTGCAAAAAAATCGCAAAGATTGGTTAAATAAAACACACATTTGTTAAAAACTACTATATAGGGGTGCATAGGGTTCCCACCAAGAACTTAGGGTCCCAAGCCAACCTCACCTGCAAGTGGTGCACCTGCCGATCAACGGACGAGGGTCTGGCAAACAAAATGTCCCAATAAGCGGCAATAGGCTCGCCACCTATTGTGGAACGTGGGATCAAAACACTGGCGAAAAGTGGGCGTTTAATATGCCTCTGCCTACCCCTTCGGGGAAACAGGCGTGAGTCTATGTATGTATGTATGTACTATATATTGATACCTTTTATTTAAATATCAATGGTTATCATCAACTATAAATTAACATCTAATAAATTTTCTGCGGGTGCAATGAAAGGCTCGTGCCGTTCTAACCCTAAAAACCACAAAACTGAAACTTCGGTGACATTCCGTAGTCTTAATCCGTCACCACACGGAATTAGGACAGTTTATTATGTACAAACTGTTCTGGGCGATGATGAAAATCTAGCTTACATGGAGCTAGATGAAAATATTGTTTTTTAATAATCAATGACTGCCTCGTTGGTCTCGCAGCATAAAAGTGCGCGTGGGATTGAGAGGTCTCGGGTTCGATTCTCGGGTCGGGCAAAGTGTTATTGGGTTTTTCCGTTAGGAAATTCTCAGTAGCAGCACGGAGTCTGGTAATGTGCCCGGTACGGCAATAGGCTCGCCCCCTATTACGTGGGACCTAAAAATTCATGCCGAAATGTAGGTGTAATATTTCACCTCTGCCTACCCCTTCGGGGATACAGGCGTGAGTCTATAAATAAAAAAAAATAAAAAAATATCAGTTTTGCGTGTCATTTGAAGCAAAGTTTTAAATTGATTCGCATTGATTTTTTATTCTTTTGTCAATTTAATTATTGTTACAAGCAGAATTGTAGGGTTATTTTTTTAACTCATCGAGAGTTTTTGAACCATAATATGGATACTTCGTCCGAACAAGCGGCTCAAATTGTAGCACTGGTGCGGGAGGACTTGGATCAACGAACGATTGGTAGAAATTTAAATTTAAACCAGTCTACGGTTTCTAGAATATACAGAAGGTTTGTGGAGACAGGTTCTTACAGAAGGAGACGTAGTACAGGCAGGACTCGAGCAACCACCGGTCTGATGACCGATTTATTGTTACAAATTCCCTGCGAAATCGTTTCCTCACGTCAGTTGACATCAAAATAGAGCTTAATGAAGTGCGTGGAGTAAATGTGAGTGCACGAACAATAAAAAGCGGATATCACCCCTTTTAGACCAGTAAATGGTCCAAAGTTGTCTGTAGCTCACAGACAAGCTCGCTTAAGATTTGCGCGTGATCACCTAAATTGGACAGAAGAGCAATGGGCCTCCGTATTGTTCACGGACGAGTGTAGGACATGTTTATATGGTGCAGATGGTTGCAGAAGAGTCTATCGTCGTCGTGGGGAGCGATTTGCTCCAAGTTACATTGAGTAGCGTGTTCTTTTTGGAGGCGGTTCGTGAATGGTCTGGGGTGGCATATTGATGAACGGGCGAACAGAACTTGTGTTCTTAGACATGGTCCGTCAAAACGGTAATAAAGGGGGTTTGACTGCACATCGCTACATAACAGAGATCTTAGAAGATCACGTGTTGCCTTACATGGGATTCATAAGCGAAAGTTTTACTTTAATGCAGGATAATGCCCGGCCGCACGCTGCTGCACAAGTTCGACAATATTGCGAAGAGGTTGGGATACGTACAATGAATTGGCCAATACGCAGCCCGGATTTTAATCCCATTGAGCATGTTTGGGACAGTTTAAAAAGAGCTGTATTTGCGAGAAATCCCGTGCCCACGACAGTGGCAGCACTAAGAACAGCACTTTCAGAAGAATGGGACAGCAAGATCTTTTAATAACCCTAATAAAATCTATGCGGAACCGAAGTAGAATCCGTCATAAGGGCACGTGGAGGTAATACACCTTATTAAAACATAAATAAACCCTTGCATTTTGTGTCTATTGTTAAAACCATTTTTTTTATTTAACCAATAACCAAACCAAAATTTCTGTATTTCTTTAAAAAAAGTCTTAAGGCGCTGTACCTAGTCAAAATAGGCTTCACAAAACAGTTTTTAGCCAAATGTATACATTTTAGAGCAGCTAAAAAAATATATGTTAATCTTGATCATATTTATGGGGGGACCATTGTGTTCAAAACACGTTTTCGGTAAATTTTCTCGATAAAAAAAACCCTAAAATAACCATTAAAATTGAAATTGTAGCAATTGTAACTGTATTATTTATAAACAAATCTTGATAATATTAATAACAGTGATGTAATATATAATAATAAAGGGAACTGTTGTTTTTATTTATCGATTGGAATAAGATATTTGTAAGGATTAATGTATTTAATGATAAATAACTCGTTCTGAACGTCCCGTCGTCATTGCGCTTCTCTTTCTTATGTATACAATCCGACAGTGACAGCAATAGCTGAACTCAGTGTACTGTAGCGCCTTAAGGTCCTTTCCAGTACACAAACTTAAACTTAAGGATATGACCTTACGTTGTTTTAAAGTTCACGAACCAATCTAGAGGTTCAATTTAAATCTGTATAGAAAGTTTGCATACTTGGTTAAAATATTTATTTCAAAGTCGTCTATTACTTTGATGCAGTTTATGAGTCCGTCAGTGTATATTACAGAGTTTCATCCAAATCGAACTAGTATTTTAAAAATTATTGATTGACGGTTTAGAATTCGGAATTCAGTTTATGTCCCTACTAGATTCAAATGTTTTTGGCTATCTAGAAGTACTCGTAGGGTAGGATCAGGGACCGGATGGGGAACGAGTAGGGACCAGGCAATTACTGGGAAGGGACCGATGAGGAGCACGGGTGGAGGTGCATAAGTCGGGGCCCGGGGGTAGGGTTCACGGGTGGAGAGTATAGGTGGGAACGCGGGTGCGAGTTCATGGGTGGGGGTTCATAGGTGCAGGCACGGATGAGGGCAAGGGTAGGAGTTCACGGATGAAGGCAAGGGTGGGGGTTCCCGGGTAAGGGCACGGGTGGGGGTTCACGGGTTAGGACATGGGTGGGGTTTCACGGGTGAGGGCAAGGTGGTTCACTGGTGAGGGGACGGGTGGGGGTTCACGGGTGGGGTACAGATGGAGGTTCACGGTGGGGAGCAGGGTAGAATAACCCCCCATGTTTGTTATAGACCATCACTAGCAAAAAGAAGTGAGAAAATCAATAAAAACATTGCATGTAAAAAGAACAACAACTCGAGCAACAGTTCTTCAGTATATAGTTGTGAGATCAAATATGGTAACTAATGGTACCTACCTGAAACGGTCATGACGGCTGGAACACGAGAGTGTACGGTATCGATAAATATATTAGTATAGGAGGAAGCAGCATTCTCAACACAATATATGGACTACATACAGCAAAAATATTCGGTATCAATATAACCTCTAATGTAGTAGGAAGTCATATATATATATATATATATATATATATATATATATATATATATATATATATATATATATATAGTTATTGATTGAATGTTTATTGAATTCCTTGCGAGACAGAATTTATTCCTTGTGTAAGAGTTGTCTTATATAAATATTTAAGATTATTGTTTATATTGTGTCTATATGTCTATTATTACTAGTCGAAAGCATACAGTAAGTATCCACACTTTACTGTATGCTTTCGACTAGTAATAATACAGGTTGTAGAGCCTTGCTGATTTCAGCACGAATGGGCCGGCTCGGCCGGGGAAGTACTACTCTCTCACAGAAAATCTACGTAAAGTAACAGTACCTAAACTGTTGCGTTTTGTTCGGTGAGTGAGAGTGCCGGAGGCCCTATCCCCTATTCCTACTCCCTTATCTCACTCCTCATCCTATCCCTTTTCCCAGCCCCAAGGGGCGGCAACGCACTTGTAACTCCTGTGGTGTCGCCTGTGTCCATGGGCGGCGGTAATTGCTTACCATCAGGCGATCCGTCTGCTCGTTTGCCGCCTGTTAATATAAAAAAATAAATAGTAAGAGGATATTTGAGCTGACCATAACGACTGTTAAAGATCGTCATAACACCCAGGACAATTGGCTTATCTTAGTACGTGGCAAGCGACAATTAAATACGTATTTTAACCCATGAGAAGGCGCGCCCTAAAAAGTTACACGAGCAGGCGCACGTGAGCAAAACTCTCACGCTACTTCAAATGACGTATTCTTTGAGATTAATTAAATTTTACTATAAATTTACACGTTACAATAAATAAGAAGTTTTTATTTAATTAAATAAAGTGTTTTATTTATAGTCAATAATAAAACATGTAGTCCTGTGTGCAAACTAAAAAAATATTGCACTTAGGCCTCAACATTTGACTAACTTTACATAAAAAAAGTAAAAAAATACAAAATCGCAATAAAATGGAATGATTTAATTTTCCATGAGATCTTGGGTTATGTGTCCTTCACAACACATATGGCACATAAAATGCATGCTTTTTGCTTGCTTTTTATAAACGCATTTTGCTAATGTGGCATGCCACACTTCCAATAAAGTGTGGCATTTTGCGTCAATGTGTCATTTTGCGAATGTAGGATTGTGCGCCGAATCCTAGTATCTACTAGTGATACAACAATTGATTTGCATAGCTCCTATGCATATTTTGAGTCTCTACATGTCATTTCCTAGGTATTGGCTCAAATAAGACCGCGTAAGTTTTATTTTTTTTAACTTCTATAACATTTTCAGTTATAGAATTATGCCCATAAAATTACACTCATTGGGATCTTTCATTTCATCTTTTGTATATATAAAATCCTTTCGCTCCTGACTGACAGACAAGCTACAGCCGAAACTACTGAGCGCAAGATGCTGAAAATTGGCATATTGTTCCCTGGATACCGTGGGGTGCACTAAGAAGGGATTTCCCAACACTCCCTCGGGATCCAGCAGGAACTGATAATGTACGGGCGTAGCTGCGGACACCCTTTAGTTTGATATAAGTCTTAAGATTTTACAACACTTGGGACGAAACCACCCTTTCTCCTTTGAGGGGTAGGCCGATCACCTATTGTAAACCTTGTTTACTATAAGAAACAAATAAAATACTTAAATAATACATTCACTAAGTTAATCAATAAATATGCACAATGAGAACGAAAAAACAATTAAATAAATTTTGTTACTAAGAAAAAAATACTTACACAAATAGGCGCGCGATGATCAAAATGCCGCGCTTCACGAGACACCGCACTCAAACCCATCACCACCCAGTCACGGTGGCAATGACTGACGCGAGTGTTGTGTCAGGGGAAAGGGGATGAAATTTTGGGAAGGAACTGTGAAGCTTGTAGTGCCACAGTATGGCTAAAGTTGAAATTTTCAGCAATAAATTTATGCGTGAGCAAAATGCTCATAGCGCGCCTTCTCACGGGTTAATATTGACTGACTGAAACTGAAGACTGCCTCCGTGGTCCAGTGGATAGCGCATGCGACTGCTGATCGGGGGTCCCGGGCTCGATTCCCGGATCGGGCAAAAGTGTTACTGGGTTTTTCCAAATACTCAGTAGCAGTCCGGAGTCTGGTGATGTGCCCGGTAACGGCAATAGGCTCGCCCCCTATTACGTGGGACCTAAAAATTAATGGCGAAATGTGGGTGTAATATTTACACCTCTGCCTACCGCTTCGGGGATACAGGCCTAAATAAAATATTTGTTTAATATTTTGAATGGTCGGTAATGATCGGCGGCGATCGGTATGTCGGATGTATTTACAGTGCGAGAAAGCGTGAATACACTCAACTTTACGTATGCCTGGCGCAGAGAAAACAACGCGCACAGATTAATGACATTATTAAAATACTCACTCAAGTTTAGAATTATACAACAGTTTTACGCGACGTGAGAGATAATTAGAAGTGGAGACGGGTACTTAAAATATATTAAAGTTTTATATAGTTTAAAATTGTTTGTTTGTTTGTTTTTCGTGTGAGCGTGTGGCCAACTCTGGTGTCGGAGTTTTCAGACCGCCCGAAGGCCTCCGACATGGCCTAACGATCCTTATTAACAACGCCAATAAAAAGATTATACCTACCAATTACCTAATTATTTCGTTTTAACGACATCGTCCTGGCGTCGTTCCTATTGGGATGGTGGGCACTCGGCAATTTTCAGTTGCCTTCTGATTTTTAATATAATTTGTGCTTTCATTCAGAACCTAAACTTAAAAACTATTGCGAGGAGACGTATTTCAGCATTTTAGTACTTATGGCTTACGATTACTAAACAATCGTCATGTAGACCACTAGTAGTTTAAATTAATTACGCTTGTTTTTGTAGACATCGGTTTTAACAAGTTCCAGTTCAATGAAAGATTTATTAGTGCTCTCACTACTCTTTTCTCTTTTCTTAACTCTCCCTGTCTTCCTTCTTATCTAAGTCCTGTTCTACAATATTTAGGCTCCAATCACGACAAAAATTTACGGTCATCTAATAATCGTATCCTTTTGTGTCCTTCCCATAGTTCTGGGTTTGTTAACTCTTCTTTCTTCGTCCAAGCTGTCTCATTATGGAATACGCTACCTCTCGAAACCAGGATGGCAAACAATCGGCTCACGTTCAAACTAAAGGCTCGAGAGTTTGTTCGGAGTAAAATGGCGGAATAATATCATAATGACTGTATTTACTGACTTATGTATTATTATTTATTATGTATATATATTTATTGTCCGTCTGGTGACGGATTAAGAATACGGATTGTCACCACCCCATATCATCCCATGGGTGTCGTAAGAGCCGACAGAGGGAGCATATTATGCAGAGAACAGCACTGTAAGAGAAGGAAAACTTGATACAAACCCTATCTTGCCCAGATGAGGTCATTATTGCTTGTGTAGACTTTTTTTTAATACGGTTCGATTCAGACAAACGCGGGCTGCAAACTGCGGGAAAAAGCTTGTAATGTAATGATGAGCGTAATAGAAGGGTTATTTTATATATGTACAAGGTATATGGCCTTTATGTAGTATTTTAGACATATTTGTCAATGGTTTGAAAAATAAAAGAGACAACTATCAATTCTTACTTTAATTTATTCAGTTTGTCACAAGAATATATCTTAGATAAAGATAGATTTACATTTACCGTCACTCTTGGCAATTCTTTTAATAGTCATTGTTTATAAAACCAGAACAAACTATATCATATTAATAATATTAGGTAGCAAGGTTGTGGGTAGTTCAATATATATCAAATATAACATTAATACAATGGATTAGCAACAATATAATTCATTTAGTAGTATTGACGACAGGTATATCTGTTATTATTATTCTAGGTATATTTACTATAGATATATTCAATATTTACCACTGTAATATTCACCACAGGTACATATAATTGATATAGCTTATTTCACAGCATATGAATCGATTATATTATATGATATCCCAAGTTCTAAACTTATAACATCTCACAAGTGACAAAACCACCCATAATATCAATTATACAATAGCTACACTATATTACATTGCTTCTGCATTATTTCTATTGACAATACTCTATACAACACCACAGAAGCAATATAGAATTGTGAAACACAATAATATAATAGTCAGAATTATATCGTATGTCTAGAATTACCGTAGGCTTACTGGGAATTGGTTGTAGGCACAGTTGAAGCTAATTTATATTCATCCAGTTGTCCTAAAGCAATCAAATGTCTGACATATATTGCTGAGATTCTCAGCGATGACAAATTATAATGTAGTTAAATGAAAATTTTACCTTATAGCTCCTGGTGATGTTCTTGAAGTGGACCTATAGATTAACTTATAATTTTGGCCAAAATAACAAGAGAATCAATAGATACCAGTTTACAATTCGGCGAAGTCCTTCTCCAGACCACGATGCACGTTAGCGGTTCACAAAACTTTTCACAAAAGTTCAATATGTCATCAATTTACAACAAACCTTGCCGGAAGTCAAAAGCGGCAATTACGTATTAAGTTAATTACAAGTTGATTCAATTCGCGTTAATTCAAAGGGCGATCAATTTAATTTAGGTACAAGGCACGCGAGCTTGCAAACGGCGTGTTAATTTTTCAAGCGGAAGGACGGAAGTGACAGTTCAGTGTGACCATTGTCAGAAATTTTCAAAAGACTAAACAAAATGTTACTTAATCGATCTAATCGATTTGACTTATAATAAAAACTAATTCTATTTCAAACATCCACCCGCCCCGGACTGGCCTACCGGTCCGCTAATCGGTTGGTAGACGTGACAAAGTTGCAACCGCTCTCCTCAGAATCGAACCGTCCACCAAGACCTCAGCAAATCGGGGAACTCCATCAGCCCCAGTTACCAAACGAAGGATGCACCCCCTGCGCCATCTGAGTGGCGGAAGGTTAGCCTCCTTGATCAAATCGAGGTCACCAATCTTGGGTGGATTGGTCTTGTCGGTCCACTTAACGCGTTGCAAATATTCCAAATTCCAGCGTTTCCAAAAGCTCTGAGTAATCTGACGTACCAATTCAAAGCGCGAGAGACGACCAGGTCTCGTATCAATGTAGGGGTACTCAGGCAAGGCGACAAGTGGGCGACCAATAAAAAAATGGCCCGGCGTAAGGGCCTCCAAATCATTCGGATCTGAGGAGATCGGGCACAATGGCCGAGAGTTCAAAACGGCCTCAATCTTACAAAACACAGTTGCGAGTTCCTCAAATGTAAGGACAGATTCACCGATTGTCCTGCGCAAGTGTGTTTTGGCCGATTTTACGGCGGCCTCAAATATACCACCCCAGTGTGGACAATTTGGTGGGGAAAACAACCAATTTATCCCACGTCGGGCAAGCCTATCACCTATGTCAGCCTTGTTGGTTTCAAGGAAATTAACAACATCATTCAAATAATTATACGTGCCCTTGAAGTTAGTGCGGCATCAGAACGGATCAAGGAAGGCAGCCCTCTGCGGGATACAAATCTGTCAAATGTGGCTACAAACGCCTCGGTCGTAAGCGAGGAGACCAGTTCTAAGTGTACGGTCTTTGTGGAGAGACAAACAAAAACACACAAGTAGGCCTTAACAGTCTTGCTGTTTCGAAGTGTCGTTGTTTTCACCAAAAATGGACCAGCGAAGTCCGTGCCAACACCGTCAAACGTCCTGCTTTCAGTTACGCGATCTGCCGGTAAGTCCCCCATCAACGGCTGCATGGTAGAAGCCTTGAGCTTATAGCAAGGGATGCAGCGAAAGACTACACTCCGAATAATTCTTCGTGCAGACAAAATCCAAAATACGCGTTGTAAAATGGCCAAGAGCGCATTACAACCAGCATGCGAATTTTTAAGGTGACGGTCAGTTACCAACAAACGCACCAAATGACCGTCCTTGGGTAACAACAGGGGGTGACGTGCTCCGTAAGGGAGGTTGGCGTTCTTGAGACGCCCTCCAACGCGCAAGAGACCCGTATCGTCCAAAAAGGGGTTCAATTTAGATACAGCGCCCGATAATTTCAATTTCTCTGACTTGAGGATAGCAATCTCCTTCTCAAAATGCGCCAATTGCACAGAACGAACCCAAAAGGTGAGGGACTCCTGTCGTTCCTGTGGTGAGAGAAACGGTGTCAGACGTTTCTGTTGTGGGTGCCTAAAATTAAAAACAAAACGCTTTATCCAAGCAGTAACACCTAACAACTTGTCAAGGGAGCTGTAACGATTCAACAAAAAATCGGGGTCGAAGGCGCATTCCACCTTTTCAAGAGCGAGTGTTCGTAGACCCGGCAAATTAGAAGTATTCAAAACTGGCGTACGAGGCCAATCAATTTCTGGTCGACTCAACCATTCCGGACCCCACCACAGCGAATGACCTATCAAACTAGGGGTCAAGCATCCGCGCGAGGCACAATCAGCGGGGTTGAGCTCACCTGGCACGTGTCTCCAAACAAGCTTGACTTCAGATTTTTGGATTTGGGAAACGCGATTAGCAACTAATACCTCCAAGGTGTGGACCGAAGCCTTCAACCAACAAAGAACAATTTGGCTGTCTGTCCAGGCGTAGGTCCCATTAATGCAAATGCTTTTACCCAAAGTACTGGACACGTGGTTCAACAAGCGTACAAGTAGGGCTGCTCTCGAGAGCTCCAATTTTGGGATGGTCAGAGATGTCCGAAGGGGTGCGACCTTGCTCTTCGCCATGATCAGGGAAACCCTCACCTGACCTGATGCACTAACTGTGCGCAAGTACACCACGGCCGCGTGACCACGTTCCGAGGCATCACAAAACCCGTGAAGGATGGCCTTGTACTTCCCGGGAGGAAGGATGGGACGAGGCAAGGAGATCTTGTTGACGGCAGGAAGTGAGGATACAAAGGAGGTCCATTCCTCAACAAAAGTGCCCTGCAGAGGTTCGTCCCAGGTCAATCCTGCTGTCCAAAGCTTCTGCAAGAAGCATTTTGCCCAAAATATAATTGGACAGATCCAACCGTTCGGATCAAAGGTTCTGGCGACAATAGACAATACGAGACGTTTAGTCCAAGAACACGGCAATTTCAAGTCTACGTTATATGTAAAGATGTCTTGGACTGGTCTGTACTGAACGCCGAGAACTGCCATCATGGCGGGGTTGTCAACAATCTCAAACAAATGTGGATCTTGCTGATGATCCTCTGGCAAGCCTTCCAAAAGCGCTGGTGAGTTGGAAATCCATTTACGCAACTCATAACCAGCGGAGGCCAAAATACCTATCAATTCGTCCCGCAGAAGGATCGCCTCGTCCGCTTTGGAGGCGCCCGAGCAAATGTCATCGACGTAAATATCGTCCTTCAAGATGGCGGAGGCTCTTGGGAAACGTAAGCCTTCGCGGTCTGCGAGCTCCCAAAGAGAACGTATTGCCAAGTAGGGGCTTGACCTTAACCCGTACGTATTAGTATTGAGCTCGTAGACGACCATGGGATCGCGAGGAGACTCTCTCCAAAGGATCAGCTGGAAGCGACGGTCATCAGGGTGGATAATAGTCTGCCTGAACATCATTTTTATGTCGGCCACAAAGACAACCTGATGTCGTCGGAAGCTGGTGATGACGCCACAAAGGTCCTTGACCAACTTGGAACCAGAATGCAAGCACTGGTTCAAGGATACGCCTGTTGAAGTCTGCGCAGAACCATCAAACACTGTGCGCAGCTTGCCAGTTGATGGCTTCAATACCGCATGATGCGGGAGAAAGTAATGCTCCACCGAACGCCAGTCCAAATTTGACACAGACATGTGTCCCAATTGTTCATATTCTCTCATGAACTCAATGTACTTCTGTCTGAGCTCCGGATCACGATCCATGCGGCGCTCCATGGCCAACAACCTCTTTTCGGCTAAAGGTCGTTACTCACCAAGCGGAGGCCGAACAGACAGGAATGGTAGCCTCGTAATGATCCGACCAGAACGGAGTCGACCAGTGTTGTACTGGAAGAACAGCTCGCACTCCTCATGTTCTGGATTCAAACGGGCAGCTTGAGGGGGCTCCTCTACCTCCCAAAACCTCTGAACCGCATCAGAGAGAGCGGAGCCTACAGCCAACAAATTATCAAGTTCGGGTGGAGGGGGGTCCCTAGGTACAGGTCCCATCAAACCAAATCCAAATATGGTCGGGATGGCAGTCAAACCATTTGGCACCAAGACCCGTTTCCCACCAACCAGAATTCCACCGAGGACATCAGAGCCAATCAACAAGTCGATTTGTCCCGGTGTGTCAAATTTGGGGTCTGCCAGTTCCAATCCCGATGTCAAATTCACCACAGCAGCAGGTAGCTGCTTCTGTGGGTGCATACCCAAAATATTCTTCAACACAATAACCGAGGTTTTAATCCTCGGGTGTGAAGATTCAACAGGGCCAAACAAAACCTTAACTTGCCCTTCAACATTAGTGGCTACGTCACCTATGCCCCGTATACAATTTGGAAATTAACCCATATTTAATTTAACCTGCCCTACTAAACAAGTGGAAACAATGCAACCTTGTGAACCTGTGTCCAATATAGCACGGACAACAACAGAGGTCCCCGTGGGTCCCCAGACCCTAACAGCAACCGTTGGTAGGATAACGGTCTCAATGGGGGAGGTTGGAGTTATAGGGCAGGGGTCAATGACCTATTGTTGCCTGGGCGGCGACCGTTGGCCAGGACCAGGCAAGTCAAAATGAGGGTGCGGCTTGAAGTCCTCAAAAGCGCGATGACTCGATCCGCGCGCCATCTGTGGGGGGTCATAGTGACGCACCCGCCCAAAACGAGGTGGGCGCGAGTCAAGGCGGGGACGCTCCGCCAAAGGAGGGGAATACCTGGGGCAGCAGTCATGGTGCTGGTGACGCTGAACAGCACATTCAGGTGCGCGAGAGAGGCTGAGACCTTCAAAACACCCGCCCGTGCGCGGCGTCGGCTGGTTGGACAAGCGGCCAACCTCTCTGGCATTCATACAGAGAATGTCCAAATGCTGTCCTCCACAGTGAGGACAGGGGCGAGAGTTTGGGCAGTCTCGCTGGTAGTGGGACCCCAAACAAGAGAAGCAAAGGCGGCGGGCATTCGCGATGCGCCTACGAGAGGCGACATGTAGGTCCAAGAATGCCCTACAACTGGCCGTTCTGTGCCCCGTGACCTTGCAGTAGGAGCACTCCGCTGGGCTCTGCGTGACCGCAAAGCGAGGAGGGCGCCGGTCAACATTGGCTCGGGTGTGAACGCGAGCCTGCTCCTTAACCTTGGGCGGCTGCGACTTAGCCGGCGTGTCACCACCGGAGTTGTCCAAGACCCGGCACTCATCCTCCAGGAACTTCTCCAGGTCAGCAAAGGGGGGCAGATGGGTCGCGCTATCCCCACCAAAGCGCTGTTCCAAACGCGACCTCAGGTCGGCAGGCAGCTTTTTCAGCACAATGTGCACCAATAGATAGGACCATTGGTCTACGGGCAGGTCAAGGCACTTAAGTGCGTTGATGGCCACCAAGAGCGGGTTCAACAGTTGGGTGCGCAACCCAGAGACCCGGGTGAGCGTCGGCAAGCCCAAAATCTGCTCGATGTGCGTGTCGGCGAGGCCACGCTTATTATGGTACCTACGGGTAATTAGGTCCCGAGCCGTCTGGTACGCCTCGTCAGACACGGGCAGATGCTGGATGAGGCCCTTAGCCTCCCCATCCAGAACCGACATTAGATAGGCCAACTTTTGTGCCGGCCGAAGGTCAGCCCTATCATTGACTAGGCTGTCGAACAAATTAACGAAGCCCAGGTAGCTTCCTAGGCAGCCATCAAAATGGGGGAGGTCCAAAGTAGGGAGCCTACTCACCAGCCCCGGTGCTGACCTAGGAAGCTCCTGCTTCAGGCCGGGTTGCCCTTCCCTATCGGCAACTAGTTGTCTCGCAGTATTGGAGACAGCATCATACAGGTCTAAGACCTGGGCATAGTCTTCGCTGACCTTATTTCGCTGGTCAGCGGTGAAATCATTGATTGACACTTCAAGACAGCAAGTGCTGAAAGTGCGGAATTGCTGTTCCACACTTGCCAGGCGATCGTCAATCCGCTCGTACCTCTGAAGTAAGGCCTGCTGGCGATCAGGCCGGTTCACTAAAGCACTGGCCGAGGCAAACCAGCGCAAATCTGATGCAATAGCACCAGCAGCCGCACGCAAGTCCTTGATAGCTGACATCATCAAAATTCAAAAGAGCCCGGACAAGCGTTAAATAAAATTAACAATCAAAACTTAATTTTTCTTAATTCTTTGAAACCAACAAAGTATTAGCCTGTTTACTGCAAGTGCAGGCAAGTGACAGGTATCTACTGTCCAACAAAATTAATAATTTCAATATATATTGACACAAAACAAAGTCAAAGTTATCAAAAGTTGAAAATTCAAGTAAGTTAATTAAAGTTAAATATTCAAATAAATTAACTAATTACTTGCAACAGACAGACCGGCTGTATTATTTGAGATATACAATAGTAAAGTAAGCACAGAATATGTGTTACCTAGCAATATTATCTATATATTATAACAAACAAAGGTTTATCAAAGTTTGGTTGTTATAAGTAATGATTCAAACTTAATATAATTATGAGATAAACTAAATTTACTAAATTTATTGAGACATACGGATGTTATGTATCCAAACAAACTGACTTATTAATGCAACAACAAATTTAAGTTAGATTTTTCAACAATACAAATCAACAATTACTGATTGAGGTTATGTATGACAATGTGCTTCAATTTATGTAGGTCAACTTATACAATTAAATATTATGTATTTTAGACAATAAATGACCTGACAAACACTACAATACTGTCTACAAGGTGATAAGATACAAGCTTAAACCAATCTGAGGTTTGTACTCAGTAATGCAACAGCGGCTAAATTTCAACTACAGCTCTGCAACCAAAAATTATGTCTAGAATTACCGTAGGCTTACTGGGAATTGGTTGTAGGCACAGTGGAAGCTAATTTATATTCATCCAGTTGTCCTAAAGCAATCAAATGTCTGTCATATATTGCTGAGATTCTCAGCGATGACAAATTATAATGTAGTTTTATGAAAATTTTACCTTATATCTCCTGGTGATGTTCTTGAAGTGGACCTATAGATTAACTTATAATTTTGGCCAAAATAACAAGAGAATCAATAGATACCAGTTTACAATTCGGCGAAGTCCTTCTCCAGACGACGATGCACGTTAGCGGTTCACAAAACTTTTCACAAAAGTTCAATATGTCATCAATTTACAACAAACCTTGCCGGAAGTCAAAAGCGGCAATTACGTATTAAGTTAATTACAAGTTGATTCAATTCGCGTTAATTCAAAGGGCGATCAATTTAATTTAGGTACAAGGCACGCGAGCTTGCAAACGGCGTGTTAATTTTTCAAGCGGAAGGACGGAAGTGACAGTTCAGTGTGACCATTGTCAGAAATTTTCAAAAGACTAAACAAAATGTTACTTAATCGATCTAATCGATTTGACTTATAATACAAACTAATTCTATTTCAAACATCGTACCTTAGTTAGTCGTTGCCGGAGCGAAACTGAACATAGAACAGAGTCTGTTCACATTTTATACTCTATTTACCCGTATGACAGTGTCAACTGTCAAACGTCAAACCAATTTGTCTATTTAGAATTGGCAACACTATAAATTCAAAACATACAATTCATTTATGTCCATTTACAATATGTTTAGGCTATACATAGTTAATGATACAATAATCTTATTGTAACTTAACCTAAAACCTAACGTAGAAATAACAATGATATATTTTCTAGCCAGATTTATATCAGTTTAATATCCGAGCTTTTGCTGGGATAATAAATAGGTACTTACAAACGGGACACACATACTTTGGACGTATTTACTCTGATATATTTTTGAATATCTTTACAATATATTTCAACAAATCTATCACGGCCAGACTGACTTTGTTTAGGACCTGCAGCAACCTGCAGTATTTGTTTAGGACCTGCAGCAACCTGCAGTATTTGTTTAGGACCTGCAGCAACCTGTAGTTTTTATTTAGGACCTGCAGCAACCTGCAGTTTTTATTTTGGACCTGCAGCATCCTGCAGTTTTTATTTTGGACCTGCAGCAACCTGCAGTTTTTGCTTAGGACCTGCAGCAACCTGCAGTTTTTATTTTGGACCTGCAGCAACCTGCAGTTTTTATTTTGGACCTGCAGAAACCTGCAGTTTTTATTTTGGACCTGCAGCAACCTGCAGTTTTTATTTTGGACCTGCAGCAACCTGCAGTTTTTATTTTGGACCTGCAGCAACCTGCAGTTTTTATTTTGGACCTTCAGCAACCTGCAGTTTTTATTTTGGACCTGCAGCAACCTGCAGTTTTTATTTTGGACCAACCTGCAGGTTCAAAATAAAAACTGCAGGTTACTGCAGTAACCTGCAGTTTTTATTTTGAACCTGCAGCAACCTGCAGTTTTTATTTTGGAGCTGCAGCAACCTGCAGTTTTTATTTAGCACCTGCAGCAACCTGCAGTTTTTATTTAGGACCTGCAGCAACCTGCAGTTTTTGTTTAGGACCTGCAGCAACCTGCAGTTTTTATTTTGGACCTGCAGCAACATGCAGTTTTTATTAAGGACCTGCAGCAACCTGCAGTTTTTATTTTGGACCTTCAGCAACCTGCAGTTTTTATTTTGGACCTGCAGCAACCTGCAGTTTTTATTTTGGACCTGCAGTAACCTGCAGTTTTTATTTTGAACCTGCAGCAACCTGCAGTTTTTATTTTGGAGCTGCAGCAACCTGCAGTTTTTATTTAGCACCTGCAGTAACCTGCAGTTTTTATTTAGGACCTGCAGCAACCTGCAGTTTTTGTTTAGGACCTGCAGCAACCTGCAGTTTTTATTTTGGACCTGCAGCAACATGCAGTTTTTATTAAGGACCTGCAGCAACCTGCAGTTTTTATTTTGGACCTGCAGCAACCTGCAGTTTTTTTACCACCTGTAGCAAACTGCAGTGAATGTCATACAAAAGCTTTTTAATTCATCCTCAATAAGAATTTAAAATTACACTATTCTCGACGGCTTTTTTTAATGCTTAGTCCACTCTGAAGGTCATAGGCGATTTTGTTTTTATAAACTATATTCAATTCCAGAACCTCACAAAGTCCGATAAGCTTTTCATTTATGATTTATCTGTAACATTTATCTAGTTCTTAGTTTGTTTATTTAAAAAAGCATTAGTTATACTAAACCGAAAAATCCCAAATCAATATAAATGTGCACCTACACGGTGTTCCACATAACACTTTGGATCATGAAAATAATTTACTGATAGATCTTATTTATAAATGGTTACCCTTATAGGTATGAGACCGTTCCAAAATAGATATGGCAGATATTGGCATATAATATTTGAAAACACAGTTTTGATTTTTACTTATGAGGTTGCGGTATTCTTTCATTTCATTTATTTATTTGCAAAAATGGCTTGTACATTGGTGTTATAAATACAGATTATTCTGTAGTCGATGTAGCATAATATGGTCTTGATTAACACATATAAAATAATAACATTTAATATTATTTGATTATAACAAATCCAATTGTATGATATAACCTTTTATTGTTGCCAAATTTAGATGAAAGTTACTGTAGATGTAAATCAGCATAAAGTTATAAAATAATTGAATAAATATATTTAGAAAAATAGGACCTACTTGATCCGAGTCCCTATAAGACATTCTTGAAATGATCGAATAGATGTTCTAACAACGTGTTCAGTCAATAGCAGAAATAATTTTAATACTTTGATATTATGATAGTTGATCAGCAAGAATCAGAACAATCATCTATTATCTAATCGGGTATCAGACTTGCGTTTTTAGAGTTTCTACCAAAAACATTATACTAATACATGTAAGAGCCAGTCTTAACTGCTGTACGATAGCTCGGCCAACCTGAAAGCAGTATCAAGTGGAGAAATAAAGTACGGTATTCACCATTTCAGATCACCATTTCAGCAAGGTTATACAATAACATTTTCTATGTTCCTTTATCAAGTAATAAGTATTACTATTTTAACCCTTAAAGAAACGCGAGCTCCTGTACAAGTTATTAAAAAAGTTAGGGTGGTTTTAGGGTAAAGAACACTTGCAGATTCTATATTTGGCATCAAAAATATTAAAAAGTAGGGGATGGGGTAGTTTTTGTGGTGGTAAATAATTTACCATTGTCCGTTCATGACTCCCAAATTTTGCAATTTGGTGGTAAAATAGTTACCATTGTCCGTTTCGTATCTTATTTATTGTATCTCTAGACTAGTGATTTCCTCTTGGTTCTACTTGTGTGTACTTGTTTTATCAAAGTAGATAGTAATTCACAAAAAATGCATGAAATGAAAGATGAGTTAATGAAAGAGTTTTATATTTATAACCTAAACGTTTATTCATATTACTTATGGTTAATTTTTGTATCTAGACTAGTGACTTCCTATTGGTTCTACTTGTGTGTACTTTTTTTATCAAAGTAGATAGTAAAACACAAAAAATGCATGTAATAATATTTTTTTAGACATATTGTATTTCTGAAATAAACAAAATACCAATTGAACGTATAAACATAAAAATAAGTAGATTCTGATGTGTTGAGTTCAACGTTAAACGATTTACGCTTTACATAAGAACAAATTTGCACGTTTCAAAATACTATAATATTATATTTAGCATTTCGTAATTATACAGACAGATAACGTATTTTTGTATATTATAAACTGATTTTTATCAAAGCGAGATCGGACAATGGTAAATTATTTACCACTTTTTTAAAACATCTAAATTATATGAATAAGTCAAGTGCGCATACTGCTAAAAAGTGAGATTACAGACAAAATGTTATAGTTTTGATATTTGAATCGAAAAAGCAAATACCAGATTTTTTTTTAACAAAGAGTCAAATTTATTGAACACACTCGCTAAAAACTCGATTTTTTTCATCCGAAAACCGTTTGGTCAACTTTGACATCACCTTATAGTGACAAATGACGTTGATAAGTTGTAGGATGACTTTTAATATGTAAAGAAAACAATAAAGATAAAAAATATGTAACATTGATACCTTTCATGTTACCATAGGAAATATTACGATGCTTTATTTAAAAAAAGTCGAAGTGGTAATATATATACCTTTGTTTGAATAAGGGTTAATAATCAAAACACATACACATTATTTAGCAGTGATTTAAAAGTCATCGTTACAACGATAAGAATATACATTAGACTAAACCGGTGTGGGTAAGGGAAGAAAATAATACTTTATTGAGAAATCAGGCTGTGCTTATTTATCCCTTTTCTTTCTAAAGTACAATAAACTATTCTAATGTAAATATTACATAATATAGGAACTGTATAATACCGTTTTCCGATATTGCAAACCACTACGTCATACATACATACATAGACTCACGCCTGTTTCCCGTAGGGGTAGGCAGAGACTACGGAACGCCATTTGCAACGATCCTGACATACCTCACTTGCTTCACTCACTCCCATCAAGTTTCTCATGCATGCTCTTCTGTTAAGGGTACTTCTGACTTGTCCTTTTTTCAGAATGTCTCCAATCTGGTCAGAGAACGTCCGCCTAGGTCTTCCCCTTTGACCTGTTCCATTCACACTTGCCTTATATATCTTCTTTGTCAGTCTATCGTCATCCATCCTCTCCATGTGCCCAAACCCTCTTAACATGCCTTTCTCAATGCTTGTCACTACATCTTCTTTTACCCCACACCACTCTCGTATCACACAATTCTTTACTCTGTCGCTCAAAGACACACCACACATACTTCTCAGTGCTCTCATTTCTACAGCATTTATTTTACTTTCAAATCTCTTCTGCCATACCCAACTTTCACTACCATACATAAGGGTAGGCACTAACACACCTCTATGTACAGCCAAACGTGCCTTTTTGGACACGTTTTGACTGTTCATAAACGCTTTCAGAGCTCCATTCACACTATTACCTGCATTAACTCTCCTTTCAATATCTTCTTCATTCTTACCATCTCTTGTAAACAACGTACCTAAGTAAACAAACTCATTCACTTGTTGCACTCGCTGTCCATCGATCAAAACATTACAAGCTGTAACGCATTCCTCCTTTTCAAAAACCATAACTTTCGTTTTTCTTACATTCACTTTCATTCCTTTCCTCTCTAACGCACCATGCATGATTGCTACCATCTTCTGCAACTCCTCCGCTGAAGATGCAAGTATTACCTGATCATTAGCATAAAGGAGGCATTTGACGAGTAACCCATTCATCCTTAATCCGCAGTCACTATGTTTTAAATCTTGCAAACAACTGTCCATGAAGAGGTTAAACAGCCACGGCGACGCTACACATCCCTGTCTAACACCTTTCTCGATGGTAAACCAGTCAGTGTATGCCCCGTTTATCCTCACACAAGCTCTAGAATCCTCATAAAGGGATTTCAGAGCTCGAATGAGGCTGCTGTCCACCCCATTCATTGACAGCACCGACCACATTTCATTCCTCACCACTTTATCGTAAGCCTTTTCCAAATCCACGAATGCGCAATAGACCTTTTGACCTTTGGCCAAAAACTTTTCGGCTATGCTTCGCAAGGAAAAAACCTGATCCGTGCATCCCATACCCTTTCGGAATCCCGCTTGTACATCCCATATTTTCTTGTCGGTTACTTCCATAACTCTTTCAATAAGTACCTTTGCATACAATTTGCCAACAATGCTGAGAAGGAGCTACTGCCTCTATAGTTTTTGCAATCTTGTTGCGAGCCTTTTCCTTTATAAAGAGGCACAACTACAGCTGTGGCCCAGTCATTAGGTACTCGGCCGGTGCTCCAGCACAAGTTATATAACCGCTGCAACTGACCAACTATGATGCCCTGTCCAACCTTCAGCATTTCGACCGTAATCCTATCATATCCTGCAGCCTTACCTACTTTCGTACTTCCCAGTGCCTTCACGATCTCATCCACGCCAATAACGCTTTCATCATTGCTATCGTTACCATTCATTTCAGCTATCGGTGTCTCTATCGCCGATCTTTCAAATAAACTTTCAAAATACTCTTTCCATCTCTTCAGCACGCACGATTCATCATTTACTATCTTTCCATTCTCGTCTCTGATGGATGTGTGTTCTGAGGATTGAGTTCTTCCTCGAACTGCACGAACGGATTTCCAGAAAAACTTAATGTTCCTCTGGAAATCGTCAGATAATCTGCTATCAAACTCATCTTTCTTTTCCTCTTTTTTCATCAAAATCAATCATACTTCTTCTAACATTTTTCGCCTCTCGCGTATACATAATTGTATCCTTTTATGATCAAACATGGTGTTTGTCACACAAAGGCTCCACACCAAACAAATCTCAAGCAGTACTTTTCCATTTTCGTTCACACTCTCATCACCAAATGCACCTAACACCCTTTCAAATCCATCTCGCTTTACTCCCACCCATCCATTGAAATCCCCTAACAACATCAATCTTTCATTATCCTTGCAGTTCCTCAAAATCTCTCTTAAACTCTCCCAAAACTCCTGCCTTTCGTCTTGCTTATGTTGTGACATACCCGTAACTATATTGACCGGGGCGTACACCCCCACAATAAAGAGACGAGTAAGTCCTACTTTCATTCTCATCCACAGTAGCCTAGCATTTACACATTCAAACTCTTTTACACACTCATTCATTCGCGCAGACAGTATTACACCAACTCCCTTACAGGCTCTGGTGGTACTATCTACCCCAGACCAATACGCCGTATATGCGCCATGCTTGGGGGTTCACACCCTTTTCTTTTTGTTTCATTCACACAAAGAACATCAATCTTTCTACATCATCTATGGATTAACAAGAACAATATGATACGAAAGGAGCTACTCTAAACCATCACATCAAATTGTAATTTTAAAAAAGTAACTTATGTAATTCAGCCTATACTTAACAAATAATAGAAAAGGATTTCGCAACATCAAGAAATAAATATAGTTAAAGTAATGGAAGTAATTCTTTTTTAATAGATATTAAATGTAATTTTTGTTACTCTTATCCGACTAGGGTGCTGAAGATTTTAAAATCGTCTATTCTGTACGGTAATACAAACGAGTTTTTTTTAGAACTTTTTCCAACATTTATTCACCCCATACACCAGTTTACTTTTTGTTTTTCCAAGGCTAAACGCTTTAAATTAGGTTAATGGGAATTAACTATAAAAAAGTTATCCGTTATATTTTGAGTAAGTTTGAAAATAGTAAACATCAGTTGCTATTTATTTTTCTTTTCACTACATACTTCGTATACTTGAAATTTATTGTTAATTATATCAAATAGTATAGAGTATCCAAATTATTTTCAACCAAGCATTTTGCAAGATAAACTTATGTAGGTAGTTATCACATTTTAGAGATCTATGTATAGAATACAATTCTTTATTCAAAATAACACATCTTTGCTACGAAACCTATAGTAAGTAATTACATTTTAAAATATATTATTATAAATTATTTTATAAGAAACTTAAATATAAAAATATTTTAACCGTTGTAAGAACATAACTGCCATAGCAATGATTGGTTAGCATTTGGTTCATGGTATAGTTCCCAACAACTATTACAGGAAAGGGTATAAATAGCCAACTTTCGCTTAGCTGTAATACAGATTACAATACTTAGCAGTAAATATGCTTCTTATGGAGGTAATTATACACTGTTGTTAAAAAATAGTGTTACAATCCTTTTACATAATACGTATTTACTTAAGAAACAGAACATATCCACTAGCCTCTTTCCAGCACCACAGCCACTGCGTCGAAGACAGATCGTGCTCCGTCGTCAGCAGAACGGTCCTTTAGTCAGCGTCCTGGGATTTCAACAAGGATGCTCTGGAACTGACAATTGGATGTATTAGTAATGTGAGGTGGACATATCCCACTTCTGATAATAGAAGGGCTATTATATATATATATATATGTATATATATATGGAAATGCTTTTCCATCAGGATTTGAAGACAACATGAATAACTTATTGTATAGGCTAATAATACGCCAATCATTTAAATACGACGTGTCAATTTATTCTCATTATGTAACATACGAAAGACTTACATATGTTTGGAAGAGGGCGACATTGTGCCACTCGAATTGTAATTACCCAGATGAGGTCATTATTGCTTGTGTAGACTTTTTTTAAATACGGTTCGATTCAGACGAACGCGGGCTGCAAACTGCGGGAAAAAGCTTGTTATGTAATGATGAGCGTAATAGAAGGGTTATTTTATATATGTACAAGGTATATGGCCTTTATGTAGTATTTTAGACATATTTGTCAATGGTTTGAAAAATAAAAGAGACAACTATCAATTCTTACTTTAATTTATTCAGTTTGTCACAAGAATATATCTTAGATAAAGATAGATTTACATTTACCGTCACTCTTGGCAATTCTTTTAATAGTCATTGTTTATAAAACCAGAACAAACTATATCATATTAATAATATTAGGTAGCAAGGTTGTGGGTAGTTCAATATATATCAAATATAACATTAATACAATGGATTAGCAACAATATAATTCATTTAGTAATATTGACGACAGGTATATCTTTTATTATTATTCTAGGTATATTTACTATAGATATATTCAATATTTACCACTGTAATATTCACCACAGGTACATATAATTGATATAGCTTATTTCACAGCATATGAATCGATTATATTATATGATATCCCAAATTCTAAACTTATAACATCTCACAAGTGACAAAACCACCCACAATATCAATTATACAATAGCTACACTATATTACATTGCTTCTGCATTATTTCTATTGACAATACTCTATATAACACCACAGAAGCAATATAGAATTGTGAAACACAATAATATAATAGCCAGAATTATATCGTACCTTAGTTAGTCGTTGCCGGAGCGCAACTGAACATAGAACAGAGTCTGTTCACATTTTATACTCTATTAACCCGTATGACAGTGTCAACTGTCAAACGTCAAACCAATTTGACTATTTAGAATTGGCAACACTATAAATTCAAAACATACAATACATTTATGTCCATTTACAATATCTTTAGGCTATACATAGTTAATGATACAATATATATGGCTATATCTTGTTAGAGACATGTGAATAATTGTAAAATCGATCTTATTGTAACTTAACCTAAAACCTAACGTAGAAATAACAATGATATAAATTCTAGCCAGATTTATAACAGTTTAATATCCGAACTTTTGCTGGGATAATAAATAGGTACTTACAAACGGGACACACATACTTTAGACGTATTTACTCTGATATATTTTTGAATATCTTTACAATATTGGTTCGGCGTTACACCGAAACCGTAGGGTTCTAGGCGACTTGGAGAAGGAAATGGACTGTATAGAGAGGATAGCGGTTCTTCGCCGCCTAGGAGATGGTTACGGGAAGGGGTGATTGAGTGGGTATAGGATATTTCAAGGATGGAGGGCACTTACCTTATACAACCTTCTTCATTTCCGTAGGGCAGTCTCCTGGTGGTTTCGTGCTGGTGATTTCGTGATGCAGCTGCTTGTTTTCACTACACTACACCATTCGCGAGTGGGTTTTCCTTGGTGGAAGAGGTAATAAATCACATACAACGGTGCGGCGCGATACGAACGAGACGGTGTTCTCAGCGAGCGGAATGTTCTGGACTCTCACTCGCGTCGACGATCGCGGCGACGAAATCAGGCGAAAGGCAGTGCCTCTTCCAGGGAGTGGGAGACAGGGACGGAAATATGATATCGCTCGCACTAGAACGTGGAACGATTGATGTTGATGCGATTAGTTATGGATAGGAAGGTAGATGGCGCTACCATATCCCCCCGGCCCTAAAGGGTTGCCTTTAAAAAAAATAGAATTGAACTTAGCTATGTTGGGTGTACTACCGCATAACCCCTCAATAGGCTAAGACAGCGATATGACAATAAAATTAATCTAAATTAACTTTAGCGAAAACTACAAACGCAATAATAGCGAAAACTACTAACTAAATACTTAAACTAAGAGGTAGGTCCAACTTCAGGCTAGATCTCACTGAGTTGGAAGCGGACGCGAGTTGATCAGTGCCTCGACTTGTGCAAGGACAGTTAAAGGCTCTTCGTAAGAGAGGATCTGTTGACCTATAACTTTGAAGAGATGCGTTTTAATTACTTTGACCATGCTTGCCCAACATCCACCGAAATGTGGTGATGCTGGTGGAATAAACTTCCAGTCAATATGATCTATGGAAAGTTCTTCCTGAAGACGAGTACGATAACCCGCGACGTGATTGAAACAAGTAGCGGGAACAAGTTCAAACAATTTACTAACGCGGTTGGCGACAAAGTCTGCTAGCGGTGAAGAGAAGAACGAATCCAAGCGAGCACTACTTTGGAGTCGGAAAATGCGTGTATTTTATTAATGGGGTAGTGGGGCAAAACTGTGTCTTGAACCTTGCGGAGCAACTGAGACAGCAGAAGAGCCGCGCACAATTCCAGTCTCGCAACCGAAATGGTTTTAACAGGCGAGACCTTAGACTTGGCACAAACTAACTGCACCGAGTAGTTAGAACCAATGCGGACTTGCAGATATACGACTCCGCCGTAAGCACGCTCGCTGGCGTCAGTGAAACCTGTTAAGTTGATGGTACATCCATCTACCAACCCAAGATGACGCGGAATAGTAATTTGATTGAGCGCGGTAAGCTCAATACAAACTGGCCCCAAGCGGCGACAATATGGTCAGGGGGTGTTTCATCCCTGTCTAGAGTTTGAGCTGAGATCGGGTAAGGTTTACAGAGATCAGTGGAAGCGATTAATTCATCCAGTCTCAGCCCAAGGCAAAGGTCCAACATACACTGCGGTAGCACAGCGAATGAATATAAATTCTAATATTAATAGAAAGTCTTACCAAATATCCCCTGGTGATGTTCTTGAGTGGAGTCCTGGAGGCAAGCTAGACACACACGAGACTAAATTGGCCAATATTAGCAAGTGAATTATCTTTACTTTACCAGACTCCAACGCAGCGTTTTCAATCAGCAAATTCGTCCGGCACCAACCACGTGCATCGGATTCACTCAAGTTTTACAATGTTCGTTAAAATACTATTTTTATCACAATTAACCGGTGCCAGTTATTGATCAAGGAAGTGGCAATCAAACGGGTTCTAAATACAAGATCAAAACGCTCACAAAACGAAATCTATCCAGAGCTAGGTTTTTTCGCTGACCGCGGGAAACGACCAAGAACCAAAGAGAGTGAATGACAGTTCAGTGTGACCATTGTCAGAAATTTTCAATAGACTAAACAAAATGTTACTCAATCGATCTAATCGATTTGACTTATAATAAAAACTAATTCTATTTCAAACAATCCCACTCACACTTTGATAGCCAAAGCTCTTTGATCAAGAGCTTGGCGTACAAAATTGTGGGAGCCACAAACCCATTATGTCCCATAGTCGAGCCACTGTGGACAGCATAGTGCGCTTGGCGCACTTATCATCTGGCGGTGAGACGTCAAACCGAAAACTATCACAGGATTTGTCCCAGCGTAAACCGAGAACCTTATGCGGTACAGACTTCTCAAACTCAATGTCTGGAGAAGCTTTATGAGAATCTGGTATGCGTGCGAGAACCTCCTTAGAGTTGCTTGTCCATTTGACAAGATCAAACTGGCCTCGCTTGAAAAGCTGAATAAGCTCTTCACAAAGCGAAATTGCTAGCGGAGCGGGTATGACATTACAGACAATGTCATCTATATACAAAGCGGATGTGTAGTATAGTATAGTGTAGCGTAGCGTAGCTTAGCATAGCATAGCATAGCGTAGCATAGCATAGCATAGCATAGCGTAGCATAGCATAGCGTAGCATAGCATGGCGTAGCATAGCATAGCATAGCATAGCATAGCATAGCTAATTAGTGCTTTATCTTACACACAGTTTTAGCACCCACCTTGATCTCTTGAAGAGCAGAACAACAACAAGACGTAATACAATGAGAAGTATGTAACGTAGGTACGGTACCCATAATCACATACCCAAGTACCGTCGCAATAGCGGGCGGTAAATCATATCGCTCACTACGTACTATTTTAGTTAGTAGCAAGTGTGGAAATATTGAAGCTCCGATCAAAAGATCAATGCCTGCCGGATTCGCAAACTCCGCGTCGGCTAGCGGCAATGACTCGAGATGAGTGAGTGATGCTACGTCTACATTAGCGTTCGGCAATGCGTCCGTGATACGCTCCACGATAAGCGAAGAAATGTTGAAATTAATATTCCTATCAAAACGCGAATGTATTTTAACATCTACGGAACCCCTGCAATGCCTTTCTGATCCGCCTATCCCTTTGACGGTTGAGTTAGTATTTTTAAAGTTATTCCATAATCCGAGGCGTTTGAAGCATTCCGATGTTATTAGATTGGTCTGAGATGCGCTATCTAGCAGACAACGTACCATGTGCGGCGACCCATTAACATCATATACGATAACTTGCGCTGTCGCTAACAGTACCGTCTTAGACGCCGTACACTGCGTTTTAGCCCTGCGCGGATCATTATAGATGCGCGAGTGCCGTCCTCGCGTTCGCGTCGCCCGCGCAATGGATGTCATACACAACGATACTATGCCCTCAGACGCGGAAGGCGCAGCTACCGTGTTCTGCACTTGCGACGTACTCGTAAGTGTGTCAAGGTTAGCGGCTTTATCGAAATGTAACAGTGAATGATGTTCTTCACCACGCCCCTTCGTGGTCGGGTGGGTGTGGGCTCGTAGTAAAAAGTCACGGGTAAGAGAAGCTGACCACCTGCGCTAGGACCTGCGCAGTCGAGCGCCGTACGCGGGGATGACGGAGTCCTGGGGGGTTAAGCCGAGCGGCGCTGGCGGTAATGTGACCGTGAGGCAACACGCCCTCTTTGGTCCTGATTTCACGCTAAACGGTAGCCCCCGCTGTGAGCCGCAGCGGGGGAAATGGCCATCGTGTCCCGTCAGAGGGCCACAGGCTAGGGACGTAGGGTCCACATCAGCAGTTGCAATTGGAATTGCAGTTGGAATTTATTTCGGCTGTTGATGTGGTTGGTGAAGGCTATACGGAGGGCGCAAGCGAGGGATGACGGCTAGAGTTGGTAACTCGGCTCAGGCCGTTGACCCAAGCGGGCGCCCGAAGTCGTGCTGTAAACCAGCTCCGCGTTCCTATATCCCTCTGGTAATCCTAACGTCCGGATGACGTTCCCAGTTGCGGGCTCCATGGAGGGTGGGAAGCCAGAGGGATGAAGTCTTAGTAAACTTGTATGGATACCGAAATCCCTTTAATTACCCCAACTGCGACGGTGGCAGCGAAAGCTGTTCCCGCCGCATCAACTAAACAGATGGTTGACGCCGTGGCCTCGGCTGCAGGTGTTAAACCATCCCCCAAGGACGAGACTTCAGCGCTGGCTAACGCTAGTACTGGTCCCGTCTTTACAATCGTCAGCCCGTTTGAAATCAAGCGGGAAGACGACTCCTCCTTCGCAGGCTGGCAAGTGGTAAGTCACCACAAGAGCAAGGGTAAGGGCAAGACCACCAATCCTGCCCAACACCCGCCCACCACACAACCGAGTGGCCCCGCTGCTACCAGCTCTGCGAAGAAGAAGAGGGCAAACAAAAACAAGAGACAGCGCCTGGCAATAAGGCGGAAGGCGGCACAAACCGCTGCCGCAGCCGGTGCTGCCTCTACAAAAACAGCGGTGCAGGTCGCTGTCGCAGGTCCCAGTAATGTGACCAGCGCGCAGCCTGCGCTCAGCAGTAGGGGGTGCACAAAGGCCGGAGGCAGTACGGGGAAGCCGCCTGCCGCCAAGCGGCGGGCTGGTCACCCTGGACGGCATCTAGCCCCAGCACCACCAGGAAACACGGCAGGTAAAACTGCCAAAAACAAGGAAAGAGGTGAGGCCAAACGCGCTCTCAACGAGACCAGCTCGCCTCGAGGGGAGCACAAGCCCCGCCTCGACTCCTCCACTATACAGGGTAAGTCCTATGCACAGGTCTCCAAGGCATCTCTGGGCGTTGCAGTAACATGCAAGCGCACAGGGAACTTGCCGAAGGAGTTCGTGGACCGGATACTCACGGAGATTCAAAGGAAGATCCTGAGTGACGCCTGGTCGACTAAAACCCCAAAACGCCCTGCCCCTGCGTTCACCGGGAAACCCATGTACGCGGACGGGGTCCTCAAACTCTGGTGCGCCGACGAGGCAACGCGTACCTGGCTGATGGAGGCGGTCTCTCTCCTGGTCCCACCACCGGGCTTCGAACTGGAGGTCAGGGGCCAGGAAGAGGCCCCGAAGAGAGTGCGGTGCGGCGTTGTCGTTCCCAACGAACAGGGGTTCTGGGACGACGTGCGCGACGTGGGTCGGGCTCTGGAGTTCCAGAACCCCTGGTTGGCGGTCGACAAATGGTCTCTGCTGCACTCGGAGAAACAGTCAGGTGGGTGGTTCCTGGTCGTGGGCGTCCCGGAGGAACAAGTCCCGGTCCTGGTGCAGAACGAGCGCCGCCTCGCGTTGGGGCTGGGTGCAGTCTACGTCCGGTTCCGGGACTCTACAGGAAAGTATGTCGACCATCCTCCAGGATGCGACATCTCCACACAACAAGCCTCAAACACCCAGTCAGGGTGCTCCGCGAAATCCGGCCTGTCAGAGCCGGCCGCGTCTGGCTCGGGGGCTGGCCCGTCAGCCGAAGGTAACTCGGAAGATGAGAGCTTGCTCCTGAGTCCGGTGCGGCGGGACGACGGGGTGGAGGCTGGCGACATCCTGGCTGGCCTAACGCAGCTGAAGGTCGGGGAGGAGGGGACATCACCCACAGATGAACCCTCTGCCTAGTGACGTCAGCTGCCTACAAATCAACCTCCATCATAGCCAAACGGCCACTGCGCAACTGCGCAAATGGATGGAGGTCCAACATTCAGCCATCGTGCTCATCCAGGAACCTTGGATAAGGGGTGGCCTCATTAGAGGCCTCTCCAGCCTGGGAGGTAAGATTTACTATTCTACTGACCACACACATCCAAGAACCTGCATACTTACAACTAAAAACATCAGAGCCCAAGCTTTAACGGAGTTCTGTACCAGAGACATCACAGCAATACAAATTGAAATAATACAGCAGCCGAGGAGTATAGCGGTCGTTTTCGCATCGGTCTACATGCCCGAGGCCGAAGACCCGCCTCCATTCGACCTCACGCGTCTGGTTAACCAGTGCGAGAGAACCAATACGGAGGTCGTAATAGGAACGGACTCCAATGCCCACCACCAAATGTGGGGCATGGACTGCAACAATAACAGAGGTAAGTCATTGGTTGAATACTTATTCACCACTAATCTTACCCTATTAAACACAGGTACGGAGCCCACCTTCGTCACTAAACGTAGTCAGACAATTATCGACTTAACTCTCGCAACAGAAGGAGCGGCTGAACGCATCAAGGGATGGCACGTCTCGAAAGAGGCATCATGCTCAGACCACAGATGGATCAGCTTCTCCATGAAAGTCGATATACGGCCCACACAGCCCCGCAGGAAACCACACAACACTGACAAAGCAAAGTATGTCTTACTACTTAATGAGAAACTTACCCTTACGGCCACGCCGCCGGTACTGGGTGACACTGAACAGATCGACGATCAGGTATGTATACTGACGCAGTCGATGCTAGACAGCTATTACGCAGCTTGCCCGGAAACCACTCCGCCTTCAACCCCGGGGAAACAACCCTGGTGGGGCGCTGAACTTGAACGTAAGCGCAAGAAGGTAAGAAAGTCTCTAAATAGGGCAATGAACACAAGCGCGGACGCAGATTGGGACGCTTATAAAGCGGCCAAATCAGACTACAGAAAATGCCTCAGATTCAGACGCACCGTGGGATGGAGAAAATTCTGTGAGAGCATTGAATCCTGCCAACAAGCAAACCGGGTAAGGAAACTACTGGCCCAGCAACCGACGGTTGCACCAGGTACTCTCCGTAAACCGGATAACACATACACTACATCGGAGGAGGAAACAAGACGCGTCCTACTCGAAACACACTTCCCAGGCTGCGTCCTCACCCCGGTAGTAACGTGGCACGATACACCAATAGTGGCGACCGAACACGAATGGAGACACGCAAACAACGTGGTCACAGAAGAAAAACTCCGATGGGCCATCGATAGCTTCCACCCTTTCAAAGCAGCCGGACTGGATGGCATCTTCCCAGGGTTATTACAATGGGGAGGGGAATCTGTCCTTAAAAGACTCCTGGCAATCATGAGGTCTAGCCTGGCCCTCAGATATGTACCGAAGAGGTGGAGGGAAGTCAAACTAATCTTCATACCAAAACCAGGCAAAACAGACTATACCCATGCAAAGTCCTTTAGACCAATAAGCCTTACCTCCTTCATGCTTAAAGCCTTGGAAAGGCTTTGCGAGAGGGAACTAAGAAGTGGGGCTCTTAAGCACCTACCCTTACATGCCAACCAACATGCATACAGCTCAGGAAAATCGACGGAATCGGCCTTACATCAGGTCGTGGCCCAGATAGAAGCTGCTATACAACAAAAAAGCATCTGCCTGGGCACCTTCATCGACATAGAAGGAGCCTTCGACAAGACAAACTTTTCCAGCATAAGCAACGCCCTAGCCAGGCATGGTGTGGATCAGATGCTCATACAGTGGATCCAAAACATGCTCAGCAAAAGGGTAGTGCGCCTGCAAGGCGACAATCAGACAGCCTTGATAACTAAAGGGTGCCCGCAGGGAGGTGTACTCTCCCCGCTATTGTGGAACTTAGTCATCAATGAACTTATAGACAAACTCAACGCGAGATACTTCTATACAATAGGTTATGCAGATGATCTAACCATACTCACCTCAGGTAAGGTAACCAGTACAGTGTACGACCTAACCCAACAAGCCCTACGTATAGTGGAGTGGTGGTGTAGTGAGTACGAATTATCTGTAAACCCGACCAAGACCGAACTAGTTATGTTCACACACAAACGTGCGCTGGGTACTTACCGATTGCCCAGGTTATTCGATACAGAGCTTAAGCTGTCTACCGAGGTCAAGTACCTAGGTGTCACTCTCGACAGCAAATTGACATGGAACAGCCACATGGAAAATAAGCTCAATAAAGCCAGCATCATTTTCTGGCAGTGCAAGAAGATGATAGGAAAACGCTGGGGCCTATCCCCCAAAATTGTCTTATGGCTCTATAAGACAATAATACGTCCGATGGTAAGCTACGGCGCAGTAGTGTGGTGGCCTAGGACCAACCTAATAACGGCCGCCAACAAGCTTCAGAAGCTTCAAAGACTTGCATGCCTAGCGGCCACGGGCTGTATGAAAACAACGCCAACAGCGGCACTTGAAGTGTTGCTGGATCTGCCTCCATTGCACCTGTTCATACAACAGGAAGCAACGATGTCGGCAGTCCGGCTGAGAGCCCTGAAGCTCTGGAAAGACACGAATACACCGCACACTAACAACTTAAATACACTCTTTAAAGAAGTTCCTATCACACAAGCAATAAGCGACCGCATACCGAAACAATTTGTTTTCGACAAGAAATACAAAATCCAACTGTACGAGGATCTGCACGGAGGAGCAGTTAACCACAACGAGCTCACGATCTTCACAGATGGGTCCAAAATGGATACAGGTACGGGTTCAGGAGTATTCTCCGAGGACCTAAGCATCAACATCGCAGCACCGCTGGGAGCCTACAACACGGTCTACCAGGCCGAATATTTTGGCATAATCCTAGCTGCCACAGCAATCATGGCACGTGAGGTAAGGGAACGATCCATTAGGATCCTCTCAGATAGTAAGGCTGTCCTCTCAGCCCTCAAAAGCCATACTATCACCTCGGCACTCACGCTTGAATGCCACCAGAAAATAAACAGAGGTAGGTAAACTAAACAAATTAACACTGCAATGGATCAAGGGCCACAGTGGCTCAAGAGGGAATGACGCAGCCGACGTACTAGCCAGAAGAGGGGCCACTTTAGAGGTGGTGGGAACCGAGCCCATTATTCCCCTCCCTTCTGGTTTTTATCGCAACCTGGTAAGAAATAGGACCAGGACCAAACACAACCAGTCCTGGATTGGTATTGAAACATGTAGGCAGGCCAAGGAGGCTCTTCCCGCAGTAGACAGTAAGATAGCCAAACAAAACCTCCGGCTGTCCAAACAACAACTACGGACAGTCACGGCCGCCTACACAGGACACGGATTCTTTAATAAACACCTATTAACTATAGGTGTCACCGACAGCCCGCTGTGCAGGGCCTGTATGGCAGCAGACGAGACGGCAGCCCACCTGCTCCTCGACTGCCCTGAGGTCGCACAGTACAGGCAGCAGTACCTGACCAGATACAGCACCCTGAGGGAGGCCGTGGGCCTCATCAAGAGTCTGCTGGCCTTCCTCGAAGAGCTGGGGTGGCTCGAATGAAGACACCATTCCCACCCGCACGCCAAGACGTGGAGTTGCGGAAACAGCCCGTGCCATCAAGTATCAAGTATCAAGTATGATGTTTTTGATTACATGAGCGACATCTCGTTCTACTAGAACAATTACTTGTTTTATGTTTTATGCTTAAGCAATTAATGCAAGCTTTGTTATCTTTTACGCATTTAAAACGAGCGGTTGCGTTCTGATTATCGAAGGCGGGACACTTGTATAAGTGGTCGTACACTATATTACTGCACAGACACTTCTGTGAATTATTACTATTAGATTTCGAACATGTTACGTAACATTGTGGATTAGGGACCGAGTTATCATTACTATTTCGCGATTTATTCAACCTTTGTTTGTTGCTGTTAGTGTTAGACGGGCCAGGTGAACCAGACTGCGTATTATGAAATATTCGACACTGATCTTTTATGAACGAAATAAAACTATCTAGTGTAGGTATTTTATTATTGCGTTCCGTCATCTCGAATGCGCGAATTGTATCAGTGTCAAACTTTTTTAAAGCGAGTTGAAGCAACATAAAGTCGGAAAGATCTTCTAATTTTAAGTTTTTAAGAGAATTAACTGCGGTAACAACGTTATCTTTAAACAGCTGGAAATTCGAGACAGACGCGGCACCGGACAATTTAAGATTTAAAGCTTGGTCAAAGTATGTAGACGCTAGAACGCGCGTGTCCTGATATCTGTCAAGTAGTGAATGAAATATGACCTGATAATTCTCAGCACTGGGTGTGATACCTGCAAATACGGACTGGGCCTTCGGTGACAGTTTACCTATTAAATAGTACAACCTGTCAGCATCTGTCAGAGAACCATTATCGTGCACTGTAGACTTAAAACTCGCATAGAATAACGGCCAATTTCGTATATCTCCGTCAAACGACATAATCTCGATTGGCGGTAATCTCGGTTTGCGGGCAACGGGCTCTGCTGAACATTTACCCTCCAATTGCGATTGTATACGCTTAATAATACAATAAAGATCTTCGAATGAGGTATACGCCTGATAGTTCGGTTTTTCATCAGGATTGATAGAAAGTAATCTTGCGTTATAATCGTCTAACAACTTATGAAAATCTGTTCGAATACTATCTACTGTCATACAATAACTGAGAAATGCTTCGCTATTACTGTCAGACATAGATGCGGTTTTTGATCGTTCATAGATGTTTTGAATGCGCTCAAATAAAATATTGCGTTTTGCTTCTAAGATTGTCATCTCTTTGTCTTCCGACACGCGTGACTTCTTTTGTTGTGACATGCTTACGTAAGTATAAGCTAATGAGAACGAAACAAAATAAGAATATCTAATGTATCTATTATTTTACCTAAGTAGGCTAAGTAGGCAACACTTTAGAGCTGAGGAGCTAAAAGTTGCTTGAAATATGAGATTTATAAGACAACTATGATAGTTCCAGAATTAATAATTTAATAAGTAGGTAGCTACATAAAAGTTTACCTACTGATGCGGGCGGAAATAACCATGTGACGGTTATGTGAATATATTAGGAGTATAGCTAGGTGCTATAACTGCCTAGGTATAGCGGTATAACGTATAAAACGTAAATGAATCCGACTCGTATGGATCAAAAAAATGGTTCGGCGTTACACCGAAACCGTAGGGTTCTAGGCGACTTGGAGAAGGAAATGGACTGTATAGAGAGGATAGCGGTTCTTCGCCGCCTAGGAGATGGTTACGGGAAGGGGTGATTGAGTGGGTATAGGATATTTCAAGGATGGAGGGCACTTACCTTATACAACCTTCTTCGTTTCCGTAGGGCAGTCTCCTGGTGGTTTCGTGCTGGTGGTTTCGTGATGCAGCTGCTTGTTTTCACTACACTACACCATTCGCGAGCGGGTTTTCCTTGGTGGAAGCGGTAATAAATCACATACAACGGTGCGGCGCGATACGAACGAGACGGTGTTCTCAGCGAGCGGAATGTTCTGGACTCTCACTCGCGTCGACAATCGCGGCGACGAAATCAGGCGAAAGGCAGTGCCTCTTCCAGGGAGTGGGAGACAGGGACGGAAATATGATATCGCTCGCACTAGAACGTGGAACGATTGATGTTGATGCGATTAGTAATGGATAGGAAGGTAGATGGCGCTACCAAATATATTTCAACAGGTGCATAGGGTTCCCACCAAGAACTTAGGGTCCCAAGCCAACCTCACCTGCAAGTGGTGCACCTGCCGATCAACGGACGAGGCTCTGGCAAACAAAATATCCCGATAAGCGGCAATAGGCTCGCCACCTATTACGTGGGATCAAAACACTGGCGAAATGTGGGCGTTTAATATGCCTCTGCCTACCCCTTCGGGGAAACAGGCGTGAGTCTATGTATGTATGTATGTATATTTCAACAAATCTATCAAGCGCAATGAACATAATATATTCATATATTATGTAGTTTATGTATACTGTCTCTGAAGATAATCAAATACTTTTGTAGGCAATAGACAAGAGTTTGACAGTATCTAAAAATCTCTGCATTTGAGAGACTTATTACTTTTACAACAGAATATTCATAGTCTGACATCATTATTTCATGCGATGTCTATTAACATTTCTTAGTACTCAGCAATTAGTCTATCAATTTGCAATTCAATTTCAAAGCTTTTGATACTGTAATAGCGATCTAGAATTTATAATAAACATAATGCGCCCACGCGTAACAACTACATCAATATAATGAAGTTGCTATATAACTTCAGTCAAATTAAATATAATTCTTGTTACTGAATGACTGAGAGACAACGTATAGCCAAAACTAAGAGGCGCAAGAAGATGTAACTTGGCATTTAAGTTCTTTTGAGGTCTGTGAGGGTACACTAAGGAGGGATTAAATCGGTTAGATTCCAATAAAATGTGTGGACAACCTTCTTGTTATGTTAATAGTAATAATAATATTCTGCCACATACACACATCACCATCCAGTCCCAAACTAAGCAGAGCTTGTACTATGAGTACTAGATAATGGATAAACATACATATATCCTTTTTTTTTGTAAATACATACATATTATACATAGAAGCACCCAGACCAAGACAAACATCCATGTTCATGCACACAAATGTTTAACTCGAGCGGGAATCGAACCCGCGACCTTCGGCGTAGCGGTCGCTTACACTCCCGCTGCGCCAACCGGTCGTCTAATTATAAATGTATTCATTGCTTAAACATTGCAGAGATGTAAAGTGTTTTACAAGTACTATTAAAATCAAGATCAAAATGAAGCTAAAGAATAGAAAGCGTAGGTATCTGTTATTACAAATAATAAACGAAGATCTGTAAATTCGGTCAAGAGGCAACTCGCCTTTATGCGTCCGCCATAAGAGCATCTTCAATTACGCAATCATTCAATCGACTGCTTCAACAATCTATTCTCATAGTCCTCAATCGATAAAAGTGTAAGTTTAAATACATAATGTTAATTAATTAATGCGGTCTGATAGTAAAATGTACCTAATCTAAAAAGTATTAAAGAAACAATCATCTTCCTTCTATAAGGGATATCCCGGTCACATCCAAGCCCAGAGTTCGCTTTTTTGTCTAATCAGAATGGCAGAGTACTAGTTTATTCACAGAGAGGCTGCTGCATATGGAATTACTTGTGGAGATCAGATGACAGCCATAGCCGGATAGCGATATTCTCTGGATTAGTCCATTTTGAGTGTACTCAAAAGTACTGACTCCCCATAATTTCTATCAAAGTCCTATAAGTCAACCAGGACCACCGGCTTGACCTATTCTCCGATTCTCCGAGGCGCAATTAAGCGCTAATTTGCTATTTGATATACAAAACCTTCGAGAACACAGTGGTGTGCTTCGTGGGTTTGAACCCCCTACAATGCAGTCTGTTGATATCTCCACTAGGCTATCATAGTCTTAAAATATCAAGTAAATTATTATTACATCCGAGGATGCACGCAGCTACGAGTTATTTTCGATTCCGTGGACTTTTAAGGAAATACCTTCATGCACCCCTACGCTGTTTAAAAAACATGCGTGCCAAATTTCAGCTTGCGCCTAAAGCCTTGTATTCATTAGGCAACATTTGTTGATAAACACTGTTTATATACAGTTTATAAGCAGTGTTTCATCATCTCTGCATACAGTTTATAAACAGTTCATAAACAATTGTGAAGAAACATTGTTTCTGAAACATGTTGCCGTGTTCCCCAATCAAACGGAGAATAAGCCGAAACATTTTGTTTATAAGCAAAAGTCAACGGGTGTGGACGTGTGTTGCGCGAGTTTATTAACATGGAAGTAGTGTGGTCCAACAACCAAGTTTCGATGCTCATAGAGCTTTATCAACAGCATCATGTACTTTGGGACTCTTCAAATAGAGATTATAAAGATAAATTAAAAAAAAATGATGCTTGGGCCGATATTGCTGCAGAATTGAATATGTCGCGTAAAAGAAGTGGAAACGAAGATGCATACTCTACGCTCACAATTTTCCCGTGAAAAGAAAAAGCATAGGTCATCAAAAAGACTTGTACTTGTATCATCACATCAGCCTTTAATAGTCCACTGCTGGACTAGGCCTCTCCTTTGAAAGGAGGAATAATAATTGGCCTACTACACCACGCTGGCCAAACGGGTTGGTATAGGGTTTGTATCAAGTTTTCCATCTCTTGCAGTGTTGTTCTCTGCATAATATGCTCCCTCTGTCGGCTCTTACGACACCCGTGGGATGATATGGGGTGGTGACATTTCGTATTCTTAATCCGTCACCACACGGACCAAACGGACTGTACTTGTATACCAAATCAAAAAGACTTGTACTTGTGTACCATCAAATTCACGAAGGTCATGAAGTACGTAATTTTTTATTTAAGAGATAATTCTGAATCCACCACCTTTTCTTTTTATTTTTTAGTAGCACTTTTATGAATTATTATGTAAGCACAAGCAGCACCGAGCATCACTACCTCCTCGGCCGACATCTTAACAACAACTGATAAGTGTGGACGGCCATGTTTCAGAAACAGTGTTTACGGTAAACTTGATGATAAACACGTCATAAACAGTTTATCAACAAATGATGCCTAATGAATACAAGGCTTAATAGTTTTGGCTTTAGCTTGTCTGTCTGTCAGTCAGTAACGCAAGAAATTTATATACACCGATGACTATTACAATAATGAAATATAGTTCTAGATCGGTAGCAACATGAGTTTGCCATTTAGTTTTATGACTTTTCATCTAAAACGATTTCCTGCTACAGCAGTTATCCTGTCACTAATTTAATGTCAGGGCAGTTGCTACTCGTAAAATGATACTGAATTAAATTACTACGCTTCTCGTCCCATATAACGGTTGTGTCTAGCCAGCTTTTCCAGTTCAATGTCTTCTAGTTAAATTCCTAAAACTTATAAGCCGTATATTATCATTTAATTATTCTATATACTTGTAAATTAATAGTAAATTTATATATTAATTACTCAATGAGTTTACATTTAATGGCACCTTTGCAATTTGAGGATGAATAATTATTGAAAGAAAGAAAGAACAGTCAGTATGGCACTTAGGTCTATACAATTTTATACGAAATCCGGGTTAGTGATTCTGTTTCTTCCGGCTTATTCCTAATAAAATTATAATTGCTATCGATGGACTCTAATATATTCTTTTAGTTTTCAGATCTATACAATTATTGGGAACGTCTTCCAGTTTTACAGTGCTGAGAAAACGATATTTATTGAACCTGAATTACTTGATGCAATGGAAATTCCAAGGTTGCCTTTCCGTGTTAACTACCTAATTGAATTAAACTGAATTACAATCCATGTACAAGTCAATATTCTCATGATGAGGACGGAGTTGATTCAGGTCCTAGCTTGAACTCAGTAAACGCTAAATAATTTGCGATACGAATTGAAAGTACTTAATGCTTGGTGCCCAACGAATTGAAAGTAATTCTTGGTGCCCAAGTATATTAAAATGCAACTTACCAGTTTGAGATAATGACAACGCTTGTAGAATATCATACGTAATTGGTAGACTATTTTTGCTGCGCACTTTACTATCAATGATCGACAAATAGCTTCCATTTGTCTACCGCTGACATATGGAATCTGAATATAGTTATTGTTTGTATAGTTCAAAGAAATCGACGCATGACTGTTCAATATATTAATAACAATGCTGAATTTAGTTCATCATGATTCTCCTGGTAATGATTTTGCTTATCGATATAGGCTGGTCAATGGTTGCGGGCATTATTACATCCAGTATAGTGTGGATATGCTTATTGCTATAGGCTGCTGAAGCAATGTGAGTTATTATATTGTCTTGCCGAAAATTTCAGAGAATCGTTCTCGAATCCCTCCATTGGGCAGTCAGCCGGAAATTGAAAAATACTATAGTATAGTTTTTTATTATGACCAATAATTTCTAGAGCCTTCAAGATAATGCTGTAAAATGACATTAAGGCAACTATATTTTTTGTCTTCTTTTGACGTACTGTAAGTATTACAATTTTCACTATTCAAATGTTTATACAACTGCAAGTTGACAGTATTAAGGGAATCATTTATGGAATGACGAGTCTTTCGCCATGACTATTTATTTGATAAAGTTGTCAGCAAAAAACCTGTTAACGATCATACTTACTAACCCTATGACAGAATACTAACGTTCTCGTATTAATCTTATACAAACAATTATTTACCTCTACCAATCACGCGAACAATACAAATGGGTTCAGTAAAGTTTTCTATTATTTTGTACGCGCAACCTAAGCACGCAACGCTGTCAGGCCGTATAGCTCAAGCCAAAGCTTTGTTAGTTCGAGGAAATCACTTTGTGATGGGAAACGGTTGATAACACGTCAAAAAGCTATCTTTTTGACGTGTTATCAACCGTAGACCCTAGACTTCATTTAAGCGTTGTTAGTCGGCATTGTGAAGTATTTGCGGAAAACAGATCCATATTAATCCGCACTAATGGCCAGTAAACTCATAAAGGTATTGTGTACAAATGGAGGCGTATATTCAAAACAGTATACAGTTTAAAAGTTTACCTTAACTGCGAGGATCTTCCGCTTTAAGTAAATATTAACTGTAAGAAAACGAAGAATAAGATCAGCGCCTACTTTGAGAATTGCAAGCTACGCTCTCTCAATTTCAACGAAGCAATACATAGATGCAACCCACAAAGTAATCCAATAGTCGAATAAACATGACATAGTTCATGATAATGAATAAGTTGTAAGACCATCTGCTCAGTCTTGTAAACTTTTCGATGTATTTTAATTTTATCGCTTTGGGTTGCGGAGTTCATACAGGCAGTCGCTCTATGGAAAAGTGAATATTCAGAATAATCAAACATGCCTCCCCGTGGGATCTTCACCTTGTCATGATGGGGGGGCTCAGTAACCGTGGCTTGGACACCCGCGGTGAAGCTTAGAGAGATCCCGGGAGTGGACGCTCCGCGTGGGCCTGGAGAGGGCCTGCGCAGGATGCGTCCAAAGGTGCGGGTGCGGGGGACAGTTCTGTCTGTCCCTCGCAGTCGGGCGCGGTCTCGGGAGGAGAGGCGTGTCGGTGTTGCGTTGCCGCGCGCCCTAACGCCCGCGACCAAATGGGGACACACCATTGTTGCGTCGCGGTGGGGCCGCAGAGGAAGAGGACATGCGGTGTTATCAGGTTGCCGTCCTCGCTATCCTCAGCGGCCGCTGGGTGTTTTGGCGGCGGAGCCCACACCTTTATCCGCCGCCAAGGAAGTTGTGGCCTTCGGGCTATCCGCCGGGTATCAGGGTAGAATGTTAACGCGATCTCCTGGAGCCCCCTAAATGGCGTTGAAGTATAAAAAAAAACCAGTATAATCCGACATTAGAGTAATTCCGACTGAGGTAGACTAGACCGGGCTACAACTGGGATAACGCTAGGAGGACGATAATGAATATAATATGCATAAGATTTTATCAAATATTCGTTATTTTGTTTTTGTACAACATTTTAAAATTACATAACGTCGTGGTCTGTATGTATGTTTGGGCGAACATATTATAACATTCAATTTTAAACTCGGTACACGAGTAAGAACCGCACATCCCTATTCCTTTATAAAATGAATCACACAAGGAAGGAAGGAAAAAGTTAAATCATGAAATTGAAGTCACACGTAACTTAAAATGCGTATTGCATATATAGGCATAACTCATTTAGATTAGCCTTGTTTAGTGAATATCAATCAGCAATAAAAATTTCATCAAATTAAATAGGTATACGAATGTGTGTGAATGAAATGATATTCCTCCTTATTTGCATAAAAGAACAATGTCATTTTAAATATATATGAGGAAATATTAAAATAGATAACAATCTTGAGTGTTCGTCGAAATTTATTAGTGGGCCAGCGGATACAATGGAGCTTTAATCTTCTTTCAGCCGTTGTCGACTACTTTTGTAGTGTAGGCCTCCTTCAACTTCTTCCATTCTTCTCTATCCTGTACAGTTTGTAGCCAATTATTTCCTGCTACGGTTTTAATATCGTCTTTCCACCTCATTTGAGGCCTTCCCTTGTTCTTTTCTGCCCCCACGGCTTCCATTCCAGAAGCGTCTTACACCATGAGTCTTTATTTTGGGCTACGTGACCAGCCTATTTCCACTTCAGATCTGCCACCCTTTTTCTCACGTCCACAACTTTGCTCTTGTGCCGGAGCCAAGTGTTGGTTTTTCGGTCTCTCAGCGTTACCGCCACCAATTTCCTTTCCATAGCCCTCTGCGCCACATGAAGTCTGTGGATTACATCCTTCGTTGTGACCCAGGTTTCGGCTCCATATGTTAAAACTGGTAGAACACACTGGTTAAATAGTCGGGCTTTAAAGTTGCCCACCCTAGTCTAATTCTCCTGTCAATCTCGTTACACTGATTATCCTTGCCCATACGGATCTCCTGACCCAGGTACAAATATTTAGCCCCTTTAGGGGCCCAGCCTGGGGGGGTCAGCCCGTAAATTGTTAGGTTTCCACCATGAGACAAAAAAAAAATTGTTCACGCGTTCAATGATGGTACCTCCCATAGAGATAGTCGTTGCATTCTCGGATTCGGTGGTCATGATTTTAGTCTTGTTGAGATTCATTTCAAGACCTACTTCCAAGGATCCTCTGTGCACTTCGGCAACCATATCTTGAAGTTCTTCGGGTCTACTGGAAAATAATACTACATCGTCAGCAAACATTTAATAACTGTATGAACATTATAAGTATTTTTAAGCAAACTGGATGCGAAGACATGTATTTTAATTATTCACTATTGTACACCAGACTAGCACTCAAAGTGTAGTGCATAGGGATCGCTTACTAGTCTAACCAGATTTGTATGAATATTAGCCTTTCCAGAGAGCGACTGCCTGTCTGACCACCGCAACCCAAAGGGATAGCGATATTCCTCGGTTTAGCCTAGTGTCAGTTTATTCAGAGGTACTGACTCCCTATACCGACTGCCAAGATCTTCATGGCAGCCAGAACCGAGCGGCTTAGCGTGCTCTCCGAGGTATGGGGCAAGCGATAAATTAACAATTTAATACGGACGTAGCGATTGGAGTGGCGACAATGTACCGGACAACGCAGCAGAGGTAGGCCTCCCGCAAGGTGGACCGACGATCTGGTTAAGATCGCGGAAAGCGGTTGGATGCGGGCGATCCAAAATCGGTCTGCGTTTAGAACCTTGGGCGAGGCCTATGTCCAGCAGTGGACGTCTCTAGGCTGACATGATGATGATGATGAATGCACGTAGCTCTAAAAAGTCAGACGAGCGCGCCACGGATTTGAATGCGATACACTCTGCATTGCAGTCTGTTGGCATCTCTACTAGGTTATAAAAAAAAGAATGATTATATTTCCTACATTCTGAGAAGTAAACAATTCACAAAATTACTTAATAGCTTAACTAAAATATTGATAATTAGCTGATGAACAACTACAATGCCAGGAGCACTTTCTCATAGTTTCCAACCTTCAGTAGAGGAATAACAAAAAATCGATTCCGATTTTTTCATTAAACGAAAAATATTTTTTTCTCATATTGACATTTCATCTAAAATAAGTAAAACTCAAAGGATTCTAAAACCTTTGATGCTATATGTAACCGTTCCAAGATAAACATTAAGAATTCTGTATTTATTTGCCACTAAATAAATGTGACGTGAATAAAACAGGAAGCAGGGCTATTTCAAACAATCATGTGGATTGAAGGCATCGTGGCAATTAAAGTCAACACCTTCAACCTCTCAATTTTTAGGCAGATGTAGCATAGGACGTTTTCTTGGCCTCGCTGGTTGATGATGGATAGTTTCAAATAAACTCGTGATGTGGATTTGCTGTGAAAATTTTCTGAAGTACCTAGTGAGAACAGTTCCTAGTACTTTCATATGTACGTTGTCCGTCGGTCAGTCTGCAACGCAAGATTTGTAAATAGATTTAAATTAATATTTTCACGGGCTAGGTCAATTTAACGAGATGTAGGTAACAAGGTAACAGATTTAAATTAATATATAATAAATAAATTAATTATCATTGAAATGTCCCCATATGCATAACATATATATAACAAGAAAATAATAAACAAAATAGTACCTTCTGTATGTAGAAATCCTGGACCTCAAACAACAGGAGAGATTCTCTTAAATGGTAAATCCCCAACATTGTCCAAAATATTGCTGGAAACAGAAAACAGTTTTACTGGTATTAGAAAACAATGCCCATGGCCATGTTACTACTTCTCTTATCAGTGTATTACACATCCCGTTAAAGAATTGCAAAATCCCATCAATAAGAATTTAGATATGTTACAGTGGGATCCTGCCGTTCTGCCGAAAAGATTTTGACAAAAATAAGCTGGTCAATAAATGGTATATTTTACTAATTAATATTATAATAATATTATGATATAAAATATCTTTAGTCTACTATTACTCAATTCGTATTAGGTGATGAAACCACAAATCATCAAATTCCATGTTTTGACAGCGCTATAATACCTCACTCTACATATGCAATACAAACACTGATCGTTTATCTTTCTATGGGCAATCATACACTTACGTGGTCATTACGTAGAAGACTGGTTAGGCAACGCCCTAAATTTTGTATCGGCATATCGGTTGGTGGCTTGGCCCCAATATTTATTAGTCGAATTACGTTTGTGTCATTATGCATTGGATGGGATAGCGATCAAAACATTCAAATCAAATTCAACGGTTATACGTACTTCTTATAGAGGCAGTCCAGAGCAAGTTATAAACCAATTGGATATTTTAAACAGAACACATATTGGCTTTATTGAGTAGCTCTGCTTTCTTTTATACGAAGATGAAAAATACTCCATTGGTGTTTTTAACTAGTTAAAGGCTATTCGAAGGCCATTAAATAGATACATAATGCTTAAGTTAGCATTGGCGTACATGTACAGTTTTCCTGATCCAATATCCAATATACTCTAATAAAAACATAAATTAAATAAAGTTTTACCCATTTTCAAAACTAATCTTAAATGGTTCATTGTATTAAAAGAGGGCAGCCATAAGATAATTTATATTCATACAAAATAAAGGAAAATAAAATTTTGAAAGCATGATCCAAGTACCCTTATTATTAAAGTTAAAACGTGTAATACGAAAGTTAAAAGACAAAACGCCTTAGGGTATTTACGAAGTACAGTCAGGCGTCTGTAACTTCCTCCATCGGGCCAAGTTAAATGCCTACGTAAGAAGGGTGGCTGTACAACAATTTCGGAAAAAGAAATACAAAATTGAGATCCGTCGTAATTGAAATTAAACAACATTACTAAGTTTAAAATTTGGTATTGTTCCATTTAAATTCGCATCAGTGTTGGTGGTTAATTGTAAAGTAAATGTCATTTAATTTTCATTTGAAAGAGTCTTATTTATTTTGCCGTCCCACCTGCACGTAAATTCTCTGTGGCCTCACTTTTATTTATCCTGTCAAAAAAACAAAAACTTACTTGAATTTAATAATTATCTCTGTACTGTAATCATCACTAATTTAAAATTTTACATGTACATTCTAATAATTTTAATATATTTATAATCTAAACCGTTTCTACAAATAAATTCCCTTTTTACTTTTCTGTTGCCATAATCACATACGACTAGAGTATCATAAAGTACTTTTAAACTACCACGATTTGTACACATATTAAAAATCATGTAACAGGTCTGAATCGTGTTAATAAACGAAAAGAAAGATGAAATACCTTTCTATTTGTCCCGACGTTTCGGCATGGGTTACACCACGGCTGGTATTTCATCTTTCTTTTCGTTTATTAACACGATTCAGACCCGTTACATAATTTTTAATATATCATAAAGTAATTATTTTTGCTATCCCAGAGTTTCATATAACTTATTTTGATAGGAGTATTCTCCACGTCGAAATGAGTATCCTATGAAAAACTTGTAAGGAACAATATCTTCATGATTTCAACTTAAAGACTCCTGGACTTAAGACTTCCCAGTACAAGGCCCTCCATACAGAACTGCCTTGAACCCCCTGCATCCAACTGTCTTCCGTAATCGTCTGACAATACTGGTCCCTATGTTTTATTTTTGAACTATTAGTTATTTAGCGTCCGTGTGGTGACGGATTAAGAATACGGAATGTCACCACCCCATATCATCCCATGGGTGTCGTAAGAGCCAACAGAGGGAGCATATTATGCAGAGAACAGCACTGTAAGAGAAGGAAAACTTGATACAAACCCTATACCAACCCGTTTGGCCAGCGTGGTGTAGTAGGCCAACTCCTCCTTTCAAAGGAGAGGCCTAGTCCAGCAGTGGACTGTTAAAGGCTGATGATGATGATGATTAGTTATTTGAGTCGCGGTAACATAAAATAGGCATACATAAATCCTCTGCCAAGTAGGTTCTTTAAGTTATAGAAAAATATATAAAAGAAACAAAATTTTCGGCGGTCTTAATATTTGTCAGTCTCATATTGTTACGACAATAGATTTTATGAAGGTAAGATACATTAAGCTTCTGATTAATAGATACACTTATTGCACCTACATAGCAAAGTCATAAAATCCTGCTAACCAATTCAATTACATCATTAAAATAGAACAGGTACATAACAAAACATCAAATTAAGTAATAAACACAGACAGTGATCTCATAATTTGAGTTCAATGTGTCACTATCATTATTTGTAACCTAGAAACTATACATTTAGCCAATTCGTCATTTTAATTCCGTTGTAAATAACCCACTTTCTCAACTCATCTTTAGCATCACTGAGCTGCACTGACTTCTACTCCCTGCACCTGAGTCTATCGACTATCCTTCTCGAGGTTGCCGCCCGTTTTTGGTCCAGTTCCTTCAGAAATGGATGCAACCAAAACCTCCAGCCGAAACACAATAACAGGCACTTCACACACGCACACATACACACACATACATACATGCACGCACACATCGACACTCAGAGACACATCTCTTCACCGCGCCCCTTCGCGGTCGGGTGGGCGCGGGCTCGTAGTAGAAAGTCACGGGTAAGAGTTGCTGACCACCTGCGCTAGGACCTGCGCAGTTGAGCACCGTACGCGGGGATGACGGAGTTCTGGGGGGTTGAGCCGAGCGACGCTGGCGGTAATGTGACCGTGAGGCAACACGCCCTCTTTGGTCCCGATTTCACGCTAAACGGTAGCCCCCGCTGTGAGCCGCAGCGGGGGAAATGGCCATTGTGTCCCGTCAGAGGGCCACAGGCTAGGGACGTGGGGTCCGCATCAGCAGTTGGAATTTATTTCGGCTGTTGATGTGGTGGGTGAAGGCTATACTGAAGGCGCAAGCGAGGGAAGACGGATGGAGTTGGTAACTCGGCTCCGAACTTTGACCCGAGCGGGCGCCCGATGTCGTGCTGTAAGCCAGCCTTGCGTTCCTATATCCCTCTTGTAATCCTAACGTCCGGTATGACGTTCCCTGTTGCGGGCTCCATGGAGAGTGGGAAGCCAGAGGGATGAAGTCTTTAAGAAAACGTATGGATACCAAAATCCCTTTCATTACCCCAACCGCGACGGGGACGGCGAAAGCTGTTCCCGCCGCCACAACCAAAACCATACAGATGGTCAACGCCGTGGCCCCGGCTGCAGGTGTCATACCATCCCCCAAAGACGTGACTTCAGCGCTAGCTAACGCTAGTACTGGTCCCGTCCTTACAATCGTCAGCCCGTTTGAGATCAAGCGGGAAGACGACTCCTCCTTCGCGGGCTGGCAAGTGGTGAGTCACCATAAGGGCAAGGGTAAGGGCAAGACCACCGGTCCTGTCCAGCGCCCGCCCACCACACAACCGAGTGGCCCCGCTGCTACCAGTTCCACGAAGAAAAAGAGGAACAACAAAAGCAAGAGACAGCGCATGGCAATTAGGCGGAAGGCTGAACAAGCCACTGCTGCTGCCGTTGCTGCCTCCACTAAAACAGCTGAGCAGGCTGCCGTCGCAGGTCCCAGCAATGTGACCAGCGCGCAGCCCACGCTCAGAAGTGAGGGATGCACGAAGGCCGGAGGCAGTACAGGGAAGCCGCCTGCCGCCAAGCGGCTGTCTGGCCACCCTGGACAGCATACAGCCCCAGCACCACCGGGAAACGCGGCAGGTAAAACTGCCGAAAACAAGGAAAGAGGTGAGGCCAAACGTGCTCTCAACGAGGCCAGCTCGCCTCGAGGGGAGCACATGAAGCCCCGACTCGACTCCTCCAGGATACAAGGTAAGTCCTACGCACAGGCCTCCAAGGCGTCCCTGGGTGTTGCAGTAACATGCAAACGCACAGGGAACTTGCCGAAGGAGTTGGTGGACCAGGTACTCCGGGAGCTCCAAAAGAAGATCTTGAGTGATACCTGGTCGACCAAAACCCCCAAACGCCCCGCTCCAGCGTTCACCGGGAAACCCGTGCACGCGGACGGGGTCCTCAAACTTTGGTGCGCCGACGAGGCAACGCGTACCTGGTCCCACCACCGGGCTTCGAACTGGAGGTCAGGGGCCAGGAAGAGACCCCGAAGAGAGTGCGGTGCGGCATTGTCGTGCCCGACGAACAGGGGGTCTTGGACGACGTGCGCGACGTGGGTCGCGCAAGAGCGCGACCTCAAGAGAGTTTCAGAACCCATGGTTGGAGGTTGACAAATGGTCGATGCTGCACTCTGAAAGGCAGTCAGGTGGGTGGTTCCTAGTAGAGGGCGTCCCAGTAGAACAGGTCGCAATCCTGATGAAGAACGAGCGCCGCCTCGCGTTGGGGGTAGGTTTGTCGACCATCCTTCGGACGACAACTCCACACGAGTCAAGCAGGACTCAAACACCAAGCCAGGGTGCGACGCAGAACCCGGCCTGTCAGAGCCGGCCGCGTCTGGCTCGGGGGCTGGCCCGTCAGCCGAGGGTAACTCGGAAGATGAGAGCCTGCTCCTGAGCCCGGTGCGGTGGGACGACGGGGTGGAGGCTGGCGACATCCTGGCCGGCCTAACGCAGCTGACGGTCGGGGAGGTGGAGACATCATCCAAAGATGAACCCTCTGCCTAGCGACGTCAGTTGCCTTCAAATCAACCTCCATCACAGTCAAACGGCCACTGCGCAACTGCGCAAATGGATGGAGGTCCAACAATCAGCCATCGTGCTCATCCAGGAACCTTGGATAAGGGGTGGCCTCATCAGAGGCCTCTCCAGCCTGGGAGGTAAGATTTATTCTTCAACTGACCACACACATCCAAGAACCTGCATACTGACAACTAAAAACATCAGAGCCCAAGTTTTAACGGAGTTCTGTTCCGGAGACATCACAGCGATACAAATTGAAATAACACAGCAGCCAAGGAGTATAGCGGTTGTTTTCGCATCGGTCTACATGCCTGCGGCCGAAGACCCGCCACCGTTCGACCTCACGCGTCTGGTTTACCAGTGCGAGAGAACCAAAACGGAGGTCGTAATAGAAACGGCCTCCAATGCCCACCACCAAATGTGGGGCATGAACTGCAATAACAACAGAGGTAAATCACTGGTTGAATACCTATTCGCCACTAATCTTACCCTATTAAACACAGGTACGGAGCCCACCTTCGTCACAAGACGTAGTCAGTCAATTATCGACTTAACTCTCGCAACAGAAGGAGCGGCTGAACGCATCAAGCGATGGCACGTCTCGAAAGAGGCATCTTGCTCAGACCACGGATGGATCAGCTTCTCTATGGAAGTCGTTATACAAACCACACAGCCACGCAGGAAACCACACAACACTGACAAAGCAAAGTATGTTCAATTACTTAAAGAGAAACTTACCCTTACTGCTACGCCACGGTACTGGGTGACAATGAACTGATCGACGAGCAGGTATGTACACTGACGCAGTCGATGCTAGACAGCTATTACGCAGCATGCCCAGAAACCACTCTACCCTCAACCCCAGGTAAACAACCCTGGTGGGGCGCTGAGCTTGAACGCAAGCGCAAGAAGGTAAGAAGGGTCCTAAACAGGGCAATGAACACAAGCGCGGACGTAGATTGGAACGCTTATAAAGCGGCCAAATCAAGCTACAAGAAATGCCTCAGATTCAGATGCACCATGGGATGGCGGAAATTCTGTGGGAGCATTGAATCTTGCCAACAAGCAAACCGGGTAAGGAAACTACTGGCTTAGCAACCGATGGTTGCACCAGGTACTCTCCGTAAACCGGATAACACATACACCACATCGGAGGAGGAGACAAGACGCGTCCTACTAAAAACACACTTCCCAGGATGCGTCCTCACCCCGGTAATAACGTGGCACGATACACCAACAGTGGCGACCGAACACGAGTGGAGACACGCAAACACCGTGGTCACAGAAGAAAAACTCCGATGGGCCATCGATAACTTCCATCCCTTCAAAGCAGCCGGACTGGACGGCATCTTCCCAGGGTTATTACAATGGGGGGTGAACCTGTCCGCAAAAGACTTCTGGCAATCATGAGGGCTAGCCTGGCCCTTAGATATGTACCGAAGAATTGGAGGAAAGTCAAACTAATTTTCATACCAAAACCAGGCAAAACAGACTACACAAATGCAAAGTCCTTCAGACCAATAAGCTTGACCTCCTTCGTGCTTAAAGCCTTGGAAAGGCTATGCGAGAGGGAATTAAGAAGTGGGGCACTTAAACACCTACCCCTACATGCCAACCAACATGCATACAGCTCAGGGAAATCGACGGAATCGGCCTTACATCAGGTCGTGAACCAGATAGAAGCTGCTATACAACAAAAAAGCATCTGCCTGGGCACCTTCATCGACATAGAAGGAGCCTTCGACAAGACAAACTTTTCCAGCATAAGCAACGCCCTAGCCAGGCATGGTGTGGATCAGATGCTCATACAGTGGATCCAAAACATGCTCAGCAAAAGGGTAGTGCGCCTGCAAGGCGACAATCAGACAGCCTTGATAACTAAAGGTTGCCCGCAGGGCAGTGTTCTCTCCCCGCTATTGTGGAACTTAGTCATCAATGAACTCATAGACAAACTCAACGCGAGATATTTTTACATAATAGGATATGCAGATGATCTGACCATTCCTACCTCAGGTAAGGTAACTAGTACAGTGTACGACCTTACTCAACAGGCTCTACGCATAATAGAGTGGTGGTGTAATGAGTACGAATTATCAGTAAACCCGACCAAGACCAAACTAGTTATGTTCGCACACAAACGCGCGCTGGGTACTTACCGACTGCCCAGACTATTCAACACAGAGCTCAAGCTGTCTACCGAGGTAAAGTACCTGGGCGTCACTCTTGACAGCAAATTGACATGGAACAGCCACGTGGAAAATAAGCTCAATAAAGCCAGCATCGTCTTCTGGCAGTGCAAGAAGATGATAGGTAAACGATGGGGCCTATCCCCCAAAATTGTCTTATGGCTCTATAAGACAATAATACGTCCGATGGTAAGCTACGGCGCAGTAGTGTGGTGGCCTCGGACCAACCTAACAACGGCCGCCAACAAGCTTCAAAAGCTTCAAAGACTTGCATGCCTAACGGCCACGGGCTGCATGAAAACTACACCTACAGCGGCACTCGAAGTGTTGCTGGACTTGCCTCCATTGCACCTGTTCATAAAACAGGAGGCAACGATGTCGGCGATCCGGCTAAGATCTCTGAAGCTCTGGAAAGACACTAACACACCGCACACTAGCAACTTAAACAAACTCTTTAAAGAAGTTCCTCTCACACAAGCCGTTGGCGACCGAATACCGAAACAATTTGTTTTCGACAAGAAATACAAAATCCAACTGTACGAGGATCTACACGAGGGAGCGGTTGGCCACAACGAGCTCACGATCTTCACAGATGGGTCTAAGACGGATACAGGTACGGGTTCAGGAGTATTCTCCGAAGACCTAAACATCAACATCGCAGCACCGCTGGGAGCCTACGACACGGTCTACCAGGCCGAATGTTTTGGCATAATCCTAGCTGCCACAGCAATCATGGCACGTGAGGTAAGGGAACGATCCATTAGGATCCTCTCAGATAGTAAGGCTGTCCTCTCAGCCCTCAAAAGCCATACTATCACCTCGGCACCTACGCTTGAATGCCACCAGAAACTAACAGAGGTAGGTAAACAAAACAAATTAACACTGCAATGGATCAAGGGCCACAGTGGCTTAAGAGGCAATGACGCAGCCGACGTACTTGCCAGAAGAGGGGCCACTTTAGAGGTGGTGGGACCCGAGCCCATTATTCCCCTCCCTACTGGTTTTTATCGCAACCTGGTAAGGAATAGGACCAGGACCCAACACAACCGGTCCTGGATTGGTATTGAAACATGTAGGCAGGCCAAGGAGGCTCTTCCCGCAGTAGACGGTAAGATAGTCAAACAAATCCTCCGGCTGTCCAAACAACAACTGCGGACAGTCACGGCCACCTACACAGGACACGGATTATTTAATAAACACCTATTTACTATAGGTATCACCGACAGCCCACTGTGCAGGGCCTGTATGGCAGCAGACGAGACGGCAGCCCACCTGCTCCTCGACTGCCCTGAGGTCGCACAGTACAGGCAGCAGTACCTGACGAGATACAGCACCCTGAGGGAGGCAGTGGGCCACATAAAGAGTCTGCTGGCCTTCCTCGAAGAGCTGGGGTGGCTCGAATGAAGACATCATTCCCACCCGCACGCAAAATACACGCCAAGACGTGGAGTTGCGGAAACAGCCCGTGCCATCAAGTATCAAGTAAACCACTTTCTCCTAGTATATATAAGTGCCAAAATTTGTTGGTGTTTGTTATTCATTCACGCAAAACTACTAAACCTATTTTAATGAAACTTTGCAGTAGAATAGCCTATACGATTGAACAGCAAAGGCTTTCTTATCGTCACGTCCGACCAACAACTAAACGGATAGAGCAGAGAGCAAAAACTAGTCCTATTTATTATTCCTGGTCGTAAATATTAATGACTCATCATCATCGCCCTAGCGTTATCCCGGTTGCATCCAAGGTACTGAAACGCCTTGGAGCCCGAGGTCCGCTTACTGGTCTTACCAGGTATGACAGAATATCAACTTTTTCACAGGGTGACTGCTGTCTGACCTCCGCAACCCAAAGGCATAGCGATATTCCTCTGCATGGCAGTCTGTTGGTATCTCCACTAGGCCATCGCTGTCAATATTTATTACTATTTGATCTAATAAAACTACGTGTAATCAAATGATAGTAGAGTAGTCTAGAATTGAAAGGGGCGTGACTGTTGTGCCTGTTTAAATGATTTGACACCGTCATGACATATGTGTCAACTAGTATAAACGGTGACCCAAATAAGACGACAATATAGAAAAAAGAATACAGTCACATACTTGGCTAGTCACCCAATAATAAAACAAATAAATTCAAAATTTAACGTCTGGTTTTTGGACGACGGGACCCTGGGAGGGGACGTTAATACCGTCTTACAAGACTTAGAACTAATAAAAAATAAATTTAAAGCAATTGGTTTGGAATTAAATTCGAACAAATGTGAAATTTTTACTACTGACAATTTGGATAACGTTTCAATCTTAACAAAATTCTATTCTTTGGCGCCAAATATTAAAATCATCAATAAATGTTCCTTCCGCCTCCTTGGGTCCCCTATTTTCGACGACGCTTTTGGATCTTTTATAGATGAAAAACTACAAAATTTCTGTGAAACTTCAGAACGGCTTTACAAAATTAATATTCAATCGGTTTTCACGATTATTCAGCACTGCCTTTTTGTTCCAAAATTTACATATTACTTGCGGTCCTCTTCCTTTTGGAAACATTTATCCCTATTGGAAAACATTGATAATATTATTCGGCACACCTTGAGCAAAATTCTGAATCTTGACATGAACGACCGAGTGTGGCTTCAATCAACTTTACCAGTTCGTTTGGGCGGCCTCGGCGTTCGCAAAATTACCGATGTAAGTCTACCAGCGATTTTGGCCTCGGTCTACGGCACTGAGGAATTGACCAGGAAAATTCTAGAACCCACACTGGTTAATTCTGAAGTGCCGTGCAAGATTGATGCCATTAACGCTTGGAAAATGGCTTGCCCGAGGTTTGACTTACCCCGATTTTTATCCTCTCAGAGGCAATGGGACGGGCCGCTCTGTAGCAAGATGCGAGAATATCTTTTAAATACTGCATCCAGTGTTTCAGAGCGTGCCCGTTTGTTGGCTGTGGGAGAGTGGGAATCGGGGCTATGGCTTCAAGCACTTCCATCGTCCAACATAGGAACTATGTTGGACGATACAACTTTCCGCATCGCTTCTTGCCTATGCTTGGGAGCTGTTTGCATTTCTCCGCATCGCTGTCACTGTGGTGAAGCCATCGACAGTCTTGGCCACCATGGCTTATCGTGCAGCAGGAGTGCTGGGCGTATTTCCCGACATTTTGTCACCGCCGGAGTACCAGCTCATCTTGAACCGAATGGCTTGGTGCGCGACAATGGGAAGAGACCAGACGGTATGTCCTTATTACCTTGGAAGATGGGCAGGCCTTTGGACGCGACATGCGTCGATACCCTTGCGCCATCACATCTTTCAAGTACAGCTGGATCGGCTGGCGCTGCTGCTGCATCAGCGGAGACCCTCAAACAGCGCAAATACGGAAATCTATCTGGTAATTACGTTTTTGAGCCGTTTGGGGTCGAAACGCTGGGGCCATGGGGCCCTAGTGCACGCGCTCTTTACAAATAAATCGCCAAAAGACTGATTGACGCTTCCCGTGACCAGAGGGCTGGTTTATATTTCGCAGAAAGATTAAGCATTGCTATTCAACGTGGCAATGCTGCCAGACTTCTGGGCACGCTACCAGCTGACAGCGTTGCCGAGGAATTTCTTGACGCGTCGTAGTCAATTTCCTTTTTTTTTATTGGTATTTTTTTCTTTTGTTATCATTAATTATTTAGTTTTTACAGTTTAGCTTAGGATAGTTTAGTTATATAAGTAGATTTATTTTGTTTGTATATATGATAAATAGCTCATAATTTAGTTATAGCATACTGTTTGTTTTCCTGTTATAAGTAAATAAAAAAATTAGAAAAAGAAGAAAGTAATTAAATGGTTTCGGCTTGACTCAACAAATACATGTTCAATCAATTTGTACACACAATATACATATTGATTCTTTAATTGAGCACGTTTTTCCGAGAAACTGCCAGATAGTATTTTTCGCAAGGCATGGTTTGTTTATAAATTACGCATAAAAAAAGTATAACTAATTGAAAACGAAAGTTTGCGGGAAAACGTGGTATATCATTTCATTTACTTAAAAAAGTCTTGGATGCAACCTGGATAACGCCACGATGATGAGAAAACTGAAATTTTCTGTGCGGTCTGGGCCCACGCAGACGAAGGGCTTTTACCTGCGAGGGACAAAAAGCTCTTAGTACAAAACTTTAAAGTCTTTTTTATGCTTTCATGTGCATTATTCATAACACAGTTTACCCATTTCAGAATGTGAAAATACAACCTCGATTTGTTTTACCAGAATCTGTTTACAAAGATGTTTTAAGGGTTCCGTACCTCACAATGTAAAAAAAGGAACCCTTATAAGATCACTTTCTTGTCCGTCTGTCTGTCTGTCTGTCCGTGTGTCACCACCGATTTTCTCAGGAACGGGTGGACCTAGCAAATTGAAACTGAGGTCTATGGTTCCTATTAGGTGTATAAAAATCAGGGTCCTGGGTCAACCCGATAAAAAGATATGGTCAAAATTAGATTTTTGCGAAAACTTGTAAGTACCAAAATTAACCATAATTTTCAACTTTTTTTAATTTTCGGAATTTTTCCTTTACTTGTGCTGTAAGACCTTGGTTTTAACTAAAATTGGCAATTCTAGGTCAACCGTAAGTACCCTATAGGTTTTGGGCCGAAAACCTATATGGTAGTTCGCGTTGAACTAGAATTTTGAACGAAATTTGGCCAAAAGCAAAACAGCTTACAGCAAAAATAAAGTAAAAATTACAAAAAATAAAAAAATTGGAAAATTTAAGGGTGTTCCCATACATACATAGTAGACTCCATTTAAGATAGTCCTCTAAGTTGTATGGGCGCTCATACAGATTTAGAGGACTAGCGTAATTAGCACCAACCTCAAATAAGGTAAAATGCGTACGGAACCCTCGGTGCGCAGGTCAGAGTCGCACTTCCCTGAATTTTTTCATGTGATTCTGTTTCCTCCCATTTGACAAAAAACATAAAAGGCTTGATCTACCCTAGTAAAAAATCAAAGGAAAGCCAGGTTCGAAATCGTATCATGTCTTTGCATTCAACACGTTGTTCTAATTAGTCTCAGTTCACCTGCAAACTCGTGACGTTGAAAATCGAACTCAAAAACACGCTGCAAAAGATAAATGTGACAACCCTAGCGTTGATAGAGGATTTGTCGTACGTGCAAAATTATAATGAAGATATGTCATGTCACTAAACTCGTCCCAATTTTTTAACGTTGATTGCAGCTCTAATTAAAATCCGACACTTAATTTATTATTATTTTAACAGATTCGGGTCAAGGCTATTATTATTCACCATATAGTCAGGATCAAGATCTTCATGCTATAATTTAGCGAGTCCAGAAAGGCAGCGATAGCCTAGTGGAGATACCAATGGACTGCCATGCAGAGGGTATCGGTTTCGAATCCACGGCGCGCACCAATGACTTTTCGGAGTTATGTGCGTATTGAATTGTTAATTACCGCTAGTCCCGTGCCTGGGAGAGCACGTTAAGCCGTCGGACCCGGCTGTCATGCAGATCTTTGACAGTCGTTATAGGGCGTCAGTACCCCTAAAATAAAAACTGACACTAGTCTAAACCATGGAATATCGCTATCCCTTCGGGTTGCGGAGGTCAGATAGGCAGTCCCTCCGTGGAAAAACTAATATTCAGCTAAATCCGGTTAGACTAGAAAGCGGACCCTGGGTTAAAACCGGGATAACGCTAGGAGGATAATGAATTTGGCGAGCCCGTTTCATGTAAACCAATTTTCAATATAATTTGTTTAGAAAAAATATCCTGACATAGACATAACCTAATTTACAATACTTAGTTACTTAGTACATATTTAGTTACGGCATCATGCCTTTTACTACCACAGACATCATTCAGCATCAGATTAATTTAGTAAAGCGATTGTGCCCATTACTAACAATGAGACAAGTTTACGTCCACACCTTAACCTATTCAAATTAATACTTCTCAATTATCACTAACTGTGTGCATTGGACTGTGGCTTGACATCTCGACGGGACACGGAAGTAAGGATCATTAGTTGATGTTAATGCTCCCAAAATTGAGTCAATGGGCGAATTCTTGTGTAACAAGCAGTACTATTGTTTGGTTCAATGTCCAATTCTTGGTTTGATAGCAGAGTATTTAGGTTATTTTGTCTTAAACTTTTGTAGGGAGTAAGTGCATAATTGTGAAAGCAAAATAGAAATATTGTATTTATAGGACCCAAAGAGATTTATGCCACCACGAAACCTTATTTATCCAAAAAAGTTGTATGTGTATGGTTATAACAGGAAAGAAAAGAAACCTGCAAAAATATGTATACCATATTTATTTTTGCAGGCTGTACCTACTGGTACCGGCTGGCCCATGATTTTACTTGATTTCACATGTTATAGATTCCTTTTTTTATAGTAATAGGCAGCAAACGAGACGGATCGCCTGATGGTAGGCAATTACCGCCGCCCATGGACACAAGCAACACCACAGGAGTCACAAGTGCGTTGCCGCCGCTTGGGGTTGCGAAAAGGGAAAGGATGAGGAATGGGATGAGGGAATAGAAATAGGGGGTAGGGCCTCCGGCACTCTCACTCACCGAACGAAACGCAACAGTTTAGGTACTGTTACTTTACGTAGATTTTCTGTGAGAGGGTAGTACCTCCCCGGCCAGCCCATTCATGCTGAAATCAGCAAGGCTCTTCTACCGTGGAATGCTTTCGTTCATTGCTTTTTTAAACTCTCTATTACGCACATTTCATCACGGTATCGCAATTTGGCAAATTTAATTATCCGTTATGATCCAAATTTCATTACAAACTCGTATGATATTAAGAGTGCGTAGGTGGACCAATCAACCAACTTGTCATTACAACTTCTAACATAGTAACAACTACACAACACAACTAACATAAGTGACAAGTTTGAATTTTGGTGTATAGACCAAAAATCAAGATTTATTATTATTCTATGTATTATTATAATGAAACTGAGGCCAACTCGAACGATGTTGAAAGCATAATGATAAGTAATGACTATACATAATTAATAATAAACTACTGGATCTAATCAATACCAGTAGTTTACTTGAAGTATAAATTCGATTTACACATACCTACGCATAGCTATCATTAAGGCTATTTTAATGAACTTGCTTGTTGATAGAAATAAATCCTTATTACCATAAATTATAACCGTATGAGAGCTACATTCTAGCGGAGAGGTCGTTGAGAGCAATGGAGAGATCTTGATTTCAATCTTACCGCACACAGCGTTGACTATTAAATAACTCATGAAATTGTAGTCACTCATTTTGAAAGTACACTGACTTAAAATAATACTTTCTGGATCACAAACAAAGTGTTTTCTAGTCAGTGAGACCGAACCTCAAACACTCGGTTGAGTAATTTTAAGTGGCTATGTGATTTCTTAAGCTACTACACAATACGTGTAGTTCATTCCGTTACAAATCTGGTTACCTCGTCAAAAATAAGTTTATCACGATTCAGCTGTCCTCATTATTTTTGTAGATATCTGGATTACAGCGTGACTTCCTGGGTGTATCTGTGTATGTATATAAACTATTTAAGAGCCCACTGAAATAAACAACAATAATTAAGTAGTTCCTGCTGCAAAAGATATCTTTGGTGGCGCAGATACAGAGCAAAATAATAATACAACATTAAAATACTGCACATTCACAAAAGTCTACGTGGAAAGTGTTCAAATAATCGAACATAATTATAAGCCATCGGTAATATGTTTTGTATTTAAATTATATCTATGTTTAAATTATTAATATATATTATTAAATTATTATATATTATAGCAAATATATAAAACATTCGTTTATTAGTCTATGTTTATAATGTCTATAAACACGTCAATCTTCTATCACTACCATTACCTAGTTAAGCTTGTTAACAAAGCATTCTCTCATAATTAATCACACCCTAACATTTATACCTACGTTATTAATTAAACTGTCGCAACATGGTTTGCCCGCTTTGCGTGTATATTGCTAATCAAAGGTTGTTATTGGATGTATCAGGCTTCAATATCAATGTTAGTAATTATGTGGGCAAATTGAATCGTTTCATTTCTAGTGCCGTATGTTATCAAAGCGGTACGTTTCCGATTTGCAATGTTGTCTAAATATTAATATAAATGTTTTAGTTCATACATACGTATATCTTAATGATATACGATATACCAAAGTAAAGTATGACAAATATATTAATATATTGTCAGAGAAAAATTTACATTGCGTGTCTCTGATACTCTCTGACGTCTTTATATTTTGTTATGTGTTGATTGAATCAGGCGTTACTTGGCGGAACTCCATTGTAACCTAATGGAAGGAAAGAGGAACCCACCACGCACCCTCGGATTGCCCACCCCAACTATTGCAATAGAAAAAGGTTGCCAATACCGAACTCCTATAAAGACAAAGGATAAGGGATACATGGAATAATGCGGAAAAGGGTTCCAGGAAAATACCTGACGTGCAGTATCCCGCTCTATGCGCCGACTATGCTTCGCCGAGGATGCCTTGTGGAGAGGCGAAACACGTGTCAGCCAAATAAGAGTAGATGGCGATGTCAAAGAAATGGTCTCCCAGAAGGTAGTGTTCTGGCACCAAGAATTTTTAACATTTATCCGGATAACCAGCCTTCAACTCTGCGAATTCGCCGTTTTCTTTGTGCTGATGACCTAGCACTAACAGCCCAAAGTACAGACTTCAAGGAGGTGGAACAAAACCTGTCAAGTGCATTAGAAACACTCGGTATGAACTATAAGAACAAATGACTTAAACTGAATCCAAGCAAAACCTAGGCATGCGCATTTCATCTTCTCAACAATAAAGTCAGCAGAAAGTTCAACATCTCATGGCAGGGCAATAATATTGAACATAGTCCTAACCCTAAGTATCTGGCAGTTATACTTGACATTTCTCTCACTTATCGGCGCCATTGCAAGGCTACCAGGCAGAAAGTTGAAGATTGACTTTCGCGCACTGGGGAGCATCGCCTGATGTAGCCCGAACAGCTGCCCTAGCTCGATGTTACTCTGCGGGTGAATTAGCGTGTTCAGTTTGGCATCGATCGGCTCACGCAAAACAAGCCGACTTGGCGCTGAATGATTCGTGTCGGATAATTACAGAATGCCTTAAGCCAACACCGTTAAATAAAATTTACCCCCCGGCAGGCATTGCCCTACCCGTGGTTTGCCTAGAAGTGGTCTGTGTTGTCGAAAAACGCCGTCAGGAGGAGTACTCCTGACACCCATTGCACGACCATAAATTGCCCCATGGCAATGACCTACTGAGGCTAGTCAAGGCCAACCAACTAACCTGAGAAAAAATGTGGCATGTGACAGTCCCACCCTCTACCAATTATGTTGTTGCCAAAGAACACCTACCCCCCGGTAGTAATCTACAGTGGCCTGTATAGAGATCCCTGAATCGCTTACGAAACCAAGTTGGCAGTTGCAGACATAACCTAGCCAAATGGGGTGCGACTGTGGCACCCAAGAACAAACCATGAGCCATCTGCTGAAGTGTCCCAAATGTCCGCACAGATGATCGGAAGCCGATCTACACCAAGCCACGGACAATGCAATTGCTGTGGCCACACACTGGGCTGGTGCCATTACCACGGTGAATCCTAACACTATACGATACAACATAAAAATCAAAAATATAATTATTTTCCTAAATTAGTACTATCATCGTGTATACAAAAATCATTTGTTACAAACCTATCTGTCACCACCCCCTATCTTCCCGTGGGTGTAGTAAAAGGCGATTAAGGGATAACACGATGCAAAGACCATCTTTGCGTAGAGACGGAAAACTCGACATCAAACCGGCCTGCGAGAATACCAGCGTTGTAGTTTATACTGCAACAATAGCTGACGCAGCGCCTTATTTGTCCTCCACGTAACGCCACCATTAATAATGTACCTACTTATATCTCTAGTGTACCTCTAGTTTAAGTTTATTTGATTGTTAAGTTTATTATTTTTAAGTGTTTCTTAAGTTTGTGTGGAGGTACAAATAAATATTTAATAAAAAAAAAAAAAAAAAAAAAAAACTATACGACTGCCTCGTTGGTCTCGCGGCATAAATGTGCGCGTGGGATCGGGAGGTCCCGGGTTCGATTCCTGGGTCGGGCAGTGTTATTGGGTTTTTCTGTCACGAAATTTTCAGTAGCAGCACGGAGTCTGGAAATGTGCCCGGTACCGCAATAGGCTCGCCCCTTATTACGTGGGACTAAAGTATATCTGGCGAAAAATGGGTGTAGAAATACATCTCTGCCTACCCCTTCGGGGATAAAAGGCGTGACGATATGTATTTATGTATGTATTTGTTACAAACTGAACTACTTCATGTAGATATTTTTTTTAAATAATTATGAACCATTTTGCGTTACGGAATTTTCCATCCTTACCTTATTATGACCTATTTTAATTAGTAGGTACACGTAGGTCTTAAATATATGTACTACCTGCACCTATTTTGTAATTAATTTAATTAAATACCGAAAAGCAACAGTTATCTACCTGCAAAACCACGTCCTTGGCATTTAGGAACTGACTGCTTGCAATTAAAATAGCTTTAATTGCAAGCAGTCAGTAATTTAAATTAATTACAACATAATATTGACTTTAATTAGAATTAAAATCATCGATGACTACATTTGGAGACAAAAACATATTTAATTAAGATTTCCATTATTATCCTTGTTCATCGTCATTGACATGATTTGCAAGTCTATTTGTAGTTGGTCATCATTTTCCCTATACAATTAGGTCAGTTTTCTAATTGTAAGCATGAGAAGTATTATTGTAATCATGTTATATAAGCTCTGTTTATGAACTGTCCCACTGCTCCATCCGGTGTCTTCAAGGGTTATATCGTAGCCACACAAAGTGTGGGTCGGTTTCCCACAGAGAATAGTAATACTTAGTGTCAGTTTATTCAAGTATACTGACTTCCCAAAACGACTATTCAAGACTTTGATGACAATCGTGCAGGAAGCAATAATTCACAACTTACAACTAATATTGACAAGTCAGTGGTGCAAGCCGTAAGTTTGAACCCATTACTATACACCACTATTTTTTTATTAGTACAAAAACTTTAAGGACATATTAGCGAAGACATTATTATCATATATGTGACGTAAGAATTTCATAATATCTTTAAATAGCAAAGTTATAATCATTTGCTTTTTGTAGCAAATCTCACCTAAATCATAGACATATTTTACAATCCATTCACTACTTCATTGATAGTACTTACTTTCCGTCCTACTCTTACGCATTCTTTCCGTCGCACTTATAATGTAGGTAGCCATAAACAATAAAATGAAGCAAAATAATAAGTGTAGGTACTTTTTATTTTTTAAATTCTGCCCTCTCCTTCATACTTCATCCGGGCTTAGGACCGGCAAAATTTACCGTTTTACAAGTAATAAAATACGGAGATATGTATTTAGAAAGCAAACACATATCAAAATAAAAGAAGGTATTCTGTAATAAAAGAAAATAGTAATTTTGGCGTATTTATGAAGTTAGAATCATCTGCTATTTACAAATATTATTTTATCATCACGTCAGCCTAGAGACGTCCACTGCTGGACATAGGCCTCCCTCAAAGTTCTCCACACAGAACGATTCTTAGCAGCCCGCATCAAATTATTATTTACTTAGGTACGTATTATTTACTAAACTTACAAGTATTTCCATTGTCTTTCGAAATGTCCACCACCATTGTCAATACATAGACAATTTTTGAACGAGAGAAGTACGCTTCTGTCTTTTTACTTAGTCAAAAGCATCCAATATGCGCTGTTTTAATTGTTCGACACTGTTTGAAATAGAATTAGTTTTTATTATAAGTCAAATCGATTATATCGATTAAGTAACATTTTGTTTAGTCTATTGAAAATTTCTGACAATGGTCACACTGAACTGTCATTCAGCTCTTTGGTTCTTTGTCGTTTCCCGCGGTCAGCGAAAAAACCTAGCTCTGGATAGATTTCGTTTTGTGAGCGTTTTGATCTTGCATTTAGAACCCGTTTTGATTGCCACTTCCTTGATCAATAACTGGCACCGGTTAATTGTGATAAAAATAGTATTTTAATGAACATTGTAAAACTTGAGTGAATTCGATGCACGTGGTTGGTGCCGGACGAATTTGCTGATTGAAAACGCTGCGTTGGAGTCTGGTAAAGTAAAGATAATTCACTTGCTAATATTGGCCAATTTAGTCTCGTGTGTGTCTAGCTTGCCTCCAGGACTCCACTCAAGAACATCACCAGGAGATATTTGGTAAGACATTTTATTAATATTAGAATTTATATTCATTCGCTGTGCTACCACAGTATATGTTGGACCTTTGCCTTGGGCTGAGACTGGATGAATTAATCGCTTCCACTGATCTCTGTAAACCTTACCCGATCTCAGCTCAAACTCTAGACATAATTTTTGGTAGCAGAGCGTAGTTGAAATTTAGCCGCTGTTGTATTACTGAGTACAAACCTCAGATTGGTATAAGCTTGTATCTTATCACCTTGTAGACGTATTGTAGTGTTTGTCAGGTCAGTTATTGTCTAAAATACATAGTATTTAATTGTATAAGTTGACCTAGATAATTTGAAACACATTGTCACACATAACCTCAATCAGTAATTGTTTGATTTAAATTGTTGAAATCTAGCATAGATTTATTCCTGTTACTATTAATAAGTCACTTTGATTGGATACATATCAGTTATATGTATCAATTGATTTAGTTTATTGCATTTATTGATATATTTAGTTTGAACCTTACATTGCTAAACCTTGTTATAATATATAGATAATATTGTTAGGTAACACATATTCAGTGCTTACTTACTATTGTATATCTCAAATAACACAGCCAGTCTGTCTGTTGCAAGTAATTAGTTAATTTATTTGAATATTTAACTTTAATTAACTTATTTGAAGGTTCAACTTTTGATAACTTTGAAGTTTTGATTGTTAATATTATTTAACGCTTGTCCGGGCTCTTTTGAAATTTTGATTATGTCAGCTATCAAGGACCTGCGTGCGGCTGCTGGTGCTATTGCATCAGATTTGCGCTGGTTTGCCTCGGCCAGTGCCTTAGTGAACCGGCCTGATCGCCAGCAGGCCTTACTACAAAGGTACGAGCGGATTGACGATCGCCTGGCAAGTGTGGAACAGCAATGCCGCACTTTCAGCGCTTGCTGTCTTGAAGTGTCAGTCAACGATTTCACCGCTGACCAGCGAAATAAGGTCAGCGAAGACTATGCCCAGGTCTTAGACCTGTATGATGCTGTCTCCAATAGTGCGAGACAACTAGTTGCCGATAGGGAAGGGCAACCCGGCCTGAAGCAGGAGCTTCCTAGGTTAGCACCGGGGCTGGTGAGTAGGCTCCCTACTTTGGACCTCCCCCATTTTGATGGCTGCCTAGGAAGCTACCTGGGCTTCGTTAATTTGTTTGACAGCCTGATCAATGATAGGGCTGACCTTCGGCCGGCACAAAAATTGGCCTATCTGATGTCGGTTCTGGATGGGGAGGCCAAGGGCCTCATCCAGCATCTGCCCGTGTCTGTCGAGGCGTACCAGACGGCTCGGGACCTAATTACCCGTAGGTACCATAACAAGCGTGGCCTCGCCGACACGCATATTGAGCAGATTTTAGGTTTGCCGACGCTCACCCGGGTCTCTGGGTTGCGCACCCAACTTTTGAACCCGCTTTTGGTGGCCATCAACGCACTTAAGTGCCTTGACTTGCCCGTGGACCAATGGTCCTATCTATTGGTGCACATTGTGCTGAAAAAGCTGCCTGCCGACCTGAGGTCGCGTTTTGAACAGCGCTTTGGTGGGGATAGCGCGACCCATCTGCCCCCCTTTGCTGACCTGGAGAGGTTCCTGGAGGATGAGTGCCGGGTCTTGGACAACTCCGGTGGTGACACGCCGGCTAAGACGCAGCCGGCCAAGGTCAAGGAGCAGGCTCGCGTTCACACCCGAGCCAATGTTGACCGGCGCCCTCTTCACTTTGCGGTCACGCAGAGCTCAGCGGAGTGCTCCTACTGCAAGGTCACGGGGCACAGAACGGACAGTTGTAGGGCATTCTTGGACCTACATGTCGCCTGTCGTAGGCGCATTGCGAATGCCCGCCGCCTTTGCTTCTCTTGTTTGGGGTCCCACTACCAGCGAGACTGCCCAAACTCTCGCCCCTGTCCTCACTGTGGAGGACAGCATTTGGACATTCTCTGCATGAATGCCAGAGAGGTAGGCCGCTTGTCCAACCAGCCGACGCCGCGCACGGGCGGGTGTTTTAAAGGTGGCAGCCGAGGCTCACCGGCACGCAGCCGAGAGCTCACCCCGCTTGGAGAACCGTAGCGTGCGCACGCCTCCTCTCTCTCGCGCACCTGAATGTGCTGTTCAGCGTCACCAGCACCATGACTGCTGCCCCAGGGATTCCCCTCCTTTGGCGGAGCGTCCCCGCCTTGACTCGCGCCCACCTCGTTTTGGGCGGGTGCGTCATTATGACCCCCCACAGATGGCGCGCGGATCAAGTCATCGCGCCTTTGAGGACTTCAAGCCGCACCCTCGTTTTGACTTGCCTGGTCCTGGCCAACGGTCGCCGCCCAGGCAACAATAGGTCATTGACCCCTGCCCTATAACGCCAACCTCCCCCATTGAGACCGTTATCCTACCAACGGTTGCTGTTCGGGTCTGGGGACACACGGGGACCTCTGTTGTTATCCGTGCTATATTGGACACAGGTTCACAGGGTTGCATTGTTTCCACTTATTTGGTAGGGCAGGTTAAATTAAATATGGGCTCTTTTCCAAATTGTATACGGGGCATAGGGGACGTAGCCTCTAATGTTGAAGGTCAAGTTAAGGTTTTGTTTGGCCCTGTTGAATCTTCACACCCGAGGATTAAAACCTCGGCTATTGTGTTGAAGAATATTTTGGGTATGCACCCACAGAAGCAGCTACCTGCTGCTGTGGTGAATTTGACATCGGGATTGGAACTGGCAGACCCCAAATTTGACACACCGGGACAAATCGATTTGTTGATTGGCTCTGATGTCCTAGGTGGAATTTTGATTGGTGGGAAACGGTTCTTGGTGCCAAATGGTTTGACTGCCATCCTGACAATATTTGGATTTGCTTTGATGGGACCTGTAGCTAGGGACCCCCTCCACCTGAACTTGATAATTTGTTGGCTGTAGGCTCCGCTCTCTCTGATGCGGTTCAGAGGTTTTGGGAGGAGCCCCCTCAAGTTGCCCGTTTGAATCCAGAACATGAGGAGTGCGAGCTGTTCTTCCAGAACAACACTGGTCGACTCCGTTCTGGTCGGATCATTACGAGGCTACCCTTTCTGTCTGTTCGGCCTCCGCTTGGTGAGTCACGACCTTTAGCCGAAAAGAGATTGTTGGCTATGGAGCGTCGCATGGGTCGTGATCCGGAGCTCAGACAGAAGTACATTGAGTTTATGAGAGAATATGAACAGTTGGGACACATGTCCGTGTCAAAGGACATTGGGCGTATTCCGACCCGGTCACGGACATTGACAAACTTGGCATAAGATTAAAGAGCATGAATGCTCTTACCAGTACATACGAGATTTTTTTTTTTAATCCATGGGAGAAAAAAGTTTGAGCTAGAAATATATTTATAAAAAAGCAAAAATCTCATACTCTATTTAAGTAATATAAATTGTGGTTCTGTTAAAAATAGCTACAAATCGGGTCTGTCGAGTGCAAGCATGTGCCTACCGACTGATCATTCATGCCATTAGATGGAAACAATCCAGATTTTAGAGATTTCCGACAGTTGACATACGAAGAACTGATATTTTTATTATCATCAAAGATTGGACGAGTCCTACTGTCATGGGCATGTGAGACCAAGATTTTACAAATAATAAAATATTGATCATCATCATCATCATCGCCCTAGCGTTTTCCCAGTTGCATCCAAGACTTACACGTCTTGGAGCCCGAGGGCCGCTTACTGGTCTGACAAGCTATGACAGAATATCAACTTTTCCACCGAGCGACTGCCGTCTGACCTCTGCAACCCAAAGGCATAGCGATATTCCATGGTTTGGACCAGTATCTGTTTTTATTTAGGGTACTGATTCCCCGTAACGACTGTCAAAGATCTTCATGACAGCCAGGACCGACGGTTTAACGTGCTATTCGAGGCACGGGGCAAGCGATAATTAACAATATAATACACACTTAACTTCGAAAAGTCATTGGTGTGCGCCGTGGATTCGAAACCCTCAGCATGGCAGTACGTTGGTATCTCCACTAGGCTATAGCTGCCTTAAACAACCAATAAAATATTCTAATATTCTAATTCTAATAATATTCTACCACATACACACATCAACATCTAGTCCCAAACTAATCAAAGCTTGTAGGTACTATGGGTACTAGATAATGGACAAACATACATATATACTTTGTTTTTGTAGATACATACATACTATATATAGAAACACCTAGACCATGACAAACATCCATGTTCATGCACACAAATGTTTGACTTGAGCGGGAATCGAACCCGCGACCATCAGCGTGGCAGTCGCATACACTCCCGCTGCGCCAACCGGTCGTCATGTCAGAGCGCGAAAATACTACGTACAAAGATATTTTGATAAACCAGGCGAGACAAGGAAGACAAACTGTTGAAGATTATTCCTGCTCGTGTATACATGGCCTCTGTACCATTTGCAGTTGTGCGCAGTGTCAGTATTATTTATTTTTTATCCTCGGCAAGACACCAGCAGGAAATCAAAATGTTTGCGGTATTTTTAGATAAAATCACGATAGACATTGATTACGCCGAATAAATAATGTTAAAAATATGTTTTTTTTAATTCCCACAATTCACAAGAAAGCGACCCTTACCATGATAAACTAGAGATAATTACTGATATATACTCACAATTTCATGTCTGTCCGCCGTGGGTTTTTCTCCCATACTATTTGCCCAATGACCTTTGGATTGGCGTTCGGTGCAGCATTACTTTCTCCCGCATCATGCGGTATTGAAGCCATCAACTGGCAAGCTGCGCACAGTGTTTGATGGTTCTGCGCAGACCTCAACAGGCGTATCCTTGAACGAGTGCTTGCATTCTGGTCCCAAGTTGGTCAAGGACCTTTGTGACGTCATCACCAGCTTCCGACGACATCAGGTTGTCTTTGTGGCCGACATAAAAATGATGTTCAGGCAGACTATTATCCACCCTGATGATCGTCGCTTCCAGCTGATCCTTTGGAGAGAGTCTCCTCGTGATCCCATGGTCGTCTACGAGCTCAATACTAATACGTACGGGTTAAGGTCAAGCCCCTACTTGGCACTACGTTCTCTTTGGGAGCTCGCAGACCGCAAGGGCCTTCGTTTCCCACGAGCCTCTGCCATCTTGAAGGACGATATTTACGTCGATGACATTTGCTCGGGCGCCTCCACAGCGGACGAGGCGATCCTCCTGCGGGACGAATTGATAGGTATTTTGGCCTCCGCTGGTTATGAGTTGCGCAAATGGATTTCCAACTCACCAGCACTTTTGGAAGGTTTGCCAGAGGATCATCAGCAAGATGGCTGTTCTTGGCGTTCAGTACAGACCAGTCCAAGACATCTTTACGTATAACGTAGACTTGAAATTGCCTTGTTCTTGGACTAAACGTTTCGTGTTGTCTACTGTCGCCAGAACCTTTGATCCGAACGGTTGGATTTGTCCTATCATATTTTGGGCAAAATGCTTCTTGCAGAAGCTTTGGACAGCAGGATTGACCTGGGACGAACCTCTGCACGGCACTCTTGTTGAGGAATGGACCTCCTTTGTATCCTCACTTCCTGTCGTCAACGAGATCTCCTTGCCTCGTCCCATCCTTCCTCCCGGGAAGTACAAGGCCACCCTTCACGGGTTTTGTGATGCCTCGGAACGTGGTCACGCGGCTGTGGTGTACTTGCACACAGTCAAAGCCTCAGGTCAGGTGAGAGTTTCCCTGATCATGGCGAAGAGTAAGGTAGCACCCCTTCGTACATCTTTGACCATCCCAAAATTGGAGCTCTCGGGAGTAGCCCTACTTGTACGCTTATTGAAGCACGTGTCCAGTACTTTGGGTAAAAGCATTTGTATTAATGGGACCTACGCCTGGACAGACAGCCAAATTGTACTTTGTTGGTTGAAGGCGTCTGTCCACACTTTGGAGGTATTTGTTGCTAATCGCGTTTCCCAAATCCAGAAATCCGAAGTCAAGCTTGTTTGGAGACACGTGCCAGGTGAGCTCAACCCCGCTGATTGTGCCTCGCGCGGATGCTTGACGCCTAGTTTGATAGGTCATTCGCTGTGGTGGGGTCCGGAATGGTTGAGTCGACCAGAAACCGATTGGCCTCGAACGCCAGTTTTGAATACTTATAATTTGCCGGGTCTACGAACACTCGCTCTTGAGAAGGTAGAATGCGCCTTCGACCCCGATTTTTTGTTGAATCGTTACAGCTCCCTCGACAAGTTGTTAGGTGTCACTGCTTGGATAAAGCGTTTTATTTTTAACTTTAGGCACCCACAACAGAAACAACTGACACCGTTTATCTCACCACAGGAACGACAGGAGCCCCTTACCCTTTGGGTTTGTTCTGTGCAATTGGCGCAATTTGAAAAGGAGATTGCTATCCTTAAGTCAGGGAAATCGAAATTGTCGGGAGCAATATCTAAATTGAACCCCTTTTTGGACGATACGGGTCTATTGCGCGTTGGAGGGCGTCTCAAGAACGCCAACCTCCCTTACGGAGCACGTCACCCCCTTTTGTTACCTAAGAACGGTCATTTGGTACGCTTGTTGGTAACTGACCGTCACCTTAAAAATTCGCATGCTGGTTGTAATGCGCTCTTGGCCATTTTGCAACGCGAATTTTGGATTTTGTCTGCCCGAAGAATTATTCGGAGTGTAGTCTTTCGCTGCTTCCCTTGCTATAAGCTCAAGGCTTCTACCATGCAGCCATTGATGGGGGACTTACCGGCAGATCGCGTAACTGAAAGCAGTACGTTTGACGGTGTTGGCACGGACTTCGCTGGTCCCTTCTTGGTGAAAACGTTGACACTTCGAAACAGCAAGACTGTTAAGGCCTACTTGTGTGTTTTTGTTTGTCTCTCCACAAAGGCCGTACACTTAGAACTGGTCTCCTCGCTTACGACCGAGGCGTTTGTAGCCACATTTGACAGATTTGTATCCCGCAGAGAGCTGCCTTCCTTGATCCGTTCTGACTGCGGCACTAACTTCAAGGGCACTTATAATTATTTGAATGATGTTGTTAATTTTCTTGAGACCAACAAGGCTGATATAGGCAATAGGCTTGCCCGACGTGGGATAAATTGGTTCTTTTCTCCACTAAATTGTCCACACTGGGGTGGTATTTTTGAGGCCGCTGTAAAATCGGCCAAATCACACTTGCGCAGGACAATCGGTGAGTCTGTCCTTACATTTGAGGAACTCGCAACTGTGTTTTGTAAGATTGAGGCCGTTTTGAACTCTCGGCCATTGTGCCCGATCTCCTCAGATCCGAATGATTTGGAGGCCCTTACGCCGGGCCATTTTTTGATTGGTCGCCCACTTGTCGCCTGGCCTGAGTACCCCTATATTGATACTAGACCTGGTCGTCTCTCGCGTTTTGAATTGGTACCAGGCCAGATTACTCAGAGCTTTTGGAAACGCTGGAATTTGGAATATTTGCACATACTCCAGCAACGCGTTAAGTGGACCGACAAGACCGATCCACCCAAGATTGGTGACCTCGTTTTGATCAAGGAGGCTAACCTTCCGCCACTCAGATGGCGCAGGGGGCGCATCCTTCGTTTGGTAACTAGGGCTGATGGAGTTCCCCGATTTGCTGAGGTCTTGGTGGACGGTTCGATTCTGAGGAGAGCGGTTGCAACATTGTCACGTCTACCAACCGATTAGCGGACCGGTAGGCTGGTCCGGGGCGGGTGGATGTTTGAAATAGAATTAGTTTTTATTATTAGTTGGAGTTTCCCTGCGAGATCGAATCAGAAATGAGAAGATCCGCAGTAGAACCAAAGTCGCCGACATAACTCTCCGGATAGCCAAGCTGAAGTGGCAGTGGGCAGGGCACATAGCTCGAAGAACCGATGGCCGTTGGGGCAGAAAGGTTCTGGAGTGGCGGCCACGTACCGGACGACGCAGCAGAGGTAGGCCCCCCGCAAGGTGGACCGACGACCTCGTCAAGATCGCGGGAGGCGGTTGGATGCGGGCGGCTCAAGACCGGTCTGTGTGGAGAACCTTGGGGGAAGCCTATGTCCAGCAGTGGACGTCGTTTGGCTGATATGATGATAAGTCAAATCGATTATATCGATTAAGTAACATTTTGTTTAGTCTATTGAAAATTTCTGACAATGGTCACACTGAACTGTCATTCAGCTCTTTGGTTCTTTGTCGTTTCCCGCGGTCAGCGAAAAAACCTAGCTCTGGATAGATTTCGTTTTGTGAGCGTTTTGATCTTGTATTTAGAACCCGTTTTGATTGCCACTTCCTTGATCAATAACTGGCACCGGTTAATTGTGATAAAAATAGTATCTTAATGAACATTGTAAAACTTGAGTGAATCCGATGCACGTGGTTGGTGCCGGACGAATTTGCTGATTGAAAACGCTGCGTTGGAGTCTGGTAAAGTAAAGATAATTCACTTGCTAATATTGGCCAATTTAGTCTCGTGTGTGTCTAGCTTGCCTCCAGGACTCCACTCAAGAACATCACCAGGAGATATTTGGTAAGACATTTTATTAATATTAGAATTTATATTCATTCGCTGTGCTACCACAGTATATGTTGGACCTTTGCCTTGGGCTGAGACTGGATGAATAATTCGCTTCCACTGATCTCTGTAAACCTTTCCCGATCTCATCTCAAACTCTAGACAGACACTAACGGCTCACTTTTGTACACTCACAATAAGATGTCCATGGGTACACAGCTGCACTCGCAATTTTTCCACTCAAAAAGTACGCACAAAGCATAGCTATATACTCCCGTGATATGAACTGATATGATAGGCCATTGCGTCGGGCAAACGTAGTCAAACAATTAACTTTTGCAACGAAAAAATAGATACGCTCACTTTCACTGGCAATTTAGCACTGTTTGTCGCATCGTCGGGGCGCGGCGTAGGCGCAGTGGGGAGGGCGGGATTTATCAATGGGTCAGTATACTATGATAGTACGCGGCTCACTTATAGTATAAGTTATGCATTTACCAATTATAACGTATTTTTTGTGGACAGTTTTGAGACAGTTTTGGGACTTAGTGTTTTTATTTTTTAACTACATAAATACGATCAGTTAAAGATACTTAGTGCCCTGTTAATTTTTTTGTACTAATAAAAAAATAATGGTGTATATAGAATATACACCATTATTTTTTTATATACACTATCACCACCTCGTTAAGTAGCGTTTATTACGGACCGATTCTCAGAATTGGAAGCGCACACCGTAATTGCATGTACAGTTGTGCAGAGTGTCTCAAACGCTCCAGTTTTCAGCATTGGAAAAAGGGCAAAGGAAAACAATTTTAGTTGCAAGGAGAAGATGTATTAGGTCTCTGGTTTATTTACTTACCAAATACGCGCAACATGAAATTACCAAATAAATCAATGAAGTTTCTTCACGTTGAATTCAAAATGTGCAATTAGTAACTATTAATAATATTTCATTGCTTGGTAAGAATATTATGATGAGCAAGTCTTTTTGTCAAATATAAACGGCGATGAGACTCGTCCGAGTAATTTGTGTGCCAGCCAGGCTGGTATCTTGTATAAGTATGCATTTATATATTATTTAACAAGCCAATGATTTTAGTTAAACCAAATAATTCCGGTTTAGATGGATTCATAAATTACACTGAAGAACATTTGAACTGAAAAAGTGAGGTAAGTAGTGCCAAAATACAAAAAATATACAAATATAAACAGATATTGTCATTGAAAACAGTAAGTTAAAAAACATCGATATGCTATGTAGGTGTAAAAAGTGATCAATACAAAAGAAGTACAGTACACTTTCGCCATCAATTCAGATACACCTGGTGAATTTTGGCATCAGGTTTATGCAAGCAAGGTAGTCGTTACTACAAATCGAATAATATTGGAAAAGTAAAAGAGGAAAGAAATTAAAAAATATTGAATGTGTTTATAAATAGAAATAAATTAAAGAAAAAAAAAGTTATGCATAGTAAATAAAAATCTTCACGCGATCATGTTCTAGTCATCATCATCGCCATCTAGTTGTCGATATATTTGATATTTGCCACTAGTCGTAGCAAGAGATCTTCTTTTTGTTTAAAAATAAATAATCTTTAATTTTATAGATAATTTTTTCGGAGACATATATCTACAACCTGAATAAATATTAGTATAATCTTACTCTATTTGTCTATGAAGATTGGCAGTTTAGTCTTTTACAAAGCGATCGTTTTACCACTCCACATTTCAAAACTCGTCACTACATGGCAAGTCGCCGATAGATGTGCGATTTTTTTCACATAAAATGTTCGACACAATTATGTCTGTCGAATCTCGACCGCTGATGTGATATTTTAGCTAGGTAATGTTTAAATACGTTAGTATGATCGATTGCTATTGCAGAAAAAAGGTTTAGATTATTTTAAGATATTATTAAAATATTGGCAAGTATAATTTTGCGCAATTTTTTGACTATACTTCACGCTAGACGCGTTTTAAGACTAAAAGGTAAATGAAACATTATTGACTACAAAGTAATACAAATAACACAAAAAATATTATCTTACAGGCGGTAAATTGACTGATTTTTATCGTCATTAGTATAAAAATCAGCATAAGCTAGGTATATCAAACAGCGAAAACACTACAGCAATGGCGCTTATTATAGCTAAAATTAACCTCTCGAGCGCCAGGCCACCGTTTTACGGTGGACACAAAGGTGTCCATACCCCCGATAAGCGCCCGCCGACCGTTATACGGTGGTCTCGTACTTGTTCCATTCAATATTCAAATGAAACGCCAAAACAATGTTTGTCTCTTTTCAATGTATACCATTTTGAAGCGTATGAAACGGTTGACAAATCTATGCAATAAAAATGCTTATTTTTAACGTCAATAAAAACAAACAGTCAGCTAAACTCATCAGCTGTTAGTACACTTCGAGGCGTGCTTACACTATTTCGCTTCCAAATCAATTTTATTCCATATATTTCTTATTTTACGTATTTCAATTAATAGAATAGCTCATGAATAATATTATTAGAATTTTCCTACCGCTATGAATGCCTCTAATTGGTCAATACATTCATTTTTCTACAATAACATGTATTTTACACATTTGTTTGATAAAACCGTTTGAATTACTTACGCTTGTTCACAAAGGTAGTTAATTCTATATACACAATAAAGCAAATTTCATGTAGATTCTAAATGTATATGTATTGATTAGTGTTCTTAAGTAAATAAACGTCGAAATCGGCATTTAAACGCTGCCCGCCATCTTTCATACATACGCTAAATTTGACGTGGGCGCTTATCGATTATATGACATTTGACGTTTGGGCGCTCGAGAGGTTAATATTTGCTAATAATTATCTACAGATCTGACAATGTGTCTCTATTAAGCCACTTTTTTCTATTATAATATTATCTTTATCTTCATAAAAAAATATCGATTTGCAAAAAAGGTATAGAAGTATTATAGGTACAATTCTTAAAAACAATAACTTTAAATATACTAATTTACGGGTTTGTCGCAGAAGTTAATATTAAAATATGTGACTCTGTGAATCTGCGTGGATCGACCCAGGCAGCGTTTTGTATTGGCGGGGCCCATCTTTTTGTTTATCACTTTAGTAAGTTCACTAGGTAAGTAGTAAGCGTACGATTTATCTCCCACGTCTTAGTGACAGACTACGAGCAGCTTACAGGCTATGGTTTATGCTGGTTGCAGGCTGTCTCGATTGCAACTTTTTCTAAGGCCGGATCTACCGTTGGGGAAATGATGTTGCTGTTGAAGTTCCTTCATCCGTTCTGCCGTATCCTCGATTATGATAATTATTGCTTTACAGAGGGAATCGACAGTGTTACAAGAAGGCTTGCACCGCACCTTAGACATAAGAATGGTTTGGAGCGACAGGGTAACTAATTCCGGCGACCAGGTCACGGCGATGCGATGTTGAAGAACGGCATGTCGCCAACGTATGCAGCGGCGCCGCGCGTGTCCTCGACAAGATCGGGGCTGCTGTCACAATGGAGAATTATACGGTCCTATGAGAAGTTAAGTTTAACTTACCTAGTTAATATTACTTGATATATTTATCCAAAAGAAAACGCCTATACAGGGGCGGTGAAACTGGGCCATGTACCGAGCTTGCGGTCCTATGAGAAGTTAAGTTTAACTTACCTAGTTAATATTACTTGATATATTAATCCAAAAGAAAACGCCTATGCAGGGGCGGTGAAACTGGGCCATGTACCGAGCCTGCTTGCTGCTTATGGTCCAATATACTCGTATTATACAAATTATTCATTGTTCCGTTTGTATAATTTGAATATTAAAAATCACTAAAAACTTACCTGTCTTGACGCAAATGTGTATGTAAATCAATTTAAATATATCAAGACCAGTTATATAATAAACATAGAAAATCGGAATATTTTAATAATATCTGAACTAATATGATGATAAGAAATACCTATCAGAGACTGTGTGGTCTTTTATTAAAAGTGTATAGTTATGTATATTTTCTAAGCATGTTTTAGTACATGTGATCTTCTTTAAATACGACAAAAGAAAATAAATCAGTACAAGGTAATGAAATACAACGGCCAACTACCTACAGACAGACGATTGTCTGGTCCAATCACAATGTATTAACTTTTTATCAATGTTAGTTTACTTCCACGGTCGTTTAGGTTATGGAATGATCTACTTTTATACTATCAAATAGATTCGAACTCGCTTGCTACCCACTAGTGTCACTCCCACAATAAACAGAAAGCGAATCTGTGGTAAGCGGCTGTAAAACCACAATGTCGCCGTTGCCAACTATGTTTTATTTTCCACGCAATTTAAGATGGTAAATGTTCTGAAAGTTGGAGGTGGAAAGGTAATCAGTACACACCAATATTTGTTTTGTCACAACTCATGTTAGGTTTACAAAGTATTGAGCTTCAACCTGCGCCTAGGTGCACATTATAAAGAGTCTTTACGACTCATTGCTCATTTTTCCATTCGACTCATTGCTTAAATTGTGTGTTAGATATAATAATTGCTTGCCACAAGCCTCGGAGAGCACATTAACCCGTCGGTCTCGGCTGTCATGAAGAAATTTGGCAACTGTTACGGGAAAACCTTTGAATATTCTGACACTGATCATACGCTAGTCGCTTTGTTGAACAGTTAATATTCTTTCAAGTCTGTCTGTGTAGATCGGTAAACGGACCCCGAACTTCGAAAATAATTATATTTACCTTTTCGACACAAACTTTATAAAATGAGCAGTAAAACATTTTCAGTTTCATTATGAGGCTGGCTTGTGCGATCTAGAGGTATACGCGCCCACCTCAATACACCCTCACGACTAACAGATTTACAGAAACTCGTCTCTCTACTGGAAATCACAGACAACATTGACCAGAAAAATGATACAAGGAGACTAAACTTTCAGCCGAGATGTATAACATAACATAACTTCACGCCTTTTATATAACTTTAATTTAACTTGAACAAGTGTCAGACGATGACTTTTGGTCGGAAGAGGCGCCTCATAAGTTTTAACTATAAGTTGAATACCCAAAAGATTATCAAATTAATAACCATCACAGATCTTGGTGTCACATTCAACCAAAAGTAAACATTTCATGACCATATTGACGCTGTGGCTAATAAATCTTTTCGTATTTAGAAATAGGATTCGTACTTAGAAACTCACATGAATTCCAAAATGTTAACTGCATAAAACTTATTTACAATGCTTTAGTCCGAACTAAGTTAGAAACTAGCGCTGCTGTCTGGAATACACATGAGGAAAAATACACGCTCATGCTTGAAAAAGTACAAAAAGCCTTTCTCAGATTTCTGTATAAACGCATTAATGGATATTATCCTTATTTGTAAACTACCAAGTTTTTGCTAGGATCCCTTGGTTACAACTCCCTGGAAACAAAAAGAGCGTACGATCAAATGATAACGGCGTGTAAAGTGTTCCGGGGCAAAATAGACTCACCCGATCTTTTATGTCAGTTTTCTCGGCTCTATACACCCGACAATTACCACTGCAATAGAAAGCATAAGTTGTTTGCAGTACCTAGGTGCCGCACGGTTGCTAGAGCTAAATCACCAGTTCCACGTATACTGACTGCATTTAATGATCTCCTCGATTCAGGATCTTCTATTGATCTGTTTGTGGATGGATGGTCGAAGATTTTGTTGGTATGTTTGAAATTTTGTGAGATTGACTGAATATTTTAATTATGTCAACTTACTTTTGTCATTGTTTTATTTGCTTGTATCTTAAAACATTGTTTTTTCTTTTTTAATTTTCCAACCAAACCCTATTTATTATAGTAATTCTGTAATTATTATATATTTGTAATTTTGTTTTAATTTGTGTTATTGTACATATAAATCTATGTGTTATTGGCTAACCGCCGTTCTAATTAATAAGAAATAAATAAATAAAATACACCCACCGGCTCAACGTTTTTTTTAAAGATTAGACAATTTTAAAAGTTTTTTTTGCGATTTTGATTTCATTTCCCATGCAGAGTTAAGGCAAATTGTTTAAACAAAGAGACAGCTGATAACTATAAAAATATTGTCAATAGGCAAATAAATGTGTTCAGCTGACTGAAACATCTGAAACACTGGAAAAAATCATGAAGTTTCCGCTGAATAAGTTCAAGACCCCTTGATAATAAAACTTATTGGTAATGTCTAAAATAAGTCAATGGCAATGCAACAAAAATTTCATTCACAAATGGGCAGAGCAACGGGATTATTATGTTTTATGATCAGGATCAACTGGTAATATTTTATCATCAATATGCCTTTGTGTATTTAAACGCCTAATATCAAACTTTTGTCTAATCATGACTTTTAAAATTTCCAGCTAATCTCGATTTCAAAATTCGCAACATTAATAGCCTACTTTACTGTGTAAATTACTGTGTTAACAAAAATAGTTCCTCCTTTATACTCAGAAGCCTTAACTTTTATGAGATATTACATTTTGTTTACAGCCCTTAACGTTTCTGCCCTCTGGGCTAGATCATTAATCTGAATTTTGGTTAAAAACTCTCGGGATAGCTTTCGATCTTATTAATTTAAACGATCTTATAATTTTTCTGAGTAAAATTAAAACATCAGATATTTTTTACCGTAGGTTGTTAAGGAAGTGTATTCATATTGTAACACGCAAACAGAAAAATAACTAGGTGGATTAATATTTAGGTAGTTCACAATAGTATCAGTATAGAGGAATAACTTGAAGGGAGTCATGACGTTCTCACCAAGTCACATATCAGTCACATATCTGATCTAGTATTAACCAGATAAGATTGATTTGGCCAGTTCTAGCACAAGAATAGCCGGGAGCCATCACTGGGGAGGAATGCAGCGATTAGGGCGCAAACACCGCGCAACATACCTTGGCCTCAATACACGCAGTGCCTCGCCTGCGGGCTGCACCACCACGACTTGGTTGCAGCAGTCGGTTCGGATATGTTCTCGCTGCGGACATCGGTACAACTGATGATTACGACGGTGACATTCTCAAGTCACAGATAAGTATCTGCAGACGGCGAGCCCACGGAGCCACTTGCTACTTGCGGACCAACTAGTAACAGGCCGCAGAAATATGACACTGACAGAATTATAAAAAAAGATATGTTTATTTTTACAAGGGCTCTACCTTTTCTACAAAAAAAAAATAACTTTAACATCGATGTGATGACTCTTTGTTCAATCAGTCCACGCATAACTTTAAAGGAAAAAATATGAGTTAATAAATGATGGATGTCAGATATTTATAGATTTTACTTCCTTACTACTAAGGCTTTCCACTTTTCCTTCTACTGTAAATATTAACCCAGAGTTTGACTTCGATACAAGAGCAATATTTGACCCATCTATGTTAAACTGTAAATGAGTAGTCTATTTATATTCATAAGAAAACTTCAACTAATTTTACATCGACTGTTTAGTATCGTAAATCATTTGACATCAAAAAGTTTGATGCTTTCCAATCTCACTTTACATCGGTATTCACGGTACAAAAGCTTTTAGTGACTTCGATAAAACAAAAGTCCAAATAGGTAGTGGAGCTATAAAATAATTTTATGATTTTACTACGACCTATAGATACTATCGAAATCCCAGGGTTCGTATGCCCGTTTCTGGTGGGATTGTTTAATATTTTTGTAAAAATATTGTTATGAAAACAGTGGTTAGGTATTTTATGTACACTAGACGTCTCCTGCGGTTTCACCCGCCTGGGTGTCTGGTATTGCGACAAAAAGCCGCCTATTATTCTGATGTATAAGCTACAATACTGCAAAACCCCAACCCAACCCAAACATGCATCCATTTATCTCCACTCAACAACTTTCGCATTTATAATAGTTATAAGACTAATGGCGCTGATACACTTAAGCATTCACCTGTAATGAGCATTCGTGAGAATGTTACAAAACAGAAAAACAAAGGAGCTTGTTTTAGCCAGCATTCTTACGAACATTCTGGCGAACCTTACAATATAATAAATACACAGACACCGCGCTACAATAGCGGTCAAAACCCAATATATTTACTTCATTTAGACTTATGATTTTTATCTAATGTAAGAGAAAGATAAATATACAAATGACATTTCAAATCTTCTTAGGTTGTCACTAATTTAAACTTGATCGATAAAATATCGACTATGTTTGCAATAAATCTTTAGATTTTGTTTACTCAGATTGAACATCTATTGAATGTTGATAAATCATCAGATTAAGTAACTTAAGCGAATAAACCAAACTTAAATACCAATAGATAAATTGCGATTTAATGTCTTTTTTAATTACCTTTTTTATTAATAAAGAAATTGATATTTATTTTGTATATGTGTTTCAACATAGCGAGTTATATACAATTCCAAATTTTTAAATAGGTATATTTATTTTCTGGAGGTGTGGACTTGTATGTGCATAACGATATTTATCGCAATTCTCTTAAAAATTTGTATTTCCGTAAACATGAAAGTTAAATTATGTCTGGAAAGCGGTTACTTAAGTATAAAATTACGAAGCGAATCCTTCCGAAAGGATCAAACAAACTAGGTTAAGTCGAGATTTGCAAATCCCGGATAAGAAGCCATTGGGAGCCGGTGTAATGCTAGCGGTGGGCACTGTTATTTATCTTTTGTTTCATGACGTACATTGTTCAGTTAATATATATATCAGGTAACTATAAAGTAAAACCTGATTTTCTAAGGAAAATGTTTTATATGATTGTTAAATATGCTTCATCAAAAAGCTTGACAAAACAACTATAACGTCTTCTGCGTAAAAGTGTTTAACACTTTTGTAGCCATATTTATTTCTACATAACATGTTCAAGTTTTCTGTAGGACCACTGAGAACAATTACTTTAGTTACGATGCCGATCAACGTTCTTTGAGATTTGGTATTATTTGAGAACCCAACATAAATTTATTGCAATGCCATGTGGTCCGAAGACACACTTGATAGACAACTTGATAGTAAACCCGGTTTATAGTCTGCTTATAGGTTACTAGAGGACGCCAGAAGCTACACCTGCATTTTTTTTAATTTACCCGTTTTGGCCGATCCCGTGGGAATTTCGGGAAACCCCTTCTTAGTGCACCCCTACGGTCCCCAAGGAACATGCATGCCAAATTTCAGCTTCTTGCGCCCAATAGTTTCGCGGCTGTAGCGTGTCTGTCAGTCAGTCAGTAACGCAAGGATTTTATATATTAAGATTAAGATTGTTAAATAAAGAATTTAATAAGGGTTATTTGCAAGTAGTACTTTTCTTCATTTATTTCGCAGCGCATACGTTTATGCTGTAAAGGATGGATTGAAACACATGTTATATGGTTCGAAGTACTGAGCTATATTGCATAAACTTACAGACTAACATTACATATAAGGAGGTTAGGCTAGCTACACACTACACCTCCCCTGTTTATAAAAAAATAAAGAAGAATACATGAGCTTTTATTTTTACCGTTACAAAGATAAAAATTGGGTAAACATTTCTTAAACTATAGAAAAACAAAAGTTAAAACAAAAACAAAAATCAAGTGGTAATAATACACGGCTGACAATTAAATATAAGTACTCAAATAATATATAGCCTTTATAAAAATAAATTTATATTACATGTTATTCAAATATTTTTACGGATTCAGATTATTGTTAAAAAATGGTATAATCGTTATCACTTCAAATTTTAAATAATACATAACAAGCATATTCAAAAGTAATCAGTACAAAGATCATAATTATTTTTATTCATAATAATTTGCACATTCAACTAAATAAAACTTTTTTTTTAGTGTCTGGTTGGAAAATCCTCATGGAGTCCCTCCGCCCTGGGGGGAAGGATGAAGGGGACTGTCAGACACTTGCTGACTAAAAACCAACCCGTGCTCCTCATGTACCCATGTGTCGGAGGGTAGGGTTTCACCGAAGCATTCCTCGCTACCCCCCGACGGGTATTGGCCCGCTAGATGGTCAGGCGGGCCCCGAACGAGACCCCCTTGGCGGCGTATGAAGGTGTTGGGCTCCGCCGCCAAAACACTCAGCGGCCGCAGAGGATAGGGAGGACGGCAACACAACACCGACACGGCTCTACTCCCGCGACCGCACCCGACTGCGAGGGACTGACAGAACTGTCCCTCGTACCCCCACCTTGGGACGCATCCTACGCAGGCCTCACGCAAGTCCACGTGGAGCGTCCCCTCCCGGGATCCCGCTTAGCTTCCCATTAAACCCACGGTTACTGAGCCCCCCCACCACGACAAGGTGGAGATCCTACGGGGGGGAACTAAATATAACGATAATATGTAGGTATTGCATTTTCATAACCACATCTCGCCATTCCAACATAATTCGTAATTTTTTTACAATATCCATCTTTATTCCGTAGGTAGGTACACAATAATATAACATTTTACCTATATTCAATAACAATAGTCGACTTTATTCATTCATTATCATCATAATATTCATTTCTAGTCGACTTTCTTTATATATTTCATCATATTAATCACTTTTCGACATTATTCATCATTATTATAGAAGGTCATAATGTTCTTTGGCCACCAACAATTCTGACAGAGAAAATTCATTTACACCATGATCAAATTGAAGGAACAGAACACTTCATCATAGCTTTCATAGTGTGTACCTACATTATTTATTAGATATCTTTCAATACAATATTCAACATCATCTTTCCATATCACAACTATTGTGCTTTACACATCCAATTAAATACTTCGATTTATAACAATTTAACTGCGCCTTTGGGTGATCAATCCAAATTGCTGTCAAAAAATTATCTACCTTATTATGCCATTCTACTTTACACATTTATTTTACGCACCAAAACCAATAAACTTGACTACTCACTCAAATACATTTACATAACTACTAATAAACCATATCCATCCTCATTTCCTTATGTATCCATAACACAACTTAATTACAAACCTTTAAACATATATATATTAAAAGAATTTGTGTTTTATAATACGAATCGGCCAGCCCGTTCTACTCGCATGATTTTTTTTAAATGAAAGCTCTCGCTGTATAGATTTGTTATGAAGCATTAGAAATTACCTAACTTGCACATTCATCAAGTTATATGCAAAAACAATTTTCTCCCATACATTTTTCACGTTTTCGTAGCCGTAGTCAATGACTTTCTCAACTTTCTGCTTCTATATATTTGGTTCTCATTGAGGTAGGCGTTTCGTTATAGGCCTATAACACGCGCTGAAAAGAGCTCTTTCATTTGATGGTATGCTCATTTAAATTGGATAAGTTTGAAGGAAGATAGGTGTGGACATTGAACTTATTTTTCAATATTTTCCTATACATTTCTTAAGATTCCATTGCTTTCTCTCTACACGGACGGTTCTAAATTGAAAAATATTTTTATGGCATCTAATAAGTTCCTTGCGGTAACTGCCAGGAAAAACCGTTATGCCTCCTTAAGGTGACCTTGCCTTACTTTCATACGGGTGTGAGTGTGGTGGTGTGTAAAATTACACTCGATGTAGGTAAAATTATCACTATAGTGAATTATCGCTGATGGCAGGTAATATTCCCTGAATGTTACCAGTTAACCCTTAATGTTGGGTGAACTGATCTCTGATGTTGAGGAATTTTCCCCCTTTTTTTGTATCGCGATGAAATCCAGTTACGGACTGTCCCTCAAAGGGACCCCTCCGCCAACTCTGTGCCGAGTTTGGGGCAGGTGGGGTGGCTCGGCTCTCTCACTAGATGTTCTCTATCGACCCTCTTGACAGGGTCGCGGTAACGACGTGAACGAAAGAAAAATTTTTGTGTTTGTAAATTACGGACTTTCTTCGGGTATCTTAATTTTTTATGTGAAACATATTACAGCGGTTCATTGTACCTACTATTGTCATATAATTATATTACAAGTGGTAGTTATCGTCGAAATTGTAGCTTTGGTAAGAATAGTAGTTTTGAGGGAAAAGATACTATCTTCTTGGGTTTACGCGAATATTACACATTGAAATTAAACTACAGTTTACGGATTTTATTTCAGTATTTAAACGGTGAATCTCACCACCATCCTAAACAGTTAGCTACTGTAGGAAAGTCTCTGTTTCAGAGAGCCCGCGGGATCTGTGACAAGAAACACCTGGACGCTGAGCTTCAACATGTCAGGCAAGTTCTGCAAGACAACAAGCTCCGACCGCCGCGCCACTGTCACAGATCCCAGAAAATATTATTACCAACTGTCAAGTGTCAGTTACCCTTGCAAGAGGCCGGTGTCTACAAAATTGACTGTGAATGTGGGCTCTCATACTTTGGACAAACCAAAAGAAGCATAGGCATTCGATTCAGAGAACATATAGATATATGACATAAAACATAAACGCTCAACAAAGTCTGCTGTGTGTGAACATGTGCAACAAGGTCCCAACAACTACCTGCGATTTGATGAACCACAGATACTCGTAAAAGAACACCGTTTTCTTCCAAGGATGATACGAGAAGCTATTGAAATTAAAAAAACACCCTAATTTCAATAGGGAAGATGGTTGGAATGTTCCTCCAGCCTGTCATAAGACTAATGAAACCCAAGAAGGACAAAGTCACCAGAAGACCTAAGGACACTGTGAGCTCATTCTGCGTAAATAGTGACACCAGTATTTGAACAATTTTCGGGTACTTTGAGATAACTTAGACATTCAAGAAAAAGACAAATATTACCTCAGTCTGCCGTGAACATGAATCCTGTAAAGAATTCGAAACGTAATAAATTAAAAATGTAGTTTCTAGATCATTAGTTTCAAATGTAATAACTCAGTGAAACCAATACATCGCGATAAAATCCGTAAACTGTAGTTTAATTTCAAAGAAAAGGTACTTTTGACAGCGGCGGTTTTGGTAGAAATGGTAGTTAAAAAAATGGTAGATATGATAGTGTTAGTAAGAATAGTAGTTTTGCTACAAACAGTAGTTTTGATAGGAATAGTATTTTCGGTAGGAATACCACGGAAGTCCTAACAGATTATCATATATTAAATGACAATTACGCAATTCCAATAATGTTACATACATACATATCGAATTGATATTCTCCTTTTTTGAAGTCGTTAATAAGAGCTTTATTTCAGTTATACATCTTCTTAATACCTATATATAAATCTCCTGTCACGATGTTTGTCCGCGATGGATTCCTAAACTACTTAACCGGTTTCAAGTTAAATTGGCACACCGTGAGCAGTCTGGTCCAACTTGAGAGATAGGATAGCTTAGATCTTTAATAATAGTCGCAATTTAATTTTATTGCAAATTATTTGTCTATAAATTCTAATGGTTCTGACAGACTAATCACAGTCGCCATATTGGCCGATCTAGCGAAACGTCACAGATACTGGATAACACAGTCTTTACTAAGTAGTTTGTATGTGTTAATACTTTTTGCAGTTATATTTCTTAAACAGTTAAAACGACAACTATGGAAGTATCCGCCCAATAAAGGAGATTTGTATCAAATATAAAAAAAATATTAAAATATGTTTATTAATATAATAAAGCGGAAGAGTTTGTTTTTTTGTTTGTTTGTTTGAACGCGCTAATCTCAGAAACTACCGGTCGGATCTGAAAAATTATTTTTGTATACGATAGCCCAGTTATTCCTATAGGCTTTGGGGCCGGGCAAAAGGCTAAAAGATAATGTCGGCTAATCTCAGGAACTAGCAGTCGGATTTTAAAAATTGTTATTGCCTATGATAGCCCATTCCGAAAGGCTATAGGCTATAGGTATAAAATTACGCCACAACTTTTAGGGGCAGACAAAAATAATAAAATGGTCAAACGAGAAGGGGGAGGGTTGGGTCAAGGGCAAAAAATGGCTAAACGAATAGGATACAATCTATATGGGTATCGTTTTCGAGATTTACAGGACGCTGATTAATAATATGAAATTTATTAAGTGATCTAAGATGGCGGACGGGAAATCAAAGGTGGCGGATGAGAAAATTTAAAAAATCAATATGGGTATCGCCTTCGATATTTTAAGGGGTGGGGAATCCAAATACAACATCTGTTTCGTGATTCAAGATGGTGGATAGGAAATCAAAGATGGCGGATGGGAAAAATTTAAAAAATCAATATGGGTATCGTCTCTGATGATTTAAGGGATGGAGAATCCAAATACAACATCTATTTCGTGATCAAAGATGGCGGATAGGAAATCGAAAATGGCGGACGGGATTTTTTTTAAGTCGATATGGGTATCGTCTCCGATATTTTAAGGAATGGGGCATTCAAAAACACCATCTATTGCATGATCAAAGATTGCGGATGAGAAATTAAAAAAACATCAAGATGGGTATCGTCTCCGATGTTTAAAGGGATGGGGAATCCAAATACAACATCTATTTCGTGATTCAAGATGGTGGATGAGAAATCAAAGATGGCGGATGGAAAAATTAAAAAAATCAATATGGGTATCGTCTCTGATGATTTAAGGGATGGTGAATCCAAATACAACATCTATTTCGTGATCAAAGATGGCGGATAGGAAATCAAAGTTGGCGGACGGGATTTTTTTTTTAAAGTCGATATGGGTATCGTCTCCGATATTTTAAGGAATGGGGAATTCAATATTATATAAAAATCTATGTTTGTTTGTTCAGTATTTATAGACTCTGAAATGATAAGAGATTAAGGGCTAAGTCAATGGTAACTTTGGAAAAGGGGCTTGGAAAAAAGGGAATTAAATAAAAACTCTTAAAAAGGCGAAACGGAGTTCGCTGGGTCAGCTTGTATTATAATATATATCCCTATTACGCGGCAAACCATTCAGTAATGCCAAGGTGGAAATTTCACGATACCTAAGGTGCAACGCAAAGCCAATGTTGTGAGAAAACAAGTTTTGTGATATATATATTTTTGGTAAGTATATCATATTTTTACATAAATAAGGCTACAATGTACTCATCATACCTATATGTAAGAGCTTTTTTATAATATTAAAATATGCTGTGGAGCAGCATGGGTCCTCTAGTATTCATGAAATCTGTTATTAAAATATTCTTGAAAACATTACATATTGAATAGATAATTTACTTTAGACGTATTTATTTGACATACTTATTATATCTTTATATAATAATATCTTAAGAAATGTTTGAACCATATTCGTAAGGTGTCAAATTTTAAAACAATGATATCATGTTGTTGCTATAAACTCACTTTAATGAATTATATTTAACTGATGTATTCTATTATAATAGTATATTATATATCCAAATACATTATATAATAACAGCACTTATACTTTTTAGTTTATTTTAGCCACGTATGTTTGTTCATTTTCGAGTTATTTTATAATATATATAAAACACCAAACAAAAGAAAATTATATTTGTCAAATAAATTCAGTGTTGTTAAATGTAATTGTTTAACTTTTTACAGCATTAAATATGGCACTTGGGTGCTTTCATGAGTGGCGATGACAGTTTTATATGAAAGAACGTGATACTATTACAATAGGTAGTTATTTGTGCAACAAGAGAGCAAAGTTGTTTTTTATTTCGAGTGCTGGTTTTGAGTCCCGAGCACCCGAAGGATTCTATGATTGATTCACCAGCGTAGCGAGTGATTCAAAGTTAGAATCCTGAGCGTAGTGAGGGACTAAACAGCACGAGATGCAAAAAACGTTGCTCTCGTGTAGCACACATAACTTTTCACCTCAGCAGTGAGAACACATGAGATATAGAAATGAAAAGGACACAGACTACAAGAATTATAATTCTGTGGAACAGGAACAGATTGAAATAACGTTTAACACGTTACGCTATACGCTATCAGCATCAGCGAAATTTTTATTCCCGCTATTTTTTTAAATCGCGTTTTGATACCGCGTCCCTGATGTTTATTTTTCAAATGTATCATTGTTGAAATTCCAAATAAAATGTATTGGATAAATACCAATTTTATACTATTAATTAGCAATAACAAATTAAGCATATAAACAATAACATTAAAAAAAAACGTAATTTCTTAATTACAAATATCTTAAAATTTTAGGGTATTACGCGTTTCCGAACATGTTTTCTTTGAGGTCGAATTCCAAAATCGAATTTCGAAGGGGTTTGTTTTTTTCATTCGCTTTTTTATATGCATGTGAAAGAGACAGAGTACAGTAAAATTCGAATGCTTCAAATTTATGGCTGAACAATGTAAATTCGTGGCACTTAAGATTTAAAAATTAAAAAGCTACTTTATCCCACGCTCGAATCAAAATCGTGTTATGTTGATTGTTGTTTCGAAGCAAAAGCGGCATGTTTGAGTTGCTGAGGTGAAAATTGTTTTTAGTTAATTACCGTGTAATATTTTTGTAGGTTCTCTTAAATAAAAGAGTGGTTTGAACAACAGTTTTTTTAGCTTTCAAGCTCAATTTCATTGTACTCATTACGCTTTGATTGTTCATCATTTATTTTTTATTTATTATATATTAAAAATGATCATCACATATCAAGCTAGGCATAGCCTGTACTACGTATAGAAATATGAGTAAGTACCTTACAGCTCCAGTAACTACTTTTCCATGATATCATATCGTTTTAAAGGATAGGTGAGCAACCTTTTTCGGAGTTAGCATCCTTTTTTGAGTTTTCCGTAGCCGAATGGCAAATAACAACAACCTTATATTTATTATTGATTCGCCAGATGTCAATTCTACTCGATGCCAAAACTATTAGGACTAGAAAATTTAAACATGGTAGATATATTCTGTGTAAGACATACACACTTACTGCAAAAAAATCTCCTTTGTTATTGCTAGATTTGCCGATATACGGACTGCAAGCTGTTAACCAAGACAGTGCTAGTAGAGACTAATTAATTGTACGCAGATGTTTCTCAGCAGAACCTTTCAGCTGCTTCGCAATGTTTGCCGTTTGTGCTTCAGATAATTGACTGTGTTGTTGAGTTCTTTGTGCTGTTTTACTGGAAAATGCTCGGTAATATATAGTAAAGCAGGTGAAATATTTTCACGTTGAGTTATTTTTAACAGGCAAGGAGAAGTGCTTGTTACCTATTTTTAGTTGTCATGGCAGTCAGTCTAATTAGAACGACTTATTTTGTTCATATTGCCTCGACTTGAATATATATTTATTATCCGCGAAAGGCTAAGAACTCACGGAGCGGTTTTCAGCCGCGACCGCCGAGGTGATAGAATAGCGGTTTTATTTCTAAACTCACGAGACCGGTTATTTGCGCGGCTTACGCAGCCGTCACGCCTGCGATCATCGCCTGCAGACGTGGCGTGCAAGACGGGCAGTAAAACCGGCCACCGCGGTCACCCGCCAACCGATCGCAGATCGCGCGGGCGCCACCCGCCGAGGCTGTGGGTGACCGCGGCCCGCGCGATTCCACTAGTTGCCCGCCGGTGCAGCGGGAACCGCAAACAACCGCGCACCCCGCGGGCGTAAAACGCGTCGTGAGTTGTGCTTTCATTTTTTACATATATATCTGCATTCTACAGAAGCAGCGGGCCCGCAACTGCGGCGGTCGCGGGTGAAAATCACTCCGCGAGTTCTTAGCCAAATACTACACCATCGATCGTGATCGCGTCAACTTATAAGAATACCGTCTTGTTCAGTGATTTGTTGTGAATATAGAACTTCAAACCAAAACTTTGTGTAGAATGAAATTACTTACCATATGAAACTACAAGTATTTTGTCTATATTTGTCTTTAAAAACATGAAAAACAACAAATCGCAAAATATTCGTTGCTGTTATTATGTTATTATTGTTTTCAAATATCACAACGACTATATTATTTTTCAATAAATACATTGCTCTTTAACTACTACCCAAAATGTATCGCGAAGTAACTAGACAATCAATGTAATCATGGCCGAACGATACTTTATTAAGGGAATGCAACGTGTAGTACGGCCACTGCATCTTGCAATGAATTAGTGTACAGTTCTTTCGAATAGCACAACGATAGTGGCCGATGTTTTTGTATAAGTTGAACGTTGCTTGGTAAATACACGCTATGTTCGATAGGATAAGGTTTATAATTGATTTTTGTAAGTTTTGATTTAAAAATGCGAGTTTGTGCGTGAATGCGTTTTTATATTGCTTTTACTGATCTGCATGTGTAGTAGTAGCGTGGTAGGGGCAAACTGGCGACACAGGTTTCCGGTACATTTTCGTCTACAGGGCCTATCTCCTTGATTATTATATCTGTGGAAGTAACCGATATTTCGGCACTGTTGCAAGCGCCATGTTCACGCATGTACTGAGTACAATGCCGAAATATCGGTTACTTCAAACAAAGGTACGTGGTATATATCCCGAAAGACAATTTAAAATAAGTTTAAATTCCTATATTGAAAAAAGCAGTCTTCAATTCCATTGTATTTTTGTGTTTGGTACCATATATTCGTCATAATTTAAAAATATTTTTTACTTGGAAGAATAGACCTAGAATAAGCTTTTATTTTTCTAAACAATTGAATCAATATTAAAGAAAGTTATTAAGTTTAGAGTAAGATATTGAGAAAGACAATATTCTAACTTCAATGAAAAATTTAACTCAATATGCTTTCTAATAACACGTAGATGTACTACGACGTAGTTCTAAAGCCTGTGTAAGACAATACTATCGGCCAACTATACGAATTTTTATTAAAGATTAGTAGCCTCTTTAAAGTCAGCTAATACCTACATGTTCTCGAATGGCCACTCTTCAAAGTATCTGAAACCATTAATGCGCTTACATTTATCATAATAAAATTAGTTCCACAACACAATTACACACAAGAGGTGGAACAACAAAATACAAATTCCCAGTAACAATTACAAAGAAAACCTTTTTATAACAGTAATATGTATCGAATACAAAACTGAATACATTTTAGTGCTGGCTGTAAATCCAGCTTGGGGATGCAACCTTATGCATTACGAGATTTTTAAGTGCAAAATTTTCTCGCCCGACCAAATGGTGGCATGAATTTTATTTGTCTTATTCTCATTTCCTTTGTAATGAATAAGTGGGTATTTAATAGAGCATGCAGTACTGTGTTATACTTATGCTAGATATGGTCCGATAGCTTTACAGAAGTTTTGTTAGTTTTTCATTGTTTTACAGGCTTTTTTCAGTACGATGGCTAACTCCGATGCGCCGGATTGGTACAATATTTTAAAACCAGATTGGTACAAATCCAGATACCAACTGTTGATATATCTGTGTTACGGGTATAGATAAAGTTGGAGTTGAACTTTATATTTTGTCTGAGCTGCGGGAATAAATAGTTGAATTTTGTCCCTTTCGTGAATTACATATACTTAGTTACAATTAGTTATATTTGATTTCTTTTTATATTGACATTCTCATCAGGCGCCAATTTATTATTGATAAATAGGAGTTTGTAAAATAAATAATAATCCTTATCCTAAGAAATATTTCTTACCATTGAGTTTAAGTTCTTTTTATTTACTCGCAAATCCCAAACCCAATGTAAGTGATTCGCGGCAATAGATTTGGTCTGTGCTCTTGCATTCAATATCAAGTTTATCTTCACAACGTTGTTTTTTGTATTGTCTTATCAATTTATCATCGAAAGGGTAGGCAGCGGTATAATATTGCACCAAAATTTCTCCATCCTAAGCATTTTTAAGTCCCACGTAATAGGGGGCGAGCCTATTGCCTTTACCGGTCAAATTGCCAGTCGCCGAGCTGCTACTGAGAATTCGGCAAACTTAGCAATACTCTTGCCCGACCCGGGAATTAAATATCCACGGCACCACGGAGGCAGTCTAGCACAATTAAGTGACAATTTTTTTTGCCATCTTGCTTATATCCTTGTGTCCTTTGTATTCTCTGTTTCATAAAACTTACTTATACAGCGTTTGGTGGCAAAAGACAAACACTACTATCATATTTTATCTAATTACTATAGTATAGCTTCCACATAGTCTATTTATTTAGTAATTTTTGTTACATATTTTGGCATAATTTATCTTTCCAAGACCAACATACCTACGTGGCACAGACAATACTAATATCTTCTCCACTTAAATCAGCATTGAAAGCTAAAGGGCTTGAAGAAAAACAAGTAGCGATGCCGTTTATCTTCTGATAGATTTCAAGTTTTAGCCCAAGTTGTAATAACTTGAAAAGTTTAATATGAAACACGTAATATAAATCCCACAATACATAAAAAAAGGTATATCCGAAGCAAATATGAGTAAACATTTTTATAACTACTTTATAAAGTGAAACAAACTATACAGTCCTCCAACGGATATTACGTTCGACAAAAAATAGGAGCTAAAATGAACGCTAGGTATTTTAGAACCCCGTTCGAAAATAATAAAAAATAAAGAAACTAAAAAGCTTTCTTTAGCGCCCCAGTTACAAAGTTAACACCTCTTTAGTGTTTTCATATAAAATTCTAAAAAAGTAAAAAGATTTCTCGCAAATTACGATATAATTTGCAATACTCGTTGAAATGGCAAAAATAAATAGAGTCCATTTGAAATTTGAATGACATTTTATATCTGAAGTAAATGGTATTTGTAATATACACTTAGGGCTCGTTTTTTAATATTTTACCCATTGTTTGAACTACGAAGTTAAAGTATTTGACTTAATCTAGCTTAACGATCAAATGTACAGAGTCTTAATAGTTTATGTAAATGTTCTTTATTAAGACTGCACGGTTAGCGTAGTGGTTTAAGCGGCCGGCCGCCTCACCGCTTGGTACTGCGTTGTGTGTTGTGGGTTCGATTCCCACACGAGTCTATACTTTGTGTGATCCATAAAGTGTTGTTTCGAGTCTGGGTGTACATTGTGTCCGTTGGTTGTATGTTTGATAGTCCCCCGTGACACAGGATTTATACCCAGTGCGGGAGTTATCTTTAAAAAAAAATAATGTACCTATTATTTCTTTCATTTGATAAATATTCTTCTATATTTCTGCCTATCGATAAATATTTTTGTAAATTTTTAAAGTAATCCTTCATTTTGAGCATGGCAAAGGCAGGCAGATACCTATATATAGTAGAAGACGTCGTTTTTTTCCGCTCGTAGTATGAAAGAGAATATATGAGGGCAAGCATGATGGATGCATGTGAGAGACGGGGCCCGCCTCGGCGGTTCAGATCAGGCGGGGTCGCGGCAGTAACGCTAACGTAATTGAGCCTGCCATTTAATGGGATCGGAAAGAGGAACACCAAAAAATAAGGCAGGTACCTTCAAACTATTTTTTTTACCTTGTACCTCTTCAAAGACGAGTCACCACAGCCTTTTGTTTGTTTACATAGTTCGAATACTATAAACAGCAAAGAGCTGAATACATTTTGTCCAGGGTGACGAGTTGTTAAACGCTTGTTTGTGGAATGTTAACATGACTGTCATGACGTCTATTTTGTTGTGTAAACTGCTGCTGTTTATCATATATTAAAAGCAAAGTAAATTATCACAAATAAGTTATGATTCACTAAAGTAATGCTCAAATATGTTCAACTAAGTTATTCGTGAGATAAAATGAATACTATGCCTCCTAAAAGCTTTCAAAGAACCCATTGCTCTACCCAGTACTTTCCTGCCGCTGTTTATGTTGCAAGGTCAAAGTCAAAATTATTTATTCATTTTTGCCACAAAGTGACGCTTGTGTATGTCAAATATTAAAGTTAATTACTAGATGATTCTATATTTACATTTATTGCCACGTTCACAATGCAATAGGTAGAACCACGAGAAAGAACGGGCAATAAAACTCAGTCGATATTTCTCGTATAATATGTTTATTGAAAACCTAGAAATCTGTAATATTCAACAAAAAGTTAAAGGTAAAAAAAAGGTAAAAAAAGCCATCCTCGCTCTTATAAATGACAAACATTGACAAAAAGAATATTCATGTACACACACCCTTAAGTTTACTCAATCTGAATTTGAGTGACATTTAGTGATTGAAGAAAATTGTATTTGAATGTTGTATTTGTTACATTATATATACAATTTTAATGGAGTGAGATTTCACGGCGCCTGCCCCTTGGGAGTTGGCAAAGATAAATGGAACCCGCCTTTTGGCATTTTAGGGTTCTTCAGGAAGAACGTTAAAACACGTTTACGAGTTTGGACTTTGTTTAGCAAGAAACTCTGTTCTCTATTGTTCCCATGATAAATTTAAATGCCCCGACAATTGCCCCTTATTAACTTTTTAAGAATATTGCCACGCAATGCGAAAAAAGCGACTGTAACACTGAATATTTTAATGGCGTTGAATTATGTAGATGCGAGGCCAATAATTTTCAGGTTGAGTGTTATACCATAGTATAAAACAAAGTCTGTCTTCTGTCTGTCTGTCCCTATGTATGTTTAAATCTTTAAAACTACGCAACGGATTTTAATGTGTTTTTTTAATAGATAGAATGATTCAAGGAAGGTTTATATATAATTGCTGTAACTGAAGACACTTCGGTGTTATAAGATCGATATAATATTTGTGGATGTGTTTATTATTTGTCTGGTAAATCTTAGCTCTTAAACAAATAGCTCGACTATGATGCGCTTTTTTATTTGAAAACCGATGTCATCGAGATGGTTTTGGCAACATTTTAAGAAAATTTAGATCACAAAACACAAAACATATTAGAATCTGAACAGCGGGTTAGCAGCCCTATGCTAATTAACCCAACCGTACAAGGAGTGTTTAAATGCTAAGGGACTAATCTAACTTGTTAACCTACACTACCCTAGAGTCTTAGCCTATCACCTATAATATTATATCCTAGTTATCCTACCCCTTACACCTATATGTTTTTTTTTTTTTTAGCGCTCTTCATGTACCCATGTGTCGGAGGGTAGGGTTTCACCTAAGCATTCCTCGCTACCCCCCGACGGGTATTGGCCCGCCAGATGGTCAGGCGGGCCCCGACCGAAACCCCCTTGGCGGCGGATGAAGGTGTTGGGCTCCGCCGCCAAAACACTTCCTTCACTCACTTTCACTTCCTCTTCCTCTGCGGCCCCACCGCGACGCAACGATGGTGCGCCCCCATTTGGTCGCAGGAGATAGGGCGCGCGGCAACGCAACACCGACACGCCTCTCCTCCCGCGACCGCACCCGACTGCGAGGGACAGACAGAACTGTCCCCCGCACCCGCACCTATGGACGCATCCTACGCAGGCCTCACGCAAGCCCACGTGGAGCGTCCCCTCCCGGGATCCCGCTTAGCTTCACCGTGGGAGAAAATCAAATCCACGGTTACTAAGCCACCCCACCACGACAAGGTGGAGATCCCACGGGGGGGTGTATCCTAACTTGTACCTAGCATAAATGCGTATAGGCTTGGTGCTCTGTGGTATTCTATGATACAGACCAGCACTTATTTATTTTATTTATTTATTATCTTTATATACACATAAAGGTATAAAGGTGGACTTAATGCCTTAGGCATTTTCTGCCAGTCTACCTTAGAGTGGTGCAGAGATTAATGATAGGTGTATTTTAGAAGTGAAGTTAGACTTATATATTTAATAGAAATTAATAGATATGATAAACGCGTACATAACATAAAATTTAATAATAATAGTATATAAATACATATTATACTTACGTACACATACATATTATATATACAAACATAAATAAATATATAGGTACACAAGTAATAAATATAAACGTAAAATATATAATTATAAATGTTACGATACTTCTGCCAACTTAGCCAATAAAAGCTGCTTTGCCTTTGTCTTAAAGCTATACCGAGTGGTGGACGTCCTGATTTCGAGAGGAAGGTCATTCCAAAGAAGAATAGCTTGAGTAGGAAAAGAAGAGTTGATGAAAGAAGATCTATGTGAAGGACAAAGAAGAAGAAGGTTATCAGATGAACGAAGGTTACGATCGTGGTTGCTGCATAAGTACTGAAAGTAAGAACTTAAATATTTGGGAGTATTGGGAGACATGAGGATAGAATAGAGAGTAGTGAGAGCACGCAGACTGCGTCTTTGACGAATAGGAAGTCACTACAACTGGGAACGATAAGTATACACGTGGTCATACTTGCGAAGATTGAAAATAAATCGAATGCAGTTATTGAGAAGACGGTCAAGTTTGTTAAGAAGATCTGCATTCAGGTCATAGTAGCATACATCACCATAGTCGATCAAGGTAAATACCAAAGTTTGCACAAGCATTGTCTTAGTTTTGGGTGGTAGGAAGTTTCTTAGGCGATTGATTGCACGTAGAGTACCCGTAATCTTTTTACTGATTTGAGTGACATGGTTTCGCCAGCTTAGCGTGCAGTCCATATTTAGGCCAAGGTTCTTGACTACTGGGCACATATGTATGATGTTACCATCATAAACTAGTGGTGGCAAGGTGGAGACGTCTAATCTTTTAATTGTCCATTGGCTACCAATTATAATTGCTTGGCATTTGCTAGGATTTACACACAATCCAAACTTGTCAGACCAGCTCTGTATGGCACTTAGGTCGCGGTTAACTTTCTGAATTGCGGATGGAACGTCCTCAACGGATGCCTGAGAGTATATCTGCTAGTCATCGGCATACAGATGATAAGCGCATTGAAGATTTTGAGTTAGGAGATTAATAAAGATAGAAAATAATAAAGGAGAAGAACACCGCCTTGAGGAACACCAGAGTTATTGTCACGCCACTTCGATGATGACTCGTCGAGGCGGGCAGACTGCTGGCGTCCTCAAAGATAACTTGAGAACCAATCCAGAGATTCGTATGAGATCTTAAGATGGGTAAGGAGGGACAGCAGGACATCGTGACTGACGGTATTAAAGGCATTCGAAAAATCGACCAAAGCCAAAACAGTGACTTAGGTGTTCTACATGCCCTCCCTAATATCGCCAGTCACTTTGAGAAGGGCGGTTGTAGTACTGTGTCCAGGCCTGAAACCAGATTGGTACGGGATTAATAAGTTATTTGAAAAACAAATCTAGACAATTGCCTTTGGACACAGGACTCTAGGACTTTGGACAAGAAAGGAAGAATAGAGATGGGACGAAAGTGATTCGGATGTGAAGGGTTTTGTACTTTAGGAAGATGAATAATATAAGCTTTACGCCACAGGGCTGGGAAGGTGCCAGTAGTAAGGGAAAAGTTTATGATGTGGGAGATGGCTAGAAGGAGTTGGTCTAAGATAGCAGTGATCATGCGCCGGCTGAGCACTTATACGCACCTATTACTAGGGCCTTAACCTAGGGCACGTACTATCGTGGTACTACTGTGGTATGCTGTGATACAGACCTACGATTCATACGCGCCTAAGAATCTAATCCTATTTGTCCCTACAATCCCTAGGCCCTAGCCCTACCATACGTATTAATATATACTTTTATAGATAGGTGCGGGATATATGCCACCGGAGACGTGATGACAGATGGACTGTGGGTAGGAATCAGGTATGGTGGAGATGGTTTTCTGATGGCCAACTCAACAGACTCATCGAGCTGATCGGAGCGGATGGCTAAAGGTGTCTTGGCCACCGCCAGAGGTGTTGGAAGGGTATTGAGTCAAAGTCGGATTCAACTTGTAACTGGTTTATTTCTTATACATGATCTTACGCATCTTCTCGCACCCTTCACACACACACACAACTTTACGATTGTGTGCTGTGTGTGAAGGGTGCCATCTCAGCGGTATGTACCTTACATGAGTACGTGATTTTTTTTAATTTAATATAAATCACGAACAATAATTGTTGCGGTAAATACTCACGTAGGATTATATCGCTGAAATGGCATGTTCATGTATGAACAGAATAAATTTTGCTTCTATAATAATTATCGAACAAACGATATTTTATAAGCAATTTGTTATTTTTTTATGACAAATGTTAGGTCATAGGTAGTTTTCCGAAAATATTAAAATTAAATAAACGAATACAGAACCCCGCGATTCCGAAAATATTAAAATTAAATAAACGAATACAGAACCCCGCGACATTGTAGTTCAAATGTTATTGAAAGACTTGTCTTTCAATAACATTTCACTGAATAGAATTTACTGTTTGTTTTGATTGTAAATTTAGAAAAATGATTTGTTATTATGAAATATAATAAATTATTGTCAAAGATCCTAAAGGCTTTTCAATTGATTTTTGTTAATGTTTATACATTCATAAGATTTCTAAAAACTGTTAATAATAAATTATTGAACCTTCTGAAGAAAACGTTATTTGTAATATATATTTACTTTTTATACTAACTTGTGATATTGAGTTGTCAGCTCTGCCACATTTACGGTTTTATGTCTATGAACAGCGTATTAAAGAGTGATAATTTTGTAAAAATAAACAGAATTTGTAAAAGACATCGTGATTTATTTTACACAAGCTTGGTGTAGTAAGTCTCTACTTGTGCCGTTTTCATGTGGAATAACACTGTGAAATATGTATGAATCATAGACATACTCGTAAACAACCGTAGACAAGTTACTGACAAGGCAACCGGCGCTTACGAGTGGCACGCATCGCGAAAAGCGTACGCACACTAATATAAATATGTCAAAATGAAACACTAAGAATTAGATAAGAAGTGTAATTGAGATAGCACATCTAATCGCAAGTGCGAAAAATAGATAAACATATACTCTCTGTACCGACGCGCATTGTGACATCATGCTGACCGTTTCACAAAGAATAATTTGACTCAGATGCGACAGGATCACTTTGTCTATCTTGAGTAAATTCAATTCGCCTCAAAGTAAATTTGATTAATTGATTTAAGGTAGGGAAATAAAAAGTCGATGTGATTTATTTATAACATTTATTAAAAAAAGTACATTTTATTCTTCTCATTTCATTCAATGAAAACCTATAACAGTACGTTAATATAAAAACTGTGCGTTGCGGACCCACCGTACCCCTGGCAATACCCCTGGGGGTATGGTGGGTCATTTAAAGCTTAACCGTACTCCTGGCTGAAATGCTCGTAGTGCTGTACCAACGTGCTACGTGGACATTAAACTGAACAGTGTTATCTCTCGCATGATAATGACGTACTTAGGTACTAATTACAAATATAATACGACACATTTGTTCGTGTGGTGACGGATTAAGAATACGGATTGTCACCACCCCATATCATCCCATGGGTGTCGTAAGAGCCGACAGAGGGAGCATACTATGCAGAGAACAGCACTGTAAGAGAAGGAAAACATGATACAAACCGTATACCAACCCGTTTGGCCAGCGTGGTATAGTAGGCCAATTCCTCCTTTCAAAGGAGAGACGCAGTCCAGCAGTGTACTGTTAAAGGCTGATGATGACAACGAATTATTTTTGTATTTTTATACAGGCAAAGACAAGCGCTAGTATGATGATATAGTGCAACAAGGAGATAAATCTGTCTGTATATAAAATCCTTGCGTTACTGACTGACTGACAGACAAGCTACAGCCGAAACTACTCGGCGCAAGAAGCTGAAATTTGGCATGTATGTTCCTTGGGGACCACAGTGGTGCATTAATTTTTATTAGTTATTATTTTAACGGGATTTACCGTAATTCCCACGGGATCGGGCAAAACGGGAAATTCGAAAATATGTGCGTGCGAAGCCGCTGGCGTCGACTAGTTAGGGAATAAAAGATTAGGTATTTCTGCTAATGGTTATAATGCTTTGTATATTATAGGTATAATCTGTGGTACCGTTGAAGACCCGTCATCATCATCATCATAGCGCTGTCGGATCATTCCCACTAGTTCTATCGAACAGTTCTATGATAGAACTAGTGAGAGGTTTTTTTCCCACTAGTTCTATTAGCACAACTAGATGAGAAGAATAGAAATAATGGAAAACATATAGGTAATTTCCCACTAGTTCTATGTATGTTTTACAAAAGGGTAGTGTCACAACATCGCGCTCACATATCCGAATAAATATGTATGTATAAAAATGTGTTAAGCGAATGAACGTCTACAAAACAATTGAACGTCTACAAAACAAATGAATGTCTACAAAACAAATGAACGTCTACAAAACAAATTACTACCAGAAAGCGATCAGCTATCGATAGCGATTGCAAAAAACAGGTGCATGCAGATGAATAGCTGATCACTTTCTGGTAGTCATTTGTTTTGTAGACGTTCATTTGTTTTGTCGGCGTTCATTTGTTTTGTAGACATTCATTTGTTTTACACCTTAAACAAATGTACGTCTACAAAACATATTCATTCGGATATACAGGGTGTCACAAGACCCATCACCAAGCCGAAGTCTATTCGTTGTGGACATCATGCCAAGTCATACTAACCAAAAATAATACCTGGGAAATAATATTTTTTTTTGAGTTTTCACATTTTTTTAACCGCAATTAAAAGCGCGCGCGTGCAATGCTCGAAATACCTACTTATCCATGGGGTTATAGGGCATCTAAAGAACATATTGACGGGGTGAATGCATCGATTTTGTACCTAATTAGAAAAATTCCATACTAACTTTGAGCCTCAATATCTCCTGCACCAGTAATTTTCCAGGTATGGTGCCAAAGTAAAAAATGTTCATAGTGATTGGTACAACATGGGATTTCAGTTTTCGTTAAGGGTCTTGTGACACCCTGAATGAGCGCGATGTCGTGACACTACGGATCATGCCCAGTAGTTCTATTGAATACCCTTGTAAAAACATCATACTGGGACATTTCCTATTAGGTACTTATCCTATTAGTTCTATTCTCCTCATCAAGTTGTGCTAATAGAACTAGGACAGTTATATCATAGAACTGTTCAACAGAGCTACTGGGAATTATCCCACAAAATAGTAGAACTTGAAATTAACGAACTGAAATTAATAAACTTAACTTACGTATGATTTTGTATTTCTATAATAATATATTGTGTTGATTCAGCCTCAAATCACTTCTATTACTTGACAAAAAGACACATCAGTATTTTATTATTACGAATGTCCCATCTGGATACTTTGTTTTTAAGTCTTTGAACACGCACAATACTGCTTCTCTTTTACACTCGCTAAATGTCAATTTTTTTGTTCACTCTATTATTTGCGATACTGAATTTATTATAAATTGTAAATAAAACGTTGTAATATTGTAATACTCACGAATGAGAAGTAATTCCATCACTTTTAGTCATTTTCCTACTATAGTTTGTGCAAAATCTCATTACACACGACGGCATTATCAAATGTAACGTACACACACGCGAGTAAAAGAGCGAGCGCTTCCGACCGCAGCGAGTACGCGACTAAAGCCAAATGAGACATTTAGCCTGTTTTTAATGTGCCACTTTTGAAGTTCGCATAACCCATCTACGGTTTTTTTACTAGTATATCTTTTACTAATATATCTATGCTGTGAATGATATTCCAGCCTGTGTAGACTTTGACTATGTTGTAAGAAAATATTACGTAGTCAACAACAAGGAATATAGATACATAAGACTTCTTTTACTGCCAGATTATAAACACAGAGTTCCAATGTTATTATAAAATTGCACTGAGGTTTAGCTTTATAGTAGTATCTAGTCTAAGGACATATGTACGGACGTATGAATATATTGAGATGCCCAGATAAGGTATGTAACTATCAGATTAACATTTATCATAACTTGAAATATTCAGTAAGATCAAAATTATTTTCTCTATTTGCGCAAATTTTAGAATGTCACAATTTCGAAATTTTTTAAAAAGACGTAAACAAAAGAAATTAAGACAACATCAGATATGTCATAGAAAGCTATCTGCCTATATGTACGTAAGGGCCAGCTAAATACCAGCCGACATATGGCCCGGTACATCAATCAACGTCCAGGAGCTTTGTGGACCAATATCCACTTAAGCGAACCTCACCTGCCCTAATAAATGAGACGAAAGAATTCCTTTCAACATGGTAGGCCAGAGGATTATATGTGGGGAGGGTGACCATCATAAAATGGGACAGTAAAAAAATTGAGAACCATAGTCAAGGATGCGTGTGTTCGTGCGTGTAATATGTTATGTTATGTTAAGTTATCATTGATTATCATTGTGTAAAATTAATTAAAACGAGTGAGTGAGTTATTAGTAAATCTGAATATACCAAAATAATATGGAACCAAACTCTGATGAACTATACTTTTATTTTTTTAAGTGAAGAAGAGAAGCCGTTACATATAACACTCTGGTTCCATGTTTACATGATTTGTGATAAAATTTGCCCTTATGAGGAAGAAATATTTGTTTTAGGAAATATAATTGGGACTAGCTAGCCATGACATAACTTTTCTAGCTACTATTATTATATAGTAAAAGTAGTAGGTATTGATGCAAGGAAAATGGTAAAATCGGAACACTGTTGCCGTATTGAGCTTGACGCGTACGCTAGTCGAAACAACTACGAAGCATGGCAATCTGCATTCAATCAAAACGTTCTTATTAATATGAATCTACTGAAAATGTAAAGCATTTTAAATAAATATTTTCTCAACAGATCGCTGTAGTTGCTTTTTTCGTGACGCGTTTTTCATTGGCGCGGAAGAATTAAAATTGAATATTTCCCGCCGGCTTAAACGCCTGTAATGTATGAGCCCTTGTGATGCTCGTTACAATTTGAACAATGTGTGGATTACATACTTTGTATATTTTATTTATTATCTATGTTACGTCGCCCGAAAATTTTGATTGATTTTATGAATATAAATTTTCGCCGCTGTTATTGAAACAATGGTATTAATAAATTTACAATGGTATTAATATAAACGAAAACCAAACCAGATGGCGTTTCTTGGATGAATCTGAATCCCTGTGTGAGTGTGCCACTAGCATACAGCCAATACACCACCTACTATCGTGGCCTAACTGCTCAGACACATGTTCCCTTCAAGACCTAATGAATGCCTCCGGAAATGCAGTAAGGGTGGCTGCGTACTGGGCGAACAAGATTTGAAACTTCATTGAAATGACTCGTCATTGGCACGAAAGAAGAAGAAGAATTTGTTTGAAAGGGCAGTGATAGCCTAGTAGAGATACCAATGGACTGCCATGAGTGCCATGCAGAGGGTATCGACATCTACATATTAAATAATTCATTATGGCTTGACCCGTGTTTTGGTACAGGCGTTAAGCCCTCATTCTAGCTGTCATGAAGATCCTAGACAGACTTTATGGGTTGTCAGTACTCTTGACTGTTCTGGCACCGGTCTAAGCCATAAAATATCGCTTTTCCTTTAACTTGCGTTAAAGCAAATATTCTGTCAAATCTGAGCTGACACTGACTATGAAACCAAAGCCTTGAATATTAACGGGACAACGCTAGGACTACTTTAGCACAGTCAAGTTTGAAATGTTTCTGATAAGATTAGTGTTTTCAGACTGCGAACTTTGAAGGAACAATGAGTAACGAGGTTGAGTATAAATACCCTGAATGTTGTCGAATTTAACTGGTATTTGCATTGGCACTAACTTATCCAAAAATCTACACTTGACAGACCCAAACAGCACATTGTAAAAATAGACCAACGATTAAAATATTATGTGATGAAATGATGATTAGAAAGTAATAAACATCAATGTGTAATTAAACATCAGAAAATCAGATAAATTACGTACGCCAAATTCCACTTCCATGGGGACACACTGGATACCTGATTGCTTGGTCACTAATATTGAACAATCAAGCAGATAAATCAAAATAAATATTTCTCACGACTACCTGTAGTAGAATTGCTGGGGCTCCTATTTGCGTGGATTGAAACGTGAGACATGTTATGTTTTGGCATAATCCTAGCTGCCACAGCAATCATGGCACGTGAGGTAAGGGAACGATCCATTAGGATCCTCTCAGATAGTAAGGCTGTCCTCTCAGCCCTCAAAAGCCATACTATCACCTCGGCACTCACGCTTGAATGCCACCAGAAACTAACAGAGGTAGGTAAACTAAACAAATTAACACTGCAATGGATCAAGGGCCACAGTGGCTCAAGAGGGAATGACGCAGCCGACGTACTCGCCAGAAGAGGGGCCACTTTAGAGGTGGTGGGACCCGAGCCCATAATTCCCCTTCCTTCTGGTTTTTATCGCAACCTGGTAAGAAATAGGACCAGGACCAAACACAACCAGTCCTGGATTGGTATTGAAACATGTAGGCAGGCCAAGGAGGCTCTTCCCGCAGTAGACGGTAAGATAGCCAAACAAATCCTCCGGCTGTCCAAACAACAACTACGGACAGTCACGGCCGCCTACACAGGACACGGATTCTTTAATAAACACCTATTTACTATAGGTATCACCGACAGCCCGCTGTGCAGGGCCTGTATGGCAGCAGACGAGACGGCAGCCCACCTGCTCCTCGACTGCCCTGTGGTCGCACAGTACAGGCAGCAGTACCTGACCAGATACAGCACCCTGAGGGAGGCCGTGGGCCACATCAAGAGTCTGCTGGCCTTCCTCGAAGAGCTGGGGTGGCTCGAATGAAGACACCATTCCCACCCGCACGCAAAATACACGCCAAGACGTGGAGTTGCGGAAACAGCCCGTGCCATCAAGTATCAAGTAAGTAGTAGTAACGTGAGACATTCATTGGGAAAGCACCAGCTTTAATAGCCTAATCATTAGTACAGAAATTACAAGGGACTAACCCTCTAAACTCATTAGCACTCGAGGCTTGGCGGCTAAAATGTTGCTGTTTGCCAAACGCGATCAAGAATATTTGTGCTAATAATATACTGCTTTATAATTCTCTTACGTTAATTTGTTATATATCAGTTTGTTGATTTGCATGTCGAGTTTATTTACCAGGTAGATCGGAACGTCTTTTCAGGAAGGTCACACAAAAGGCGTCGACGTGTGCTAACGATCTTTGATATAATAACCGAGACCGACTGCTTACAAGCCTCCGATATAGGTACACAACAGCTGGTTATCCATCTGAGTGACAATCTCTGGTAATAGTGCAAAGATACTAATCGAGAAGCTAAGATGGCAATCTAAATAAATTATTGAACAAAAATAACACTGATTATAAGGCCCGGTCTTATATAACAGGTAATTCTTAATTTGGTGCTATATAATCGGTCTACAAGATATAGTACACCGATTAAAGATATATCACAAAATTAAGAATCACAATTATTTCTTACCATAAAAACAATAGAAAATGGGACTGATGACAGAATAACCTTTTATATTTTTACTGTTTCCTTTTTTAAAAACTGCAGGATTATTGAACAAGTACTTCCAAATAATTTAAAATAAATGCGATTGTTCGGCCGGCGTCATTTTATCTCACAGGATGGATGTCGATAACTCTATTATTTTTGCTACCGATTTATTATTACTACGACCAATCACTTACTGTTCAATAATTGCTTTCGGCACTTTTGCCAAACTTATATACAAAAACAGTCTGAAAACTTGAAGCAATAGTTTAATAGAATTAGTATAGGTCAATATTTTTTTAGCATATGTACTTTTGGTTAGAATTTCGATTCCAAATATAGTTATAATCGTTGTTTAATGAAATGTGCCAAGTATACTTTATTCTATATACTTAATTTAAAAACAATAATCTCAAATTGGTATCAAGCTTTCGTTACACAATGCGATAGAGTCAAGCGTGAATTGAGTAATTATTTTTAAAATATCCTCCCACTTCATATGAATATCACCAAAGCATTAAATCAAGAAAATAATCTTCAAGCACAAGAGTAACAGTCGTTACCAGGATCAAATGAAATACCTACTTATCTCAAATATCATACAATCTATAAAAAATATTGAAATAAATTATCTATACAGTACTAACAAAAGGAAAATTTCAATAATAAACATTGGTAACCAACCTAGATCGAATCGTTTTAGTTCCAATATAATATTTTGGAGAATCTGGATAAATATTGTGGAAACGATATCTCCAGAGCGACCGCCTCGATTCTTCCAACGTTTTATATAACTGCGACGCTAGTACATTTGATTATCATATATTTTTTTGTTTCTTCTTTTCTTTTATTGACGACCAGTTGGCGCAGCGGGAGTGTAAGCGACTGCTACACCGAAGGTCGCGGGTTCGATTCCCGCTCAAGTCAAACATTTGTGTGCATGAACATGGATGTTTGTCTTGGTCTGGGTGTTTCTATGTATAATATGTATGTATTTATAAAAAAAGTATATATGTATGTTTATCCATGATCTAGTGCCCACAGTACAAGCTCTGCTTAGTTTGGGACTAGATGGTGTTGTGTGAATGTAGTAGAATATTATATATTTATTTTCCTCTTGTGATTTTTGGGTACGCCTATTTGCATATTGGATACAGATATTGGAGTCAAATTTATTACATATACGAAACGTACTGCATAATGTGTTACTTCTATATTTTATTTATGAAACCGACTGTAACGGTCTTTTGAGAATTATAGTAACAATAATGGATAATGCTTCCAAAAACAATTTTTTCGCTTTTTGGCAAGTTCAATGTCTGGGGAAGATTTGTGTAATCCACTTCGATGTGGCAGGCTTTTTATGTAGGTACAATCAAACAAGTCGGCACTGGACCAATTCCTTGGCTTGCTCATCGAGTCGAGGCACACTAGAAACTGGTTTTAAATTCGAGTGTCAATGTGCGTGTAAAGTATCACTGGAAGCGACGATCTTGCTGAGCAATTCTGGTCTAGCGGGAAGTTGTTCGACTGTATATTTTTGTTTTTAAAGTAAACTTTCAAGTTCAAGGTGAAGGAACTTCTATTGGCTGAGTCGGCGATTTTGTCTTAAGTCGTTTAAATTTCATATGTGTTTAATATGTATATATATACCTTATGTACGTGTATATATTTATATATGTATTTATATATTCATGTGTGTATGTATGTATGTAGTTTTATAATACATCTATATTATGTATGTTTATTTGTAACTTATGTGTATATATATATATATATATATATATATATATATATATATATATATATATTTGTATGTATCTTTAGATCTACAATATTTGTGTTATTTCAAATTCATTTTAATTATATTACACCTACTTCTTTTCTCTCTGCACCACTCTAAGGTAGACTGGGAGATAATGCCCATGGCATTAAGTCCGCCTTTATACGCTGTGTATATAAAGTTTAAAAAAAATAAAATGAATAAAAAATAAAATGCCAACTATGTCTTTGGTTATTCGTATAACATACTGTGTAAGCTTATAACAAAATGTATTTAAGACCGTAGCATAAATAAAAATAGCGGTGTGACATATAGTAGGGTAGATGTAGGTTTGGTTTATGTTAGGTTTCACAGTTGCTTTTAGATGGACTCAAGTACGATATTCTTTAAAAAACAACAGAATACTAATCAACTATTTGTAGCGACATCCGATACTCCTGTTTATAATATAATAAGCGTCTTATGTGTGTGTATGTCGAGTAAATGTGTATGTGTAGTGCAGTAAGAATATTTAGTCTAATCTCAGCCACTATTGTATTAGGACACGTTATGACAATATAATATTATTTACGTGAGTGTACCCAAAAGTATTTCATTTATCTATCCCAAGGTAGGGACCTTCATAGACACTTCAGTGGTGACCCCGATAAAGACTTTGGTGTGCGGATTAGACTCATTGGTGTTATATTGGTCACGATTTATTGGGAAGAACCAAGGTCAGCATGCAGTCCGCCCCTGTGCCTCAACCGGCGCCGATTGCCTCTGAACTGGCGCAGGTGACAGTTGCGTCGAGGATTCCGGAGTTCTGGAAGGACCAGCCAAGAGTGTGGTTCATACGGCTTGAGGCCATTCTCGCTCCCCAGAAATTAGGAGATGCAGCCAAGTACGATCTGGTGGTGGCTAAGCTGGAGAAAGATGTTATTACCCAAGTGACCGACCTGCTCGTGAAGCCGCCGGAGACCGGTAGATTTACGGCCTTGAAGGATAGGCTGCTTCGTATTTATGAGGAGTCAGAAGAACGACAGATCCAGAAGCTTATCAGCGAGATGGAGTTAGGAGACCAACGCCCATCCCAGCTGCTGCGCAGGATGCGCGACCTAGCGCGTGAGAAGGTGCCTAACGACACACTCAAGATCTTCTGGCAAGGTCATCTACCAGCGTCGGTTCGCGGTATCCTAGCGGTGACAGACGCTAAGGATAGGATAGATTAGGACACGTTATGACAATATAATATTATTTACGTGAGTGTACCCAAAAGTATTTCATTTATCTATCCCAAGGTAGGGACCTTCATAGACACTTCATATTCATTAATTGGAAAGCCTACCTAGCTGTGATTATTCTGCTTTGATGCATTTTTTAATATAATGTACCCTTACTCCGTAGCAGGTCGGGTTTAATACACTGAAATGGCGATATATATATAAAGTTATGAGAGTTCCATGTACTTCGCTAAGGAACGCAAAACAAAGCTGATGATTTAGAAGTTCAAGCAAAGAAATAGATGCTTTAAAATAAGCAGCCTAGTATATCCAACTTCAACAACAGTCCTTTATTCACTTGAACATATTGTCTACATCTTTAAGGCCATATTTCGCGAGTCTAACTAAGACATATAATATATTCCGAAACTTGCACTACGTCTAAAGGATTCCATAAGGAATTATGATATTCCCAACTCCATTCGAGCCCGTAAATCAGGATGGTTCGCGACAGCATTGAGCGATTTCCTAATATCCGCCGCCAAATGGTATCGTCAGTAAACCGTCTACTAAAAAGATGCGGTGGCGGTAGCGGGCACATGTTATTCTAAGGACCAAAGCATATTGGGAACTATTGTCATCCATGACCGGCGATGCGATTCATTGTCTGGAGATGTATACCACGTCACAAGTTTCAGTTTACCATTAATGACCTACTAACGACATTCGTACTTTCGTAGCACTTGTGACTTGAATCGCTTTTTTGGCTGTTGATGTCAATGTCGGTAAAAAAATCCAAGTCAAATTTATGACAATTTGAATAAAAATGCTTAATTCACTATAATGCGATATAAACAAAATAGTTGTTAAGCAGCGTCGTTGAGATGCAGAGATAGAATAATATAGAATGTTACCAAAACGCGATGCCGTTGCTAAATCGCCAGTCACCGCCAATAAGATTACCATCCGTGCATCAACCGTAAATCCGAAAGTCATACTGCACTGCGACCACCACCCTATGTATTTAAATGACACTTATTGCTCTAAGGAATAGATGTCCAAGAATATGTTTCGTTCAAGATCTCGAACGAAAGGCAGATGTAGTGCATAGCGCATGCAAGAATTTATTACAAAACGTCGAAATAGCGAGAATCAATTTGAATTGAAATATTTGATAGAAACTAACTGTTCCTAAATATTTTAAAGTTATATTTTCGAAGGATAAATCTTGAATGTGAAACGATTTAAGTCGGTTCTTTGAACGGATTTCTAAGAGATTTTTCGTTTAACTTGATCCAAAGGTATTTCTTTTATGGCAGTGTAATGATAAATATCTATTTGCAACAAATAGCAATCAAATGGATAACCAGTTTTATCATAATACCAGCGAAAAAAAACATATATGTTACGACCACAGCACGTAAAAACTCGTATATAAATCCTTTTAAAGAAGGCAAAAGCTTGCAACACAGTGTAACGAGTACGTCGAGAGTTCATGTGATGCAAATGACAGTTCGCAACAACATAAATGTTCACTCACTTTGGGCTACGACATCGCAATCAGCGATATTGCTATCGTGGTAAGGAAATGGAGCAACTAAATGTGATACAGTCAAGGAGTGAATCTAGATAATGAGTTAAATTTTTTGACTGCACGGTTGGCGTAGTGGTTTAAGCGGTCGCCTCACCGCTTGACACTGCATCGAGTGTTGTGGGTTCGATCGATTTTTCCGTGTTCCACGGTAGGTTTTCCATTGACGAACTTTATATTTGGGCAGACAAACACGAAGTTATGTCTGTTTTGCGAAATAAAGGTAAACCTAGATTAAAATATTAATATGTTTTTTTATTTAATACTCGAAGCCACAAAAATATCAGATTAAAACAAACAGCTCGATTTTAGCACACACAGAAGAGTATTTGTATAATCGAAGGAAATTCTGAGTCCGTTTAAATATGAGTGCCTAGCAAATTTTCAGACATGACGCTCATAGACGTCGGTGTTATTGCAATCTTGTGGTGAATGAACACTAGGTAACTCCGGCCAAGTCACATTATGCCGCTCTTTTCTACCGCTCTTATTGCAAATGAGCCCTGTGGTACTTCTAGAGAAATGCATCGGCATGAGTGTGGGTATAGCACCGGGATTGGAGACCTAATTTCCGAATGAGATTATTTTAATAACACTTTTCACGGGGTACTACGAAGTTAGATGTTGAATAAATGCATGTAGATATCCTTTGTTATTTTTTGTCAAATATAGGTGACTAAAAACGGACGGTTGAATATACTTAAAGTACCTACCTAAAATTCAGTATAGCCTCTCAGCCGTTACTCTGCTTTCATGTTTTGTGGATAAAACATATCCCGTTTCAAAATGTGCCACTAATTTAATTTAATTCAATTGAATCGTTTTATGTGATTGATATTAAGATGCTTGCTTTAAAAATTTAAACAACATAATTTTAAATTTATATTATGCATTATACATTTATATTCCAGTCTTAAAAATAGACAGACCTGTCTAAGGATAGATATTAGCTATCGGATAAATCCAAAGTTAGAAGGCATGTATGATGTTATCTTCCAAGTATTTTAACCAGCACTTATCGAACAGTAATATAACTGGACCTCGTAATAGAAACATATATGATTGAAAATTGTGGCATTCGACTTGGGGCGACGTAAATGCCAAGCAGATTACATATATGTACCACAGTACCATCCATGCAACAGGTTAAAATAAAATGCAGAAATATGTTTTATACTTGTAATGTTTTTTATGTTGACATTATTATGGCACAGACTTAATATTATAATTATATAAATAGTACAACTAATGAACATGGAAAAATAAATAAGTAAAGTTCTATAATTTCGTTCGCATATCTATTTAAAATGAATTGTAGATCGTAGCTTTTAATCGTCTCCTAATATTTTATTACTTCAAACTAAATAATACTTCTCGCAAATAATTTAGTATTAATTATTTTTAGTTTGATGAGCCTACTTTGGTTTTTTATTCAGACAATTATAAAAACGAACTAATTTTACATCGAAATATTCACAGCATCTTTTTACTTAAATTCTATTTAGTAATTCTTATAAATGCTACATTTACTTTCCGAAATTTCGCAACCACAATACTTATAAATATAACTACACTAAAATTAGAAAAGCCTATCTAAAATCGAGTCCATACCTAAATTTCATCATCCTAAGTTCCCAAGAAATTGTTAAGGCCATGTGATAACACAGTAGTTGACAAAACATCCATAAGATTGCACTCATGCTATATTTACACGAAAAAAATTGAAATGATACGCGCTCAATGCATTAAAGTTTTCATATTACATTTTTGATTTCATAAATTACGTAGTTTCTCATAGAGCCGAACTGCCTAACTTGGCAAGAAGCATGGACCCGACGTAACTAACAGTTTATACTTTTGAGGCTAAATGTGAATTTTGATCTGAAATAGGTAGAAGATGTTTATTCTTATTTGATTTCGTTTTCTATTCATTCATTATCTGCAGCCCAACAAATGGCTCAAAATTCTTCAATTTGACAATAACAATAGAAATAAATATAATTCACATGACTGTTTGTTTCAAAGTAATTCATCAATCAATTGTTTCTTCTTTTTAAATACTATTTATTTTGCTTTTGTTAATGTTGCACTATATTCACGGGTTTGTGTCCATGGCGGAGTCTTCTTCTACCTCTGAAATGGAAATATTGAGTTAGTAATATTATGTATATCAACGACTATCCCCAGAATATTTTGAGGAATGTATAAAACACGGCGCGTAAAGTATTATTACATGATCTTGTATTCTTTGTTCATTACTAACTTATTCTAATTTATATATTAATATGTCAAACATGAACATCTCTATCTATAAGTTAAATATGGCCAGGCATTGAATAAAAAATGAGTACCTGTTGTTTTTCTGATCTACGTAATTACTAATCTATTACTGTAATAAAACTGTAGAGGTGAAAAAGTCTGTACATTAAAGATATTTTGACGAAAATTAGCTAAAAAATCTAGGAAAATGCTAAAAAGTAATACTTGATATTTTTTAGAATTTATTTCTGTCTATCTTTCCCTATATTGCTAAAGATCTCTAAAATGGCGAAATTGATTTCAATAAAACTTACACTCATGTACAAAGGATACTCAAACCTATAAAATACTATATGTTACATCACAATCGGTTGAGTGTTTTTCGGTGTACAGCTTGACCTCTCCTTTGTACGTAGTCCCAAACAAAACAGGGATCATCCAAAACTGGTTATAAATGTGGTGCCATCTATGATCATTATAAGTTTGTTAGTAAAAATATAGTTAGTCTAAATAGGTACCTTCAAAGTGTTTTATGGCTATTTACCCGACTTTAAAAAAGGAGGCGATTCTTCATTTCGTCAGTATATTTTTATGTATTTTCGATAAATAAATTACTGGAGCCGAGCATAATTATAGTTATCCTTCCGACCGATAGATGTCACTATTTTCAAATAATTTTGTAGCAAAATAAATGTTTCTTGCAAAAAAAAAATATGTGTCAGGTGTCTTTCTGTTATTAGAAAAATAATAGAGTATAATATTCGGCACTTTCAACAACAAAAAGTCTCTGTGTCAAAATTTATTACAATGTTCACTTAATTTAAACGGTCAATCTCATTTATTTCAAATTATTATGTTTATATAATAATTACATAATCATTTCATTTTATTTTAAATGATAAATACAATGACTATAGATCCTTTTTCAATAAATTATCGATTAGTCCATATTATTTTCTATCTCGATCGGTTTGTATATGTAAACATAGATGGCGTTGAGCAAATGACGACATTTTCTGAATGGCGGTGTTAAGATTCTCCGAGGATTGATTAGGTTCTCGGTTAATTTTCTTTCCTCGTCGTTGTTTTTTTTTACAACGCCGCCCTTCAGCCTAACCAGCACGACCTTGGTCTCACCCATGGAGACTGGGCCGTCCTACGCCGCCGTTGCCACCGTGACCACAGCGGGTGCGTCCACCTCTGTCACACCTACTGCCGTCACCACTGCCGCAGCACCGCTACCTACTCCAGTGGCTACCACCACCACCGCCACTGTGACGACAACCACCACACCCGCTCCTGCGAAGACCAGGTACCCGCCACTCGTGGTCGAGGTACTACCGGACTGGCCGACGCACCTCAAGGAGCTCAAAAAGCGGCTTGGGTACGCGCCGAACAGCCGCGCGTACGGAAAAGGCATCCGATTCATGCCGAAGTCGGAGGCCGAATACCGGACCACCCAACGCTCCCTCACACAGCTGGAGAAGGAGACCAGGATATCCTGGTACTGTTACTCCCTCCCAGCCGAGCAGAGTGTGAAGGTGGCAATACGAGGCCTGCCTTCAAACGCCGACCCCGGGGACATCGAGAGGGAACTCCGGGAGCTCGGGTACATCCCGGAGTACGTCCGCGCCATACGGGCGCGCACCGGCCGTCCCGGCTGCCTGTTCCACGCGCAGCTGCAGCGGACCCCAGACATCACGCCGGGTATATATGACATCACAGAGTTACTCTGTATGCCCGGCGTCAAAATTGAATCATGGCGCGGCAAGAAAGGCCCCGCGCAGTGCCATAGATGCCAGCTGTTCCGGCACTCATCGCACAACTGCCACAGGCCCCCTGCCTGTGTGCGCTGCGGAGAGGAACACACCGCGAAGGACTGTCCACGCCCACTTGAGTCGCCACCCACCTGCGCGAACTGCGGAGGTGCACACACGGCGAACAACGTTGCCTGCCCGGTGTTCCGCAAGGAGGCGCGGAACAAACGAGCCGGCACTGTTGCTCGCACTTCTGCAGCTATGGCAAAAACAGCTACTGTCGTTGCCGAAGAAAACGCCCTCGGTTCTCTTATGGCCGCTGCTAACCCTGCTCAGGCGGCAGCCGGTAAGAAGAGGAGGAGGCAAAGGAGACCCCGGAGCAAGTCTGCTGCGACATCCACGCAGCAGACCAAGAAGAAGGAGCAGTCTACTGCACCTGTGGTCGCTGCCCCCTCAAGGGGGACGAAGGCGAAGCAGGCTGCAGCGACAGCGCCGGTGCCAACCACTCTGGCGCCGCCACGAGTAGACCCGGTGATCACCATGGCCATCGGCGCGCTCAACGCCGTGCTACAGGCCCTGCAGGACGGGCGGGATCCGGTCCCGCTCATCCTTAAATGCGTAGGCGAACTATGCGCTTATGGCCGCTAGTAGCCTACGCATTGTGTACTGGAACGCCGACGGAGTGTCCCCCGAGAAGACCAGGCTCTTAAGGTTGCTGCTCTCCCAGCGGCAGGTTGACATTGCCCTCGTCAACGAGACGCACCTTAAGGCCAGTATCTCCTTCAAGATGCCAGGGTACCATGTGTACCGAGAGGACCACATCTCTCCAGCTGGGACTGCGTACAGGGGATTAGCAGTCCTAGTGAAGAGAAGGATCGTCCACCAACCGCTGCCTGTACCAACGCTGCAGTCGTCGTACGCCCTTGGCGTAGAAGTCTGCATCGACAGCCGCCCCATTCGTGTGTTTGCTTTCTACAAGCCGCCCAACAACAGACTAGCGATGGCTGATGTTCACGCCCTGCTGGACTCGCCGAACGCGACCATAGTCGCGGGCGACTTCAACGCCAAACACACGGCCTGGAACTCCACCACCACTTGCCCTGACGGCCGCCGTCTACTGGACGATGCAGACCGCAACGGCTATGACGTGCTGGGGCCAGAAGTCCCCTCGCACTATCCGTACCAGGCAGCTTTCATACCAGACGTCATCGACTTGATGGTCATCCGCGGCCTGCCGACCGCACCATCGATTGACGTCCTGGACGACCACCTCCTCTCGGATCACCAACCCGTACTCCTCACACTGTCGAGTGCTCCGGCTCGAACAGTGACGCCACCCTCTCGACACCGCCAGGATTGGCAAGCATTCGCCGACTACATGGCGAAGCACGCGCCCTATCGCCGGATCGAGACCCACGCAGACGTCGACACACTCGCTGAGCAACTCAGCGCTGTGATCAACACAGCGCTTCGAGTCTCGCGTCTGGACGCTGCGTCGACACGCCGGCCTCCCCAACTCCCGGCCTACATCATGGCGATGATCGAGAGGACGAGGAAGCTCAGACGCCAATGGCAACGCACCCGATGCCCGACCATGAAGTCCCAGCTCAACGCTCTGGCTGCGAAGATCTCAAGTGCATTGGAAACAGTCGCCACCGAGTCCTGGCATCGCACCATCGAGCGAGCAGGTGAAGACTGGTCAGGCATCCACCGCCTGTGCCGCCAACTCTCCGGGAAGCAACCTCCGATTAGGCCTCTCTTGGCTGGTGACGGTACCCCACGTTACCGCCCCGAGGACCGAGCGGAGATCTTTGCCGACCACCTGGAGACCCAGTTCCAGCCGAATCCAGCTTCCAACATGCAGCATTTAGAAGCTATCCAGCAGCGCCTGGAGTCATACTTCCAATCGCCGATAGCCCCCACGGAAGACCCAGTAGTCTTTTCCCCGGGTCAGGTGCAGCGAATGATTCGCCGCACCAAACTGCGGAAAGCCCCTGGTCCCGACCGGATCACCAACGAAGCCCTGCGTCACCTACCTCCGCGAGCAATCGCGACGCTGACGCAGCTGTTCAACGGCATCCTCCGCACAAGCCACTTTTCCGCAGCATGGAGACTCGGCCGAGTCATAATGCTGCCTAAGCCCGGGAAGAACATACTGAAGCCCGAAAGCTATCGGCCCATCACGCTGCTGTCGACACTCTCGAAAGTCTTCGAGAAGCTTCTACTGCTGCATCTTGTACCACACATCCAGCCACGCGACGAGCAGTTCTGGTTCCGAGCCGAACACTCCACGACGCACCAGCTCGCGAGAGTACTGCACCACATGACGGTGGCCCTCAACAAGAGGGAGAGCCCTGTCGCAGTACTTCTTGATATGGAGAAGGCGTTCGATCGCGTCTGGCACGCCGGCCTGGTCTACAAGCTGTCCACGTCTACTACTCCCCGCCGAGTAGTCAAGACGGTGGCCACCTTTCTTCAGGACAGGCGCTTTCAAGTGACAGTTGACGGCGTCCTGTCAACAGAGCGCCCCATCAGAGCCGGCGTCCCTCAAGGGAGTTGCCTCTCGCCCGTGTGCTACAGCAGGTACACGGACGACATCCCCGTCGCTGGAGGCGCCATGCTGGCGCTGTACGCAGACGACGCTGCCTATATCACCACCTCTCTTAACCCCGTTCACGCGGCGGTTAAGATGCAGCGCGCACTGGATGCACTCCCGCCCTGGCTGGAAGACTGGAGACTGACGGTCAACGTGGCGAAGACCCAGGCGATCTCCATGGGTGGACGGAGACTGCCCCCGCCTCTCACCATGCTCGGACACCACGTCGACTGGTCGCCGACGGTGAAATACCTAGGCGTGACCATAGACCGTCGTCTCACGATGGCCCCACACGTGAAGAACGTTGTTGGCCAAGCGCGAACCGCTCGAGCTCTCTTGCGTCCTGTCCTGGCGTCCCGACTTCCCCTCCGTGCGAAGCTGGCCGTCTACAAGGCATACATCTGCACCCGCCTCACCTATGCCTCCCCAGCGTGGTATGCGCTGACTGCGGAGACTCTCCGCAAACGGCTGCGTGCGCAGCAGTCGCTCGCCCTACGCGCCGTTGTAGACGCCCCTCGCTACGTGAGGAACGACGTCATCTCCAGGGACCTTCGCATGGAGAGCCTCGACGACTTCGTCGGTCGCCTGAGCGCCAACATGTTTGCCCGCGCTGACGGGTCATCCTTCCGCCACCTGCGGGAGCTGGCGCCCTACCATCGGCGCCCACCGGACCGACCACTGCCGCGGGACCTGATCCCCGCAGCAACCACACCGGACTGACTCCAGCTCGCTCACGTGGGCTGACGGGCGCTTGTCGGGAGCCTCCCCCGGCAAGCTCGACCTCGCCAACGTAAGCGAAGTCCCCACCGAACAAGCCGCCGCTGGCTCGTAGACCGCTCACCGGACGTTCCCCTCTTGGGAATACTGCCGGTGGGGTCAGGTTTCGCTAGCGGCGTGAAGCACACCCGGACAAGACGTCCGGACATGACTTCAGTGGCAACGACCACAACCCCGTGACCCGCCTGCAGTTGCAGGCGGCGGCTGACACCACTGTAACAGCACACCACCTGTAGCAGTTTCTCCCCGGTTCCCCTAGGGGAATCGTGAGAAGACCCATCGAAAAAAAAAAATTCCTCGTCGCGCGTCGTTCGATTACTTGGATTAGTGTCTTTTACTCTCGGGGCTCTCTTACTTTCGGCAGGGCTGGATATTCTTAGTCCTGTGTGTATTTTATAAACAAATTGCAGGGACAGACACTTGAAACAGCTGGAATCGACCTCCGAACATGTTGTTTTTCACATGGTCAGTTAAACGTGGCATGTTCATGAGTGAGCGGTAAAAATAATTTACATGTTCTATGTGAAGGTGGTAAAACAGTTAATGTTATGTATAAATAAATTCTCTAAAGATATATATATATATATACATTTAAAAGTTATTAATATTATTTACTTTTGGCTTAAATGTCATGCTAATTAAATTTCAACATTTACGCGAACGAAGTCGCGGGCACAGCTAGTACATAATAAAAGCATTTGGGTGACTCAACATCGGTCTCTGTGGAGAACCTTGAGGGAGTCCTATGCCCAGCAGTGAGCGTCTCTAGGCTGACATGATGATCATTAAATCAGTGTTTTTTTTTTAAATGAGCTTTTAACTAAAATGTAATTCTTAGAACTTTTTTCATAATGTAATCCTTTTTAGACCTTGATTTTGAGATATTGATATATTTTGAACCACATTGTTCTTATGAAGTCGGTTAACAAAGGCTATTGACAAAATTAGTTTACTTGTTAATCGGATATAACTGAACTTAGCACACAACCATTATCTTCAAGCATCACCTTAACTGATGTTATAGAATAGTTTCGGAAAGCCATTGAAGCAAAATAGTTTACCTGTTGTTTGGATATAACGGTACTGTTGCTTCGACGCAAAGCACTATAAATTTATTGTCACAAGAAAATCTGAAACAGAAACACAATATTTTCAAAATAATAAAGTTAAGGCAATAAAACTTCCTAATATTATTTCGCACGAAGTTTTAATAAATTAAATAAAACTAAGTATTTAGACTATTTTATTCTAATCGCCAATAATCGGAATCACCACCCACTTCTTTGTTTTTTTTTTCGTGTTAGTTTCAGGATTAATCTGGTATCGGACTTTTCAAACTAAGTACCCAAAGGCCTCCAACTTGGCTTCACGATGCTTGTCCTGAGACAAGAACCGGTACCACAAGTTTAACGCGCCCTCCAAAGCCATCATATCATCAATACCATGATAACTGAAGCTTCAGGGATATAAATCTATGATAAACTGCTAAAAGATTTTCTTTCAAAGAGATATAAATGAGAAAAGCGCTTGAAAGTTTACTTACAATTCTTCGTCTAGTAGTCTTTGGCTATCTAGCGAAGACCCTGCTCCGTAGTCGCTGTGAGACTCGCTTCTCCATTCTTTACAGTCGTCGTAAGTTTCTCCGTATCTATTAGCTCCATGCCAAATTATTTTATCGGGCCTATAAAAGAAAGTAAATATTTGAGAATTTCTTTTACTTCAATTTCAGTCATTACATACGTAACCTAGCGCGCTATTTAATGCCCGTGTAACCTTTTGATAACAATATTTTAATTTTAATTTAATCGTACACAATACTGTCACCAGAGCTATGTATTAAAATTTGTACTAATAATATTTTTGCGTTTGAAATTTGAATTCAATTGAAATCTTATTGCTAATAATAAAAAATAATATTATTCATACTCACCATTGAGAGTCAAGTAAAACATTTCTATAATTAAAACTATAGATAGAACTGTAGCCTCGTATTGACTGCGTATTAAAAGCAATCGGTGCGCCACTACCGCTAAACATACTGTCCCATGACTTGAACAGCGTGTAACCATAAGTATTTACAACAGGCAGATGCCAATGATCTCGGGGCACCAAGTACCTTAGATATAATAACCTGAAATGCAAATAAGATTAACATAAAGTAAGGCATTTGTATGTACATAGAAAAAAAAACATCTGGAAAAATACTGCATTTTCTTTTTACTATGAATTTTAGCCTTTATTTTACCGCAAATGATTACAATAGTGAACAATTCTTCCTTAGTTGGTGACTACGTGATAAAATTAATGCAGTATGTAAAAAGCTTTCTAGTTTCAGTAGTTCAGGCTTCACTGCTATATGTCGGTCAGAGCAAATACCTATGTATTTGTACAAATGGAATGATGGTGATGATTGTAAACATACTTAAGAAACAATCTTATGAAATATACGCATAATTTTATTCAGTGATTCTGTCATTAACCGAAAAATTATGAAATATAATTATTTACCTTGTTGCCCTGAAAGCTTTGTAGAACCCTGTATGGTTATATTGAACAGACTGTTTGTGACATTTGTAGTCGGCGCCTTCGGCATATCCGCTTATGTTGCCTGTGTGCGGTTCATTGAGGGCGATCAACCGGATCTAAAACCAAACATGATTTTATTGTTCAGCTTGGCGTGTAATGCGGTCACCATGGTTTATAAAAATTCTTCAGTTCATTATGTAAGCTATTTCTATGATAGGAAAAGGAGTTGGACTGTGATTAGGAAGGCCTATGGCCACTAGCGCCCTTACATCAAACAAAACGTAACAGTACGGACATTTAATTTATCACAATTTTCGTGAGAGTATTTCTTCGCTAGTCGAAACGGAGTATAGTTTTATTTTTATGTGAGATAGGAGCCAAAAACCAGACAATTTGCCTGATGGTAAGGATTTTACCACCGCCCGGACACTTGCAACATTAGAGGAGTCACAAAGTACGTTTCGGACCTGAATCGGAAAAAAAATTGGCGCGCGATAATCGATAATAGGTCAGGGTTTTCGTTTTTTATTATTTTTTTAGGGTGCATAGGGTTCCCACCAAGAACTTAGGGTCCCAAGCCAAATTCACCTGCAAGAGGTGCACCTGCCGATCAACGGACGAGGCTCTGGCGAACAAAATATCCCGATAAGCGGCAATAGGCTCGCCACCTATTACGAGGGATCAAAACACTGGCGAAAAGTGGGCGTTTAATATGCCCCTGCCTACCCCTTCGGGGAAACAGGCGTGAGTCTATGTATGTTTGTATTTAATTTTACTGGTTTAGTTAAGGATAGTTTAGTTACATAAGTAGTTTTATTCTGTTGTATATATGTTATTTGTAACACTATTATGTATGTTTAAAATATTACACAATAAAAAAATACATATCCAAAATTATATTTGACAAAATCAGTACTTACATGTTTTCTCTGTGGTCTTGTAGGTGATGGTTTCGTAGTAGGAGGTGGTTTTCGGGTAGTATGAGGTGGTTTTCGCGTAGTAGGTTTTTGAGTAGTGGTTGCCTTAGGAGTGGTTGTCGGTTTTTCAGTAGTGGTTGCTTTTTGAGTAGTTGAAAGTTTTTCCGTAGTCGTTGGTGACGGAGCAATGACTATTCTTTCACTTGTTGGTGTATTTGTCAGTACTTCATTCTCTGTAGGAGCTGACGATAAGTCTGTGAATGGACTCATCTGTAGGACAAATAATATTTTACAAATTCAAAACATAATTTTATAATCACGTTTTTATAGGCTGTTCATGTTTTATGCTACGACTAGGATGAAATGTGGATGTAATATTACACCTCTGCCTACCCCCTCGTTATATTATTATTTATTTTGTTTATTAATGTGAAAAAGTCTTAAATTATTTTCGAATAATATAATGATAATTACTTAAAACTACAATTAAATTAAAATATTAAAATACAATACAAATAAATGTATATATTCAAAGGGCGTTATGAAAGTCATTATATCGCCGTCTGTTGAGAACGTGCTCAGAAGACAGGCAGCATTACCACGCTGTATGGCAATGCAATTTTTTTTGTGCTAGATACATGCCAGCCTTTAGGTCACGCGAGGCGTCAACCAGCCTCTTCGCAAGCTCTCTATAAAGATATCTAGCACTTGGACCCCATGACCCCAAAGTTTCGACTCCAAAGGGCTCAAATACATAATCTTCTACGTGATTTAGTGTACCTTACTGTGGCATAGCAACACCTGCAGAATTCGCTGTGATAGAAAGATGAGATGGCGCGAGAGTATTGACATACGTTACATCCCACACCAAAGGTCTACCCAACTTCCAAGGCAGTAAAGATATTCCATCAGATTTTTTGCCATCGTTGCGTGCCAAACCCCACGGGTCAAGTTGGGCTGGAACGCAAGCGGTGATTAGAGCCCGACGGAGAACGTCATTAAGGTTGCTGTGTCATGAAATACGACCTGTGCTCACGACGTGCTTTGGTGACCAAGGCTGTCGACAGCCTCCCTACAGTGACAACGATGTGGAGCGACACATGGCGCACTCATTGCTACCGATAAGAAACCTTGAGACTCATTTAAGTGTATATTTATAATAAAGATAAATAAATATATGTATTTCTTCTTCTTCGCCAGAATACTAAAGATTAAAAAATTAAAAAAATGCCTTAAATATGAGCCAACGATATAATATGTACAGTACTCCCAAATTAATAATGCGCATGCAGATCTTCGTTAATTGTCGTATTCCCGGAAACACCCGAATCATTAAATTTTAAGAGCCCTAAACAATGCACTTGCATTTTGCACCTTGTTCGAAAGAAATAGGAGTGAATATTATGTGTACGCAATCGAAAACAATTCGGGCGGTCGGCGGCAGTCGCCGGTCCGTCAAAGGTCCGTCAGTCGTCTTTATATAATGGTGGTGACTGCACGTGTTCTCTCTGTGTGGAATTATATAGAGCTGCTTTTACACACCCTTCTTGGTTTTGTTTTCAAAGGTGAATTTAATTATGTTATTCAAATTTAAATAGTTTATTTTGTAAAATAGGTAAATATACTAACATTTTTCACGGCTTGTTAATATTAAAAAATTAAATATACCTACTTTAAATACATATTAAGTACTAGAAAAAACATTTTAAAAAGATACACACAATAAACAAATAGATATAGCAATAAATAATATTATTAAGTATATTAGTACATAATGCAATAATACAACAAATAAATAAAAATATGTCTAACTCTGCCCATACCATTTTCTTTCAGACGTATTCTTCCGGAATGGATAAATTTAAACGTGGAAAGTCACTTAAGTCACAAGCACGGCAAATGGTATTTAATGTGTACCTTTATTTCTTAAATGAAGCCAATGTTTTCAAAAAAGACCATGTTGGTTATTTAAAAAAAAATCCGAACCGTGTTACAAAAGCTACAGGAATTTCACGACGAACTTTGACTAATATTTTAAACGAAAAAAACAGAATCAATCAATGAAATTTTCCACACCGAAAAAAGGAAAACCTAAAAGTAGATTTCGGCTGGGACTTGATGATTTCGACTACTGTGTTATTCGTAATATGATATACAATTTTCACTTGACGCTCAAAGAACTCCCAACTGTAAATAGTTTGAGAAAAAAGTTGATCGAAGCTATTAATTTCAAAGGCTGTGCAGAGACTTTAAGGCTGATCTTGAAAGAAAAGGGGTTTAGGTTTCTGAAAACTGATAATAACAGACGGTTGCTTATGGAAAATTATGATATACGTTTAAAAAGGATCAAATATCTTAGAGAAATACAACAGCTGAGGAATTCTGGTAGAAATATAGTGTTTATGGACAAATCATACGTGCATACATCACATACTAAGGGTAAAACTTGGCAAGATAGCAGCAAAAAAGGTATCAAACAACCCATTTCCAAAGGAGAGAGAATAATTATTGTACACGCAGGCAATGAAAAAGGCTTCGTCCCAGGGGCTCTAATGTTACATAAATGTGTCGATTCAGAAGGTGATTATCATAAAGAAATAAACGCGGAACGTTATCAAGCTTGGTTACGCAATCAATTGTTTCCTAACTTGCCTCCTAATAGTGTGTTGGTAATTGACAACGCCCCATATCATAATAAGCTGTCTGTGAAACCACCAAACTCAAACACACCTAAACCACAAATGATAGCTTGGTTACAACAACACAACATTCCGCATGACCTAAAGAAACTGAAACCCGATTTGTATGAAATTATAAAAAGACATAAAGAAAAATACACAGAATTTGTCATTGACCGTATAATGGAGGAACGTGGGCATTAAATTATACGATTGCCACCATATCATCCCGATTTTAACCCCATTGAAAATATTTGGTCCCAAATAAAGCAACACGTAGCCAAAAAAAATATTGCAATGACTGTCACGTCAGTTAAAGATGCTATATTAGAAAAAATCTATAATATAGGACCAGAAGAATGGAAAAAAGTTTGTGATCATGCTGTTAAATGCGAAAATGAATATAGAAAATTTGACCCAAGAATCGATAGTTTTTCTGATGAAATGATTATTTACACAGGTGATAGCAGTGAGGAAAGTGTCAATGAACAAGAGCATAATGAAAGTTCTGATGAATCTACGATGTCAGGAATAGAGATCCTCCCTGATTCTGATTTTTTTTTTTGTAATTGTAATATTATTCTGGAATGATCACTGCTGTAAATACTTATGAACTGAGATGTTATCATTAGATTTCTAAGATTTTAATGTAACCTGTGTTTGAAAACCATTTTTCTTCTTCTAATATAAACCTTGTATTACTTAAACCTTCTTTTCTTCTATCATTACACCAGCTACAGTAAGACACTTAAAAAGTATTATAATCGAAGTAAATCAATTCAACAAAATTGTAGCATATTCGCTATCGTGTGGTTTTCTTCACTATTTACTTATATGGAACTATCGAATCAAATTTCTTTACTGATAAATCAATATTTATTTGTTTTAGCCCAAAAACATAATTTTACTAAATTATGCACTTAACAACTCTATATACATATCGTCTTCCGACGCTCGGGGAATACGACCGTTGCCGAACAGTGACGAAGATTTCTATGCGCATTATCATTTTGGGAGACCTGTAACTTGCTTGATCTTTAAGAAAACAATATTTACCTGAACATGGTTCCACTGAGTTTGCTCGACTTTTATTAGTAATAACCTCTCCCGTACTACAAATACTAAAGTTCCGATTGCCATTGAATGAGATTTCTGTAAAAAAGGTCAAAAATTTGTTATATCTGATGCTATTAACATCAAAATAATCAATTTTCACGCGTTATTCCGGTACTAGACTCCACTTGCTTATATTTCAAAGAATTGTAGCTGCGCATGCGCCGTGCGTGTCGACCCAAGACTCTCAGCATATCAATCTATTGTTCTCCCCGCTGAGCTGTTACTGTTCGTCGTCAAATATTTGCCCACACTCTTTATAAGAATGTCACAAGTGGAAACTTCCATAATAAAATAAATTAAACCTCCGATAGGAGCAGCGATAGTCGAGTAGAGAGACCGACAGACTGCTATGCAGAGGGTCTCGGGTTCGAATCCACGGCACGCACCAATTTTTCGAAGTTAAGTGCGTACTAAATTGTTAATTAGCGCTTGTTTATCAGTGAAGGAAAACACCGTGAGGCAATCTACATGTCGGAGAGTTCTCCATAATGTTCTCGAAAGACATGTGAAGTCAGCCAACCTGCACTTGGCCAGCGTGGTGGACTATGGCGTTGCCCTTCTTATAGTGAGAAGAGGCCCATACCCAGGAGTGGGACGGTATAACGGGCTGATGATGATGGATTTGACTACTTTACGCATTATTGAGTCCACAATACATAATAAACTTATGTTAGATACTACGCTTCTCAAAATGCATCCCATTGTTAGAATCAAGAAGAACATTTTCATTGCAACAATTTCTAAAATATGATCACATTGCATCATAAAATTCTATCTGTAGTACATGAATTGTAAAGTTAGAAAACGTAAGATTACCTACAAGAACAATTAATAATGAGTATCTTACCTTGTAAAGTCCTCTCAGAGTGGCATACACAAATGTATGTACGGGATAAAAGTCGTCCTCATTATCTGGATCCACTGAGACAGAAAAATATTTCAATGATATCTTGAAATATTACATCATTGTTTTCTTCCAGAAAATATACATTTTAAATAAATGTGTGATCTATATCTACTGTATTAAATACAATATGCAGTATTAAAATAAATTTAAGAAATAAAAATCTATATTTAGTTACGAAATATGCTATATTCACCTGTGCCCATGGAGCTAAAATCCTTGAAATAAGATTCACCCTTGTCTCCCTTTGCACCAGTTATAGACAATCCAGGTGACCCGGTTTCTCCCTTGGCCCCTGGATATCCTGCTGCTCCCTTAGGTCCTTCAGGACCAGGTGGCCCTTGAGGTCCTTTGGGTCCAGAAACGCCTCGAGGACCACGAATTCCTGGCGGTCCAACATCGCCTTTAATACCTATGTCACCTTTTTCACCTTTAAGCTGTAAGTGTATCAATATTATAAAATCCAACATTCTATTTCCGAGTTGGTTTATCATGACTGTCGTAAAGCATACATATTGATATACATATGATTAATTATATATTCATTATTTGTATATCACTAACTTAAAAAAATTGCTCACACAGTACATCAAGTTTTGAAAGCCACGGTAGTTGCGGGATAGCCAGTGACTGTTTTTAACCAAGCATCGAGTTCGTCCTCTCACGGTCTAATTGAACCGTCAGTAAAACAAAATCATTGATATTCTTACAAAATAATGTAATAAATACTTACAGCTTTCAACTCTACAAGGGTAGCACTTTCGCCTTTCTGTCCCTTTTCACCATTTGTCCCATTGAATCCTGGCAAACCTATAGAACCCTAGAACAGTAATATCAATACAGACAATATAAAAACTACATTGTTGCTTACTGTAAAATGTTTGCTTATATGCTTACCATAGGTCCGGGCTCTCCACGATTTCCTTTGTCGCCCTGTGGACCAATTTTTCCCATATCGCCTTGATTGCCCTTTTCTCCTCTGGGACCAGGTTTTCCTTCTATACCAGGTAGGCCCTTATCCCCTTTGTCACCCTAAGAATAGAAATTTGGTCATCATTTATGCAATTTCACTATAGTTAATAAATATTAGTATTTTGTTTTTTATTTGAAAGCTGATTTATTTTCCAACTAACAAGTTTGTTCCTAAACAGAATGAGATTTATAATTTCTACCTTCAGTAAAGCTAATTTTGATTCAGGCACTGTGCCGGCTGGTCCCCTTTCGCCTCTTTCTCCTTTACTACCAGCAGGACCTTGAGGCCCCATATCTCCCTTTTTGCCGGGCTCACCCATCTTTCCAGTTGAACCATCTTTGCCATCCTTTCCTGGTGGGCCTTGTGCACCCTGAGGCCCCGGAACACCCATAGCACCCTAAAAATAAGCACTAATCTTATGAGTAAACTGTTGTTTCGATAAATGTAGGCTGTTCGTTAGTTTGTAAACATAATTGGCCCGTTGATTTTGACTGAAAAATCACTGCAACATTATGTATGAACAAAATAACGAACATCACGTGTATTATATATTTTGTCCAGTTTGATTAAAAATATGTGTAATCAAATATTTCAGATTTATTATATATTTGAAAATGTTACTTAATCGTCATTAAGGCAATATTTTTCAAGTCAGTGATATTTTTTACGAGCTTCGTGAAAATAATTCCATTTAATAAATCTACATTTAACAATATTACCTGTATTATAACTAACAATATTACCTGTATTATATAACTGCACTGGGGTTATGAAACAATGCATGTCTTTTAATTTTAATAACATATTATGGGGTAATTAAATACCTGTTGACCTGTTTCACCCTTATCTCCTTTGTGCCCTCTTAGCTTTTCAATTACGCGTTCCTCTGAAAATTGTTTTGGTAATTTATTTGCTTGTCAAAATTAATTATAAGCATATAAATGGTCAGAACGAAACCTGAACGTTTTAAAAATCTACGTATCTTATCAGAAAATATATGTAGGAATACAATCAATATATACTCGTACAATTTATATTGCGTAGATATTAGTGATAGCATTTTCACCAATGTCTTTTGGTAGCAATGAAAAAATAAAGGTATTGTGACACTTGTGTTTATTTTGAAGAAACGTATGTTAAACTACCTTTGTCAGTATTCTTGTTTACAATTTTTGTTGTATTGTTTTGTATGTAGTTTAAAAATAAAAAAACGAATTTATTTGCCAGAGATTAATATGTTATGTATAGTTAGTAAAGAAAAACCTAAACTGAAACATACACAAGTCTAACAGCAATACAAAGTCAATAGAGCTGACAATTGCAAAAAAGGTTTAGGGATTCAATCTACTAACATTATTAGATTTACATGACCAGAATACGTTTTTATTATTTAAATTTATTCAGGCTTTTTGTGTCTTGAACTAAAATAGAGTGATCTAAATAAATAAAGAGTAAAATAATGTAAAGAGGTTCTTCTGTGTTTGAAATTAGATGTCTTACTTTCTGTTGGAGTTATCTCTTCGTATAGGATCGATATTATAGATGCTGGCAGCCCTGCTATCCCTGGACTGCCTTTGTCACCTGTTGGATAAATTTAATATATATATATATTTATATATATTAAATAATATATAATACCGTTAAACTTAATATATTATATGGAGAGGGCTCTAAACTAAAAGATATTTGATTTGAAATAATTATTTCAGAGAACATCTTGAGAGAGTTTAATTAAGTTTACATAAACTTCTTATCTAATTTTCTTGTATAACACGTCATCTTATTTTTCAGAATTTCACAATTATGCAAACATAATGTCTTTAATCAGTATAATATATTTATTTTTTGCATTACTATCTGACTCACAGACAACGCACAACCGAAACTACTTGGCGCTAGCTGAAGTTTGGCATGTATATCGTACAGTTTTATTAAACCGGATCTTACTCGCAATACTTAAAAATCCCATAAAAACAATACTTGTCAAAAATACCAAGTCTCGCGACCGTAAAAAGTTGTGAGATCCATGTAATAGCAAGTAATTAAAAATCTTTAATGCTTTAAATAAATAGATTGACTCGGCCATCGCATGAAAACACAATATATCTGATAAGTAATAGATATATAAATTGGATTGTTTTATTTTCCAAATCAATATATTTTTATTGTTTTTATGGGATATCATTTCTTTTTGTAGATAGTCTTACTTTTGTCCCTTCCGGTACCTTCTACTTCTTGTACACGGACAACGAATTTCCTTATTAAAGCTCTAACTGCAAATATATAATTTTGTAATCTTTTATATTTATATGGGATTTCAAAGTTATTTATGCAGTTGATGTATCTGGAAAACTGGACAGAAATTGAAAAATATTTGAATTTTTCCTTGAACTAGGTACTATTAATTTTTCCTATACTAAACACTAATCGTATTCTAAGCTTGTAGCTCAGACTTTTGATGATCGATCAGTGAGTGACAAAATTAAGTATTTTAACTCGTTATAATTCTTAAAATGGTTCAAATTGAATGAAATTTGAAATACACCATGTTTATACAATGCCTGCATGGTTACAAAATCTTGGTTGGTAAAATCAGGTTTCTTTTTTATCCACAACGAAGTTATAGGGGGTCGAAAATGGCCTGAATTGCTTCGAGAAAAGGATGGTACGGCCGTGCTGCTTTTTTGCTCGAATTGGTGGGGGCACTGCCGTGTCCCCAGACTATAAAAAGCTTTAAATGGTATGGTTTTACGATATTTCTGTCATAAAATTCTCAGCGTGCTTATTATATAAAAATAAAAGTGCTTTTAATATTCCATATGGTACTTATAATGGTCGGCACCTAATTGATGAATTGAATATAATTATCAAAATGTTATATTATGTATTTTGCCCACGTTTTTTTATTTTAATCGCAGGTCATAATTAAGTTATTCAATTGAAAAAAAATAATAACTGATGAAATTGCAAGCACATTATTACAAGTATAAACATATAACTTGTCGAAACTTTTAATAAAAAAGCGAAAGTTTAAAATCGATTATGTCATGTATGTTACTTGGGGAGAGTATAGGCGCACTAAAACCGACAGGGATTTACCAAAATGTCTCACGGTATCGGAAAAAACGATTAAATTAAAATAAAATCTGTGAGTAAAGCTGTGATGTCCCATGTAGCATTAGCCGTAGCCTAGTGGGAATACCAACAAGCTGTTACGTAGTCTTGGGCTCAAACCTATATATTAGCTTTTCCGCAGAGCGACTGCTAGTCTGACCTCCGCAACCCGAAGGATAGCTATATTCCATAGTTTAGACTAGTATCAGCTTATTCATAGGTGCAGACTCCCTGTAACGAATGTCAAAGATCTTTATGACACCGACGGCTTAACGTGCACGGGGCAAGTGATCATTTACAATTCAATACGCCCATAACTCCAAAAAGTCATCGGGCGCGCCGTCGATTCGAACCCGATACCCTCTGCACACCAGTCTGTTGGTATCTCTACTAGGCTATCGCTGCCTTCAGGCCTCTATTATAGGTATAATGTATAAACGTATGAGTTACAAAATATTACCTTTTTCACCCCTGTGACCAGGCGGTCCATCTTCGCCTGGGTCTCCTTGAAATCCAAGTTCTCCTCTATCACCTGTTTCTCCTTTCACGCCTTTTTCACCCTTCTGACCCTAAAGTAAATACAATTTAGTATTACGAAGAATTTTTGTGAAGAATATAATTTGTAAACAAACGTTGTTTAACTTTACCGATCTATAACGTACGACAAGATGAGTCTTATATGTATATATGTATTATACGTCCGCTTTCAATAATGAAATAATGAGTTATTTGTAGATGCTTACCTTTTTACCTGGATCGCCTTTGTTACCGGTTTTACCAGTTTCGCCTTGAGGTCCAGGGGTACCAGGTGGACCTTGAGGGCCTCTATCACCTTTTTCCTATTGAACATCGAAAATTCATTAAAATTCATTTTTATCTTGTAATTTACTTAATTATTTTTTTAAGCTAAGGGCATCGATTGAGCAAAGTCAATACGGAAACTAACTTGCTAATGAAGTGTCTATATAAGTTAGCCGCGGTTTGCTACACGCTACATTTTACTAAATTTTGTTTACTTAGTAAAAAGTTTCGATTTAATGGAAAATTTACCTTCCTATTTCACATCTCAAGGTAAATTTTTGATGGTAGGTACAACATGTATTTATGAGTGTTTTATGAGAACTAACAAAATTATCTGCTATAATATATCATTTTAATAAAATATATGGTATCAAACTTACCAATACAATCTCACCCGCTTTTCCTGGAGGCCCCGGATCACCCTGAGTACCTGGTCTTCCTCGTGGTCCCATTGGACCCATGGGACCAACAGGTCCCTGTTCTCCTGTTTTACCAGGATCACCTGGCACTCCTTTTAATCCTTGTGGTCCAGGTTCACCCTACATAAGACAGATAACCAGCCAGATTATGCTTTTATAATGTGAAAATAATCAGAGACAGAAGACCAAGAATTGTCGACTAAAATTATATCCCATAAAAACAATACTTGTCAAAAATACCAAGTCTCGCGACTGTAAAAAGTTGTGAGATCCATGTAATACCAAGTCGGTTAATTAAAAATCTTGAAAGTTTTAAATAAAAATATTGACTCGGCCATTGCATGAAAACACTATAATATATCTCATAAGTAATACATATATTATATAAATTAGATTGTTTTATGCGATTACCAAGTCAATATTTTTATTTAAAACTTTCAAGATTTTTAATTAACCGACTTGGTATTACATGGATCTCACAACTTTTTACGGTCGCGAGACTTGGTATTTTTGACAAGTATTGTTTTTATGGGATCTCATTTCTTTTTGTAGATAGTCCTACTTTTGTCCTTTCCGGTACCTTGTACTTCTTGTACACCAACAACGAATTTTCTTAATTAGAGCTCTAACTGCAAATGTAATTTTGTAATCCTATATATTTATATAGGATTACAAAGTTATTTATGCAGTTGATGTATGTCGAAAACTGGACAGTAATTGATTAATGTTTTAGTTTTTCCTTTATTCATATACTAAACACTAATTGTAGTCTAAATTTAAAGCTTCTATGTCTGCTAGAAGTGCCTTAGACTTTTGTTGATCGGTCAGTGAGTGACAAAATTAAGAATTTTGGCTCGTTATAATTCTTAAACTACTGGTTCAAATTGAATGAAATTTAAAATACACCATGTTTATACTATACTTGCATATTTATAAAAAAATCAAGCTTCTAGTTTTATCCACAACGAAGTTACAGGGGGTCAAAAATGGCCTGAATTGCTTCGAGAAAAGGATGGTACGTCCGTGCTGCTTTTTTGCTCGACTTGGTGGGGGGCACTGTCGTGCCCCCAGATTATGCATAATAATATAAATAAATGTTTCTTTGTCAGAATTTCGTATTTTATGAGCTGAAATACCATTTATACCTCTGTGCAACAACTGAATGTAAAAGGAACGTGGCAGCAACGCACTGCATGCCAACCTTTATGTAACCCCTAAATAAAAGCCTAATTTATAAGTTTAGTATTCTGTTAGTTTATTTTTCAGGAAAATAAAATAATTTATCGTAACAGCCCATTCCAACGATACATATAGATCCATAAAAACAGTGAATGAAATACCTTCAAAAGAAGGCACTCACCCTTTTCCCTTCACCTGGCATTCCTGGAGGCCCTTGTTCACCAGGGGAGCCCGGATTACCATCCATGCCTGGTTTTCCTACCGGTCCCTCAGGGCCTCTTGGGCCAACTGGTCCCTTTTCTCCCATCTTACCTGGATCACCTGGTGGTCCTTTTAAACCTGGTGATCCAGGTTCACCCTGTAAGGTGTAAGAATATTAATATTTATACTACATCAAAACTGTTTGTAATGTTGGAAGAAACTCGATATATCAATAAGAAAATTGTGTTCATTACAGCAAGTAAATGAAAGGATAGTAAAATTGTTGGAGACCAAATTCTTTTATGAAATTACTGCTGTAATGAAATATGACAAACTTGTTTTAAATTATATTATTTTCTTTTCTTTTAAAAAGACAACTGCCGCATTAGGGATAAATCCTGTGTCGCGGAGGACTTTTACAAACATTAACTCAACGAACACAAAGGACACCCAGACTCGAAACAACTTGTGGATCACTCCCACACGAGATAACACGTCTCGTGTGGGAATCGAATTCACGACACGCGGCGCAGTACCAAGCGATGAGGTGACCGCCTGGCACTACGCTATCCGTGCAGTCAAAAAAGTCAAATGAGCTCTATCAGAAATAACAATAGAAAATATGTAATAATTTCAAGCAGGGTCTTACCACAACGCCTTTTCCAGGTTCTCCTTGAGGTCCCTGTGGACCTGGCAGGCCAGGATTGCCATCACGTCCTGGTTTTCCTGACGGTCCGGCTGGACCACTTGGGCCTATGGGTCCCGTTTCCCCCGTTTTACCAGTGTCACCTTGTGGTCCTTTTAAGCCTGGTCGTCCATCTAAGCCCTGCATAAGAATATCATTTTTAGGGTTCCGTACCTAAAAGGTAAAAAACGGGACCCTATTACTAAGCCTCCGCTGTCTGTCTGTCTGTCTGTCTGTCACCAGGCTGTATCTCATAAACCGTGATAACTAGAAAGCTGAAATTTTCACAAATTATGTATTTCGGTTGCCGCTATAGCAACAAATACTAAAAATTAAAAAAAATAAGGGGGGTCCCATACAAAAAACGTATTCTTTTTCGTATTTTTTTGCTCAAAATTACTAACTGTAGGTAACAGGTAGACGTTTTAAATTTTCACAGAATATGTAGTTGTATATTACCTTTCAAAATAAATAATTGGATAAAAGTAAAGTAAATAATAAAGGGGGGCTCCCATACGACAAACGTAATTTTTAAGCAATTTGTTACTCGATTTTAATAAACAGGTAGAAAATTAAAAAGTATTTAAGTTTACATACAACGAACGTGATTTTCTTTTATAGATGATGGCACGGAACCCTTCGTGCGCGAGTCCGACTCGCAGTTGCCCAATTTTTTTATTATATAATAGGCCTCGTGGTAAGCAATTACCGCCGCCCATGGACACAAGCAACACCACAGGAGACACAAGTGCGTTGCCGCCCTTTGGGGTTAGGAAAAGGGATAGGATGAGGAGTGGGATCAGGGAGAAGGAATAGGGGATAGGACAAAAAAAATAATACTTAAGTAATGGATAGTACGATAACTTCTTCAAAATAATACTGGAAGGCAAAATAGAAGGTAGAAGGAGAAGAGGACGGCCTCGACGTACCTATGTGACACAGCTGAAAGAAAACGTTGGAGTCAGGTATCAAGAGGTCAAAGGCAGAAAACCGAAGCCAATGGCAATAGCTCCACCGACAAGAGGTACCTTGCTCTTAAATGTAAGAAATGAAATGAATGTGATTGCGTTAGCATAATACATTGGATGTCGGCAATTTTTTTGGATTACTTTTTTTAAACGATATTGCTGAAATAGGCACATAGAAATGTTGTAAGTATAATATTATGATCATTATTATATAGAGATCTGCCGAAGTGACTAGTCGACGCCTCGCGTGACCAAAACGGTCTTTGCCCACATACACGACTCGCCTCACACCCAACCAAAAGAATATCATTCAAATATGTAATATAATATTCAAATATAATATTATTTACACTGGCACATAAATTCGCAGACAGCTTGGCAATGCTGCCAGTCTTTTGGGCACACTCCGTAATGACGGCGATGTGGAAGACATGTATGACGCCCGAACTTTAAAAAAATATTTTATTTTTAATTCTATTGCATATATTATTTTTATGTTAAAAGTTAAGTGTAAGGCAAGTACTCCGCTCCCATGGCTCATAGTGTGAAGTTATAATATATGGCCTTCCTCGATAGATGGGCTTTTGACACTGCAAGAATTTTTCAAATCTGACCACTAGTTCCTCAGTTTAAGACAAAGAAACTCAAATAAATGTCGGCGGTCCAGTCGTGTACCAGGTGACTGGAACAATGCCGTTATTGTGCCACTGTACAAGGGCAAGCAAGGGCAAGGGTAGCAGGAATGCAAAAATTATCGCGGTTTAAGCCTCCTGAGTGTTCTTGGCTAATTGTTTGCAAAGATACTGATTGAAAGAGTGACCTCTGAAACGGACAGCAAAATTTGGAATGTGCAAGCGGGATTCAGAAAGGGAATGGGATGTACGGATCAGGTCTTTTCCTTAAGGTGCATTGCAGAGAAAGTCTTAAAGTAAACACCAGAAGATTTTCTGCGCCTATATTGACCTGGAAAAGGCTTACGATCGAGTGGTGAGGGATGAAATTTTGTCAACACTTTCTGTGTATGGAGTGAGCAGCAGTCTGATACGGGCACTCGAATTATATAGGGATTCAAATGCCTGTGTCAGAATAAACGGGGCCTACGGACTGGTTTAATATTGATCGTGGTGTTAGACGCCTGTATTTGTGTAGCATCTCCCTTCAATCTGTTCATGGCCAGTTGTTAAGCCGATTTGAAAGAGTCTGAACGTGGATTAAGAATGGGTGAGTCAGTGTTTAAGACCTTGCTAAACGCTGACGATCAGGTTTTATTTGCATCGTCCGCGTTAAATTTGCAGTAGATGGTCACCATGATGAATAAGGCGTACAAGATTCTTCTTGTTAACATTCACTTTCATACCTTTCTAGGTATGAAAGTGAATGTTAACAAAACTGAATCATGGTCATGGAGAGGGACGATAGTGTTACTGAATGTGACGTAATGATAGGAGATGAAAAAGTGGAGCAAATGATTGATTTTGTCTATTTAGGGTCTTTGTCTACGAGAGATGGAAAATGTGAGGGAGATATTAAAAGGAGAGTGAAAGCAGGAAAAAGAGTGAATGGCGACTTACAGTCCATCATCAGCAATTTTATATTGGTATTATCCCAAGGCAAGCTTGTTTTGGCGCCAATATTGATGTATGGTAGCGAATCATGTGTACGGCAGAAGAAGCATGAAAGTAGGATTAATGCGGTGTAAATGAGAGCTTTGAGAACGTGCGGAGTAAGTATGATAAATAAAGTGCGTAATAGTGTGATACGAGAAAAGTGTGGCTTACAAGAAGATGTAGTGACATAGATTGGAAAAGGAATGTTGCGTTGGTTTGGACATTTGGAACGGATAGGTGAAAGAAGAAATACGAAAGAAGTGTACCATGCGAGAATGAAAGGAAATGTCGGTAGGGGACGCCCTAGGCGGACCTAATCCGACCAAATATGTGACGTACTGAAAAAGGGCAAAATTAAAAGTACCCATAACCGACGCGCATGCATGATGAAGTCAATGAATGTCGAGGAAGCGAAAGAGGTATGTTTGAACCGAAGCATGTGGCATTCCATAGTCTCTGCCTACCCCAATGGGAGACAGGAGTGACGATATAGATAGATAGATTTATGAGATATAATATCACTTACAGGCAATCCAGGTGGCCCCGGTGCACCATCTTTGCCTGGTGGTCCTGGTTCCCCTGGGGCTCCTCTCAATTCTGGTACCTTTTTCAATATTACTGGCAAAGTTTCATCTAAACATTTACATTCCTGTTGAAAAATACAATCAAAGTATATAAGACTGCTACGACAAAACTGAGCCAATTTTTTTTCTAGATCACACACACAACCAATTTGCGAATGCGACGTCTTTTCCAAAAAGTGCCGAATCTCGTGCTCTTAAAAATAATATGCGTGCAAATAGTGATGTCTTGGTTTCAGTATGCTGAGCCACCTTTTACCCAACTGCCCTGGATATACGAGAGATATGCCTTCACAGTGTAATAACTTTGTTTAAGAGTGTCACAGATCGGAAATATATTGATTTGATACAACAGGTTTAGTTGCAGCAACACTATGAAATGGGGTCATGTATTATCATTGTATTAGCTAAGAGTTAAGTAAGTGCAGTTTTACGTCTGAGCATAGCCTTCTATATCTGTGAAGTAGCGGCAACAACTGCCTTTTAATTCGATGAATGAGAATAGGGCGCCCAATTATACCCTCCTTTCCCAATATCATCCTTCACCCGCCTTCCCCTTTCCTGATGCCCCCATACCTTTCTAGCGGTTGGCAATGCTTTAGAAGTTGGAGAGAACACATACATGTCTTTTAATGAAGGTTATCATCACTAGCAATCATCTGCTACAGGCTAGTTATTCTACCAGATGTAATATTAATGCGCTAAAGACCTGCTAGAAATGCTTATAGGATAAATACGTAAGCTAATAAATCCAATTATATATACTATTAAGATAGCATTCACATGCATGTCATTAAGTCATATAATTAATGCTGTTTTTATTCACATGCATGTCATTAAGTCATATAATTAATGCTGTTTTTAAGCCAGAAATTGAAAATTTGTGTTACGTGCTTACTTACATCAGGATCTGTAGATAGTCTTTCAGAAGCAGGGTCTGTATTTATTATCTGTAGGTGAATGTTAAATAGTTTCAAATTAGACTACTTCATGCAGTTTTACATCGGCATATTTTTAGTTTCATAGTTTTTTATATTTTTCACGTATTTTTACTTTTTTTTTTTTTCGTGATTCTTTAGAGTAACATGCATGCTCCGATCATGGTATTTATAACCAAAAACAAACCGTGGTAAATTATTTATAAATTAGTTTGTGCCAGCTGGTTACATAGTATTATTACATGTGGTATTGTAATGTTGTGGTTATTTTTGCTAGCAGTAGAGCCAGTGACCACTTATATAAACAAAATTTCATTTGAGACAGGATAAAAGACCCGTTTTATCATCTCTGGCTAGGCATTATCCAGATAAATCAAAATAAGCAGGCAATTTATTTGATGTTTTATTTGGTAAGGAATATAAATAATAATTATATAAAAAAGAAGTCAGCATTAGTTAGCCAGTGTTTACCAGATAGTGTTCAACACTAGCTCTATATGTTGTCATTACTTTTGGGATGTTCTTCGAATCTTGACGACGCAGGTGTTATATATTCAAATTAAACTACTCGCATTACAAAGGGACTTTTTAAAAATACAGCCCTTATATTTAAACTGAAAGATTTGGATCTACAATTATTTTAACAAGAGGACCCGTCATTATATATGGGAAACTTAAAATATCAACTTATTATTTCGTCATCTGGACACGCCAAGCTTATAATACATGTTCACAAACTTAGTGCAACTTAAGGGCATGTGCTATACGTGCAATTAGATATCATCATCATTGTCCCAGCGTTATCCCGTTTGCATCCAAGACTATGCTTTGGACCGGCGTCCGCTTTCTAGTCTAACTAGACTAAACGGAATATTAGGATTTCTCCAAAGCGACGGCCATCTGATCTGTGCAACTCAAACGGATAGCAATATTCTATGGCTTCGACCAGTGTCACCATATTATGTAGACCAGCCACTGCGACTGTCAAATATCTTTTTGACAGCCGAAAATCTTGTTCGTCTAGCGTGCTCTTCAAGGCATAGCAAGTGATATTTAATGCAATACGTGCAATCAGTATTAAAAATAATATATTTCAGCAATCAAATGTAATAGTTTAGCATCGAAGAAGCTCAAGCTCCTCTGACTGTCATCCTACAAGCTCTTATTTTATCGCTTGTTATTAATAACACATTTTGTCCCTGTGAGTACCTTCTGGAGCTTAGACATGTCTTTATCTTAGTCAACTTTTTACAGTTTTTACTTAATTAGAGTAAGTAGTCACTAGCCTATAGTAGATACTAAGAGAATACAAGCATATCGAAGAAGTCTAGGGTTATTCTTATATATAAATGCGCGTATGCCTTCGACAGCAGGGATAGTAAAAAAAACTTGAAACATTTTCAGGTTATACTTACATCCTTTTTGGTCTCTGGCTTTGATCCATTGCTATTTTTGTCTAGTAATCCAAGCTGTCAAAATTGAAAAGTAGTTTAAATATGGCCACACAAGTAAAATAAAAAAGTAAATTTATGTATTATTTACATTATTTAATTATTACAACATCGCAATAAGCTTTAAGCTCTTTAAAGCCAAATATAGGTGTTAGAATTTTGAAAATATTGACTTTTAGTTTTCTTGTTACTTCAATTTAACGGTTAATAGGTTAAAAAGCAGTGTTAATATAAAATTTGTAAGTAAATAATATTATTGTGTCAACAAGTCATGATTTAAGATAAAATATTTACGTTTTGTCCTTTATTGATGTTTATTTTATTATAGTTTCTAGATACATCATTATTAAATAATAATTATTAATCTTAATTTATCTTGAAGTGAGTGTTAAAATCAACTCAATCAACTCAAATAAATTAGTAAAAGCACCACTAACCCAAGTATTAATCGATTATTAGTTTTCTGGCATCTAACTACCTGCAAAAAATTAAGTTTAGTTTCAACTGAAATTGAGACTAATTGATTAATTGTAAATGGTTTTAGAAAATCATTTAACATAGCATATTTTATTATGAGAATTATTTAAATTATATATAAGTTTAAAAAAATAGTTCCTTTTTTATTACTTCTCCAAATTGCTAGCCTCCGTTTCAATAGAAACATTTTTTATGAATATATGAACCTGATTATTAACCTATTAATGTAAGTGGCTGATGAAAATAGACAATAGAATTTTCTTAAGAATTGGTGTGTCTCTGAATGAGCAATAATGCTTTCAAGTTATTCAACTGATATAATAATCTATTGGTTCTATAACTACTGACTAATGCATAGTTAATATAAAAAAAAAATAATAACTTACAGGAACTTCGTCATCATAGTAATCATCATCATCCGTCTACGGAAGAAATTAATATTGTTAATAGGTGTAGTTGGAAATATAATTAATATTCCAAAATATTAACATGTTCCTTTATTAAATATGAGGAGAGTTTCCGAAACTATCGTTTATATGAAGTAATTTAGGGAGAATTGAGCAATACAAATTAGTACCCAATTAATAGTTAAACTTCCACAGTAGATATTAATTTGGTGTATACGAAAATCTGGAGTTTCCAGTTGTGATATAAGTGAAAAAGAACGGTTAAATTATTTTATTAGGTAGCAAGACCAAAAACTTTGCCCCGAAATTTATTATGTGCCAAAATTGGAAACTATTATAATTTTGAATAATATCCCAAATCACCTTCTTAGACACAATTAAAGCCTTTAGTTTTATGCTTTTGCCATTACAATAGAAATTATATTGAATAATACAAAAATAATAAATTATATTTTTTCTGTAGTGGCAAAAGCATTTCTGTTTAACTGCAGATTGAATGTGAATTTAAACATTAAGCACATTTAGCTTACAAATATATTATAGAAGCCAATTTACTTATGACGTTTTTTAATCCTAGCAGCAATAAACATTATTATATTAAAGGCTTGAGTACGTATGTCACAACTGTGATACAAAAAAGAGATCGAAATTAATCGTTACTAAATGTATATAGCGTGCAAAGTTATATGACGTCAATTTTGATAAATAATCACAGTAATGTACCTATGTACAGTTATACACCCATCCTAATCCACTATAATAATTATTTATATCAGCCCTACAAGAGCTTCCCACTGCGGGGCCCGAGCCTCTCTCACTATGAAAAGGCGCCTGTGCACCTCGTTGCACAACCACGAGTTGGCAGACTTCACATGCCTTTCGAGAACAATTTGGACAATTCTCAGACATGGAGGTTTCCTTACGATGTTTTCCCTTGCCGTTTGGCAGGCGATAATAAGTAATAGACAAAATGACTTTAAAAATCATTGGTACGTGCTTAGGGTTTGAACCTTTAGTTCTTCTGGATACTACCACTAGGCTGTTGCGACATTATTTTTAAGGCAATTATTACAACTACATTTTATGTTTTTAGTAATCAATAAAGATCTGTTTATCTAATCAAATAAACAGAAATAATTAATGAAAGGAATATCTGAATTTGTGATCATAATGTGTTAGATTGCCCGTGAAATAAACGCGACAATTTATAGCAGACATCATTATCGTGTCACTATTGGAAGGTAAGCACATTTCATGATGAATGATGTTGCATTTCGAGCAAATATACCACTTGTATAGCAAGCATGATCTATTCAATTCGAGGCATGAATATTTTATTAAGATCATGCTTGATGCAATAGAAGCCTGAATTTAGAGCCTGTGATATCGATAAGAGAAGATTTTACTGAAATAAATACACCCTACATTGGTCGTCTCCTCTGCGGATGCAAGTGTTCTTTAGATTGATCATGCCATATTCTGTGGTGTACATAATAGCTGCCACGGAATATAGCATCCATCGACGTTAGAAGCTATTTACCAAAACGTGGATGATATGTCGTTCGTTTTGAAGAATCCCAGTTACCTTTTTTTTGTATGCGACATCAAGATGATGGCATCTTGATGCCACCATTTGGTGTATGCGCATTTAAAACAACACCTCGATGCTCGATGTTTAAACTGAACAAGTTAGAACACCAAGTATCGATAAGGACAGCTGCTTAAAGCGAGAAGAGACTGAAAATATTAAAACATTACTTACTAGTCCCCCTCTAAGCCCAACCTGGAACATTTAAAGGTATTAAAAAAATAATTAATAATTTAAAAATAATATTTTCTTTATACTTACACCGTTGCAGAGAATGTTTTTTAAAAAGTCATGGTTGGCCGTTGGATATATCTTTAGAGAAAATAAGACGACCTGCAACAACAATTATACGTATTAATATTACCGCTAGTTTTCATACTCAATAAATAGTGCTATTTATTTGTAGAATGAAACATAAACAGTAAATATGTGGCTGTATTTTGGTATATATTGTTGTATTTTATATTCTCCATTTTATTACAAACAATGTTTCATGATAATTATATAATTTGAATGAAAATAACAAATATATCATTAAAAGTGAAACAAATGGTACCAGTAGGCAAGTACACGAATTATTTAAAAGTAAACATCTGTCATTTATTTATTAGTTGACGTGCCACGTCTTGTAGATATTTTCTATATCAACGCCAGATTCATTGTTCTGCAAGAAGATTAAAAATATGACGGGAGTTGTACGCTTTTGTGTAAAGTTGAAGGCTGAAGCGAGATATGAAACTGACGAAGGAATATGATCGCTTACCATCGATACGGTTGTGATTTTTATGTGATATAATACTTGAGACGGAGTGATAAGAATCTAGAGTAAATTGTGTTTGTATTTGCGCTACAGGTGTACATCGTTTCATTATAAGTACAAACCAGTAGGAAGTAAGTGTAGTCGTCATTCTGAACAACTTTTCTGTTCTTGGACAGAGGCGAAATTGCAAACAAGCTCAGCTGTTTCATACATTTGTCGAAGTTAAAGTTAAATATTGCATGCAATAGCAGATTCTTGTTTCAGCCTTGTATAAAGGTACATGATTTTTATTTATAACAATAGCACATAAAACTCTCACGTATATTAGAATGACATAGTGTATTAAATTTAGGTGCAAGCTAAATTTACTTTCACCACATATATTCCACATAAAGCCAGCATAATAAATCACACTCGCTCACAAAACTAAAGTAATAAAAAGATGTAAGTCAAGAGCCGTATTCCAAACTGCAAGAGACATTTTCTAAAGTTTTCCCCGTGATCCGGTGTCAGAGCACGCTTCAACGTAAGACCTCAATTTTTCCAACATTTGAATTATTAACTTTCTTTAAAATAGTGCAAAACATTGCAGCTGAGCACGACTACTTTTTACGAGCACTAAAGCTGAATATAAAATAGTAATACTTTAATATCCTACATCCATTCCATATTTAGGTTTATTTGTAGTACACTAAAGTGCAATTTTAATTGAAAGATGTATCATTTGTTATGTCTCATATTCTCCTAACGTTATCCCAGTTTTCAATCTGAGGTCCGCTTACTAGTCCAACTGGATTTGGCTGAATATTAGCTTTTCCACAGAGCCACTGCCTATCTGACCTGCGCAACGCGAAGGGATAGCGATATTCCATGGTTTAGACTAGTGTCAGTTGATTAAGAAGGTACTGACGCCCTGTAACGACTGTCAAAGATCTTCATGACAACCGGGACCGACGGCTTAAGGCGCTGTTATACCTCAGAAGCCGTGAAACACCTAATTTTCCGTCGCGCAACTAGCCATAACGGTACATATTACAAACTAGCAAAAAATAGAGCTTAAAGTCAAAGGTCTGAACAAAAGACTTTTGAAAGAATTTTTCATGTATGTAAAATAGAATCACGGTAAAAAAATCACAAAAACGAGGCAGAAAATAATCTTTCGTCTCACTGTTTGCAATATTTTGATCGTAAGCTGTGATATTTAATTTAATAATATTGTAGAAAATCTAATGAACTAAAGAATTACCCTATTTATTTTCATATTATACGTGTATATTTTGTAAAATTAAATAAAATCTGCCAAACGTCTAGGATTTTGACGCTCGGTAGATCCCATCAATATCAAACGCTTCGGCAATTTAAACCTTATTAGCATAAGCGGTGTATTGAGTGTCAGTTGCTAGTTTACGCCCCGCCCAGACCTCACCATTCGGCTATGAGCCCTGTGAGCGATAGGTCATGTTGCTTGCGTCTCCGCTGCACGAAATTTTACGTAAATCTTCTTGTTATTGTAATACGCTAATTTGAGTTCGTAATTTCATGTTTTATGTTATAGACTGAATACTTTGAATCAAATAGGCTTTTCATGTGACTATGGGCATATATAATTTGGACCTAAGGTTATATTCTTGTTGCGTTTAATGTGTTATTGTTTCTGTGCTTATAAATATATAATAAGAAGAATAAAATATCGACAGTTAGAGAAATAAAGTTCTAAGAAGGATTTGTACAAGAAAGCGTCGTAATAAAATAAAAATTCATCCATGGATTATGAAATATTTATTTTTACACAAATTATTTTCATAAGATTCTTTTATGACTGACTATGTTATAGATTATCGATTATGCATAATCTTAATATATAAAATCCTTGCGTTACTGACTGACTGACAGACACGCTACAGCCGAAACTATTGGGCGTAGGAAGCTGAAATTTGGCATGTATGTTCCTTGGGGACCGGAAGGGTGCACTAAGAAGGGATTTCCCGAAATTCCCACGGGATCGGCCAAAACGGGTAAATTTAAAAAAATGCAGGCGTAGCTGCTGGCATCCACTAGTATGATTATATAAATTATTCTCACAATACATAGATGCCACCAGTTTTCAATATTAGAAAGAGTAATAAATCGAAGCATTTTATGTACCTATATTGCAAATTCATTAGCTTGTCAGAGCGCCTGGAGCGCTAAGATGCCGCCACCGCGAACAATAAACAGCGCTAATATGGCGCCCCGCAGTCCGCACACAAGCGGTAACGAATGTTGTATTATTGTGTTGTGAACATAAACCTATTTAGGTACATCGGGTAAAACTTTGATTATTCATAAACTATTAGGTATGTCTCAATACACTAATATCGTTTTAATTTCTAAAATCAATCATTTATAAGTAAGTAGGTGACTTCTCTGTTTGCTATAACATAAGTTATAGTATTTTTTTAATAATAAAGTACCTAACTAATTATCTTTATTGTAATTACAGTGAAGTTCAAGATAACAGTTCTGCAACGTCTTACACACATTTGACTGCAGTAATTCCTAACACGATTTGTTTAAGAGCTAGCCAAGAAATGCCAAATAAATTTTTAACAAATTTGACTCAACTCCCTAGTGATGAGCAAAAAATACAAGAGGGATAGCAGTGACAATCACGAATTGCGTACGAATATTTTGACAGATTCAAATTTTGGTATAGTGGTAAAAAGAAGAGATAACAACAGTAAAGCCAACTTAGTAAAAATTATTTTGTACAAATAAAATATTTGCAATGTAAAAGCAGTTGCGCATGGATTCTTAAATCAACAACTGGCTTTGCAACAATTATATTTTTGATATTACATCTATTTTGAAAAATAATAATGGGTTGGGTTTTGAAACGAGTCGCCTGAATTTGAGGGTATTGGTAATGTAGGGGGCTTAAGGGAGGTAGTTTTAATCCCCTAAAAGTAATTTTGGCTGCCGGAGTTGCGTCTCAATATTTTTAAACAATTTCCAAAAAATCTTAAATACTTCGGCAATTATGCAAAACGGAACGTAGTTTTTATACTTTAGTACAGTTTTACAAATGTAATTTTTAGGTTTTATGTGAAAAACGTGAAACGAAACGCAAACCCGCCATCTTGGAATGATCATATTGACAGCTAATGTCAAATTTGTGCGTCATTGCTTTCGTGTGCCTAGGGTTAGGTGCGACTGTAATAAGTAACTAAATAGGTTATTTTAGGTTCTCTTTTGACCTTTAATCTGAAAATAGGAGCCCTGCTAAGGAGGGCCCCGGCAACCTTAGTTTATAAAACTAGTGTGAAGAATGTGGAAGTTGGCAGTGCCATACACACCGATGTTTGGAGTTTTTTTTTTTCAGAGGAAACCAAGTATTTCCGGCAAGTGAAAATGGTTAGGGGGTTCCGAGACCTCCTTTCCTCCCCTCCCAATCACTCACAACCCCTAAAAACGGCGACGTATTTCGAAACCTTTACCATAATAATTATGCCTATAATACCAATAAAAAATCCATAAATAAATAAAATAAATCAACTTTTACTAAACTTTAATTATCTCGTAACTCGCTTTAGTTGTGATACGGCTTTTGCACTTAGTAGGGCAGTATTGTGGTTTTAAAAGTACCATAGCCAAAAATGGTAAAATCGGAACCCTTATAGATTCGTCATGTCTGTCCACCCGAATGTCACAGCCAATTTATTGCAAAATTAATAAAATAATATTTGAAAACTGGCAGGAATGGAATTTGATGTAGGTATTCTATGAACCGCTTCACCATTTTTATACAAAACGAAACAAAAATGATTAGGGCCTCTCCATACATGGAACTGACTTAATTATTTATCATCTTACGGCACGTAGGTATTTACCTACTTTCGTCAACTATTAATACCTATAACGTCTAATGTAAACCAGTTTTGCTCATGGCTCCACTGAGAACAAAAATTGCGCTACAGATTGATTTATGTAATATAAATTTTAGTATCAGTATCTCAATTCAATATGCTAAAACGTTTGCTTGCGATTTTGAAATATTGGAATACGAATGTCGCCAGAATACGGCCGGACGCGACGAGAATGAAGGGGGTCGCCCCGCAGCAGTCGGAGCTACGCGGCCTTCACCTCCTCTGCTTCACCCCTTCATTTACTAAAACAGTCGCTTAGGACAGCGCCTTAAGGCACGGGACAAGCGATAATTAATAATAAAATTAAATATGCACATTACTCCGAAAAGACATTGATGCGCGCCGTGAAATCAAACCCTCTGCATGGCAGTCTGTTGGGATCTCCACTCGGCTATCGCTGCCTTTTTTCATTTTGTTATGTCTATCAAGACCTAATAATACCTTTGACCAAATCTTATTATCTTATCTTCTTCCTTCTCATTATTATCATCATCAATATCTATTAAATTCAGCTGTTAGTAACCCATTGACTACTAAATCCCGGACACAAGAAGCTAGACCTTGGCTTGTATGTTCCTTAATAAGGAGAATAGGGAAGAAAGAAGACAGGATTTTATGTCTCGAGCTTCAGCATTTCAGGCTGTACGATAATGGATCAGGACACGTTTTTATATACTATATTTTATATACTATACTAATGCATATTCCTAAAATGCCACAAACAGTAAAAGCATAAATAAAATATACTTATATATCTCATGGGTATACAAAAAATATTAAAATGCTGGTAGCAACTACGTACTTCATTAGCTAAAATTCTCTTGCTTTAGCTTAAAGTATATTAATTTAAGCTCGAGAAAGTACAACAGCTTCAAATGAAAATAAAGGACTATGGGCAAACATTTATGGGCTCCGTCCCCCTATACCAACACACATGGAACTGATGCCAATGTGTACCTTAAGTATCCACTATTTGATTAAAATCCTTCTTTTTACTTAAATCCATGGGATATATCCATAAAAAAATAATTGATTATTATTACATACATACATACATAGACTCACGCCTGTTTCCCGGAGGGGTAGGCAGAGACTACGGAACGCCATTTGCATTGATTATTATTAATTAACCTATATTTTCATTTTACACTTGCAAGTTATTTTAACATTATGGTTATATAACAGTCCAAAACATGATTTAGTAACGATACAAAATAAAAATAATGTTATTTTTAATCATATACTTACATTTAAATGATTATGAACGAAAAATACGAAAATAAAAAACTAAAGTTGAATATGTGGGAAAAAGGCTGCTAATCTTAAATGGAACTGGGCGGGCCATGTCAGCCGTATACATGAGGATCGTTGGGCGAAAATCTCGACACTGTGAGTGCCAGAAAATGGTCGTCGTCGCCGGGGTTGGCCCCGAAATCAGTGGCCAGATGACCTAGACGCCTACCACAAGAGTTGGCTTGAGATTGCAGGCGAAAAGAGAGCGGGGGAGGCCTATGCCCAGCAGTGGGGCAGTACAGACTAAAGACAAATTAGAACATAACGAATACAAATGAAGGAATCATTTAAATCCATTGTCTTCTAATATTCATTCTTACAATGCTCGTAGTAGGCAAATAACAATAGTAATAGAATGTTAATATTGCTGGTCTACTTTTGTATACTGTATTGACGACCGGTTGGCGCCGCGGGAGTGTAAGCGACTGCTACGCCGAAGGTCGCGGGTTCGATTTCCGCTCAAATCAAACATTTGTGTGCATGAACATGGATATCATCTTGCCAAGATGTGTCGATTGAGCTACATTTCATTTCTGTTGATGGGTGGGGACGATTCCGCCCATGGTCCTTTACTCAGTGCGTCGCCGTTAAGCTTTTGCTTCAGAAAAGCATATAAGGTATTTTTTTTTACTAAGCCTTTATTGCCAACTTAGTTTACAATTATTACATCATTATCTCAATATATAAAATCCTTGCGTTACTGACTGACTGACAGACAAGCTACAGCCTAAACTATTGGGCGCAGGCAGCTGAAATTTGGCATGTATGTTCGTTGGGGACCGTAGGGGTGCACTAAGAAGGGATTTCCCGAAATTCCCACGGGAACGGCCAAAACGGGTAAATAAAAAAAAATGCAGGCGTAGCTGCTGGCGTCTTCTAGTATTAAATATTTACAAATTATAAGCTTTCCTTATGTACTTATATGAAATGAATATTATTTTAACACTTATTAAGTGTTGGCGTGTCTTTGCGACACGAAGGCCTCCTACAGCTCTTTCCATGTTTCTCTTGATTGGGTTAATCTATGCCATAGTGGACCGGCAATGGACTTGATGTCGTATGAGCAACGTTTTCTTTGCCTTCCTCTTTTTCTCTTGGTTTGGAATCTAGGGGTCCATTACGTTATGTCTCTTGTCCATTTATTTTTGTTCTCTCTCATCATGTGGCCTACCCACTGCCATTTTAGTTTTTTGGTTTTGGATATAACGTCTTCGATCTTTGTGATGCTTCGTATGTCTACTGCTCTTTTTTTGTCTCTTTTTGGGTATCCCAAGATGCTCCTTTCCATGGCTCTTTGACATGTGATCAATTTTTGGTCCTGTTTTTGTGTGTTTGCTTCAGAAAAGCATATAAGATAGTTAATATTAATTCAAATTATATGGAGAAGCACTTTGAAGAGAATATTTGAACAACCTATTCACTTCCTCGCAGCGCAGATTAGTTTGCAAGCAAGTGTACTTATTGCTGTTATTTGAATGTGTATGAAACTTAATAAGCATAACTTTGTTCACGATAGCGTTTAGATTTATGCGTTAATTTGTATAAATTATTGCTGTTCATTATATAATAATACAATGCTTATTTTTCAAAGCGTAGCTCAAGTGTTTATACGCATTATAATATTTACTTCTTAAAAAGACAGCGCCCACACCAGATATGGATCATATGTATGATCCATCCAGAATCTGAATCCAAAGAACTTAACAAAAATTCGGCAACTTACGTAATTATAAAACAGACTCAAAACCTATACCTATAGGTAAATTACACAAAATATTGTCACGCGTGAGGATCAAACTCTCTCCTCTTTTCAAACTATCGGCAGCAAGTCGATCACTTATACAACAACGTTATGCTGCTCTGCCTTAAATCAAAATACAATATGTTGTTTAAATTCAAACAACAATATGATGTCTGTATTCAAAGAATTCCACTAACAAATTTATTTATTTTTTTATTTTAAAAAGACAACTCCCGCACTAGGACCGAATCCTGTGTCGCGGGGGACTTTACAAACATACATCTAACGGACACAATGAACACTCAGACTCGAAACAACAATTTATGAATCACACAAAGTGTTGTCTCGTGTGGGGATCGAACCCACAACACTGCGCGCAGCGTCAAGCAGCGAGGCGACCGCTTAAACCACTACGCTAACCGTGCAGTCAAAAACGCTGTTAGCATTTTGTATCTAAAACTTGACAATAAAATAACAAAAGGATAATAAATGTCTCAAGAGGTAAATAGTAAACGCCGTTACGTATTCGTTCAATGAATTTTCAGGCAACTCAGTCACTGTGATCCGTTTCTTCCCACAAACATTAAAATTCTAAGAACCTAGATTTTCGGCAAAGCCTTTATTTAGATCTGTAATTAATCTTAAGTCGAATTTAATGTGTTTTCTAAGCATAACTTAACTTAAAGTGGCAATATTTCGACGGTCTTGTGGTGAATTTTGTTTAGCATTTTCTATTCATACAGCTATGAAATTGTATACATTTGTGATAAATGATAAATTTTGGTTTGCTTTAAGTCTTAAGTGTCCCTCATTACTCTTAATGTGTCATTTCAAACATTGGTTGTAAATTATAGCTTTATAACGATAAAAACTATATTTTGTGTCAGAGTTAAAAGCTAATTAAGATAGTTTATTAACTCTAAAAATGACATTGAATTATGTAAATATTTATTAAATAATTATTTGCGCAACACCACCCTACGGTTTGTGCAATCAAAGTAATGAATTGATATTAATAATTTCGCCGTAAGATGATGAACGAAACAACGAGCCAAAAATTGTGACGATTGGAGTTTTAAGTAGGTAATTCTAGTTATAATGACGCACGTTCTATCCGTTTCTCGCAAAAAAATAATTTGTAAGTGTCAGTGGAATGTCCATCTCTGTTTAATTAGCAATATTGAAGTGCAACCCGTTTGTTATACTGGTAGTGCTTTAAACAATTATGAGCGTACACTGCAAGCTACCTTTATAAGTATAAAATACCATCTTATTGGATCGCTTGAAAGTGAAGCACAGAGATTATGTCAATTAGAAATGAAGGAGTTTCGGATTTTTCACTGAAATGAAATGAAATACTTCTATATTTCGTATAAACTTTGCAAGTACTTACGAAACGTCATTAAAAAAAAACATTTTATACAATTATTTTTGTGTGTCAAATTAGAACAGCTCAATCCCAAGCGTTTTGGTCGTCTTTATATTCAGATATTTTATAGTATGCTTTTAAACATAATTTCGCTTTAACAATAATTTTGAACTTATTTATAGATAGGTTTTATAATTATAAGGGAGCTTGTTATAAAAGCGTATACATTGCCCCATAAAACCGCTACTTATTTTGTGGAGACGAGTGCTATGAACTACCAGATTATTCTTGTGTCTTGTATTTACAGAATGTATATCACCTTTTTTACTAAATTGGTCAATATTTTTATGTACATATAACAGATTTTCATAAATATATTGTGATACAACAGTTAGAATGTTTATTTCTTTGAATTTTCTCTTTAGAGTAACTCTTGGACCGAGGTTATAAATTCCCCTTACAGCTCTTTTCTGTAGAACGAATATTGTATTTAGGTCTGCAGCACTCCCCCAAAGAAGAATCCCATACGACATTAAGCTATGAAAATAACTGAAATAAACCATACTAGCTGTTTTTAAATCTGTAAGGCGTCTAATTGTCTTAACTGCATAAGCTGCAAAACTGAGTTTGCCCGATAGCCTTTTAAAATGTGGACCCCATTGTAGTTTGGTGTCGAGCATAATACCTAAAAACATGGTTGTCTTGACGGGCTCAATCCTAGATTCTGTAACGGATGCCAGGAATCGAACCTTTGCTAGTCCGCTACAGTGCGCTGGTAGTGTGCTGCTGACGTGTGCCTACGACGATGCGTGTTCTTCTATGTGTGTGGACTGTATGGCTTCGATGTGTAAGGGCTTCAGAAATGAAACATCTTCATACGTTGAGAACGATGCTGTTCAGGTGTGCGGTGCTTGATGGTTACAAGATGGTGGTTGAGACGCCAACAACTGGCCGAATACATGGTCGCTTAAGTACCTCGAAACTTTACCTTATCGACGACCATCGCACCGAACACGTGCACAGAGAATCTTTCGTTTATTTTTATTTCAAAAACAGTACAAATGTTACGTATGTTTCGATCCTATTATACATACATACATGTTCTATACATCGTTAGATAGGTCTCATTAAGTTCTATCTATTGGTATACAATACCTAAACCTAACTATTAGCGTCACTAAGTTATTCCATAAAAACTCCCAAATAATGCTGCCACACAAGGGCCCGCCCACTATATTTTCTATTGAAAAACTATCGTATACTAAATTTATATATATAATTTTGGTAGGCTGTTGTGTGCAACTATATGGGGCATCTATTAAAACAAACACCATGAAAATATCTTTATTCAATTCGAACATATGACATGATAACTTTGAAGCATAAAAAATTTACAGAATTTCTTAAGTAAATACCTAAGACTATAGAATAAAAGGCAGACAGAGCGCGCGGAACACTTGCGTGAGGCCACTAAAGCAAATACAAAATTGAAAAGCGAATACAAACTCGACTCAGTGCGCTGCGAAGCATCGCACAGTTCACACGCCACGATCGATCCTGCTTTTAAATTTATAAAATGCCGTCTTGCGTTTTTAAACATTGTAAAAGTTGTTTCTAAAAGCAAATACGGGCAGATGGAATATATTCTTACAGATAACTATGGATTATTTGACCGTTTTATAATATTATTTCGATAAAATTCGTATGTCTGCAGAAAATATGTAAGTGTTGCCAGTTTACGTCGACACCGTTTTCCCTGAATTAGGGAAAATGCACTTGTCAATTGATTATGTAGGTAATAATGATTGTAATGTTAATGAAAAATACATTAACGTATTGTAAAAGTATATTGTAGATTATATTTTTTCTTATAAATATACTAATAGGATTTTCATTAGTATATACATTGTTTTGAGTTCGATCCCCAAACGATCCAAATATTCGTGAACACGCGGCTACTTGTCAAGCTATACACTTTGACCTTTGTACCGTTGCTAGACCTTTGTACCGTTCTTATGGCGTAGGGAATAAGTATCAAAATCGTACTTCGACTATTTAGCTTGACTTGGCGCCGTGTGTACATTAAGTACAGAAACAGAAATTATTGATTGTAGCCATTAATTATTTTTAATTGAAATTTTTTTGGTTACGATTTATGATTATGATATTCATAATTTATTGTATGCATGACAAAATGTTTTTAGCTAATTAATATTTATGACGCAAGCCTATCTATTTATTTCTCAATTTACGAATAAAATTAGTTAAAACTTAACTCGGAGCCTACATTTTTTAAGAAATGTATTTATAAAAGCATACTTTAATGGTATCTTTTATTTGAATAATTTTCACAACAGCATTACATATTAAAAGCATTAATTAAATCTATGGTAAATTCTTCAAAACCACAAACGAATATAAAATATTACCTATGTAATATTTTTATATTCGTTTGCAAAAACTATATGCAAAATAGTGGGAGATTATTCATAATCTGGCAACTTTACACACACATAGACGCGCGTGTCCGTACAGTGCCAGTCGCCAAATGTCACGCACACATAGCTGTCAACGTGCCTCACTTAGTTGGACGAATACGCTACATCTGGTTCTTGTTTGTTAAATCTGTGGTAAATACTATCGTAAGTAAACAAATTTTATGATAAACATACGAATGTTTGTTATTATGCTTATTTTAACTATATAAGGTAATAACTAGCAATAAAAAGGTATCTAGACATGATTTCAAGTCTATATGAAGCTAAAAAACACTTATAAAACTATAAAACGAATATGTAAACAAACAGTTGTTTTATGAAGCATTAGCTCTTATCTGTCACTACTGATAACGCTATTTATGATTCGATATCTCAGGTCCCTACAGTTAGCACAAGTTTAAGGCTAATGTTCATGTATTACATAGTTGTTGTATATTAACAATCTAACCATTTACACTATTTTAGCTATTTTGTAACGTTTTGACACGTCCGGGAACCGAACCCGGTGTACCGCACGATTAGATAACACTGATTTTAACGATTTTCACTCGCGGTTTCGAATACACTATTCACTGTCATAGTTTTAATGTCTGTCGCGAACATCTCTCCCGCCGTGCAGCAACGCGCGTGACCCGTCGTGTGGCGGTGCTGCAGAGCACCCGGTGAGCGACACCTCGTCACTTGGGCAGGGGGACCAGCTTCTTAGCCGGCCGTTTGAGGACGCCTGCTGCTGTGCGCACCTCGACAGTGCGTATGGCGCCGTCGGCGCCCGGGTAGACAGCCACAACTCGACCGCGCGGCCAGGTGTTGCGCGGGAGTTGGCCGTCGGCGATCAGGACGGGGTCGCCGACCTCGAGGTTGAGCCCAGACCCATGGGGCTCCCGCCGGTGTTGCAGCTCGGGTAGGTACTCGCGCACCCAACGGCGCTAGAACATGTCGGCGAGGATTTGGGCGCGCCGCCAGTGCTTGCTGCTGTTGAGGTCAGCCTCGCTGAACTCGCCCAGCGGAGGGAGGCGAGCAGAACCACCGAACAGGATGTGGTTCGGGGTGATGGCCTCGCTGTCTGCTGCGTTGACGGAGACGTGTGTGAGGGGCCGACTGTTTACTGTGTACTCGACCTCACACAGTAGTGTAGCTAGGACTTCTTCGTGCGGATGGCGCTCGTGAAGGACCGTATAGAGGGCGGTCTTCACGCACCTGACGAGGCGCTCCCATGCGCCCCCCATGAATGGCGCTGAGGGGGTGATGAAGCGCCATATGATGCCACGGCGACTCGCTTCCTCGGCGACGGCGTCTCTCATCTCTCGGTCGGCACCGTGCATGTTGGTGCCGTTGTCCGAGTAGATCTCTGCGGGGCAACCTCGGCGCGCTGCGAACCTGCGCAGCGCCAAGATTGCGGAGTCGGCGCTCAGGCTGGCGGCGACCTCCAGATGTACTGCCCTGGAAGTGAGACATGTAAACAGTGCCACATAACGTTTGTGACGCTGTCTACCGACGGTTACGGAGAGCGGCCCGAAATAATCAAGACCCGTGTAGGTGAAGGGCCTCTGATGGTGAGCAAGGCGCGTCTTTGGATGGTCCCCTGTGGCTGGCTCAGGCGGCTGCGTTTTTCTAATGCGGCATGGTAGACATCTATGTACTATTTTCTTTGTAGTCGGCCGCAGACGAAGAATCCAATAGTGTTGGCGTATTTCATTGATTACCAACTCTGTACCGCTTTGATGTAATTTTCTATGCGTCCAATCTATGTATAGCTGTGTAATGCGATGATCGCCGTCTAAGATCGGCGGTCTCTTTGTTTGTTCGGAGATTTCTTCTGTAGCTATTATACGACTGCGTAGAGTGATCATTCCGTTGTTCATCTCCACGGGTAACGAATACAGGCGGCTGTCTCTGGCGACACCTCCTCCGCGCCGCAGCTCCCGAAGGTCGGCGCCGAAGGAGTCCTCTTGTACCGCCTTCACAAGAAGGTCCTCGGCGCCGCGGGTGTGTTCTGCGGAGAGAAGCACGAAGTTTCGGGAGTCGGCGGCTGGACGAGGTGCCGCTCTGCCCGACTTGATGTTGTGCTTCGTCTTCGTCACGTGACGCCAATCTGGATCCTTCTGTCTATTTTTCTGCGTTCTTTTATATAGAACCCTCTCTGCGGTTTTCTTACATAATGCTATAAATTGTAGAACTCTTGCTGTTGCTCGTAAGAGCCTTTCCCATTTGGAAAATCTATACGGGTCCGGTACGGCTTCTATAATTCTATGTGTTTGACGTTTCTCTACAGCTGTCATTGTGCGCTCTTCGCCTGTCGCGTCAGGGGCGATGTGCTTCTCTACGGGCCATAGTGACGGGTCTTCGTACAGGAACGACGGTCCGGTGTACCACTCGTGTTCGGAGTTAAAGCTGTTTGGCACGTCGCGTGTAGCCGCAACCGCCGCGTTCAACTTCGTAGGTACCCAGCGCCAATCTTCAACTTTACTATGCTCTTCTATGGCGGCTAGGCGGTGCGCGACGAATGGTTTGTACGCCCGTGCTCCTTTTCTGATCCACGTTAGTACGGTCTTGCTGTCCGTCCAGTACACGACGGCCTCGGGTTTGACGCGATGTTCTTCTATTACCGCTTGAGCGACTCGCGTACCCATGACGGCGGCTTGCAGTTCGAGTCTCGGGATTGACACCTTAAGCGGTGCCACTCTCGCCTTCGCCATAACGAGCGTCACGTGCACACGCCCATCTGGTGTAGTCGCTCGCCAGTACACCGCTGTTGCGTAGGCCGCTTCACTGGCGTCCGTAAAGACATGTACTTGGAGTGTACAGGCGTCACTGTACCCGGGGTAACACCGCGGGATGCGTATCGACTTCAACTGTTCTAAATGCTGTATCCACGATGCCCATTGCACTCTGAGGCTTTCGTCAAACTTCTCGTCCCAATTTGTACCGAGTCGCCAGGCTTCCTGTAGTATCTGTTTGGCTCGAACAGTCACGGGCGATGCGAGGCCGAGAGGGTCGTATAGCGACATAACTATTTTCAACGCTTCCCGTTTCGTAGGCGCTTCGGTGCCGATGAGTCCGTCTGGAAGCCGTGCGAGTGTAAGGTTGAAGCTCAGCTCGTCCGCGCTCGTTTTCCACATCAAGCCGAGAATTTTCTCTTCTTGCCCCTTGCTGGCGAGGCCGACTGTCTCCTGGCGATGTTGACTTGGTTCTATTGCTTCGATGACGTTTCTAGAGTTCGACACCCATTTCGTGAGGTGAAAGTGCGCTTGTCTGTGTATGTCTCGCACCCGTGACGCTATACTCGTCGCTTCCTGTTCGTCCCTGAAGCTGTCCAGATAGTCATCCATGTAATGGTTATCTATGATGGCTTCTGCTGCTTCCGGGTACTCTTCTGCGTGCTTGCGAGCGTTCCAATTCTTCGCGAATATAGCTGTACACGGTGAGCTTGCCGCGCCGAAGATAATGGACTTCATACGGTATTCCTGGGGCGGTCCCTCCCGCCGGTCACCTCTCCACAGGTAGCGCAGCGCGTCTCGGTCTTCTGGGCGTACTCTCACCTGCATAAACATCTCTGTTATATCAGCTGAGACGGCAACGCGGTGTCGACGGAACCTCATCAACACCCACGGCAACGATTGTAGCAAGTCCGGTCCCGTGAGCAGGTAATCGTTGAGTGACATACCTCTGGTCTTCGCGGCGGCGTCGTGAACTATACGAATCTTCTCAGGCTTCATGGGGTTGTGTACATCGAAGTGAGGCAAGTACCAAGTCTTCCCTGGCGTACTATTCATGGGAGCTTCTTCTGCGTATCCCTTTTCTATCAGCGAGTTCATCTGTTCTGTATATCTTGTTTTCAAATCTATGTTTCTATCTAATTTTTTCTCTATGTGTGCGAGCCTCCTTGCCGCGTTCTCGTAACTATCTGGCATGACGATGTCTTCTTGTTTCCACAGAAGAGCCGTCTCTATATGTCTATCTTCTAATTGTTTCGTATGTTTTTCTAACATATCTGTAGCCCGCTTCTCGGGGTCCGAGTTCGGTCGACGTGGGTTCACTATGAGCGATTCCAGTGCGAAATATTCTTTCAGTTGCGCTTCTATGTTTTCATCTATAGCGGAGAGACCGTTGACGAAGTGTACGGTGTTTCCCAAGGTGCGTGAGCGCGCGCCGTGCAGCACCCATCCCAGCGATGTAAGCGACGCCACCGGTTGATCGTTGGGTCCTCTTCGTACTGCGTTCGCTATGAGCAGGTGCCAGTTGTCTTGACCTATTAGCACCTTTGGCACGCCTATGTCATACACCAGCTTCTTCTTGATGCCTTCGAGGTGTTTGCAGTCTATCAGGTCCTCTTCGGCGATCTTCTGCGGCGACAGGTGTAGGCTGGCTACGGTGCGCGCAAACTAAGGCACTTGTTTGCTGTCGGCGCCGGCTCCTCGTATTTGTATGTCTACGCGTCGCGACGTTGGCATGTCGATCGACGTATCGCCTATGGCACGGATCGTAAACGGGTCCAGGTTCCCTTCCGCGCCGACTTCCTTGGCTATGTCTTCGTCTATGAGCGATACGGTGCTTCCGTCGTCGAGTAGGGCGAACGTAGACGCCTCTCCCGCCGGTCCGACTATCTGCACGGGCACTATCTTTAAGTATGCTTGAGCCTTTGCACGTATGCACGAACTGGCGACCGTTTCTTGCTTTTCTATGTTCACGTCTTCGGTCCTATGGGCTCCTCTATCGTAGTGAAGCAACTGGTTGTGTGTAGCGCGGCATCCCTCTACACCGCACTTCTTGGGCTTGCACGAGTGTTCTATTCGGCGTATGCGTAAGCAGCGAAAACACAATCCATGCTGCTTAGCTAGCTGCCATCTCTTCTCTGCGTTGGCGTTACGAAACGTGCTGCAGGCCGACGAGTAGTGTCCTTCGCGTTCACATATCCTGCACTTCGCGTTAGACGTGTCCGTATGCGTTCGCTTCTCCGTCGCCGTCGCCGTGTACGTCCTCTGCACGGTACGTCTGCTTGGCGGCCCATCGGTGATGTTCTCAGCCGGCGCGAACGCGCTACAGTAACGCGCGTACTCTGTCACGAAGTCACTGAATCGGCTGAGGTCCGGCTTCGACTGGCACTTCTCGGTATACGTCTTGTACCACTGCACACGTAGCGAGTTCGGTAGCTTCTCGGTCAACACGCGCACTAGCTCCGCATTGATGAGGTAGTGTTCCTTTTTCAACGCACGAAGTGTGACGACGCCGCTTCTAATCTTGCTCGCGAACGCGCATATGTCCTTGGGTGCTTCGCTACAGCGTGGCAGGGTCCTCAGCTTGTCCGTCTCTGCCTGTGCGATCGAGTCTGGTCGTCCGAACTGCAGCTCCAACTCCTTCATAATCTCATCTGGTCGCGCATGCCCAATCACTTCAGAGCTAACTGTTTCTAACGCTCTTCCCTTGAGACTTCTTCTCAGTCTCGCTGTATTCTCCACGTCGTTGAAGAAATTTTTGGTGGTGTCGTATATCGCCTTGAACGACAGCCACTCGGTGTGCGCGCCGCCGAACGTCGGTAGCGTCATGATGACTTTCGAAACCGCCGGGTGTGGTGCAACTATCGATGTGTCCGGTGGCTTCCTATCGGCGAGCGCGGCGATCGCGGAGGTCAGATCCGTGATGAGCGGCTTCAGCGAATCACCTCCCTGTTGATGAACGTCCATCTTCTGTGAGGGCGGTCCATCTTCTATCTTCTGTGCCCCGTCGACGTCCCTCTTCTTAGTGGGCGCCGATATCACTTCTATATCTTCGGGGCCGGGCTGGGGTTCCGGAGCCTCTTCCAACCACGAACGTACGTAGTCTTGTTTCGACTGTCCATCCTCGTCGTAGTCATCGGAGTCCGCCTCTTCTTCAGCCTTCTGTAGTGCTAACTGTGCTAACTGTAGTTTTATCTTCAAAACTTCTTCTCGAGCCAACATCACATTTCTATTGGAGCGTCCCGTAGCTGCTGAGCGTTGGTCGCGTTCCCTTGTTGGCTTCTTTCTATCTCTATTTTCTATTATGCTATGTTGCGCTGTACAAACGCTCGATCTATCGGATGGTTGCAACGTCCTTTCCTTGCCATCTTCATTTTTCGACTGCACCTCTGCTCGCTCCCTTGCGTCTTGAGTGATGTTTCGTTCGTCCCTCCCCGCGGGGCCGGGGGGGGGGCCGGCGGCGGCGCGTCGCTCCCGACTGTTGTCGACGGCGATCGCGGTGGCCCGTCGTGACGGTCGACCGCGGCGGCTGGGTTGCGGGCAGCGGCGGCGCGGGCAGGGGTACTGGAACTAGGCCCGGCGCCGGCCGCTCCCCCGGCGACCTCGGGAGCACGACCTCTTGAACGCGTCGTAGGCATTCTTCAATCCGGCTCGAAGCGACCAACAAATGTAACGGATGCCAGGAATCGAACCTTTGCTAGTCCGCTACAGTGCGCTGGTAGTGTGCTGCTGACGTGTGCCTACGACGATGCGTGTTCTTCTATGTGTGTGGACTGTATGGCTTCGATGTGTAAGGGCTTCAGAAATGAAACATCTTCATACGTTGAGAGCGATGCTGTTCAGGTGTGCGGTGCTTGATGGTTACAAGATGGTGGTTGAGACGCCAACAACTGGCCGAATACATGGTCGCTTAAGTACCTCGAAACTTTACCTTATCGACGACCATCGCACCGAACACGTGCACAGAGAATCTTTCGTTTATTTTTATTTCAAAAACAGTACAAATGTTACGTATGTTTCGATCCTATTATACATACATACATGTTCTAGGTCTCATTAAGTTCTATCTATTGGTATACAATACCTAAACCTAACTATTAGCGTCACTAAGTTATTCCATAAAATCTCCCAAAAAATGCTGCCACACAAGGGCCCGCCCACTATATTTTCTATTGAAAAACTATCGTATACTAAATTTATATATATAATTTTGGTAGGCTGTTGTGTGCAACTATATGGGGCATCTATTAAAACAAACATCATGAAAATATCTTTATTCAATTCGAACATATGACATGATAACTTTGAAGCATAAAAAATTTACAGAATTTCTTAAGTAAATACTATCGTAAGTAAACAAATTTTATGATAAACATACGAATGTTTGTTATTATGCTTATTTTAACTATATAAGGTAATAACTAGCAAAAAAAGGTATCTAGACATGATTTCAAGTCTATATATAAGCTAAAAAACACTTATAAAACTATAAAACGAATATGTAAACAAACAGTTGTTTTATGAAGCATTAGCTCTTATCTGTCACTACTGATAACGCAATTTATGATTCGATATCTCAGGTCCCTACAGTTAGCACAAGTTTAAGGCTAATGTTCATGTATTACATAGTTGTTGTATATTAACAATCTAACCATTTACACTATTTTAGCTATTTTGTAACGTTTTGACACGTCCGGGAACCGAACCCGGTGTACCGCACGATTAGATAACACTGATTTTAACGATTTTCACTCGCGGTTTCGAATACACTATTCACTGTCATAGTTTTAATGTCTGTCGCGAACAGATTCATTAAGTTGCACATTGGTTTCCATGTGTTTAACATTAGGCATAGAGAATTTTAAAAGTTTCGTTTTCTTATTATTAAGTAATAGGTTATTTATATTAAACCAATTAACAACTTTAGAGAGTACATTGTTTACTTCGTCAAAATTAACCTGTTGTCGTTTTATGTTAAAAATCAAAGATGTATCATCCGCGAACAACACAATCTCATGATTGTCCTTTACATAATTAGGTAAATCGTTAATATATATCAAGAATAGAAATGGACCTAGAATTGAACCCTGCGGGACACCCATTCTTAAAGCCGACCCTGGAGATGTCTTACCATTGACTTCGACCTTCTGGATTCTTTTGCCAAAGTAAGAAGTCAGGTGATCGACAGCTTTGTTCCTCATGCCGTAGTGATATAATTTCCTGATAAGAGTATCATGATGTACACAGTCACAGGCTTTTGATAAGTCGGAAAATATACCTAACGCATCTTGTGACTTCTCCCAAGCCGCAAAAATACTTTTCAGTAATTCAACTGCTGCGTCAGTAGTCAAACAACTCCTCGTAAATCCGAACTGTTTCTTGTGAAGAAGATTATGTCTATTAAAATGATTTAGCAATTGATTAAGTATTAACTTTTCAAAAATTTTACTGAGAGTTGGCAATACAGAAATAGGTCGAAAATTTGGGTCTGATGTGTCACCAGATTTAAATAAGGGTGTAATTTTACTATATTTCATTAAATCTGGAAATGTTCCAGAAGCGACACAGCCATTGAACACTGTGGCTAGATGTGGAGCAATCAAAGTAATAATATATGAAACAGTCTTTACTGACAATCCCCATAAATCTATTGTCTTTTTCATATTAATAGTTTTAAATTGTTTAAGAACATCTTCAGTAGTAACAGCAGTAATTTCAAAGGCTGTGACACATTCTGGTACGCAGTTCTTAAGTAGTATTTCAGCAGACGTGGAAGATGACTTTAGTGACTCTGTACTTAAAATGGGTATACTAGCAAAAAAATTTTCAAATTCTGTCGCTACTTCCAAGTCCTCTGCAACACGCACATTATTGACAGTTAGTAGCTAGTCGCGACTGCGTGCTTTGGCTCTACCAGTTTCGTTATTGATGACATTCCAGTAAGCTTTTATGGTATTTTCAGCGCATATTATTTTATTTTTAAAATAAATTGATTATGCAGCATAACAAGCTTGTCTGAATGTTTTTGGATATTTTTTTACATAATTAATTGTAAATTTAATATTAATAATTCAAATAATTATATATATAATAAGAAATAATTCAAATTAAAAAGACTGGACTAATATTAAAAGTTTTTTCATTGTAAAGTTCATATAACCTAATCCGACTTTTATGAATGCCTTCAGTTGCCCAATCACTAAACGTCAGACGGTCAGTTACATTTATTTTTTGGGTTTAAGTGCAATAGGAAATTCATCATTAATCAATTTAAATAATCTATACTATAGTAAAACTGTAGAGGTGAAAAGGTCTGTACATTAAAGATATCTGGAAGAAAATAAGCTAAAAAATCTAGGAAAGTGCTAAAAACCAATACTTTATATTTTTTTGAATTTATGTCTGTCTGTCTTTCCCTATATTGCTAAACATCTCTAAAATGGCGAAATTGATTTCAATAAAACTTACAGTCATGTACAAAGGATACTCAAACCTATAAAATAGCATATGTTACATCACAATCGGTTGACTAGTTTTCGGTGTACAGCTTGACCTCTCCTTTGTACGTAGTCGCAAACCAAACTGGGATCATCCAAAACTGGTGATATATGTGGTGCCATGTATGATCATTATAAGTTTGTTAGTAAAAGTATAGTTAGTATAAATAGGTAACTTAAAAGTGTTTTAGGGCTATTTACCCGACTTTTAAAAAGGAGGCGATTCATAATTTCGTCAGTATATTTTTATGTATTTTCGATAAATACATTACTGGAACCGAGCATAATTATATATATATACTAGCTGACCCGGCAAACGTTGTTTTGCAAAAATTTTTTTTTTTCTTTGAAAAATAGATGTTGGCCGATTCTCATAGATACCGGATAAGCACAAAAATTTTCATCAAAATCGGTCAAGCCGTTTCGGAGGAGTATGGGAACGAAAACTGTGACACGAGAATTGTATACAGGGTGTTACATATCCCCCCGTCCGATCAATGAAGGGGTTGTATGGTAGAGTAAAATGATGAGGTATTTGTCATTAATTCACGAAAATTCAAGATAAAATTTTCCCTGGCAAATTTAATTAACTTTAAATAATATCACATCAGATTACCCATGGCAACACTGAAGACTCATAAATCGTAATAACTAGGTATCTACCTAAAGTTCATGAAAGGTCACCGAGTGCATCGGCCGACGCCGCCGGCGGCCGCGTCTAGTTACCTAATCCTTTGACAAAAGCCGAACGTCAACTTTACACGTGCCAACATTTTAGGTAGGTAGGTATACCCATTTTATTTATGAGTTTGTTGCAACAGCTGGTTTATTGCATTAGGTAAAACGGAGGAAGGTATTGTTTACGTTGTTTGTTTGTTTCGTAAGAGTGCGTAGCCAACTTTGGTGTCCGTGTATTCAGACATTTCAGATCACCCGAAGGCTTACGACATGGCCTTATGATTCTTAGATTCAGTTTTACGTGGCTTCTGAGTACGTGGGCACCCATCCAAGTAATGATCTGTGCAACCGTTACTTAACTTTGCCAAACTATTACGATCCAAAAGCTTAGTCACGCTATGAGCGCTGCAGTATTTACGGTAATTACTAATTTTTTAAATCTTACTTAGGCAGGTTACCTTTAATTCCGAAAAACATCAACTTACTTGTAAGCTGCGTACGACGATCATGCTCCACATGTCGACCGTAAAGGTTAAGACACTTACGGTACCTCTTCATCAAAGGTACCTATTTGAAAGCACACTAACTAGTACACTGTAGTTCACGAGGTGGTGAAGCCATTGAACAACGCGCTCCAAAGGCACTGGCAGACCTGGTGGTCCAGCGAACTGTTCCTCCTTATCACTACGTGCACCTACATGAATTGCATTCACTCCTACCTAAACACATCGAAACGTTAAAGTATTCAGAGTTTGAATACGACCGACGACGTAACTATTTCACAACGTAACTTATTCCGGAAGTCCGAACGAAAATAATCCTAGGGCAAGACTGAGTGATCAGTAGGCAAATTGAAATCGTAAAAAATAGCCAGCTAGGGATGTAACCAATGATATTTATTGGAGTTCTGTTTTTATCGATATGTTATTATTGTCCCCGTACGAGATGGGCACGTATCCAACGCAAAATTGTTGTTTGTTTTTAAAATATTGTTATAACATAAAAATGATGTAACTTTTTTATTTGATTTAGGTTACCGAAATTAGTAGATCATTGTCTTTTGTCTATGATCTACTAAGTTCTGTAACACAAAAATATTATTTAAGTCTTGTTTACGTAATGTGTCGATATCGTAATATCATTAATGTAATAATTCTTTGAAAAATGAATGTTGTGTCACATTTCATGTTAAAATTTATTAAATCGATATTAGCTCCTATCGAACGTAAACATCTCTACCGCGTTTCGGTATTGTGTCGAGCGGCTCGTTTGACGGTAAAATTGCACTATTTTAAGGGCGGCATGCCCTTTGACACGAAAAGCCGACAATATTTTAATAGAATTAATAGAATCATAAAGGATACCGCCGCTGAGTGGAGTGTTGCTAGTTTAGGGAATTTTCCCTAATTTCGGGGTAATGTTTCTCGTTAATACTATACTAAGGAAATAAATTGTGGTGTTTTATGAAGACCTGGATTTTTTTTATTGTTTTTCCTAGTATGTCTAGCAAGTCAGTAATATGTGGTTTCGGGATCAGACAGGCGGTTATGAAACACACTGTATATTAGATATATATCTATTAATTTATTTTTTATTAGGTGATGCTTTGCGTAGCGCCATAGTGTCGTGTTTATAGCTAACGTAAGCGGCTTGATTATAATTAGTTATTTTTTTATGGTTTTCTTCTAATGTTTTTTTTTACCATGAAATTAAATAGATAACTTCATCATAGTATGACTTCACTTAAGTATGCTAATTAAATACCTTGTCTTTAGTTTGTTTGTTTTTCGTGTGAGCGTGTGGCCAACTCTGGTGTCGGAGTTTTCAGACCGCCCGAAGGCCTCCGACATGGCCTAACGATCCTTATCCTTGGACAAGAACCGGGACCGACAGCTTTACGTGCCCTCCGAAGCACGGTAGCGCTCAGATGTAAATGCCACACACGGTCACCCATCCAAGTGGTAACCTGTGCAAGCGTTGCTTAACTTTGCCGATCTGTTAAGAACGGCAAGCCAAGTCTCGCTACGAGCGCTACTTGTCTTTAGTAAAAGCACAGATAATATAATACTATGCTTGTCGTGCCTATTAAAATACCTTGTAACGATCATAGTTATTTTCCATGAGGTCTTGGTTACATTTTAGTGCTTATATAGTCATTTGACTCATCGTTTATAACAGATCGCCAAAGTTAAGTAACTTTTACTGAGGTCACGACACGGATGGGTGAATATTGTCGCATTAACTCTTAATGGTAGTGTTTATCTGAGTAAACACAATGCTGCAAAGCACGTAGAGTTGTCAGTTACAGTCGCTATATCAGGATAATAATGGTTTAGCCATGTCGTACTTGTGGCGCTCCGTAAACTCTAACAATACTATTGGCTAGATTTACATACGAAAAAGAAATAAAATATAAAAATAAATCAAGATCATAGATTATTAAAACCAATGTAGGTAATGTGACCATTATTTTCTTTTAGATGAATCTAAAGTCCGTGCCACGAGAACATAGACTTTTTGTAAACAAAGAATTTCTACTAAGTGACTTAGCGACAGTTCTGTCAAACACAAATAATGTCAAATCGAATGAGCGCAACGGTACTTAGGTACGCGTCATTGGAAACTAATATGTCAATGGATCGGATTTTATCGATATTATGCGCTGTCAACAGGATCTTTTAATATTTTGTGGTACTGGAACCTGGAATGTCAACATTAGGTTTTACTGTTGAAATGTTACGTTCTTGGGCTTAGCTTGCATTTATCTTAGGAAAAACTTTTTTTAGATGTCAAGAAGGGGTAAGTGTAAAGTTAAATGCACGTTTATAGGGTCGCAATGCTCATCTCGCGGCCGACATTGCGGCAATTCGGGTGCAAATTGTAGTTGGTAAACTATGATTCGCACATATTAAGTTTCTGTACACCTAATTTTTTACGCAGGTTACCCCGAATATAAATTTACGGACATTGTAATGGATTTTGTTTAAGTTCATTCTGACGTTTTCATTCATACACAACGTAAAATCTCCATGCCTAAAAATTCTAATGCGATGTACTAGCTAGTTGTCTGTAATATATCACATTTGTGGAGCAAATTATTTATTGCCTATGAAAAAAAAAACAAAGTCCATAATAGAGTATCCTGTTTGTACTCTATCATTCACACATGGTACTCTATTCACATTCATGTCACCCTTCACACAATCCATCCATCTTTTCTTTGGTCTTCCTCTTGCCTTATATCCCTCAACTCTCATCTTCATCACCTTTCTAGTCACATGATTTTCATCCCTCCTCATCACATGCCCATACCACGAAAGACGATTTCCTTTCAGCTTTTCTTGCACCGGTGCAACTTTCAGACTTCCTCTTATAAACTCATTTCTAATTTTATCCATCCTTATCACCCCACACATGCATCTCAACATCCTCATCTCTGCTACATGCAATATTCTTTCATCAGTCTTCTTCAAGGCCCAGTATTCCGATCCATACAGTGCGACAGGCCTTATTACGGATTTGTAGATTTTGCCTTTTAACCTAAGAGGCATCCGTGGGTCACAAGTTGTTCCTGTAACCTGTCGCCATTTCATCCAACCTGAGTTGAACCGGTGCGTGACGTCGCGGTCTATTTCCCCGTCCACTTGAATAAGTGACCCGAGGTACCGCAAGTCGGAGCAGACCGATATGGGCTCTCCACCAAGGGATATGGGCGCGGGACTGGAGAGACCGCCAAAGTCGCAAAACATGTACTCAGTTTTGCGTATACTGACTTTCATGCCAACACTCTCCAGCCATATACTTCACTAAAGCATAAAATGTAAAACACAACTGTTTGAAACAAAGGTTGTGAAGCCCTAATTGTTTGTTTACAAAAAGTCTATCTTATCGTGGCACCAACTATATGTATAGTTTTTTTAAATAAGTATACATATTGTCCATTAAAGCTCACTGTTCATTTGGTTGACTCTAGTTCTTATAACTCATCAAACGAACAGTTTTTCTTCTCAAAAACTTTGACATTACAAACTAAACTCGAACATTTTGAACTAACCGCAAATAACTTTACCCATCCTTCATTGTATGGAGTCAGTGCAGTGGAAACGAATTCTCGACACACTAAACACAGCACGTGTAGTAAATTACAAATTTTAACATAGTCGGCTCGAATACATAACTTAAATATGGGTATATGTTTATGTTTACCCAATATGTTAGTAAATGTATTTGAAGAGAACTCATCAGATGCCCATGTCATATAATCTCAAACAAGACAAAGCCTAATGATGAGAGCTGTCTGATACACTACACCTAGATAAAGAACAAATAGTTGTTTATCACACAAAATATTGTCATGGGTATTCATTATCTTTGTAATAGTGTAGCTGGTCAACAAAAATTTTAATCATCTTAGCAGTTCTGTTATAAAAGGTTATGCCAAACAATTTGAGAACGTAAGGTCAAGCAATAATAAGTACCCCTGCGCTGAAGGAGAAAATAAAGTGAGCATTGGCTGATGGAGATACACCGCTCAGCTCATCGAGCGCGAGACATCATATCTGTATTGAATACCCAACCTCATAGTCACAGCTTTTAGATGACATAGCTAAGGCTGCCAAAATACATTAGCTGCAAACTCGAGCCGTTCTGAACAGTTTCACCGCAGTTTGATTTCGAACGGATTCTGTAGAGCACCTCACTTTAGGGTTGGGATGCTACCAGCTGCAGATGAAGGAAAATAAGTGAGCACAATATTTCGAACTGAGCATTTGATGTAGATTATACTGCTGTGTTGGTTATTTTCTGACTTAAACCTAGCTTACCAATTATTATGGATCTATTTATACTATGATATGTTATGACTAGTTTTAATGATAAACATCAACCCAAGCAACTGAAATGGTAATTATTATTACTGTTGCAAAATTATTCGTTCGTGTTGGATTTGTTTAAGGTGAACGAAACAAAAGAGATCGATTCGATATTTATTTGCGCAACTAATGACTGGCAGTATGTTTAATAGATAGATGGAACAAAGGAAATAATATTTTGCATTTCAGCGACGAACTAAAAATACTCAGTGTTTTTAGTAATTCTCTTACGAGTAGAAAGCTCTTCTATCCAGAAATAATAGACTACATTTTATATCAGTAATCTTAAATCACCCGTTTAAGTAAGCTAGTAAATTGAGTAATAAAATTAAATTTATAGAATTATAAGTAAATTTATGCAAATGGGTATCCAGCTTTCTTTCGGAGCGTAGCATTAAAGTCGTAGTTGACGGTTCATGCTCTGACCCTAGGCCCGTAAATGCTGGTGTCCCTTAGGGCTGTGTACTATCGCCAACACTGTTTCTTCTGCATATCAATGATATGATACAAACCAGTGACATACATTGCTATGCAGATGACAGCACCGTAGACGCTCTGTACCCCGGTAGTGCTAAAATCTCTCAGGCAGAAGTCATTGAGTGTCGGAAGAAACTTGTGTCTTTAACGGAAACCACACTCGACCTGGTCTCCGATTGGGGTCAACGTAATCTGGTATCTTTTAACCCCAAAAAGACACAGGTTTGCGCGCTTATCGCAAAAAAGACCCCTTTTGTCGATTCTCCAATATTTCAGAGCACTTCCCTTGATATTACGCCGGTCATAGGGATTCTCAGAGTCGAGATAACGCGAGACGTCCAATTTCGCGGTCATCTGGAAGATAAGGCTAAACTAGCCTCCAAAAAACTGGGTGTCCTCAATAAAGCAAGAAGATGCTTTACATCAGTGCAGCGTCTCTTGCTTAACAAAGCTCAAGTTAGGCCCAAATGGAGTACTGCTGCCATCTTTGGCAGCAGTACTCCATTTGGGCCTAACTCTTTGGGCCGGGGCACCACAATACCAATTGCTTCCATTTGACCGTGTCCAACGTCGAGCGGCACGAGTCATCGATGACGCGGTCCTTAAAAAGCGGCTCGACCATCTTGACCTGCGTAGAGATGTTGCGTCCCTCTGAGTTCTCTATCGTATGTTTTGAGGAGTTGTTTGGTCTGATACCCGCTGCAGAATTTCATCACCGTACAACTCGCCACAAATTAAAATTCCACCCTCACCACCTTGATGAGTGGCGTGATCTTCTACCGTACGATTCACACGCCATTTCCTGCCTCCTACGACTAAACTGTGGAACCAGCTACTTGCAGCGGCATTTCCAAACCAGTTGGACGTTGGAATCTTCAAGAAACGAGCATATTCCTTTTTAGAAGGTAGGCAACGCACTTGTGATCTTTCGGGCATTGCAGGTGTCTATGGGGGGCGGTGATTACTTACCATCAGATGACCCGCTTGTTCGTTTGTCTTCCTATACCATAAAAAAGCTGTTTCTTCGGACAAGGGTAATAACGTGGTTCTGACTAGTTAACTATACGGTTGTTCTATTTTTACATGTGCGATGATTACGTCAGATTGAAGTATCCTTTTCAACTATTTAGAGCAATTGCGTCTGATATCAAATTGTATTGATGTTTTCTATACACAGAATAGCCGCATTCAAATTGGTCTGCAATTACAGATAAACCTAGATAGACTATTCAGCTCTATACACATTTAGGTGAAGTCATTTCAATTGACTTACTTTATGAGTTTTTATTCGATGTGTACTTTACAGTAGACAATGTTGCTTACTGCGTGATCACCCATATAAAGCAATAAGCCTAGCCTTGGTCTAGATTCAATCATTTATACCAATAGTAAACAATACAGATATTATCGTTCGGAATTTATTTATTTATTATAGGTTAAAATCTATCTTCTGTATATATAAAATCCTTGCATTACTGACTGACTGACAGACACGCTACAGCCGAAACTACTGGGCGCAAGTAGGTGAAATTTGGCATGTATGTTCCTTGAGGAGTGTAGGGAAAATCGTAAAAAGTAGTTATCAAAACTAAAATTACGCGAGCGAAGCAGCAGGCAAAAGCTAGTTAGGGTAATAATAGCGCTGAAACTATCATCCAATATTATTTTGTATATCAATATTCAACATTTATTTACAGTATATAAACAAACAATTAAAACATACTTGCATAAAAAAATAAGTAATGAAGAACAGAGTAACTGTTTAGAGTTGCCATGGGCAGGTAGGAAATTGTTCAGAGTGCGCAGTGGAAGTTTGTATTACATCCACCTGATCACGACAAGGCAAAAGGTCTAAACTATACTGTGATTGCACAGTGAATTACAAGATTACAATATTAATTTACTTACCAAAGATCTCCTGGTGATGTACTTGAGTGGATCTATAAGATTACACTCATAATTTTGGCCAAAATAACAAGCAAATCGTTATAGTTACTACCCGAAGGTCCAGTTCGGCGTCCTTCTTCAGAACACGTTGCACGTTGGCGGATTCACACAAGTTTTACAATGTTCAATATATTACAAATGTTCAAGAGTTCACAAGTTTGACTTTTATCACAATATACCGGTGCCGGTTATAGATCAAAGAAGCGGCATTCACTCGGGTGCCAAATTTACTTTATTATCACAAAAGCACGCGAGAAGGCAAAACGTGGCAAGACAATTTTTATACCAGGAAACCAACAATGAACCAAAGAGAAAGAATGACAGTTCATAGTGTGACCATAGTCAAAATTTACAATAGACTAAACAAAACGTTACTAAACCGATATAATCGATTTGACTTATCATTAATAATATTTCTATTTCAAACAGTAACAGACCAGTTTTAACGCTGCATTTTATCTTTTCTTTCAATAAAGTATTATTGGAAAACCGATACGACCGAACGTACAAAGTAATGTATCCAAAACAGATTCCTAATTCCGTGTTCAAGAGGAAGCGGATCCGAAGCAGCTGTGAAGCTATGACGCGGCGGATATTGCCTAACCGAACGTCGAGGCACTGTGCCCCATTCATCTTTCCATATCTTTAAGCTCGCTTTCAAAACTTTGTATCGTTGAAACGGGAAGTGCAGAGGTGTGTTGTACGAGCGTGTGTGGGTTAAACCTTTTTAGACGCGCAAGGATTTAGAATGTCCGGCTTTATGAGTTTGTTGGGATTTTCGTAAAAGTTGGGAAATATATTAGATTAAAATTCACGTCTTCAAAAATATTGTTTGCGAGAAAAATGTTTGGTAAGTTAGCTTTTTGTATTTATGGAATTGTAACAGATGGTTGGTTGGCTTGGTCAAACATATGTCAAAAGATTTTTACCTAATATGTGTTTAGGTATTTTCTTTGTGCGTTTTTTGGTGACGTAGGGAGGTGTGATTACATTACTCTTAACTGCAAAAATCAGAATGCTGACAAAAAACTCGAAACGGTTTCAATCATAATGTCTGGTATTGAAATAGATGTTAAGATCAAATGCCGTTCTTATATCAACGAACGAGTACCAAAAATAATACGGATTTGGTATATCTTCTGGGGAAGAAGAAAATGCTTTTAATAAACGTAATCCGTAACATTTTTGTTATTGTAATACAATAATACAACGCAGATTTTATAGAACTACATAGAACTACTCATTGCGTGGTTTGCTTGTTGATCCTAGAGGTTACAGGAAGGCAGGTGGACTTATCTTTAGTGAACTCGGCCGTCCAGAGAGTCGATAGATTCCAGCGATGCGATGGCTTATAAAACCACTCTCACCATTCCACTGTAGGCGGGCTTCGTACGCTAGGGTGTGTTCGTGCGTCTAGTCCACGTACACGAGCATCCTGTGACATATGATTAAATAGAAGCCTTCATTGTAACTAGTATCCACTTTTTGAGAATATTTTATGACCAACAAATATTACTTTTAGTATTTACTTTTCAAACTTAATTTATGCAGTACGTTACAAAGATAAAATCATTGTTCATTATAAAAATTATTAATTGGTGTTTGTAAGAGTGCTCATGAGTTTAATTTTATGTCCGTTCCTTCTTGTAGTTCTACGCGTTTAGTGGCACATTTGCAAAGTAGGGTTGAAATGTGGCACTAGTAATGTAAAATCATTAGGGAATTAACTTTCTATTGGCTCTCATAAGCGTCATATTGTGACCTAATTGAATTATTTATTTGGATTTTGACTTTCTATATTTTTATTCCAAGTCTGATTGTGATGTTTGCGTTATGTCAACATCTGTAAAATTTGGGGAACAAATGAAGAACTATTGAAAGCGCACCAATTATACTAGTGGTACAAATGAATTATAATTTAAAACTACTGATATAATAGGACACCATCTATATATCTGTATTCTCTCAGTGTGTGCTTACAAAGGCAGAGGAGTGTCTAAGTGGTGGTACTTAGATTGTCAGCTCATTGTTACCGAATGGCACAAGAGGTGGCGACGGCATAGGGAGGGTGTGAATATCAGTGCATAATGTACGAACATTACTTGTTTTTTTTTTAATGACATACGCCGTTGTAATAAAACCTGCTTTCCTTTTTAAAATATTCTATAACTAACATACTTCTAGATATTCAGACCCGCAACAACAATTTGTAAATTTGCATATCACAAATTGTTGTGCAGTGCGGTTTGGACCACGCACGATACATGGCCACGTATTAAACGACGAGACGATTGCTTAAACCAGCCTTGAACCGACCATACGTGCAGACAAGATAATTGTAAAAAAAAATAACAGCACTGGCAAGTGCCCTGGCTTCATGATCGCAATTGCAAAGCCTTTTAAATAGGGATTGTGCTCTTTTTCGCTCCTTATAAGATCGCCATTAAAATACTGATCAGAGAAATTTTAAGGTACACATCTATCCTTGTTTCTCGTATTGAATATTAGGTAGTCTTATATAAACAACTAGGTACATAGATAGAACATATCAAAAGTCTATTTAAAATATCAAGAATATTACTTACTCAAGTAACTTTAAAAACCTAGTAATTACTGAGGTATTATTACTATTATAACCGACATATCACATCGATACGTTATTAATATAACTTAGACGCGTTACTCATATCGCGATATATTAGATTACATAAAATAATTACTGTTATTGATGAAGCGTTGCTCAAATAACTTTTGAAAGCGTCAGGACTAATCAATAACGCTAGGGGTAGAGTTTCGTTTGCTGACTCGAAAATTACATTTTACCTATTTGTTACACAAGGGGTAGGTAATGATATACATTTTTCTTTTTCACTTAATATTTTATTTAAAATGTTAAGTAGATCAATAAAGCATAAACTTATGAACATAAACTGTACAAAAAATATTTAAAACAATTTGTGACTGGTTAATTAATTTGGCCTTGCCACACGGCACAATTTTACGTCCAACTTGACTAAATCACTTGATGAAATCGTGACGTGTAGACGCCAGTCGTCGTACTCAAGTTCATCGGGCGGGCGGTACCACTAGATTTTAACCAATCGGGTGGACGGAATGAAAATCACTGATTTGATTGTGTCGTGTAGACGGGCAAAGCCAAGTCGATTGAAAATTCGATCAGTGGTAAAATTGTGCCGTGTGGCAAGGCCTTTAGACTAAGAAAACGCAGAGTTCTCCTAAGTCGAAGTAGTTTCAATGACGTCTCTAGTTCATTTGGTAATTAGTCTTATAAAGATGTAACGAAGAAATTGAAAATAAAGAATAAACCGAATATTCAATAATTCTCATTACATTTATAGTATTAAAGTCACCTCTGACGTAGGAATATTTTCCGCACTGGTTATTTGTAGAACCTTCCAAAATATGACGAAAGTCAGATAAAAAATGCGACTGACTTTTTAGCACCTACGAGAGGGACAAGTTTATTTCTAATATGCTTCGAGTATCTGAGACGCGTAGAATTTTATAAGAAGATATTTTATTACGTCTTAGGCACCATTTTCAAACAAGAAATACATCATTATTAGGTTTATCAGCGGCGATGTTAAACTAAACAATTCTATAGGTAAGCAGTATTCACACATAGTCGAGTTAAAGTATACCCTACACTCGTGAAATACTAGCGCACTTAACGCTCGAATGTCCAAAAGAAAAAATCCCAAAGATAAAACCGATTAATGTTCACAAGACAGCGTCAAACATTCGGATATACACAAACGACAAACCAGGGCGGCAAATGTACCGAATTTTGCATTTCCGTTGTAAACAAAATCGGGCATACGGGTACCTCAAAAAGGCTAAAGCCACAGCTAATTTGTAAGTGGGCCGCCGCAACCGTAATTCACGCGTGGAGTTGTAAAGTTTTACAAAAAGTACACCCATATATTTTAGATATACATCACGGGAGCTGACGTTTGAATACCTCGTTTCTCAAGTGTTGCTATTTCTCTCTACTTCTAGCTTCACTGCGCTCCCTTTAGGCAGTGGCGAATTTTTTTGTTGTTGTTGTCGGTTTATTTTCATAGCTGTGCTGCTATATTGTTGAATATTGCTAGCAAGAGCTTGCAAACAATTTATTGCCGTGTCTATTTAATAAATAATTTATGTATTAAAATTAAAATAAGCATAATGTTATATACAAGAATCAAAACTAAAATTAAATTTAGAAGGCGTCATGAAAGTCATCCGCATCCCACACAATAAAATATTATGTAATTTATTAATTACATTTATAATTTATGTATATACTATATCTGATCCTGACATATCTCTCTTGCTTCATTCACTCCTATCGCTCAGAGCATCTTTATAAAATCAAGTAAATGTGCAAGTACTTACACTAAGTAAAATTACATTTTAGTATGAAATAACATTTGCAGCATAATGATAAGATACACAATGTGCTATAAATAATGTTGGATCTGCGTTTCTAAATAATAGTGCTCTATAACTAAAGAGTAATAGTGCATATATTAATTTATATACGAGTGTACGATATTTATTTTATTTTCTACAAAGTTAAGAGAAGTAAGACAACAATATAGTGTCATTATGTTGACTGCTCAGGTGTCGTAGTGGTTTAACAGCTGCCTCGCCGCTTGACACTGCGCCGAGTGTTGTGGGTTCGATTTCCACACGAGGCAACACTTTGTGTAATTCACAAATTGTTGTTTCGAGTCTGGGTGTTCATTGTGTCCGTTAGTTGTATGTTTGTAAAGTCCCCCGCGACACAAGATTTAGTCATAATGCGGGAGTTGTCTTTATAAAGAATAAAATTTAAAAAATATTTTTTGGTAACAGTCCCACTATTTCATACATGAGATCTTAACTTAAATAAATATGTCTTTATAAATAAAATTCTTGTATTACTGACTGACTGACAGTCAACGCACATAATACTGGGCGCAAGAAGCAGCTGGGCGCAACAGTTCACTGTGGCATGTATTTATTTATAATAAGCACATCAACAGCCTAATTACATTATTTCTTATGAATAATAACATTTTTAGTATTCGAATATTATGTAACTACACAGATAACAGATATGCATGACATTTAATACAATAATATCTATAATGTTAGGACTAATAAGTGCCAATAACAATATAAAAACTAGAGATCAAAATTTAAAATTACAAACAAAAATAAATAAAGAACTGAACAAAGTAATGAAAATCAACTAAAACAAGAACAAAAAATTTGAGGGTGATTAAGACTTTGCTGTATTGTTTCGTATGCAATGTCTGCAGGATGCAAATTTCATTGAAAAGACATCAATACTATCGTATGTTACTTGAAAAGTTTAGGGGAGCTTCCATCCTGTAGGAAGTCTAGCATACTATTATATAATCCAGAAGATAGACTGGTAAATAAAGCTGTTTTTGCTATAATATTTATTTATTTGCTTTACAGATGTACTTACAACAAGGTTTTTCACTTAAAAAAACTTAATCTGTATTCTGAAAAAAATAAACATAATGAAGTTAATATTGTTGCTAGCTAACATTGAATATTACCAAATTTGTCTATTTTCGGTTTACTCAAACGCGTAGGATGCAAATTAACGTATGAACACAATACAAGCCCCTAATTGAACTCACAGACCTTTTCAGATGTCAAACGTTCATAAAATAGCAAAAAGTTGTCTGCTCCAGTAATAAAACCTCTTTGTGACGTCACCAGCCTAGCCTAGATGAATGGCCTGGCTTCTATACACCACAATTTAGTTCATTTCGTTCAACTGAGCACTGTTTATTGTTTCAGTCTTTGTTCTTCACAATAAAAATATTTCTTTTATACATCGGTTGTTTTGTTTGAGCTATATTTCTTAATGATTTTGGCTTTTAATTGAGTCAGTGACCTGTGTTTTATTTTTACAAACGTTTTTGTTCTTGAACTTATTAACAGGACTTTTTGTTTAAATTCTTTCACTTCATTGTTACTTGTTTATTATGTCGAAATATTGATGTAAAGACAACAGATTATGTATTTACTTCGCAAACATTGTCAAACATTTTATTGCAGCGGGTGTCCGGAATTGGAAATATCACTACTGTGTTATTACTAATCCTATTTGATATAATGTTAGTATGATAGTAGATAATGAGAGCCAATATATGGTAAATATGCTGGCACATGTCATGGATTTATAATTAACTAGCTTTCGCCCGCGTGAAATTTTAATAAAGAGTAGCCTTTGTACTTCCCGAGGTTTCAGACTATCCACATCAAATTTCATCACAAACGGATCTGCACATTAGCCGTGTAGCATACATATAAACAGATAATACCTACCTACTTAAAATTACTTTTGTTTTCATAGTCGTTATACATTAGGTAAAGATTAGTATGAAGGTATATTATTAAAGTTATTGAAGAGCTTATGTATCTACTGAATAGAATAGCAGCAAAAATAAAAACTGAAAGCATTACCACAAAGTACATAATCAGACCGCCCCTCTGCCCCGCTGCGCTTAAGAGCGCCAACTCATAGTAAGCGCTTTGAATGACGCTGCGCTTATATCAATTATATCGTGATAACTTTTAAACTATTCCTCCCAACTTCTTACTGTAAAGACAAAGTTCATCTACATTAAATACTAAAGGCAATAAATCTATCAATTTTGAAAACAATTTGATAACTACTCTACTCTAGAATGAGCATTGTAAAAAACATATTTTTTGTGTTACACTGTTTTATTACAATAAAAATGATCTAGTTAGGTTATGTACCAAAAGCTAAAAAAATATTCTGTAAGTCCTAGCTGCCAGATCGCACCAAACTTCTCATCAATCTGGGGTATTGATCAGACAAATATAAAATCGTTGGGCAAGTGAAATTTCTATCATAATGTTAATTCTGGACACGCTACGCCCAAAATTAAAATAAATGTTTTTTTTTTCTTATTTTTTTTTCAAGTTTTTAGTTGTGTTTGTTAATACTTCTCATTCTGTTTTCATAGTGAGGTCTATTCTACCAATCAAGCCCTTTCATTCGATACCCATATTGAGGTATTTGTGGCAAATATGTAATCCGCCATTTTGCGGCTGTCTTGGATTTTTTACAGTGAGCTCTATTCTACGAATCAAGCCCTTTTATTTGATACCCGTATTGAGGTATTTTGTGGAAAATAAGTAATCCGCCAGTTTGTGACGGCAGCCATCTTGAATTTTTCATAGTGATTTCACCGTACATTATCTTCAAGTAACTATTACGGTTTAGGCAACGCACGCGAAGACAGCTTTCAGAGTTCAAGATTTTTGCCGACTTAGTCGATACTTTTCCTTATATTATGGCAACATTACACAAAATCTTTATAAATTGTAGCCTATGTGTTATTCTGATGTATAAACTATATTACTCTAAAGTTTCATCCAAATCCGTTCAGTAGTTTTTGCGTGAAATAGTAACAAACATCCATCCATACATCCATCCATCCATCTATCCATCCATACATACATCTTCACAAATTTTCACATTTATAATATTAGTAGGATTAAATTTCAACAAAATCGGTTCAGCCGTTTTAGCGTGAAAACGGAACATACATACATACATACATACACACATTCGAATTTATAATATTAGAAGGGAAGTAGGGATATCATTAGAGACTTTCTTTATACACAACATTATCTAACTGTTTTACCACCTTCATATAGAACATGTAAATTATTTTTAGCACTTACTCGTGAACATGCCACATATAACTGACCATGTGAAAAACAACATGTTCGGAGGTCGATTCCAGCTGTTTCAAGTCTGTCCATGCGATTTATTTAGAAAATACACAAAGGGCTATGAATATTCAGCCCTGCCGAAAGTAAGATAGCCCCGTTGAGTTACTCAAGAGTTATGTGAATTCAGGCCTCAGTCTCACAACCACGGATTCCCACGTACATGAGGTGTAGGAATTAGGGAATAATGAGACACCTGTATAAGTACAGAACACGAACCAACGAAATAAATCAAAGAAACACATCCACATTCATTATTCAAAAGAAACGACTAACACAATCCGACGAAAACGAAAGAAAATTAACCGAGAACCTCATCAATCCACGGCGAAACTTAACACCGCCATTCAGAAAACCCCATCTTTGTTTACATATACAAACCGACCGAGATAGAAAATAATATGGACTAATCGACAAATTATTGAAAAAAGGATCTAAAGTTATTGTTTTTATCATTTCAAATAACATGAAATGATTATATAACTATTATATAAACATAATAATTTTAAATAAATGAGATTGACCGTTTAAATTAAGTGGACATTGTAATACATTTTGACACAGAGACTTTTTGTTTATGAAAGTGCCGAATATTATACTCTATTATTTTTTTAATAACAGAAACATACCCGACACATAATTATTGTCTTTTTTGCAAGAAACATTTATTTTGCTAGAAAATTATTTGAAAATAGTGACATCTATCGGTTGGAAGGATAACTATAAATATCCTCGGTTCCAGTAATTTATTTATCGAAAATACGTAAAAATATACTGACGAAATTAAGAATCACCTCCTTTTTTAAAGTCAGGTAAATAGCCATAAAACACTTCGAAGGTACCTTTTTAGACTAACTATACTTTTACTAACAAACTTATAATGATCATAGATGGCATCACATATATAACCAGTTTTGGATGATCCCTGTTTTGTTTGGGACTACGTACAAAGGAGAGGTCAAGCTGTACACTGAAAACCACTCAACCGATTGTGATGTAACATATACTATTTTATAGGTTTGAGTATCCTTTGTACATGAGTGTAAGATTTATTGAAATCAATTTCGCCATTTTAGAGATATTTAGCAACATAGGGAAAGACGTCGGACAGACAGACAGACATAAATTCTAAAAATTATCAAGTATTGCTTTTAAGCATTTTCCTAGATTTTTTAGCTAATTTTCGTCAAAATATTTTTAATGTACAGACTTTTTACCTCTACAGTTTTATTATAGTATAGATTATTATCTTAAGCCATCACACATTTTATAGAAATCGTATTATCGAGACCATATATATGAATGGTTGCTTATTCAACTAGTACTGGAATAGCAATTCACTCAGATTTCCAATCAAATTTATGATTCTACCATGATTGACATTCAATAGACAATTTTGTCCATTTAAGGCAGAAGAAATCGTAACTACAACTTACATAAATTCAACTCTATAAATATCTTCAAGGTGGTTTTTGCAGACGTGATTCGAGTATAACTTGCAAGTTGTGTTATATAACACAGCAATGTATTTCAAACTTTCCATTGACTTGGCTGCTCTTTTTCATGCTGTCTCCTATGTCATTAGATAACTGATAGTCTTATTCATTACTCGCAACAAAATATTATGTGGAGTTTGCAGCCGTCTGTAATGTTTATATATGCGTACTAGTCGACGCCAGCGGCTCCGCACGCACATATTTACGAATTTCCCGTTTTGCCCGATCCCGTGGGAATCTCGGGATATCCCGTCTTAGTGCACCCCTACGGTCCCCAAGGTACATACCTGCTAAATTTCAGCTTCTTGCACCAAATAGTTTCGGCTGTAGCTTGTCTGTCTGTCAGTCAGTAACGCAAGGATTTTATATATACAGATTATTGTTACAAGGACACTTTGATATGTAACGATTGTTGCATACAGATGCACTCAATCCCATTGACGTATAGTAAATCTTACGAGGATGTTGTTGCAACTTATGCAAGAGATGTAACTTAAGTTTTATTTTCGAGTTCATTGCGGATTTTGAATTGCTACTCGTAACAATGATTGGCAATGTTCACCAGAGGATCATCCATGACTTAACCTGTTTTGCATATGCAAAACAGGTTAAGTCATGGATGATCCTTGTTGTGACATAATTGTCAGAATGCTATCGTGCATTGCAGGGTTTTTTCATGTTCACTTGCCACTGATTCACATGAAAGGCCACATGAAAGGCTCACGCAAAAGGAAACATGTGATGACAATACTGTGTTATTTTTTTGAATTTAGGATATTCCATAGGATATTTCTAATTTGGGCCAAATGCTTCAAAAGTTGTTGCCCTAATAAATAGCTTGTATTCCGATATGCTAAGTGTTATATAATATATATAATATATAAATAAACTGCTTACTTTCGTAGATTCCATGTCAAAAGATAGTCAAATATACTACGTACGTATATATTTTTCTGGATTAGAACCATGTTTATCGAACCAATGAACTTGTGCACACAGTTTAATATGTAATGTTTTAGTAATGTTTGCCATAGCCTAAGAACATCGTCAGTCCAGACCACCATTAGCATATTTGCTACAAAATAAGAAAAGAAAAATAAGACTGCATTCATATCTTTACAGCTTATAGTCTGTTTAACATTAATGTCTTGTGAAGAATATTCAGCATTGAGCAATTTAAAGTTCAGTTTTTTGCTTTTAAAAACCATACTCGTGATACATATGATAATATTAAACACCATAATGTCCTGAAGCACTTAAAACGAAATCGTTTCAAATTTACCGCACTATATTAAACGAATGTTTTATATGGATTCAATTCCCGGGTCGGGCAAAAGTGTTACTGGGTTTTTCCGAATTCTCAGTAGCAGCACGGAGTCTGGTGATGTGCCCGGTAACGGCAATAGGCTCGCCCCCAATTACGTGGGACCTAAAAATTCATGGCAAGATGTGGGTGTAATAATATTACACTTCTGCCTACCCTTTCGGGGATAGAGGCGTGAGTCTATAAAAATAAATAACGAATGATACTGAGCATACGATGGCGTGTTCGTAACGCCATTTGAAAGCATATTTTAAAGATAACTAGAGGATGCCCACGGGTACGCTGGTACATTATTTTATTTTTAATTTACCTTTATCTTCCCGGTTCAGTGGGCATTTCAGGACATCGCTTCTTAGTGCAACCCTACGCTACCCACGCAGCGTTCATTAATATTTCTTCGTAACGTACATACATCTATTATTTACATAGCAAAATCTATATTTGCAGGTGATACGTAGTTCACCAGGTTATCTAGTTCCATAAAGAAACAGCAAAATACATATTATATCACAAATATCAAAGCATGAATGCTAATTTAAAAGATAAACATGAGCAAAACAGCAAATAAAGACACGTACAACATTGCTAATCTATGCCAGGAATAGCAAAATGAGATCTGTGCACATTCTCTACGCATTTTAAAACAATTTTATCTAAATATCTAAAGCTATCCATATTATAAAGTAAAATAAAAATCAAATACAGATTAAAACTTGTTATTGTAATTCTTTGCGCTACTAAGCGAAATATTTTTTTTGGTTTGTTCAAAGGTAGGATAAAAAGTTATTTTTAACTCCAAGTATTTCGCAAAATGTTTTATAGAAACTTTGACGCTATTGTTATTATAATATCGTTATCTAGAATTACAATGAATTTATATTGGCTTAAGTTTGCGAGAGTAAGAAAAATATTGTTATTGGTGGAAATTTCTTATATTTTGATTTTATATTCTGCTTAAGGGTTTGTTGGTATACATTTCAATACTAAGAACATTTTTCCATCAAAACAGTTAATTTAAAATCCATTTCGAAAGATAGATTACTTTTCTAAATAGGTATGTCATTGGAAGACTTCATGCATTGAGTTCTTTTTACATGTTGCACAATTTGTCAGTGGGAGATAATAATCTATATAGCACCTCTTAGACAAGTTGACTGAATACCCCAGGATACAAGTTCATGCAAATGAATACACGTTGAATCAGATTCGCTCAGCTGTTAACGTAGTTCTCACTAATGTTTACTTTTTGATTGTTTCATTATGTAAACAAGTAAACACAAATAATTACATTTATTGCTGACATAATTGATGCCGTGTTTCGTTATTATTTCTGGCAGATTGAATAAAGGAAACAAAATTGTTTTCATAGTGATTTCTTCATGCAAGTCCCAAGACTTTCAAAATGTTAATTATTTTTTATGTATTTAACTTGGCAGTCAACACTTGCCGATAAGAATGGACCGAATCGATTTATGTCAAACGAAAATGCCACTTACTTATAAAAAAATAAAATTTACTTAATGGATCTGTTATGAACGTAGCACTTCGTCTTTCTTGAAGTCATATCAAAGGCGCCTAAAAGGGTTACATGTGTAAAATTTGTTGATTTTCTAATGTCCTTAACTGTCTGGCAGAGTGTCGCAGGTACCTTATTATTATGCACGCCACGAGTTTTTATAGTTTATATAAGCGCTCATTCGATAACAAACGTAGAATTAATGAGAAATTTTAGTTTTACCTACGTGATGTGAGGTCTGATAAAATATTCATACATTTCGTAGCGCCACTACGGTAAATGTGTTCAGAATTAATGTTTAATGGGCAGGAAATATCATGGTGGGCGATTTTTTTGCGTCGATCGTTTTATGATCCTGATGTAGCTGCTAATATAAAATAGGTGTACTAGCAAAATTTAAAAGAACAAGACAATTCAGATGGCCATTTTTTTGGTATTTAACTTTGCTGTCACATTACATACTTAATACATAGCATTCATATACTTAAATAGTACGTGATTTTTTGTAATATACATAAAGTAAGAGTCTGCAATCAGTAATAACTTTGTCTGCAACAATATGCCAACAGATGATCAAGATTAACAAATTTTATTAGTAACTCGATCGTGACTAATATGACAACAACCGATGCTGAACTAAATCAAGTATGAACAAAAATGCAACAGTTACACAAAAAGCTAACCAGACTTTAATAGTTATTTGAATAGTGAAAATAGTGAGACTCAGGCTGGCACTAACTCAGCGTGAAATATGAGGGACGTGCAAGATTATGATAAGGCCTTAACCCAGTAAATCATTGGATTTTCCGCTTGTGAATTGAGGCAAATTTAAGGAGAGAGCCAGTTTGAATACGCATGTGAAGGTGTGCCGTCGAAGCTCAAATTGTTACGTGACTCGGAAACTGAATGTGTTTCTTTTTTACCGGCTATTGATGGATTTTTGTTCTGTTAGTGTTTTAATATTTATAAATAATATGGTAACGGTTTTTCTTCAAATGCGATATTGTGAGCTATACCTGAAACCGTTTAATATTATAATAATTTTACCAGCTAAGCCCGTGGCCCGTGGGCATAACATCCGCGTTATTTAGGGCTTCTTCGTATGTTATATAGCCTTCTTCGATAAAACATGCTATCCAACAAAAAAAATAGTTGAGTCCTACTGGTACAAGTAATTTTTTTAAATCTTAGATTAGCGCGTTCGACCAAATAAAAAACAAACTCTTCATCCTTATAATATTAGCATTGGTAATAAAACACAGACTGAAAATTAGATACCTACTGATCATGTGAAAATTGCTAAATAATAGTTAAAATTAAATACTGTACTGCACATACGTTAGAAACCACCTTGAGTACGCATCACAACTATGGAATCCTTGTTACGATAAATATTATCAACCAAATTGAAGGTGTGCAAAAACGCTTTATTAAACGTCTATGTTTTTGCCTTAAAATACCTTATCGCTCCGAAAACTATATTACGTTATGTAAAAAATTTCATATTCAACCACTAGTTTATCGTCGAGATTGTTAATTTTTTTCCAAAATTATTTCAAATGAAGTAGATTGTAGTCACCTCCTCAATACAATTAAATTTAATGTACCTGCGAGATGTATTAGGCATAACCCTCTAATTTATATACCTCCTTCCTTTTCAAATTATAGAATTAATTCGTTTATGGTGCGAGCAAGCAAAGACTTTAATAAACTGTGTAAAGATTACGCTTTTGCTCCATAAACCATCACCCTTGAGTTTTACGAGCCATAAAATATGATGTAACTTTAAGCGATTGTTCTATTTATTACTGTAGTGAGTACCTTTGAATTTGTGCAATGTACGTAAAAATTGATATTATTATTTTTAAAATGCTTATTCGTGAAAGCCTGTAATTGGCGAACCTATTTACATATATTAGCTATTTTTATGTATGACTGTTGGTTTTCTTGTCTAAAATATATAAAAGAAAACAGAGATTTGATCGGATTGCATTTAATATTTTTGTAGTCCTGAAAGCACGGTTTATGTAACGCACGCCAAACAGACGTCATTTCACATATCTTTTAAAGTAATTGAGACCCGTTAGATAAGTATAAGTCGTCAATATTTATTTATATTTAGTCTCTTCTTGCCTACAAATACGTATATTATCAACGGACACACAAAAACCTAAAAACTCACACAATAATAAAATAAATTTAAAGATTAAAGCTCCAGTTACGTCAAAAAGCCGGCGGCAAAACACTTTACAAGAAATTAGGACAAAGATGATATCTGTCTTAATTGCTACATGATTTATTGCGAGGCGACTCCGATATTACTTTTTCACACACGTTTTTAATTGTACAAACACTTCTTATTTTACCCTTCGTGAAGGATTGTAAGTAGTATTCTCATTTATTTGTCTCCTAAATTGTTATTCGTTATATCAAAAGTAGAATGAGGTCACGTGACCGACTTTTTGAAAGAGCTACGTGTGTTTTCAGCACCGCTAATGGTACTCAACTGTGTCTGTTATTATGATTTACGTCTGCTTTACATGTGGTGGCAGTTCTTAGCTTTTGTTCCGAGGTTTGCTTGATTCTTTTAGTACATATTTTCTTAACGGGTTTTATTCTTTTGATATTAAATAAAGTTTATTTATAAAAGTTTTTCCCAAAATTATTTTAAATGAACATGAGTAAACTTCACACTATTATTATACTAAAGTAGCTCTGCTTGGTTAGATAAACCATTGATATTGATAGAGTAAAGAACAGATTCAGTTCGAGATTCAAGAAAGAAGGCTATTTGTAATTCATCTTTCAAGATATGACTCGGAACGCCATCTCAAGGCAAATTTTACACGGATGGATTTGAGGATTGAGTGAGTGCAATGTATGACATCTACGTACACAGCTTTTTATAAACATCATGGATTAATAATGTTAGTATCTATGATCATCGTCAGTAGCCTTATCCTTAATATATAAAATCTTTGCGTTACTGACTGACTGACAGACACGCTACAGCCGAAACTATTGGAGGCAGGAAGCTGAAATTTGGCATGTATGTTTCTTGGGGACCGTAGGGATGCACTAAGAAGAGATTTCCCGAAATTCCCACGGGATCGGCCAAAACGGGTATATTTAAAACAATGCAGGCGTAGCTGCTGGCGTCCTCTAGTCTGTGATACTATTGTGGCACAGGTCTCTTTTCATTATGGCAAAGATTAGCCTCTAATACACCACGCTGGCCAAGTGTCGGTTTGTCCGACTTCACATGTCTTCCAAGATCATAATGCAGAAATTAATCAGCCTGTTTCTCAATTCGAAGGTGTACGTTACCTACTGGGCAACAACGCAAATGCGAGCGAAAAATTTACAGCAAAGAAACAAATTATACATACAAACATACTCATCCTCACACTCGTATTTCTTAACCAAGTGGGATTATTTTGATGTATGTTATGCAAGTAATTGGACGTGAATAAATGTGTTTTGTTTCGGCTACATGATATGACGTAATTTTATGGTGCTGCAGATGATAATTTTCTGGATCATTTAAGATATTTAAAAAACTCGATGATGCTAATTTATAGTATAATATATGACTGCACGGTGGGTGTAGTATTTTGAGCCTCCTTACTTGACACTTTGTGTGATTCGTAAATTATTTTTTTGGTGTCTGGGTGTACATTGCGTGAGTGGGTTTTAGGTATGTTTGTAAAGTCCCCCGCGATACAGAATTTACTCCTAGTGCGGCATTTTTATTTAAAATATAAGGAAAATATATAAGTAGTTCATTATCATCCTCTTAGCGTTATCCCAGTTTCAATCTGGGGTCCGCTTACTAGTCTAACCGGATTTGGCTGAATATTAGCTAATCCACAGAGCGACTGCCTGTCTGACCTCCGCAACTCAAACGGATAGCTATATTCTATGGTTTGGACCAGTGTAAATTTATTTAGAAGGTACTGACAACCTGTAGCGACTGTCAAAGATCTTCATGACAACCGGGACCGATAGCTTAACGTGCTCTCCGAGGCCCGGGACAAGCGATAATTACCCAACTAACAATTTAACGTCGTTCAAAAGTTTAGTAAACGTTATCTTAATACCTTTGATCGTAATACCTAAGTTGCACTAACGTTATATTAACGTTTACCTAACGCGAAAATGGCCCCAGTTATACGACCAACATTGTCGTATAATGGACATACAAAAGTCACAAGCTGACTTCCTTAACGTCATTCAATAGTCGTATGAATGTAATGGAATTACGACTTTCGTCGCGCAGAAGTTGCATCATAACTTTACAACGACTCGTTTGTTGTATTGTCGTCATACAGGTGTTTTTGTATGACTTAAACATTTTATTTGAGTCAAGGAACAACACCTGTAAAACTTATTCATTTTTCTTGTTAGTGACATACGTGTTTGTAGTTTTATTTCGAGATTTGAGAGCAAAATAAATAATTACATGGAAATTAAAGATGAGTGTTATTTAACTTATAGTTTTTTATCTCGCTAATAACTGTATACTGTATCTGTCTCTCATGCCGTTTAGTTCGACTGGGTATTAAAGTTTTATGAATATATACTTATGTGTATTTGGTTCAAATTTTCACGCCCCCTCGCAATTTTGTGTTTAAATTATTATATTTTTATTAATAAAAATATATTTATTTCTAAAAATGGAGGACATGTTGCTTTTGTCACAAACTTACCTCTTTACGACGTTGTAAAGACATAAAGTCGTACTAAGGTTATTTGGCATTACGCCATGATAGCTAGGCGCTAGCTATTAGGGTTCCTCATAAATTTAAAACTTTTCATATTTGTCACAGTTAAAGTGCAGTGCAGATTTCAAAACATTGTAACATTCAAGGAAATTTTATCGGAAAATATGATCATTCAATACTTGGATATAGATAAATTTCTAACGAGAGCAGATTTTAGACTTCTTAATAGATTGATTTGGCCATGGGAAAGTACTAATTTTATAGTATCGGAAAAGTGCTATGGTTGCCACAGTATCATTGACTTTCATACACTGCGGCCATTTCATTTCATTATATCAAATAAAAACAAAATTGGAGATTTATTGCATTTTAAAAATTTTTAGTGGTCTTATCATTGAGTTGATAAACATGTTCTCCCATACTTTGATATACGTCACGGGCAATTCTCCAACTGCATATTTAAGTTTATATTCGCAAAAAACTATTCATAAACATAACATGACGCCTTGTTTCCCCGAAGGGTTGGGCAGAGGCTATTCCTCTGCCCAACACCCACATTTTGCCAGAAAACGAAAACTAAATACACTTTTTTATGTGATAAACTACAAATAATCAATTTTTAGTCTTTTTCCTTTATTTGTGTTGTAAGACCTTGCTTCTTACCAAATTTCATGATTTTAGGTCAACGGGAAGTTCCCTTAGGTTCTTATTTACTTGCGAGTATCAAAATATGTTGCATAAATGGCCGTATTTTTTTATTTTGTTGACTTGTAAGCTTGATTTTTTTAAGAAATCTAAAGGACTATAGACTTACGTATTTAATATTAATTTCAACTTGATACCTCCACGCGTTCTTGAGAAAAAGGGCCTTGACAGATGACATACTTAATTTTTTTCTGTGATAAAGTTATAAATTTAAAATTTTCGGACTTTTTCCTTAAATTGTGCTGTAAAACCTTGCTTCTTACAAAATTTAATGATTCTAGGTCTACTCGAAGTACCCTATAGGTTTTGATATTCTTGCAAGCATCAAAATATGTCGCTTTATGCGACATAATATTTTGATCAGACCGACAAACAGAAAGACAGACGGACAATGAAGTGATCCTATAAGGGTTCCGTTTATTTCTTTTGAGGTACAGAACACTAAAAAACATTTTTTTAATAAGTTTTGCTGCCAAATTTTTTTACAACCTGTATGGAATAATAATTTTAAAATTTACTGATTAAAAACGAATCAATCACCACAACATTTACTGATAAATAACAAATTCAATATCGGAAAAATCACACACAATATTTTTAAAGAAATAAAATAAATATTGATACTGAACCCTTTTGTTGTTCATGTGTTGTACACTTATCTTCTTCAACATTTGTTATTAGTGCCACGGTTGTTGGCGTTGTACTTTTTAACAAAAGGAAATCTCGATTTACTTTCCTCTTGAAAGTTCCACTACGTTTAAGTCTTCTCCCCAAATTTTTTGCTTCCATTTTTCGTATTAAATTTAATCAAACGTGCCGTAAATATGGCGGTCTAGACGTTTTAAAGTCAAAACCTGACTTAAATGCGACTACAAGTTTGATTAAAGTGAGGGCATGACATTAAACGGAGATCATGTAATATATATGTTATATTTGAGTATTAAATAAGCAACCAAGTCGTTAAAGAGTCTCCAATTGACCGTTGTAAAACAGGAAAGTAATCGTTATATAAACGTCACTGTGAAAACGTCTATACAACTGCTACATTATATATTTGTCATAAAAATATAAAGGTTTTTCAAAGACATAATTTGGTCAGTTCAAAACGTTTAATGGACGTTAGTATGACTACTGCGTTGTCGTACTAACGTTTAAGCTAAGATTATAATATAACGTCGTTTAATTTATTCTGACCAACGTTGCTAAGACCAGCTTATTATGACATATTCGTCGCACGACTAATAATTTAAATTAAAGACGTCTAAAGGACCTAGTAGTCATCTCACTATCATTATAAGACGGCTATCCAACTTTATGTCGTATGAGACAAGACTTATATGATGTTTTTGTTTGTTGGGTAATAACTCAATACGCACATAACTCTGAAAAGTCATTGGTGCGCGCCGTGGATTCGAACCCGATACCCTCTGCATGGCAGTCTGTTCGTATCTCCACTCGGCACAAGTAGGTATTACATTTTATATATAAATACCTCTTTAATATATCTATACATTTTGCTAAGAGCGAAAGTAACTCCTCAAATACTCATAACTTGACAGTCATATTTCAAGTAACAAGCTTATTATTTTAGTCATGGTTAAACTAATAAAGAATCGGCAAAAAAGATATCTTTGTCGGATTTTAACCCCACTCATACTCCTTTCGTAGAATATATGTCTACTTCTGGCCTAGTTAGACAATTTCTGAGCCACTATAATAATATAGAAGTGAAATACAGAATATGCTAATGTAATATTATGCTTCAGTAAAAATAAACTAAAAATGTTCATTGCGTCTAAAGTCGTCCTATATAAAACAACAGCACTTAAAGATACAAGTTGAAATAGATGATCGTTCTCTTGAATTGTATATAAAATCAATTGGTTCTCATCTTTTTTTAAATTTTTCAAAGAAAGTTTGAAACGAAAACGAAGTGGAACTCACCAAGAAACCCACTCAAATTCTTAGCAAAGAGTCCCAAACCACGGTTTGGTCTCTTACTTTTGTGGTTTGGTACAAGTAACAAGATAAAATGTAATATGTGTCTAATGTCTATACAAGGACAAACGAAATGTTAAAACTTCTTTAGGCTGATTCATTTTGAAACTTAGATTTCAAATTTTTTGGCTGACGGTTGGCGTAGTTGTCTATGCGACTGTCTTGCCGCTGCACACTGCACCGAGTATTGTGGGTTCGATCCCCACATCAGACCACGCTTGTATGTTAGTTGTATCCGTTATGTTTTTAAAGTCCTCCGTGATACTTCCTAGTGCGGTAATTTTCTTTTTTACATAAAAGTCTAATAATTTTGTGCGATTTTTAGTAAGTTACGTGACAGGATATATATACACTAACATATTTTTTGTGACATAAGACAAATGATCGTACATAAGGCACAGAGATTATTCTGGATTCTGAATGATTCGAATCTATAATCGCCAGTAGAGCATTCAGTTTCACTCAACACTAAACCAACAGACCAGTCAGTTAGGTTCTTATTATCTTAAATAGATTTATTTTTATTTGATTAAATTGTAATTGATGCCGCAATATTCTTACTGTAGGTATAAAAACGCTTGCTCTCATGAATTATACAAAACGCAAACACTTCAAAGTTTGTAGCTATGTGCTCATTGTTCAGACAGGTAGCGGTCCAAGTTTTTCTGTCTCCCAGTACGTGAGCGCTTCGGTCCAATTTGTTAAGTTCAAGATGTTGGCCGTTACACATTCAACAAACGCGATAGTTTATACTGCAGTGATGAGGAGAGATGAATTGGATTACATAAGTCCTTGTGCCAGGAACACTAGACTAAGTTAAACACTAAAAACTGGTGGTCCTTTAGACATGATAGCAAAATTGTTTGGTCTGAAAAAGTTGGAAAACTTACATGAGATTCTATCTGCATTATCGTTTATTTAACTGATCATATTTATAAAAAAACAATTAACGCTTGTTGCGAAGTTGTGATGCTCAAACTGCATATTAGTTTCGAACCCGACTTACAATTTTAGGGAAACACATTAATTTAATCTAAAAGACTCGTGAGATAATTATGTAATAATTGCTGAACTAATTTGATATCTTAATAAATTCATAAAAAAGGAAAATCATTCAACGATGTTTGATTTCAAGCATGTAGCAGCGCATGCTGCAAACAGGGTCAGCTCTTGTTTGACGATGTTCGGCAATCATGACGTAAATTTTTCACAAAGCGACTTCGGTGACTTTTGTACCCCTAAGGGTTGCGCGAAACACAGTTTGAGAAACTCTGATCTAGACTTATTTAAGTATCTACTCAGCCAAAAAGAAACACTTTACTTGATTGGAAGCGAACAACACAGAATTGACATGAGTATTAAATGACGGACATTTAATACCGCCCAAAGTGAAATGTTTGCTACATGTGTATTATTGCTACTCGTTTCTACGTGACGTACCTATTAGGTGCTTATATTTCTGTATTTACAAAGCAATATTTGAAATAAGTTGTAATCTTATGAATACTTAGTTAATTCAGAATGTGCTGTAGCAAGGTGGACCGACGATCTTGTTGCAGTCGCGAATGGGATGGATACGGGCGGCTCAGGATTGGTCTATGTGGAGGGCCTTGAAGGAGGCCTATGTCTAGCAGTGGACTTTTATTGATTGATATAGTGATGATGAATTTGTTATAAAATGTTAACTATAATTTGCTATTCGCTGCTCTATAACATAAGGATTTATCCTGTTATATCTAGTAACAGCAAGTAAGAAATAAAATATTTACAAAACTACATTAATATAAATATATCTGAAGATGTATATATCAGTGTTATTGATTTTTCTATTGCTTGAAACTTGAGTAAGTATTCCACAAACACTGTTTTGTACTCCTGTCACGTGCATCTATGAAAACTATTTCAAAGTAGAATCGGTTATCTCAATGGCAATACACTTTGATAAATCATTCAATTGCTTGCAATTTGAATATATTCTGTTTAGACTTATAATCGAATCTTAAGTGTCAAAAGTCCTCTATATATTTAACTAGACTGTAAAATTCCTAAGTTATGAACTAGAAAAAAAAAAATTTATAAACTTTCGAGACGAATTCGATTACATAAATCCGAATGTGCGCAATGATTTGACGCTTCCGGGTTGTAGCTCATCAATTACTTTGTTTGAAATCTTAGGTAATTGTAGGCACAGAACTCACGTCGAAACTTGTAAATCTAGAAGCCCACATGAACAAAGTCTCTTAGTTTCTAGAACTTCTAAAGAACCAAACATAAATAAGAACAATTGGAGAAGAGACGACAGTTTTAACTGATTTTTCAAAGCAATTTAATTTTAATTATTGATCGGAAGCATGTTTAAATTTATGTTAGTTGACACAAACTTCTAACGACTATAGCTAACTGTAGGTATATTGTATATTCATGTTTGTATGTCCAGCGATGAATTTTCAGAAAAATAAATTGTATTTGAATAAATCTTCTTACCTGTGTATAATTGTATATTATATAAAATTCTTTCGTTACTGACGGACTTACCGACACCGAACAGCCCAAACGCTTGAGCACAAAATGCTGAAAGATATGTATGTTTCGTGGGTACCATAGGGGTGCGCTTAGAAAGAATTTCACGAAATGCTCAAGAGATCGAGCAGAAACGCCTAAATTCATAAAAATGCGGGCTTAGCTGTGTGTGTTGCTTAATATTCGCTAGTAGTTTAAATAAGGTACCTGTTACTGATTATCTTTCAACTTAAATACATCTTAAGTGTAAGCTATGGTTCGACACGCAATTTAAACGTTTGTTTCAAAGCCTTGTATACAAAAATACTAACAATTACGAACACAAATATTTCAAATAAACTTGTTAAATTAGCCTTTTCGCTTTATCGCACAGCTCCTACGAGATTGCATCTGATAGTGTAGGAGTAAAGAAAATAAATGGCTACGATAACTGGGCACTTGTTATTTCTATTTTGTGCCATATTACCGTGAAATTGACAAATAATGATGGCACAGACATGATTGAAGTTGCTACTGAAGGAATGGTGCTCTCAATTTAGTCGTGTAATATTTTTATTGGCATTGTTGTTTCTTTGATATTGTGCTTTTATTGTCTTAGTATTTTTCTATTAATTTATATTACGATTGAAACGTGAGTTCACGCAAGGAATAATTTCTAAACTGGATGTTCAACTCAAATCATTACAAGGTCTGCTTTTGACAAGGTTTAAAAACAGGCAAACATTGGATTACAGAGGAATTTGGGCTGTCAAATAATCTTCGTTGATAATACTGTTTTATGTCGCCGTTAACAATTAGAAAGAAGACTGTCATAATCATCATTAATAAAATATATATTTTTTTAAATATAGGTTTTTATATCTTGAATTTTAAACATAATATTATCGTCAAGTACATTTGAAAATTGGTAAAATGTCTCTAGTTTCTTGACTACAGGCCGATCACAGCCCTTCTCTACTTACTCTTACCCTCTCTACTCTACTCACCGAGCTGTGAAACGAATATTTACTATATTAAGAAATCGATGTACACATAAATATTTATATCCTTATTTAAGTTTCTTTACTCTAAACAGAAAGTAAAATCTTCACATATAACGGTTTTACTTTTTCACTTGTACAAGAAAATGTATTCAATAAAAAAACCTAACTCAAACCACAGAACTCTACGTAAAGCATAAGTCAAACAATACCAGTACTTATAAAATGAAACACAGAAGGATAGATAAAATCCGTCTTGGTGTTGAATGATATGGGTAACTGATCCAGTGGATCGTCCTCTCCCAGATTGTGTGTAATATTGTCCCATTGAGTGTAAGCCACAAATAAAAGGCGGATCTTAGAAGAAGGAAAATTGGATTTTCTTTGCGACAACCCGCGCTGTAATATTAAAACTGTCTTATATTCGGTTTATGTAGGTTGTAAAGGTAAGTTGACAGTGATTTGGTTGTTGTTTGGATTTAACATTTTGTTTGTTCTTTTGTAGCGGTAGTGTTTAAGAACTTATAGGAACTATGCGATGATTTTTGTAATTTACTTCTAATGCGATGCATGTTTTTTTTAATTTTGCTTAGCCGTTGTCTAAATCGTTGTCACCACGCTGGCCAAGTGCGGGTTGGCAGACTTTACATTATGGTGAACTCTTAGACATGCAGGTTTCCTCACGATATTTTCCTTCACCGATAAGCAAGCGATAATTAACTCCGAAAAGTCATAAGTGCCTGCCGTGGATTCGAACCTGCGACCCACTGCGTAGCAGTCTGTCGGTCTCTCCACTCACCTATCGCTGCTTAAGCTTGTAAGTGTGTGGATTGAAGAAAAAACTATTTAAAGAATACAAATTCATTTATATTTATTGCCTTTAGTTGCTGAGATGTTTCCAGAGGGTCATCAGTCACTTAACATTCGACAAGTAGTTAAATATACTTTGGATTTTGATTAATCGGTGGTGATGTTCAGATCATAGATTTGGTTTCCTTTTCGAGACGATTCATTATCATGTAAAACATACAAGTCGGCAGAAACTACCTATGTAATGGCCAATAAAAAACTAAGAAGAAGACTCTAGTTAAGACATTATTTCAGTGGTCTATAAGGAACCTCTTAAGGGGACTACAAGAGCTAACTTCGCTGTCCTTGTCGGATTGTATACATAAGAAAGAGAAGCGCGACGACGACGGGACGTTCAGAACGCTTTACAAACCATAAAATAAATTAATTACAGAAAATGTATTGATTGAATTAAAAAAATAAAACAGTATTTCGTTAGTGTGTTGCTTGTTGAATAATTTGTCAAAAAATCAGAATTATTGTATGTATTTTAATATGGTTCTTATTTATTAAAATATATTTTTTAGAGGTATCTTTGTGATTTTTTTCTATCGAATAAAGTTAGTTGTATTATGATTTCAACACAGTACTTAACTAGATTATATCCTGCAGAATATCATATATTTTTCTGATTGTGTTAACTGCATTGAATCATATACTTTAAAGCATTACAAAACTTGCGTTTAGCTCTTGTAGGCCCCTTAAGATTACTGATAGAAGTAGGTACTTTTATTGGTGTTCATTCATTGGTATATTACAGATCAGTGATAAGATAAGTTATTAATACCTATGATGAGCGCCACAGTTACATCGACGGTATAGTACCGGAGTATGATTAGCTTATTTAGAATTATTACGTTACTTGGTAACATGGATGCATCAAAAACTAAGCCCGTAGAAATCTCGCAACAAATTATATTCAGTGCGAATATAAATTACATTTCGTAGTAGATATATAAATATACTCCATGTTATAACCATGTTATAACTCCATGTTATATATGTCGCAGTTTTATAGAACGCATAAGCGAGATTCAGTGCGAACAGAAAGTGCAGAATGAATTTTTGAAATTGCCCGTTTACAAAGTTATTTGAAATGACATATTTATCGCGACGCGTCAGCCGCACTGTAGCTCGGAAGCTTTAGGTCTCAAACAGAGAATAGCGGTGTCAGTAGCGTGTAACGTAGCGATAAAGGTTGTTCCTATACCACATAGAGTATAGTGGGTTCAAACGGTTCGATAATACAGGCTAAAATTCAACGAAATTAAGTTTACCACTAACTACAAATTACTTGACAAAGCATCGTGAACATTTCAATCTTTTCTGAATTTATCTGCATGCAGAAGTGGTGACACTGGTCATAAATACCTGATGGACGTAATAATTCAGTGAATTGATGCTTTATAATAATAATAATAATAATATCCGGTGACAAATCATACCGCGTAACCCAAACTAAGCAGAGCTTATACCTACTGTAACAATCAGTTAACTGATAAACATACTATCATAATTTTTATGAAATATTCTAAAATACATACTTAAGGTAAATTTCATCCAGATACAGAAAAAAAAACGTGCTTATCGGTCAAACATTTATCCTGGGTGCGAATCGAATCCACGATCTACAGCCTAACCGTGATGGTAACTAATCATTCACTAGACCAATATGCCCAGAAGATCTTTTAAAAACACAGTTTTAAGATTCTAGACGTGCTGACGATTGCAAGAATGGTGACAAAATTGTCTTAAAACTCCCACGATGGGTTTGAAAAATCCAGAGGTCATAAACATGTCAGAGTCAACTGTGTCTAATCTGTCTAATTTGTAATTTTTATATTGCAGTGCAACCATATAACACCTACACTATAACTGCACATTTTTATTTCTGACTGTCTTATGTTGACTTTTAAAACTGCTCCCATGATAGATGAGATTTTTTACTACTTTAAATACTTTATGACAGCAATATATTTGATTCGTAAACTTTGTTCGTCTTTCGAGATTCGATTGAAGTGGGTGAGTTCGTCAACATTATGACATTCGTAATGAGAATTTTATAATTGAAAGTTGTGAAGTAAAAATATAAAGGGTTAAACACGCAAAATTGTTTTGAGAACTGTAATCGACATTGTAAAAGCAGGCGATATTTATTCATAAGCTGACTATTCGTTCAAAAAGTCGGTTAGTCAAGTTTAAATTACGAACAAAAATTATAAGGCAACTATGAAAACTTTTTTTCAAAAAGCAACGGTTTTTAATCTGCAAAAAGCCAACGTCACGCACTCTTCGTCTACGGGAGCATACTAATTTCAAATTTTTAACTTTGTTTTATCATTCCATGGCAAAATTTCATAGTTTATTTTAGGGTTGTGATATTATTCATTATTATTTAAGTTTATAAAGCTGTTAACATGGGGATTATATAATATTAAGTATTAATTTGTTGTTCAGTCTGTTAATCTTTAGTGAAAATTATTATTATTGCTGAGTGTTTAGAAGACAATATGATGGGTGAGCGCCCAGACGCCCCTCAAGATTCGCCCCTTTTAAGGAATTTGTGCCAATACGCCCCGTGAAATAACACTGGTGCCCATACGCCCCTTACGGTCAGCAAAAAAACATAAGCAACAATTATTTGTTATATTCAATTAAGTTATTACTTACACAACTTACAAATCTGTGATTTTGTTGTCTCTCTATTGAGAGACAACAAAATCACAGATTATCTTATTACTAATACACATTTAGGTGTATCATCGTACTATTATTGTAGATCCTGTTATTTTAAAGAAATTTACAGAGGTTAGGCCTTTATAAAAAAACTTGTAAAATCAATCAGTAATATGTTTTGAAAAGTGTCAGGGCAACATAAATTAACAGCATCAATCAGAAGTGAAACTGAAAGTCTCATATGGGAAACTCATTACAATTTTAAAAGCAGTAATGTGTAATTAGAAACGTAAGGTATTCTATGTTCTCTTAATAGAATACCTTACTAAATTAAATATAGGTGGTAATATTATTATGTGTTTCTCCATCAGGCGTACTTTTCTAAAATTAGTTAAAAAAGTACACGGCCCTTTGGCAGGCGTACATGGAGACATAGGTCCAACGCGCAGAGGCCCTTTGAGAGTTTTAATGTAGGATGTGATGGGACATCTACTGAAGAGCCTCCATAACAGCACTATAAAATACAGCCACGGATTAGCCGCAGCAGGTATAGGACTATTGCTACTTGTATGTAAACTAATTACTCTGGGCTGTTGTGGTGGGTGTTCAATGGATAGGTGACTATGGAAACTATGGATAAAAACCAGCGTCTGCCCTAAGAACTATATACTATACTATTCTATAGTACGTCGAAAAGGGGCAGACGGTGACTCGCTATATTATTATTATTATATTACTAACACGGAGAGCAATATTTCTAACTCAGTATTTGAATACTTAGTTTATAACTTTTATTTTATTAGTTATAATTCCGCGGAACGGAACGCGGCGAATACGGATCGTGCTCGTGAATTATTTTTATAATTAAGTAAATTCGGACTTTCGGATTGCAGTGTTAAAATTGTGAATTAATAACTTTTCCAACAATTTTTGGATAATAAACAAGTGCAGTGACTTGAAATAAGTGGCGGGAAGTGTGCGGCGGCGACTCGCGCATCGCGCTCTTTCGCTCTTGCGGTGACCGGTTATCGCTATCTCGTTTGCACCGTGTTGTCAAGTCATTTTTATTTCAAAATGGAGAGATTTGTTTGTGGTAGAGAAACTGAGCCAGGAGAGATGATTAAATGTAATGGATGTAAATCAAGATACCACTATAAGTGTGTAAATATTACTGCCGCTGCATTTAATGAAGAACATCTACGTCTAAAACGTACGTTTAGATGTGATGCCTGCTGTATCGTTACCCAGCGCCTGCGAGTTACTGATGATACACCAGTACGTGGTGCCTGTGCCTCCAGCTTTGAGGAACCTAACCGATCTTTCGAGGAAAATGTTTCCCAGACAGAGTCGTGGACTTCAAACGAGATAGTAAACAAGGTTAATAGCGTAATCATGTCTAAAATTTGTGCATTTGAGCTAAATATCATGCAGGAAATTAAAGCCACTGTGGCTGTACTGGCATTAGAAAATAGCAGACTACGGCAAGAGCTGAAGGAAGCTAAGGAGCGAACTAATAGATGCAATTCGTACGAGCAACAGATTAAAATATTGGATACTGAGAAACAGCTGCATCGCGAAAAATATGAAAGTTCGTACGTCAAAAGCATTCGCAAAAATCAGCAACTTACTCGGAAACCACCATCAGCTAAACCTAAGACTACTACGACTACTATCCCGATGACTTCGTCTGAAACCAGCAGTATGGACAGCGGCGCGCAAGCGCACGCGGAGCTCGTCCACGCGGTCTCAGAGTCTAGCTACGCGGCGGCGGTGGCCAAGAAAGCAGCGGATACGAATACCAGTAATAGTAATGTTATGGAGCGGACAGTAGTAAAAAATATTCGAAGGAGTAATCCCATCAAAAGAGGGGGCAATCCGTCACTGGGTACTCTAAAAGCAGTGGAAAAAACAAAATTTTTACAGCCGACGGGCGTAAGCACGGAGGCGTCCTTTTAGTGGCCACACCGCGATTCGAGTTGCGTCGAGTGGCCGTGCCAGGTCATGTTGATTTGAACAGCCATTCGTTTGAATTAATTTGTGCAGCCGTTTACTAACGAAATATTTTTTTGTTTACGTGTTGTACTGTGTATATTCCGCCACAGAGTGAGGAGAGCGAATATATGTTAATGTTTAGATTATTAGAAAAAATATGTGTTAGATATAAAACTAAATTACTTATATTAGGGGATTTCAATTTGTACTCTTGCAATAATAATTTTAATCATTATTATACATATTTCATGGCCTTCTGTGAATTCATTCAGTTCAATGCGGTACCAAATTGTAACAATAGACAGTTGGACCTCGTGTTGAGTGCGCGGGGCGGCGTGTTGGTGTGCGCGGCGGACAAGGGCCTGCAGCCCGTGGACGCCTACCACCCGATGCTCGCGGTCAGCCGCCGCCGCCGCTGTCCCCGGCGACGCACGAACCTCGTCGCGTACGCATAAATCTCTCTCCCACATAGGTATTAAATCATGGAACTTTAATAAAGCGGACTATTATCAAATGTACAGTTTAATCTCTGAAATAGACTGGAGTGAAATATATTTGTTGCACGATCCGGACGCAGTCTTAAGCTTATTTTATGCTAAGATATATGATATCTTCGACAAATGTGTTTCCTTAAAAAGAGCTACTTCAAATAAATATAAATATAACTACCCGGTATGGCACACATTCGAAATTATAAAGGATATTAAACATAAATATACATTACATAAGAAATATTAATTAATTAATTCGCGTAGTGATTACGAAGAGTTCTCGCGGTACAGGGCGAGAGTTAAGGCGGAGACGTCACGAACTCATGACTTATATCGTGACCGAGTCCAAGCTCACTTGGCAAGGGACCCGCGAGCTTTTTGGGGGTACATTCGATCGAGAAGAGGTAACTCGAATAATCAGCAATTAATTAAAGACAGGGCGGTCATTATCTGAGCTGGAATGTGCCAACGAGTTTGCCCGATTCTTTCAATCGGTTTACAATCCGGAGTCACCTGAGTTGAACGTGGCGGCGGCGATCGCAGGTGGTGCGGAGGCGCCGGGTGCGTGGACGCACTTGTCGTGTTTGCGAGACGCCGATGTACACCGTGCCCTTGCACGCTTGCCGCCCAAGTCTTCCGCCGGGCCCGATAGCATACCAGCGTTTATTTTTAAGGACAGTCGAGAGGTATTAGTGGAACCGTTACTACATTTATTCAACGTTTGTATAAGGAATGCTAGGTTTCCTGACGTTTGAAAGCTCACCCAGGTTGTACCCGTGCCGAAGGGTAGCGGTGGTTCAGCCGCCAGTGATTATAGACCTGTGGCAGTATTGTCAACTCCTGCGAAAGTCTTCGAGTCATCAATTCATGGTCGCCTGTACCCACAAATATGCGCACTGTTATCCAACGCACAGCATGGTTTCCGTTTAGGGCGGGGCACTACGGGTAACTTGTTAGATATGATCACACACTTGATGCCAGTAGTGGAAGCTAGTCAACAAGTCGACGTCGCTTACTTTGATTTTAAGAAGGCGTTTGACACCGTAGATAATGACGTCCTTCTCAGTAAGTTGGCTAGTGTAGGCTGCACACCGCATACATTGTCATTTTTTGCTTCCTACTTAAAAGACCGGCGACAATACGTTGACTGCAGCGCAAAATTTTCTGAACCGTACTTTACGAGATCAGGTGTTAGTCAGGGAAGTCATTTAGGACCTTTTCTCTTTATTCTAACTATTAATGACTTGCCCCAGGTAGTTAACAAAGCTAAACACTTGTTATTTGCCGATGATTTAAAATTAGTCCTTAAAACTGACCAGAACTCAGATCATGATATACTGCAGTGCAAAATAAATAAGATCGTGGAGTGGAGTATTAAAAATAAATTATATTTTAATGTGGACAAATGTTCAGTCATGTCATTTAGCCGCGCGTGCACTCCAAGTCATCATCAAAACCACATGGACGGCGCAGCGCTTCAACTTGTTCATTAAGTCAGGGATCTAGACGTGAGATTCAGTACAGACCAACATTTTAGAAACCATATTACACACGTTTGTAAAAAATCATATCGAAATTTGGGAATGATCTTACGGCTAGCGAACAAATTTACAAATATCAGGGCACTGAAATCTTTATACGAAGCGCTTGTAAGGAGTCATTTGGAGTGTAACGCCGTTCTTTGGTCACCACACGAAACCAAATATAAATTCATGATTGAAAAAAAACAAAATAAGTTCATTAGATTCTTATATTTTAAACAATATGGTATATAACCAGGATATCCGTTGTTATATCCGACATTATTTTTAATCGATATGAGTGGATATTTCAAGCAGGAAGTGAGACGAGAAGTGACGCTCGCCACGTACTTGTTCAAAGTGTTTCGTGGTAAAATTCACAACCCGGACGTACTGCGCTCGGTGAATTTGTGTGTCCCTGATGCGTACTTGTGCCGGCGGCGGCGGCCGGCGCTGCTGGGTGTGCCGCGCGCGCGCACTAACTTGCTGCGAAACGCGCGCTAACACGCGCACTGCGTGCGCTCAACACTTTGTCTCAACGCATTGACTTATAGCATTGTACCTTGAATGAATTCACAAGGGCAGCTTACTGTGTTTTTTCTTATGAATGTGTAGATATATAGTATAGTTATTAAGTAAATATTTAGAAAGTGACTGCACTATTGTATTAGGTTTAACCTGTGATAATAGTTGTAAGTGGAAATTTATAAATAAATGAATAACCAGTTAAACTATGTTTTGTCTCACCGTACTATTAACAATATCATAGATTGTAGGAAAGGGGCATATGGGCCCTTAAAAAAATATAAAAATATTATTGAAATGGCGTACGGGTTCTAAACGGGGTGAATTTGTAACTTTTATTCACGGAGCGAATTTTAAGGGGCGCATGGGCTCTCACCCGGTTTCCGATCATTTGACAAAAAAACAAATGAAAAATGTTCTTTTGAAAAATAACATTTGACAAAATTATACATGATAAATTAATTATTTTACAAACTATTGTTGAACAACCCGTTTGGCCAGCGTGGTATAGTAGGCCAATTCCTCCTTTCAAGGAGAGGCCTAGTCCAGCAGTGGACTGTTAGAGGCTTATGATGATGAAATTACTTAATAAACTACTCATTAGAAAATATATTTACTAAAAAAATGATTATGCTAAAACATAAATTTACAAACTGATTATTTTTTAAACATGTTAGTTGGCAAAACAACGTAAAGCATAAATAATATTAGACAAAATGCATTACTTGGTCAATATTTTACTAACCAAAATCTACGTTAAGGCGCTGTTATGCTTCAGAAGCCGTGAAACACCTAATTTTTTGTCGCGCATCTAGCCATAACGGTACATATTACAAACTAGCAAAAAATAGAGCTTAAAGTCAAAAGTCTGAACAAAAGACTTTTGAAAGAATTTTTCATGTATATAAAATAGAATCACGGTAAAAAAATCACAAAATCGAGGCAAAAAATAATCTTTCATCTCACTGTTTGCAATATTTTGATCGTAAGCTATCATATTTTATTAGATAATATTGTAGGAAATCTAATGAACTAAAGAATTACCCTATTTATTTTCATATTATACGTGTATATTTTGTAAAATTAAATAAAATCTGCCAAACGTCTATGATTTTGACGCTCGGTAGATCCCATCAATATCAAACGCTTCAGCAATTTAAACCTTATTAGCATAAGCGGTGTGCTGAGTGTCAGTTGCTAGTTTACGCCTCGCCCAGACCTCATCATTCGGCTATGAGCCCTGTGAGAGATAGGTCATGTCGCTTGCGTCTTCGCTGCATGAAATTTTACGTAAACCTGTTTGTTATTATAATACGCCAAATTGAGTTCGTAATTTCATGTTTTATGTTATAGACTGAATACTTTGAATCAAATAGGCTTTTCATGTAACTATGGGCACATATAGTTAGGACCTAAGTTTATACTCTTGTTGCGTTTAATGTGTTATTGTTTCTGTGCTTATAAATATATAGTTAGAAGAATAAAATATGGACAATTAGAGCAATGAAGTTCTACGAAGGATTTGTACAAGAAAGCGTCGTATAAAATATAAATTCATCCATGGCCAAGTGATTATGAATTATGTAACATTTTTACACAAATTATTTCATAAGAGTATTTTATGACTAACTATGTTATAGATTATCGATTATGCATAATATAATTATATAAATTATTCTCACAATACGTAGCTTCCACAGTTTTCAATTTTTGAAAGAGTAATAACATAAAATCGAATCATTTTGTGTACGTATATTGCAAATTCATTAGCTTGTCAGAGCGCCTGGAGCGCTAAGATGCCGCCACGTCGAACAATAATCAGCGCTCCGCAATCCGCACATAAGCGGTAACGAATATTGTATTATTGTGTTGTGAACATAAACCTATTTAGGTACATTAGGTAAAACTTTGATTATTCATAAACTATTAGGTATATCTCAGTACATCTAATATCTTTTTAATTTCTAAAATCAATCATTTATAAGTAAGAAGGTGACTTCTCTCTTTGCTATAACACAAGATATAGTATTTTTTTAATAATAAAGTACGTAACTAATTATCTTTATTGTAATTACAGTGAAGCTAAAGATAATAGTTCTGCAACGTCTTACACACATTTGACTGCAGTCATTCCTAACACGATCTGTTCAAGAGTTAGCCAAGAAATGCCAAACAATTTTTTTTAACAAATTTGACTCAAATTCCGTAGTGATAAGCTAAAAATACAAGAGGGATAGCAGTGACTGGTTCGAATTGCGTAAGAATATGTTGACAGATTGAAATTTTGGTATAGTGGTAAAAAGAAAAGATAACAGCAGTAAAGCCATTTAGGTAAAAAATATTTTGTACAAATAAAATATTTGCAATGTAAAATCAGTTGCGCATGGAATCTAAAATGAACAACTGGCTTTGCAACAACTGGCAAAGCAAGAAAATGTAACAATCGAGCCTTGTGGATTATACGTTTATTGGTGCCACGCCAGATGGATTAATAGGTCCAAACACGATTGTGGAAATTTATTGTTCTATAGTTGCTTATAAGAATGGCCTGGAGAATAGTATAAGAGCAAATAAAATACAAATATGGAAAAATGATAAAAAAGTGAACTAACTAGTCTAAACAAATATTGTAATTGTTATTACCAAATTCAGAGGCAACGCCACGTTACACGCAAACAAAAGTATTTATTTGCTGTGTGGAGTGGCGAAAGTATAACACTAAAAATAGAAATTATAGAAAGAGATGATGTTTTCTGGGAGAAGAAAAGCTTGTGGCGTTTTATAAGAATTGGCAGTTGCCTGAAATTGTTGATTCTCGTCAGGCTCAAGGGACGGCATTGCGAGATCACGTAGAGGAAAATGTTTCATCAGTGCTTGAAATTTCTACAATACCAAGCCGTAAAAGGAAAGTAAATGAAACTGTGCCTCGTGAACAACAGCAAATAATAAGTATTGAAGCCTTATCACCTCACACACTGCCTTTAACATTCGATGAGAATAAAGAAAACCTGCCGGGTTGTAGCAGACAGCTAACTTTTGATGAGCTGTAAACTCTGTATTTCGTTACTAAATGATAAATGAATATAAATAAATAGCTTTTAATATTTCTTTTCTTTGAAACAACACATATTTGAAGCGAAAGAAAATTGTTATATTTTCCATACAAACATGTATGAGGAGAGCTAACGAAAAATCAGTAACTCAAATTCTAATTCTATAATTTTCTAAGTGACATAGCAGTATCTCATGAATAAGGCATATCCACATATATTTTTGATGTTTCATCTATTTTGAAAAATAATTATGGGTTAGGTTTCGAAACGACTCGCCTGAATTTGAGGGTATTGGTAGTGTAGGGGGCTTAAGGGAGTTCGTTTTAATCCCCTAAAAGTAATTTTGGCTGCCGGAGTTGCGTCTAAATATTTTTAAACAATTTCCAAAATTTCATAAATACTTCGGCAATTATGCAAAACGGAACGTAGTTTTTATGCTTTAGTACAGTTTTACATATGTAATTTTTAGGTTTTATGTGAAAAACGTGAAACGAAACGCAAAGCTGCCATCTTGGAATGATCATATTGACTGCTAATGTCAAATTTGTGCGTCATTGCTTTCGAGTGCCTAGGGTTAGGTGCGACTGTAATTAGTAACTAAATAGGTTATGTTAGGTTCTCTTTTGACCCTTAATCCGAAAATAGGAGCCCTTCGCAGGGCTCCGTCAACCTTAGTTTATTAAAACTAGTGTGATGAATGTGGAAGTTGGCAGTGCCATACACACCGATTTTTGGAGATTTTTTTTTTCAGAGGAAACCAAGTATTTCCGGTAAGTGAAAATGGTGAGGGGGGTTTCAAGACCTCCCTTCCTGCCTATCCAATCACTCACAACCCCTTAAAACGGCGACGTATTTCGAAACCTTTACCATAATAATTATACGTATAATAACAATAAACATCCATAAATAAATAAAAGAAATGAACTTTTACTAAACTTCAATTATCTCGTAACTCGCTTTAGTTGAGATACGGCTTTTGCGCTTAGTAAAACAGTATTGTGTTTTTTAGGGTACCGTAGCCAAAAATTGTAAAAACGGAACCCTTATAGATTCGCAATGTCTGTCTGTCTATCCGCCCGTATGTCACAGCCAATTTATTGCAAAACAGATTTGAAAACTGGCAGGAATGGAATTAGATGTAGGTATTCTATGAACTGCTTCACTATTTTTATACAAAAACAAAACAAACATAATAATGGCCTCTCCATACATGGAACTGACTTAATTATTTTTATCATCTTACGGCACGTAGGTTTTTACCTACTTTCTTCAACTATTAATACCTATAACGTCTAATGTAAACCAGTTTTGCTCATGGCTGCACTGAGAACAAAAAATGCGCTATGCCTATATTATACAAACAGATTGATGTATGTAATATAAATTTTAACATCAGTATTTCGATTCAATATGCTAAAACGTTTTGCTTGCGATTTTGAAATATTGGAATACGGATGTCGCCAGAATATGGCCGCACGCGACGAGAATGAAGGGGGGCGCCCCGCAGTAGACGGAGCTAAGCTCCCTTCACCTCCCCTGCTTCACCCCCTCCAATACCGCCAATACAAAAATGTTTGTGTAGAGTCAACTGAAACAATGGCTAGGTTAGGTTAGGTTAGCGAGCGTGCCGCGGCAGCGGCCGGTGAGTGCCAGAACCGAATTCTACTTATTTCGCTTAAGGGGACTACAAGAGCTAACTTCGCTGTCCTTGTCGGATTGTATACATAAGAAAGAGAAGCGCGACGACGACGGGACGTTCAGAACGCTTTACAAACCATAAAATAAATTAATTACAGAAAATGTATTGATTAAATAAAAAAAATAAAACAGTATTTCGTTAGTATATTGCTTGTTGAATAATTTGTCAAAAAATCAGAATTATTGTATGTATTTTAATATGGTTTTTATCCGCTAAAATATATTTTTAGAGGTATCTTTGTGATTTTTTTCTATCGAATAAAGTTAGTTGTATTATGTTTTCAACACAGTACTTAACTAGATTATTATTCTGAAGAATATCATATATTTTTCTGATTGTGTTAACTGCATTGAATCATATACTTTAAAGCATTATAAAACTTGCGTTTAGCTCTTGTAGGCCCCTTAATTCAGGCAGTGTGTATTTTTTTAAAGACTTAAGTTTCTATGGAATTAGTATTAATACAAAATTATTACTTGCCTATAAATAATCTGTCCAAGATGAAAATTCCAACCATACAATTTAATATTTTCAAAATTCCGCGTAAGTATTGGTTAGAAATTAGTTATTTTTAAAAACTAATAATTTATCTTCTAACTTTTTGTACAATCACCAATTTAGCAAACAAATTAGTTAGTAATTTGATTATTTTTAAAATAATAATTTGACAGTTAATTATTTTCTAAGTAAAACATTTGCGAAACCTGCATTATGTCAAATGATTGTTTTTAAAGTAATATGTTTGCGAAATGAAAGTTTGGCAAATGATTAGTTTTTCAAACGTTGTTTGTAAAGTGATCTTTTGTCATACGTTTTTTGTTAAACAATAGTAAACCCTCTCACCCATATGATCAACGAGAAGGACTTTTAAATGCGAAAATAATACTTGTAAAAATTGAAATAGAGGGTTAACATGAATATGGGGAGTTTAGATACTATATGAATATGTTTTTAGTAACAGATTCAAACGTAGACTTCGTACTACTATATGAGTTTCGAAAGATTTCAATAGCATGGCTAGTGCAAGTCTTTTTGAATAAAAATTATTTATATCTAACTTGATATGGCATGGTACTAATTGCAAACAAATGAAGTCACCAACTAGCAAACAAGAACACATCCAAAATATAATCTTTCATACACACATGTGCAGAATTTAAAGTCCAATTACATTTGGAGTTAAACCTCGTAAATTGAAGTAGATCATACAAATTGTATTAACAATAATTTGGAACATGTGTTACGTAGGAAATGCGTAGGAAGAACAGCTTAATTAAGAAATAACGCCTGATTTAATATCTAGGTTTGGCCATGTTAGCTTTTGAAATGAAAGTCGGATTAGACAAAATATATTGACTGTTTCGGTTTCTTGATTGCAGTTTGTGGCACTAGTGCATCGTAGTCTTACTAAGTACGATATAAAATGGGGAAGAAAACAAATACAGTATATGATAATGCAGTAGCTTGCTCAGACCGTCTATTACCGTTATATTCGTTCATTATAATGTCTTCGCGTCATTTATAGTAACTCGCATTCACTGAAATAATATCATGCGGCTACAATATAACATTGATGAGCGATGAATGCATACACTAATGGTGAAGCAACGTCGATAAAGGAAGGCTTAAAAATTAATCATACAAATATCCTTTAGGAACTGAAGACATCATCTTTTCTTCAGAAAGGCGTCAATTACAATTATTTTAGATATTTAGATTATTGTCACTTACGTAGTTAACTTCTGTGTATATAAAATTTCGTTGTTATTGACTGATACTGCACAACAACGGAAAACGGTTAAATAAAAAAATTAATGCGGGCGTAGCTTTGAGTATCCACTAGTTAGATATTTACAAGATAATCATTACTTACTCGTATAAGCATTCTGTTAAAATTGTCATTTAAGATTTTTTTCTTGGAACTCAGGATGCTGATCGAAATATCTATTTCATAGAGTAACTATCGTTTGATCTCACCAACGCTAAAGGATGGCCATATTCTGAGGTTATGACACAAATAAAAGTGCCCACTTTGCCACGGGCCAAAATATCTGTAATTACCGTCATTTTACCAAAAATTTCTTAAATAAAGCTACAAAGTTCTATTAACATGCCCTTTATCCGGAATTTTAAATAATTTTATAACTCCTGAAAAGTGCTAGGCTGCAGCGATAAAGAGCGAAATTTTCTTACTAATATTCATTAGAAGATAAACGGGGTTGTTTGTGATTCCAAAACTTAGTTTTGTTGTTTAAGTATATTGTAGTCACCGCATTTTTGTTTAAACGCTTCGTAACATTTTTATATTAACGATTCATTTTTGTGTTATTTGTTTAGGATTGTCAAAGATTTTTTATCTAAAGATTATTTATTATCTTAAGATTATTGCCGTTTTAGGTGATACATATTACAAAGATCATTAAAATGCTTTATGCTAAGGGTGGTTTGAAGAAGCAAGGCAATGAATAAGGAATATTAAATATTTTGCCACAAATGGCACACACTAAAAATGATACTTATAACAAAAATAATATAAAAACAAAAACAAAATAATAAAGAAGAAAAATATCCATAACACTAAAATTATTGAAATGGCAGATAGTTATATTTGAGAATAATCAGATTACTGTACCGTTTGTTGAAGATTTTCGTTGCAGCCAGGACCGATGGCTTAACTATTAAATACGCACATAACTCCGAAAAATTTGTAGTGTGCGCGCCTTGGATTCGAACACGATACCAACTGCATGGCAGTCTGTTGGTATCTCTACTAGCTGTTTTTTTTCTATAAAAGGAAATTAAATTTACTCACCGGAAATTCAGAAGAAGACGAAAAAGCCAAATTGATGTTCATATTTTCACTCAGTGTAGTACTAGGAGATTCAGTTTCAACTTCCTTTTCTTCCATAATTATACAATTCGCACGTAAAGTTGCAACTTTATCATCTACGGATATAATTAACTCAGTAACCTCATCTTTGTAGTCATTGCCATATAAGAAGTAAAATATTTGGTCTCTATTTCGGAAACCAATTCTTGTAGTATTACTGCCAGCTGGGATCAGACAAAGGTCCATGACAACATCTTTTCCTTCTTTTATAGCAAAAATGCACCATTTGTTAAGCAATTCGATGATTTTGAATTTAGCGGTCACTATATATTGACTAGATAGTGCTTCATTTACAATTTCTGCTTCACTGAGAGGATAAGAGTCTGTATTGAGTGAGCTGAATTGATACGCTGCACCGTCGTCTACGATAGTTTCATATTTTACGTTTTGAGGTATCAGGTTAAGAGCTGAAACAAAAAAAAAGTGATTTAAAAATATAGCTAGAATATCGTAGATGTGTATGGATACTTTTGTAATATCAGTCAAAGGCTTTGTTGATTACCTATTTTAGGCTTCTAGTCTCATCGCTATTGGTTGGATTCGAACACATGCCTGTCTCCCCGAAGGGGTAGGCAGAGGCATATTAAACGCCCACTTGGTGGCGAGCCTATTGCCGCTTATCGGGATATTTTGTTTGCCAGAGCCTTGTTCGCAGTGAAGTGCTCATAACAAAACAAATACATTACAAAAAACATAGTGTCCAGTGATGAAAAAAGGAGAGAAAGAAACATAAAATGTAGAGCTATTTATTACGTCTTTGAGTCAATAGCAATTTATGAGAATAGTTTTTGGTTTATACTATATATACCAGCTTATGCCTGCAGCGTCGCCAGTATGCAGATTCAAACATTCAAATTATAATAAAAGTAACCAACAAAAAGTAGTAAAAAAAAAAGTACAACGCTTTGTAAATGTGGATATATGTATCTGTATTTGCATGAAATTGAACCTAATACCTCAGTACAGAAGACGTAGCAGTTCAAAGAGTTTTTTCCAACGGGGGACGACCCGGTGGCATAGTGGAAGTATAAACGATTGTCACGCCGAAGGTTCGTTTCCCGTTCTAGTCAAACATTAATTGTGCACGTGAACATGGATGGTTTTTGAACTTGGTTTGAGTGTTTCTATGCATAATATGCATGTATTTAGAAAAAAAGTATGTACAAAATTGTCTAGTACCTACCCATAGTACAAGCTCTGCTTGGTTTCCAACTAGATTGTGTTGTGTGGATGTAGTAGAATATTGTACAATATTATTGTTTTTCTCAGTCATCTAATATTACTTATTTTTTCTTTATAAATACTAAAGAAAGATAAATATTGACTTTAATATACATGTTCGAAGACATCAAGTTGATAGGGCGCTTTATTTCATGAATATTTATAATCCAAGTGGATATTTATAAGTATCAACATTTTAGTTAACACGGAGTTTTTATCTTTTACTATTTGTCAAAGTGAAAGCAAACAAATATCTGAATTTGTAACACCCCATCTACCGCTCGTGCTTCGTTTACATAATGTTCCAAAAAGTGTAAATAAAACATGTTTCAGTAAGGTTGATTTGTTTGTTTGTATTTAAGTAAGAAAATTTAAATCTTTACAAATCAATTTCTTTCGTTACTGTCTGACTGGCAGACAACGCACAGGCCATGCTATAGGGTGCAAGACGCTGAAATGTAGCATATATATTTATTGGGGACCAAGTACTTAATTCTAAGAAGGGATTTCCCGGAAGTCCCACGGGATTGGAAAGGAACGATCAAATTTTAGCATCCTCTTGTATGATTATATAAGACGGTTTTTAATAACATTTGAGACGGTTTCACCCGCGTCCTGAGGGAACCACATCCCGTACTCGTACCCGGTTATAGCCTAAGTTACTCCTTGATACATCAGCTATCCGCCAGTGAACGTCCAGTCAAAATCGGTCCAGTCGTTCCAGAGATTAGCGTGAACAAACAGACAGACTGACAAAAATAAAAAAAAATACATTTCGGTATATGTACAGTGTATAAATCCATATGCATTTAGTAATATGCGGTTATTTTAATATTACAAACAGACATTCCAATTTTATTTATATGTATGTATGTATGGATAATATACAATCATAAAATAATAATATATTAAGTATATTGCTTTGTTCACTTTTTATTCTACTGTGTACAATAATTTGTATGCTCTCTGGAGTCCGTGAAAATTGCCACAAAATGGTAACTTTTTCTGTTAAACTTTTGATATAATTTATTCTGCAACACCGCAGGTTGTCAGTTATCGGCAAATGTGCTATAAAAATCCTAAAGTTATATTATTCCAAGGTTCAAGGAAAATCAATTCAGCATTTTTTGTAAGAAACTAACAAACATATATCCATCACAGTAACATGATCGCCATAAGTAGCTGCTAACATAATTCTTGTCCATCCAAAGGTTGCCTGGAAGAGATAACGCTTAGCAATAATGCCGCCGATTGTACATAAATCGTATTTTAAGACACTGAATAAATGAACTGTTTAATATATTTTGGTGTGCAATAAAGCATATTATCTATCTATCTAAACTTGTCGCTACTTGGTAAACTCCCCTTAGAAAGCATCGTTTGAATGCAGCATTAAGACGCGTCTATATTCCTGAGCTACTGTTCCCACTTATCTTGATCGAGCGGTAATGGTGACCGTCACGAGAGCCTTGGTGCCAAATGGTATAAAATATGGCTCCTTAGCTAACATTTAGTTTTTTATGCCTGAGTTCAATTGCTTTGCTAACCCCAACGAAAGTAATCACGAAATTCTAGACCACTTTTTTGTCATTGTATTTTTTATCAGATTTTATTTGCTCTTAATGCCTTATACAGACAATGTAGACTAAATTGAGCCTAGAATTTGATAGTTGTTCTGTGGGCAAGCACATAAGCCCCCGTTAATTTATAAAAATATACTAAACTAAACTCAAACGAGGTGTTAAGTTAAAATCCCAAATTTCGTTAACTTCCAACAAATAGGTAGGCTATACCATCCAAAGTCCCCAAAACTGGTCAAAATTAAATATTCACCACCAATACCAAAGGAAGTCATAGCTTATTAACTCACAGATAAATGTTCAATAGACAGTGTTCGATTACATTTAGAGTAATATCTCAAAACTCTGAAAAAAGCATTTTGGAAAATCATTGTTTTTCTGCTAACAAATCTTCTAAACATAATGAAAAAAAATTATCTTACGTTTTGGAAAAGCTGATCTGCTCAAATCAAAACCGTCTGATGCCAAGCTGACGGAAAACGAACTGAAGATGAAATACCTGAAACAAGAGAACATAAGTATTAGAATTTAATGTACGCCATTAACCTCTCCACTGAATATTGAAGACTGAAAGTATTTCTCAAATAATATTAGGAAAAAATAAGATATTCTTAAGAATAATTTATTTATACGGGAATAAGTGCGTCATTTTCGTTCAGTACAACTGTATTCATTTGAAATTTAATATTCCATATTCAGGCTAAAGTACTGCAAAAAACCAGAAGTCTCAATAACCAGCCTTCAGGAAAGGAATGTCAATTCAAAGTAATGACGCTATGCACACTGTTAACCTTTTAGTACGACAGTTGACACTTAGTAAAGCTCCTAATCCCTGAAGGAATGAAAAATGGGGCATGAAAACTTCTGAAATTGGAATAGTTTGCGGTTCCAAAGCGATTGCTCCTGTACAGTCAGCGTCACTTGAGTTTGTGCAAATGTTACTGGAGAGTTTACGTAAAATATGAATTTAATAGCTTTTATAGCACTGCTTTATATAAAAACAGCGAAATTATAAAATATAAGTAAGTAGGTTCGAATAATTTAAAATATCCTATAAGTAGCTATATGTAATATTAACAGAAAAGCAGAGAAAATAAAAAGACTAGCCTTTGACCCAACTATACTTGTAATTTAGTGGTACTAGCATTTTTTTTTTATTACGGAGCAATGTGTATTCTGAGTAGTAAAAGTATACTACCTACAATATCGAACACAAATACAATATAGTAAATAAGTATCGTAGCTAGTACCGATAGTAAAGTCACCATAGATAAAACAAAGCTCAGATTTGTACAGCCAACAGTGGCTACATAGGTATATTAAAATGTTACAAATATTTTTATATATTCTTTAGCATAACATAATGTGTACTTACCTATCCCGAACTTACACTAATTTATTTTAATTAATATGGACCTAGCTGTTGAAAGACCTGTAGAACTCTGATACCCTTGGTTACTTATGGAGGCCGATTTATAAAATAATGAAATAGGTTGGTTTTATAAGCCATTTATAAAAAATAAACAGGGAGCTACCAGTTTTCGTTACCAAAAAGGCCTGATAACAGTAACTATCAGTTGCAAGCATATAGGTACGCTTATAATATATCCCACAAGTTTATTTAACGCGTCATAAAACACTTTCGGTAGACTACACCATTTCGAACGCCTTTCATCGTTCATCAATGATGAAGCAATCAGTGATGATAAATCATCATCACTGATTGTTTCGTCAGTCAGTCTAGTTAGATAAACTTGTAATTATTATAAAAATTGTAAACCTTCAAAGTACACGCTATCGTTTAAAAACGTAATTTACCAACTAATTTGTGAGTTTATCTTGCCAACTGTACTTTATATTACTTGATATTATATAACAGCTATAAATACCCGTCACAGAACAAACTGACGTGGCCACATGCCTTCATTGCCGCCTAGTGTGTCATGCAAAGGGTTTCGGGCTTTACACCAAGACAAATGTGTTTATTTCAACTCTAAGTACTAGAATGTCTCCTTACTTTGTTAACAGCCGTGGACAGTACTTGGAAGGGGTAAGAGTTAGATAAGCGGTTGGAAGTTTTGTTTTTGCTTGTACTTAGTGGGCTATGTTTGTTTTAAGATAAGGATTGTTGAAGATTTTAGTTGAATAGCAAAAGATGGGCCTTGCAGACGTTTGGTTTAAAATTTTCGTATTGTAGTGGTATATTTTAGCGTATTACGATTGTAAGGCTTGACTGTCTCCGTGGTCCAGACTGCCTTCGTGGCATTAGGCTCGCCCCCTAATACGTGGGCCCTAAAAATTCAAGGCGAAATGTGGGTGTAATATCACACCTCTGCCTACCCCTTCGGGGATACAGGCGTGAGTCTATAAAAAAATACGATTGTAAGGCTAGCGTAGTGTTCACGTCGCCACTTGTTCCCTTTACGAGAGAACAGTTTGTGTAATCAGCTAATTGTTGTTTTAAGTCTGGGTGTACCTTGCTTTCTTTGCTTGAAAGTTTATTAAGACTCCACAGATACAGAATTTATAACGGGTGTTGTCTTTAAAAAAATAAATATGCGATTACTTTGTTCTTAAGTTGAACAAAGGCCGAAGATAGAAGATGTTATTATTATAAAACGGCTCTAGTAAGTCTACGCTACAATTGAGTTGAAGACCTATGTACCTAAACCTAAAAATCAAATAAAAACGCAGTACCAAAGTATTTACCAATATTCATCTAACCATTAAGCCCAAGAACACCTCCCAGCGTCAATATTGAATGAATTACGGAATTAAATAAGCGTATAGAATCGTTCATCAAAATTATCGCTCATCAACGAATTTCGACGTAATTTTGTTGACTATTATAAAATGGCTTTCAAACGAATTGGTCGCTCTGCAAACAAAATATAAGGAAATTAGCTTCGTAATGTAAACTTTGTCGTTTTGATGGCCTTTTGCTGTAGGTAATGATTTTTTGGGAAGTAAGAATAATGGAGGGCTTGCTATTGTTTTATTTTAGATACGTTGTTATTAAACTATGTTAGTAATTTTATTTATTGAACTTGCTATCTAGAATGATACTAAGTAGATTAGTAGGTAGACCTTGCTACAATTTTAAATGCGAAATTTTGCAGCAAGCTTTGACACGTAACATCAGAATTACACATGGGCTACCTTTTGTCCCACTATCCAAAATTGATTTCAAATCAAATCATTTTTTTATATGTTGTTGCATGTATAAGTTGTATTACTGCAAAGTTTCATCAAAGTCCATTCAGTAGTTTTTGCGTGAAAGAGTAACAAACATCCATACATCATTCAATGCTTAGAAACTTTTGCGTTAGTAATAAAAAATCTTTGCACTTGGGTAACAGGTAGATTTGGATGAAAATTAACTATTTTTCAAATTTCATGGATTTACCAATTCATCGATCTTCATAGGGCTTAAATAGAGTGACGATGAATTTGGTGGTATTTTCTTCTCAATTATAAACCATAACGTTATAATTTCGATAAGAAATGAGCAAACGCTAAAAACATAGTTGTCGTACAAACTGTATACAAACGAACATACCTACCAACCTATAAAGACTGCGTCAATATATTTGTAAAAAACATAAAAATAAACACAGCCGAAATAAAATTGTGAAACAAAAATAAAAACGTAAAATATTGAATGATGTGTTGAAACTGACATTAATTTAATTTTATGTGATTACATGATTACACGTATTTCCCTCATTCATACTTATTTTTAGTCACAAATTCCAATAAACATTTTGCCAACATATTTTGGCAAACGGATTTTTGTTAAAACCATTTATTTTCTTTTTTAAGGGACACCAGATATCAATGAGGAAGTGTTTGCCATAAAGTAAAACATATAACCTTGTGTACTGTATAAACTCTGATACGGCAAATTAATTTAAAGCTTAATTATAATGTGGAATTTATTCTGCTATCTCTTTTTTCTCATGGATTAAATTTCGTTCCTACATGTAAAATTTTCTTTCACTGCTTGCTGATTCAATAATTTTTTCAACAATTTAGATAATGGATATATAAGTAGGGTAAAGCAAACGCATTTTAAAAAGGTTTGTGTTAATGTTATTTTGTAAATCAATATTCTATCAAAATTAAGCCCATTTGACCTCTAATTTCATAAATAGTTACTACAATTTGTAACAAAATATAATTTTGGAAGGACACTGTGGGTAATTCTCGGCATATTAAAATAGGTCATCCCACTGCAAAATAGCTTTCCAAGAACCACGCTGTCATTTCTATGAAGCAGCTAGTCCAGTGGTAATAATAGAATAGAAGTGAGTGTAGAGGTGGTTGATTTGAATTCGGAATATTATTCAGCCAGTCTGCCAATGATGCCAAACGCGCACCTGTTCGATCGATTATTAAAAATTAAACTAAAACTTTTGGCCAGTTACGAGGTTAACATGAAGATTTCTTTAAATAATGGTAACACTGGCAGGTATGTTTCTTATTCTAACTAATACAATGACTAAAACTAAGCGTCCACTGATCGGCATCGTACGCATCGGACGCATCGCATTTTACGGATCGTAGTATTCTTTGTATAGAAAGTCATACAAGTGCGTCCACTGATCCGCATCGTACGGATCGCACATCGGCAATGCCGACACGGATGCTCCGAGAGGCAACTTTTGCGATGCGTGCCGATGACGTCATACCAAATGTCGTGTATTTAGATATGTTGTTTTCTTTTTTAGATGTGTTTGCATTTTCTTCCTCTTCTACTAACAAACAAGCAATAACGACAAATTGTTCTTCTTTGCTTTCTTCCATTCTCACAAATACATGTTCGATCACTGGTACTTGCGTCGGCAATCCGATCGCTGCCGATACAGTGGACGCAATATGAAAAAAAATGCGATGCGTCCGATGCGTACGATGCCGATCAGTCGACGCTTAGCATAAAACGTTAGTGACCTCTTTACAAGATTAATTTTTATTTGAAATTAGAATTTGTATATACATATGTTGTAGGTTTAACATTCCATTGATCTGAATAGTATCATGTAAAGTTTACACTTTGAAATTCATAAATCTTGTTATGGTATAGTTTCTTTACAAGTTTAGAATTTATCGAGGGGTATTTAGGACAGTTAACTCTATTTTTCGAGGCAAATATCGACGTAGATACCAGTAGTGGACTACCGCGGGTCGATGATGTTCATGATGACTTTATCTTTTTTAAGACAACGCTCAAGCCTTTACACGCATTTTGACCTACAGGCTTAAACATCTATTTTTGGGTCAAATTGATGTCTTGTGTGGGGATCGAACACACAACACTCGGCCCAATATTAAGCGAGAAGGCGGACGCTGAAATCACTACACCATCAGCGTAGACAAAAATAGTAGTTTAGGAGTATCCATTTTAGTAGATGGTGATCTTAATAATCATTGTGATTTCCGTTTCGTATGTGACATAGCACACATTATAAAATATTTGAGATTATGTCAACTATCTCAGCATTATTTAGATTTCCGGCCACGGATTCCATTTTTAAGTTTATCTACTAATCTGGGTGACATATACGGGTCGCTAATCTCAATATTAGTAAATATGGCACAAAAAAGAAATTCAAATGGCAAATGTGTGAAGTGTAATGAAATTCTGGTAACACAGATCACAAACATGTCAGACATGAAAATGAAAGTATGTGGTTTAAAAAATGAAATACAATTATAAAAGCTCTTTGAATAAAATAATATTTTAATTTATGTGTGTATAGAGAGTGTATTTAAATAGTAACAGTAGTTGCCAGATGTCGAGTTGTGTTGGAATGAATGTTGGAAGAAAAAGGACAAGTTGTATAAAGTACGCCAACACTGCGGCCAACTTTGATTTTAACCATCGCGTTGAAATACAAACGCTATATGAAGACTTATCCTAATTGCTCGGGGACTGCCACATGCAATATGGTTATTATATATTATGTCTTCCCTAGTTTAAGACCACGATAGGCTAGCGCAGACACCAACAGACCGGCTATGCGGAGGGTATAGGGCTTTAACTGATGGCAAGGTAATATTTATAAAATTGGCTACAATAAGATTGCCTTATCTCTTGGAGAGAACGTTAAGCCGTCTGTCCTAGCTTTTATGAAGATCTTTGACTGTCGTTATGGGGAGTCAATACCCTTGAATATTATTATACTGTTCTAAGCCATGGTATATCACTACCCTTTTGTGTTATGGGAGTCAGGGATAGTCACTCAGTGAAAAACGAATATTCTGACCCCGGCCTTCAATGCGAAATTCTTGGATGCAACCAAAAAGGAACTGCTAAGACATATAAAATTGTGGTACCTATATTTAATAAAACTGTTCAATAATTTGTGCTTTCAAAAGTAAGGGATTTTCCATTTACGGAAAGTTAAAATGCACGAATGTGATAACGATTATATGTATATGAAGTTGTCATAGTTTACGGTTAACGTTTATCATATCCCCTAAATACATCCTAGTTAATCGTATCAAGATATTAATATAATGCTATTAAGGGTTACCTGTGACCCAAAGATAGACACCTAATCCGGATCTCTAGGATTTGCTACTGTAAAACGTCGGGTCAAACACATCGGGTTGACAACCCAACACACAATTTGCATGTACGTACCTTTGTCGTACCTTTGTATACATTTTACTTGTACATGAAATAGCTTTCATGTTAAATTAAATTAGATATTCGTATGAGGTTTGATGAAGGCTCCGTTGGCGCGGCAGGTATTAATTAAGCTGTATGTAAGTATTATTGTATAGGTGACGTCACATACGGTGTTCATTTCGTTTCGCGTGCCGTTATAATTAATACAATCATATAAGCGCTTATTATCGCGGTGTTTTGACAACGTGCACCACTCAAAATGTTCAGTACTCATATAAAATACATAACTTCACGCCTTTTATCCCCGAAGGGGTAGGCAGAGGTGTATTACATACCCACACTTCACCAGTTATGTTTCGGTCTTAATGTACCTAATAGATGGCGAGCATATTGCCATCTACCGGGCACATTATTAAGCGAGCGATAATAAACATTTCTAATTCACACACAACTTCGAAAAGTCAGAGGCGTGTGCTCGGGGTACGTGGGGATCGAACCCGAGACCATCGTCCACTAGGCTATCATATATGTTCAGGACTCGTTTCTGTATATTTGTGAACATGTCTCATGTTACTGCGATGAGAATAAACGATATTTTATAAGTCGTATGGTGAATGAGATACATTTTCTTTTGAATCGTGGGAACTGTCACACATCTATTACTTGTCGGGTCTCGGGTTACGAAAATATGTGGTTAGATAAATTTGAAACGGTAAAGTAAACGCCGTAACTGGCTTAAAATTAATCTTTTAACTTATAACATATTGAAGTCGTTAAGTTGGCGTAATAAATTTTAATGATAGAAATATAATTAAACCATTGATGTATATTCTTTAGAACACATAATTATATCAATCAATTACACATATTTTACAATGATAAGGTCAGACATAGGTGTTCAGAATTTGCCTAGACAGACTGGGAATTGTTTGCAGAGGGCAATGGAAGCGTGATTGTATTCATCCAGTTGTTCTAAGCAAGACAAGAGTCTAACATATATTACTGAGATTCTCAGCAATGAAATTACAAGGTACAATTACCTGATATCTTCACTGATGTCAGGCCTGGAACTAAGTTAGGCAAATCATACAACTATATTGGTCAAAATAGATTGAATGAATTATCCACTTAGCTGTTCCTCCAAACTGATGTCTTCAGGACACGAGGGCATGTGGACGTCGACACCGGATTCACACAATTTTTGCAAATGTTCAATATGTCACAAATTTATTACAAACTTTGCCGGAGGTCAAAAGCGGCAATTACAAGTATTTACACAATTCAATTCGCGAAGCTGGTTTAACCATGTGCTTTCAAAAGGCGATGATTTTACGAGACGACAACGTATTGAGTTTTCAACGCAAGAACAAAGAGTAAAGTGTCATCTTACAGTGTGACCAGAGTCAAAAAATTACAATAGACCAAATAAAATGTTACTAAACTGATATTCTCGATTTAACTATCATAGACAATATTTCTATTTCAAACAATTGGTCATATTTACATTTCAGTTCATCTTCTTACTCTTTTGTCTTTAACTTCTCCTTGGTAGAGCGAGTGGCATATGCATGGTCCATTTGTATACTTTCAGTGGATGATAAATTATTGTTTTATTGACATAATTGCCTGATTTCAATAGTCTGAATTTAACTCAGTCAAAGCAAAATAACAATAAAAAAGCACAAACTAACTATGCAAACACGAGTTTTACTGAAATTAAATCTATAAACCGGCACTAAAGATACCAGTATTTTGTTTTCCACTAAACTAACTTAAATTCTGGTGCAAAAAGATCATTAAGGCCGGAAAAACAAACTGAAACATTCGTAACGAGTATTAAATTACTACCTGAATTTTTATTAAGATCACAACTCGATATAAATATTTACAAGATTTTAAATACGAAAGTTCGCGGAATTTGAAACTGTTATTTTTTGCAAAGTTTATTTTATTAGAAAACTGGCAAACGAAATTCGGTTCTAATTTTATACGCATTTTTCCAAAAGCTGATTTGAAAATATTGATTTTGACAATACCCATCTGTAATACAACTATATTCTCAGAATATCTGGCGTCCAATTTTCATCTTTACAAAAATTTTTTGCTCCGTAGTTGCTACGAAAAATGTTTTAGGTAATTCTTTATTTTATTCGTATGTTTCTTATAGGCTTAATAATACTATACACTATCAGAGATTTAATCCAAAAATGGAACAAATTTTTTTTTGAAGACTTTTTGTAGAGATGCCATTTGTTTTATAGCGTCACGCCTTTATCCTCAAAGCAGCAGGCAGATGTGATATAGTACACTCACATCTCACCTTATGAATGTTTAGGTCCCATGTGATAGGGAGAGCCTATTAGGTACTGTTACAGGGTACATTGCGAGACTCCGTGCTGAATTCGAAAAACTCAGTAACATTTATTTTTGCCCGATCCGGGAATCGAACCTGGGTCCTCCTGATCAACAGACGCATACACTATCCACTGGAACATGGAGACTGTCTGTCAATAAATCTGAACAAAAAATCGGTATACTAAGGGAAGATAACAATTAATCTCCTTGAATTTAAAAATATGACGTGTGGTTGACGGCATAGAATACAAGTGTCACCACCCCCTATCTTCCCGTGGGTGTCGCAAGAGGCGACTAAGGGATAACACGATGCAAATACCATCTTTGCGTAGAGACGGAAAACTCGACATCAAACCCTATACGACTGCCTCGTTGGTCTCGCGGCATAAATGTGCGCGTGGGATCGGGAGGTCCCGGGTTCGATTCCTGGGTCGGGCAGTGTTATTGGGTTTTTCTGTCACGAAATTCCCAGTAGCAGCACGGAGTCTGGAAATGTGCCCGGTACGGCAATAAGCTCGCCCCTTATTACGTGGGACTAAAGTATATCTGGCGAAAAGTGGGTGTAGAAATACACCTCTGCCTACCCCTTCGGGGATAAAAGGCGTGACGTTGTGTATGTGTATGTGAATTTAAAAATATTTGGTGCAATATATTACAGAGGTGTTCGCACGCGGGTTTTCAGAAAGTAATTTGTCACCACGTATTTGCACTTAGAGTCAACAGCAGGTAATAAATTATAGGAGGTGCAGGTAGACTGAACTGCTAGGACACGTAAATCTATGTCATTATATCATTAATGTATTACGGTGTAACTAATTCGATTACGATGCATTAGAATAATTTATCATATAAATCCAATTATAGTCTTCAATATTGTGCCTTAACCTTATACATACGTCTACATTATGAAAAATTAACTATGAATATTTTACATACATACATAGACTCACGCCTGTTTCCCGGAGGGGTAGGCAGAGACTACGGAACGCCATTTGCAACGATCTTGACATATCTCTCTTGCTTCATTCACTCCCATCAGATTCCTCCGGATATTTAACTTATATTAAACTGACACTTTATACTAGAGGATGCCCGCAGCTATGCCTGCACATCATTTTTAATGTAAGTCAGAGCCCGAGGGAATTTCAAAGAATCCCTTCTTAGTGCACCTCTAACATTTTATTTTTATTTACCTGTGCTGTCCTACTGCTGGGTAAAGGTCTCCTTTGCACTCTGTCTCGTACCAAGTTGGGTCAGTTCCTGTTGAAGTTATCTAGATCATCTCGACATCGTTTTGGGGATCTGTCTGATTTATCCATTGAAGGTTCATAAAATATCTAAGCAGTTCCAACACAAAAGGATTATCTTATCCAAAAGTAAATAATCAGAATCAATAATCTCCAGCAAAATTATTTGAGAATACTAATACTAGAATACTAGTGAAATATTTAAAACAATCCATGTGAAATATTGCCTAAAAGTGGAATTCCACTCAAAAGCAAATTCGCTCCAAATCCTGAGCCGGAGATAGAATCTGTTTTGTGTGAAATAGTTACAAATGTAGCCGGCGAGCTTTATGAATGAAACATCAGAGGTGTACTTGGGAGCGCGGTGTGACCTAGCTTTACGACTGGTTTGTAGCTGACGTAAGTTTCGAAGGTTTTATCTCGTTATAGGCATTGCAGTGTGCACCGCGATATACTGTTATAGTGCGCTGCTTATGAAATTATTGCAGTTGGCGATGTAAATAATCAAACTGGTAGCTAATAAGTTAGTATTGTATTTTGTATAAGACACTCACGTGAATTATACACTAAAATGTCTCTCTGAAATCACATTATCTATTGGTGCAAAAACGTAGAAGAATTCTTCGGTAGCCGCAAATGCTACCGAACAATTCGCGATCGTACAGATAGTAAGCGGGTGACTCTGGATCGGTTTATGTGGAGAGCCTTGGGGGAGACCTACATATTATGTCCAGTAGTGGACGTCTTTCGGCTGATATGACGAAGAAAAGGTGATGTTAATATTAAAATAATATTTATGTAAATATCAATAATATCATAAATAGTGTTTATATACTTCGTATTGATATCTATTCATAAATAGTGTTTATGTACGTCGTATTGATATTTATTAGATATCTATTCTCAGTTAATCTCGTTCTTAATTGGCTTAGTCTTTATATTATCTTTTAAGGCACTCAAATTCATTCAAATGGTTTACAGATTACAGGCAGCAGATTGTTTTGTTACCTAAAGTTTTCTTTTCATATGTTGAAGTAAACTTTAGGCATACGTACATACATAGACTCACGCAAGTTTCCCGAAGGAGTAAGAGGAGACTACGGAACGCCATTTGCAACGATCCTGACATACCTCTCTTGCTTCATTCACACCCATCAAGTTTCCCATGCATGCTCTTCTGTTAAGGGTACTTCTGATCTGTCCTTCTTTTAGGATGTCTCCAATTTGGTCAGGCTTCAACTTTAGGCATAACCTATTTATTTCATGATTGAGGCAACGTTAATAAATACTTTTTTCTTATGTGCCTACCGTGCCTCTCTTTCTCTTTAAAAATTTACAACTAATTGTTTAGAATACGACTCCAGCAAATGGTGTTAATATTTCTTGAACTTTCTACTAGAGTGAAATTTTACCTGATTGTATCATATATATTGAGATAAGAATAGACAAATAAAAATGAAACAACCGCCTTCTATCGCTTCCTTTTACAAAGCTCTTAATTTGGTTCCTCTACGAATCTGATGTATGAAGTTTCTAGTGCTTCTTAACAATGCTGCATTCTAACAAGCTGCATGTTTCTGTTTATCAGAGTGAAGCAAATTAATATGTCTATGCCATTGCTTGGCGCACATGCAGCTTAATATTAAGGCAATACGCTATGGTAATAGTTGTCTGAAGTATTCGGGAATCTGATTTATTCAATATTACAGTGAGAGCACTGTATTTCCGATTAATGTATCTAACAGTTACGTTTTCTGCATTCATTCATTTAAGATTATCTTTATATTATTATTTTATACAATTGTTGCGTTACTGACCGACTGACTAACAGACGCCTTGTATGTATGTTTGTTTAGGAGTATAGGGGTGCATTAAGAGGGGTTTTTGGAATTTCAGAATAGACGATGTCGGCGTAGTCGAGCCGAGCTCTAGTTTTATATAGTATTGTATACATTACTGTTGAACTAAAATAAACACACGAAATGAAAAATACTTTCACAAAACTGTTGTCTATATTTGGCAAAATCCGTTTATAACACATAGGTATAAAACGTTGCTTTATTGTAGGCAGCAAATGATACTTGAATAATAATATGCAAAATAATATTAAGCACTACGACCTTTCTCTTTACAACGACTTTTTAGTAAAATAATTTCTTAGATGGCGCACTAAAGTACCAACTGTTCGCTACTATACTTCCTAAAGACTGTACCATAAAACGGACCAATAAAACAGCGTATACGTTCGAAGTACATTCACGCACAACAGTACTCATTTATGACGGTGACTTAACGCGTTGCCAATTTCGCGTCACTATCGTATATACCTAATACCGTGTTTTATTCTGGTTCCGAGTGGCAGCGCGGCCAGATCATTTGTAACTGGGTCACTTTTATTCGCGACCCAGAATAGTTTTCCGCTGTCAGCATTCGCCAGAGTACTAGAAACCAACGACTTTGTGCGACACGAATGAATGAATGGATTTTTATTTTTAGAAGGCCTTTCTGTTTATTCTAACTAGTGCTTTATAGATGTGTAGGAAACAACTCAATTGCATGAATATGAATGTGCATGAGTGTGTGTGTCCCTTTAAAAATATTTTATATCCGTATTTTATATGTGACGTCATATTAATAGTGTAGGTTACGATACTGGTATAAGAAGTGAACCAGTTGCATATTAAATGAATGGCTTTATAATTGTTGTAGCTTCTTGCAAGGCAGTTATTGTTATTTATATTCAAAGAACATGTTTTCTTAATGAAAAATATATAAAGATAGAATCGTATACTTCTACGTAGGACAAAAGTAGTTTTCCATTAAATATGAATATTTATTATTATTAACATAAAATCATTCAAAGAAACATTATGTATATATACATAATTATAATATAATATTTGTTTCTTTACGTACTTACTTAAAATCATTGTACAATTGTGGCGATATCATCGTAGATACGGGGTTATAAAACTAGACATAGGTTTGTGTCTACTTTCGGGAGCCATGAATACCCACTAAATAGTCCCCGTGCTGTTGCGTTTGCTCATTCGAAAGTAGTGCCGGTGGCTTAATCGTCTTACTCGCCATTAGCATCGTTCTCCTACTCCTCCTTAGCATTTATAGGAAACGTTTTGGATGTATTTCTTAGTCCTGCTGACATTCTTATTATTAACAGATAGATCAGATACTTGGTCACGACTCTAAATTCAATCAGTTCTCATGAATGTCACATGTTTTCTCTATTTTAAACGAAAACCATGCAATGTTGACTTAATATCTTGGCAGACACTGAATACCTTACACAGCCTCTACTTTTTGATAACATGCTACATCAAAGAATTGAATGGATTATGTAATTATAATACTGAAAACTGATGCTAATAATATTACTGGCAGCATTATATTACGTGAGCTTAACACTTTAGAGAATGTGAACAGGTGCATGGTGCATAATTGTATAAGTTGCAAATTAGGAGGTCAATGTGCTGTAGCTTATGTTGGTATTTTTGTTATCCTGAATCCATAACATCTTTTGTGCAACTTAAAGTACATAGTATTTTTTTAATAGTAATAGGCGACAAACGAGCAGACGGATCGCCTGATGGTAAACAATTACCGCCACCCATGGCCACAAGCAACATTACAGGAGTCACAAGCATAGCACAGGCAACCTTGGGGTTGGGAAAAGAGATAGGATGAGGAGTGGGATGAGGGAGAAGGAATAGGGCCTGCGACACTCTCACTCACCGAACGAAACACAACAGTTTAAGTACTGTTACTTTACGTCGATTTTCTGTGAGAGGGTAGTACTTCCCCAGTCGAGGCGGCCCATTCATGCTGAAATCAGCAAGGGTCTACTACCTATAAATATTCGTGATTATATAAGTGAGTATACATTATTATTTCCCCACTACAATTTATTATTTACCTTTTGTCGAATTCGTCCTTTCTTTACAATCTATTATTATTTAATTACACCACGACTATCGCAATTTACAAAGGAATCATGAAAATTTGATTATAAATAGACATTTAATTTACTGGGTGGCTCAGTGACTATCTTGAAACTACATAATAATATCAATATTTAGTATCATAGATTTGAGTATTTTTCACTAATTTGGCGATAGTGCTGTATAATAAAAATGTGTCCGATAAATGAGGAAGTACCTTGAAGTAATACATATGTACGATTGCTATAATTCTATGGAAACATATTGTTTTAATCACCAATCCTGATACTGAAGTTTCCGCCAATATTGGCACTTATGTCAACAAACTCACCCTAATGGAAACCCACAAGACGCAAGTATTATAATAAAATAACATGAAACCCAAACTACTTCTACAGTAGTTTCTTGTAAGCCAATGGCGGCTTTTAACCTTTTTTATAAAGACTAACTTGATTTTGTGACCTGACATTTTACTATGTTTGACTAGACTTCACTCAATTCCAACAGCCCAATTTTATTACTTGTAACTTGCAGACACCTGTTGTTATTTGGATATTCTTCTTTGTGTCTTTTCCTTATTCTATATTTCTTGTTTTTTCAAATTCCAGATTTGTAATAGAAAAACTCCTATTTAGGCTTAACACCCAAATATTGAATGGTCTGATCAGAACTTGTATATTTGAACAACTTAAATCGTAATATATAATTATCTATGTATTGATGTTTGTGTCTTAATACACTTTTTATTGTACTCAATATCCGATAGCAAATTACGCCTCGGAACATAATATATATTACACAAACGGTATACCTATAGTTTGGATAATCTAATATATAAAATTCTCGTGTCACAGTTTTCGTTCCCATACTCCTCCGAAACGGCTTGACCGATTTTGATGAAATTTTTTGTGCTTATCCGGTATCTATGAGAATCAGCCAACATCTATTTTTCAAAAAAAAAAAAAATTTTGCAAAACAACGTTTGCCGGGTCAGCTAGTTATGTTTATAAACATGATAATTGTGGTATAGTATTATAACTTCTATAAGCGTAATAAAATGCCATCACTTGTTCACTCCTCTTTATCTTGGCTCTACACAACGGCAATATACTCGTATTTATTATATTACTCGGTTTGTTGCCTATTTAGTTTGATGCTGTGGCGTGCGCTGCGCTACCAAGGCAGATAAATCAGCTACTCACGTATTGTAAACTGTCTCAACAGCGGGGAGAACTAATGGCTGAATATTTTATACAATTCAGATGAGACGTCCAGCGCGTTAGGTCGACAACACCAAGAAATACGTAAGTTGCACAATTGCACATAAGACGAAATGAATAAGTTAGAGCCCACAACAATAAGCTGATTTAACTACGAAGATGTTAAAGGTTTAACAAATCTGAAAATCAACTAGTATAAGCTGCCAAGAGGAAGTGTATTGTTGTCGAGCATATGCCACAAATGAACATACTTAATTAGATGTTTATTTTATTTATATTATTCAGAAATAGAAAGAAAATACTATTTTAACGATCGAAAACATAAATGCTATGGCAATGAATCCCTTTATGCTCAGAGGTGTTCCTTGACTTGATCAACAAAGTACCCGACTCCATAAAATGCGTTTTTAGTATTTATTGCAGAATTTTAGCATAAATTAAATGACAGATGAATAGCACTTCGCCTTTTATTATAGCGTCTCGGGGCTATCTCGAATGCAATCAGGTTCTTGTAATGACAGCCTCTGTCAGCGACACGACAAATTTAATCGAATGGAAATCAGGTGTTTTTCATGAACTGACTTTAAATAGTACCCGGTTTTACTATTCAATAACAAGCTTTAGTAAAGGTTAGCTAATCAATGTTTAGACTTAATCAACAATTGGGGTGAACGCAATCGTTTATATTTTTCTCCACAGAAAACATTTCAATTACTTTTGAAAGGGAACTTAAAAATACCGCCTCGAATCAAATTCAATAACATAACCATTAGAAACAAAGAATCAGTTTGTTATTTGGGGTTAGTTTTAGAGAGAAACTTTTCATTTGTCGAGCACATTAGAACAGTAGGTGAAAAATCTAAAAGAAGTTTTTACGCCTTGTCAAAGATATCAACTGCGACATGGGGGCTTTCGTTCAAAACTTTAAAAGTAATTTATGGTGCAACATATCTGGGTTGTATGTGTTATGGTGCGCCTGCATGGGCTGATAGAGCTACTATCGGTGCTGTACGACGTAAAATGCTACAAAGTCAACGTCTCGCGTTGATATTTTTGTGCAAGGCTTATAGGACAGTTAGTACTGAAGCTTTGCCAGTACTGGCAGGTGTATTTCCAGTCGATCTTGAGGCACAAAGACGAGCAGCAATGTATTACGTGACACGAGATAACATGGATCTAAATTTTCTAGCTCCGCGCGACAGACATAAGATCGCTAGATTGTTGAACCATCAATCCACAGTCTATGACGATCTTCTTGATGAATGGCAATGTCGCTGGAACACATCAACTAAGGGCCGTCACCTCTACCAGTTCTTCCCATGCGTCCGAGAGCGACTGGCGAGGAACTGGTTGGAGGTGGATCACTGTGTAGCCCAATTTCTTACAGGTCATGGCAACTTTAAGAGCAAGTTGTATTCATTTAAGCTAGTTGATTCACCGTTATGTCAATGTTCAACATCTGGCAACAATTATGAACAATCTGCTCATCACATTCTATGGGAGTGTAGTCTTTGGCAAATTGAACGTAATATCATGCTTAACGAATTAGAGGTAACTTCTGGAGTAGTGTACTATACGGATCTTGTGGCAAGTAGGACGAATTTCCGTGCGTTTAGGCGTTTCTGCCATACATATCACTGGAAACAGGCATAGTTCACAATTTAGGCCCCCTTAATGCTCATGTCCGTGGTGCTTATCTTTTCTCATCACTATATCTCTTCGTTGCTTGTCTCCCGCTTTGTTAAGGAGGGAAGTGGATTATTCATTTTCCAACTCCTCCAATATACTTCTGATTAAGTTCGTTGCGGGTTCCAAGACAGTTTAACTTTCCCCGGGACTTCACGAGTGTCAAAACTCGTTGTCATCAATGGTCACTGCTGCTGAACCTGGCTACACAGGTGACACAGTGGTGGGAATGAGGGTGGGATTAGTCCCATAAAAAAAGCTTTAGTAAAACACCACAAGAGTCAAAATAGAATGACAGCTTCACAAATAAATCGCAGGGCCGGCTTTGGGACACTATAAATGTCCAAATATGGGTAACATGTTTGCCCTAAAAGTTATCTTGTATTGCTCATTACATGTTATAAATATTTATAAGAAAGTTCAAAAGGAGATTCTCAGATATTATGAATCATGAGAATATTTTTACGGTACATGATGTTCCCGATCAGAGTCTAAAAAAAGGCATTAATATGATGTTGGATTAGGTTAAAATTAATTGAAATCGAATAGAAACACAAATTCTAGAAAATTGGCATGTATTACAAATCATAAATATATAATATAATAATAATATAATATTCTACCACATTTACACAACACCATCTAGTCCCAAACTAAGCAGAAGCTTAACTTCCTTTAACATTATTGTGTCAATTAATTGACACAATAATGTTAAAGGAAGTTTAGTTTGACTTGATAAACTTTTAGTATTTCGAGAGGCATTTCTAAATACCTCGTTGAAGACTTGTTAAAAGAAGTAGGTACCTATCAAGCATATGGGAATATAATTACATATTGCTCAAAATCTAAAAAAAAATTATATGCGCTTTGAATATCAGAACTAGCTAAATTATTTTAAGACAGGGTATTGACATGCCACTTTTGGACGGGAACGTTGGCATTTCAAACTGCACTCTAATCCTACTAGGTTTTTAATTGCTACGCTAGATGCTAAGCATCGGTCAGGTATTAATGTGCTTATTTGCAATAATCTTTTTAATAACTAATATTATACTTGCGAATTTGAGCTAATTCATTATGTTTTCAAGCTTCTTATTTTAGGTACACTTTATCAGGTATGCGGAAAAAGGCAAAGGACACACTATTCAGAAATAATTGATACAGGCTCAGCCGCGGGCGAACGCTAATTGTTGTATAGTACTCCATCTATCCGTTTGGGGAATTATAGGTGCAGGAGCATGATGACTCATTTACCCGACTAAAATGTTATAAGCAAAGCCATTTTGCTCAATAATGTAAGTTAATAATTGCCGTAAGCGATCATTACATCCAAGCATCCCATTGTTTTCTGATACCGTAAAATATTGGTAATTGTATACATATATGTAATATAATAACGTTTAGTCGTAGAACTGTAATTATAATTGCCAATCTTAGTGATGATTTTATTCGTAATCAGTATATCAGAACGGAATGAGATTATCCAGTAGAAGACTAAAGCTACTGACACAATGTAGCTGTGTAGCAGACTGAGATGGCGGTGCCCTGGCCACATCTGTCGCAGAATCCATGGGCGGTAGAGTAGGCAGGGTCTCGGCAAGCTTAGTGTTGGACGCCATCCGGTCAGATGGACCTACTTGAGGAGGGTGGCTGGTAGAGGCTGGATGACGGAACGCGCAATCAGAGCTTGGGACGTACCCAGGGCGAGGCCTCCGTCCAGCGGAAGACTACAGGCTGATGTGATGTGGTATATTAAAATGTAGTATGTGCATGATGAACAGATGCAGACTACTCACCAGAGCCCGCGCGGCTTCGCCCGCGTACGAGACCGGTAATCGGGACAAAAGATAGCTCATGTGCTATTCTAATAGGTTAGCTACGGCGAAGTTTCATTAAAATAATACATGCTGAACAGCAGTTCTTGCGTAAAACAGTAAGAAACCACTACCCATCGTCACAAGCTTTCGCGTTCATAATAGTACCTTGTAAGATAATTCATAAATTATTTACCTTGAATTTATAATTATCTATATATTCATTCAATGTCTCTATCAGCAGTCATTACCAGTAGCTTTGCGAGAATTCTAAACATGTGGGCGCCAATCATAAAATACTTGAAATATTCGCGGTCTTGTTATATGAACTATTAAAACTCAATCACTCGATAAAATTTCATACACTTTTTATATCAAAGTACTGGAATGATAAATTATACAGTTAGTCACTGAGTGACTATTCCATTCGATAAAGCGTTCACTTTTAATTTTGTTTATTGTATACTAGCATTACTAGCGACCCGCCCCGGCTTCGGACGGGTGCAAAAGTATACATATAAACCTTCCTCTTAATTCATTCTATTTATGGAAATAAACCGCTTCAAAATCCATTGCGTAGTTCCAAAGGTTTAAGCATACATATGGACAGACAGACAGAAGACAGAATTTGTTTTATACTTTGTAGTGATAGTGATAATAAATATATCATCAGCCCTTAATACTGCCCCACTGCTGGGCAAGGGCCTCTCTCACTATAAGAAGGGTAAGGCCATAATCCACCACGCTGCCTGGCCTAGTGCTGGTTGGCAGACTTAACATGACTTTCGAGAACATTATGGAGAACTCTCAGACATGCATGTTTCCTCACGATGTTTTCCTTCACCGATGAGCAAGCGAGAATTAACAATTTAAAACGCACTGCGAAAAGTCATTGGTGCATGGATTCGAACCCGAGACCCTCATGTAGCAGTCTGTCGGTCTCTCCACTCAGCTATCGCTACTTCATAATAAATATTTGTAATTTTTAATAATAAATATTTGTGTGGAATCCCAAGGAAATTGGTTGGAATACTATCTGGCAAAAGTTAAAGGAACGGTGTATGGTAAATAAAAGTTAATTACATTGCTATAAAGCTGATTTAGGCGCTCCTTCGGTTTTGCACCTGGGTCCTACACTTTTAATATTTTCTTATATTCTTTTTATTTTTCGTGATGTTTACTTCATGAGTGTCATCTCTATCTTTTTGTCTGTTCACAATATGAGGTTTAGGAAAATTATAAGGTCAAATATAAATATTGCAAATATGCAAGCAAAGATGCTCCTATTAAGTCCTATATTATTCATCTCCCAAATGTAGTACGTGTAATTACAAGCCACAGTTTATATTATACCTTCTTCTTCTGTTCGTGTCGATGCCAACACTTGTCATACGGTTTTAGCCCAGTACTCATTCATATTCATATCATCCCGACCTTCATTCCACCGACAGAAAAGTTACCTTATGGATATAAACTTCCTTGGTCAACTTGGAAGGCACTAAATAGGCTGCGCACCCAGGTTGGCAGATCTAAAGATAATCTAATGGAAGGAAAAAAGAACCCACAACGCATCCTCGGATTGACCACTCCAACTATTGCAATAGAGAAAGGTTGACAATAACGAACTCCTCTAAAAGCATAGGGGATATAGGAATGGTATGGATTCTAGGATAAAATAGAAGATACCTGACTTGCAGTATCCTGCTGTATGCACCGACTATTTTTCGAAACGTGTTTCGCCTCTGCACGAGGCAGCCTCAGGAGCGATGGGCAACGACTGAGCCCATCGCTTGGGGTGGTCAACCTGAGGGTGCGTGGTGGGTTCCTCTTTCCTTCCATTAGGTTACAATGGAGTTCCACCAAGTAACGCCTGATCCAATCAACTATATTAAGATAATCTGTCAAGGTGGGGTTATATCCACCGAAGTGAAAATAAGTACGACTGCGGCGTATCACCATAGACAATGAGCCATATGCTGACGTGCACAACAAGTCCAGACTCGTGCCCACTTAACGACATGTATCAAGTTATGCCAAATGCGATACGCGTTGCCGAGTACTGGGCTAAAACCTAATTACATACCAAAGCAAAATATATGTGGTAAACCTAAATAAAGAAATAAAAAATATCAACCCCAGTTCATCTCTGTGTCACTTACCACGAGTGAACTATTTAATTCTCAGACTTGGAGGTCCATTATTAAATATGATAGCGTTTTATAACAACCACTTTACGCTTTTGCAGGCTTGAGGAGTTCCGACAAGGAACTAGTGCCGTAAATGGTAATATAGGCTTTTAAGTGTAATACCGCCTGTGTCATTACCTAGTTGATTGACAGCTTGTAGTAATGGGGTAGCAAGCGTTTAATGTTCCACCATTTTGTGGCGAAATTGATGTACAAACAATAATGGTTGAAACGAAATGTGGGTAATTATTGACATCTTAGTAAACACGTTAGCAACAAATTGATGTATATATCTGTATATGTAAAATTATTACGTTACCGACTGACTAAAAGACAAAGCACAGTGAAAATCATTGGGCATACGAAGCTGTAATGTGGCATATAATATGTTCCTAGGAGACCACAGAGTTGCACCAAGAAGAGATTTCCCAAAATTTTTGCGGGCATCCTCTAGTTTATGGTAAGTGGTTTCCTTCAAAGTTCGAATTTATATTAATTATTTCTGAAATAACATAGGGCCTTATTGAACTTATTTACTTGCTAATGGTAAATAGCCAACTCAACATGTAACATCATCATCATCAGGATTATTAAAATCAGCGCAGTAATTTAAAGAATCTCGTTAATTTACAGCAGTAAATTACCCAGCGTGATCAGCATTTCAAGTAGCAACACTTTACACCAACACCAAGTAAGGCAAGAACGCAATAATGTAATGGGTTCGAAAGAATTTTTATAATCGCGTGAACTGGCGCCATCGGTGACGATGTACGATGATTTCATTAGTCACCTCCATAGACGTCATTATATATTTATAAAATAGAGACTCGAGCCTGTATTCCCGAAAGGGTAGGCAGAGGTGTTACATATATTATACACACATTTCACCATGTTGTGAATTTGTAGGTCTTACGTAATAGGGGGGCAACCTATTACTGTTACCAGGCATTTGCCATACTCCGTGCTGTTACTGAGAATTCAGAAAAACGGAATTTGGGAATCGAGCTCGGGACCTTCTGGTCAATAGACGCATAATTATGCCATCAACTGGACCATGGAGGAGACTTTTGACTAATTAAGTATATGAACTTAAAACTACATTGACTTGACTATTATGAGAAGAGATGATATGTATGTATGTGGGTAAACCAGTGATATAATATATGAAAGCAGATGGAGGAAAAGTGAGCAAGAGGCCAAGAAAGATATGGACTCCCTGGAGATAGATATGAAAGAGAAATGGTAAATAATTATAGGACAACGGGCGTTAGCGAAGTATGGTAGCGATGGACATCACCGACTCAAAATAAATCGCATAGCAATACGATGACTATGATGATACTTAAAACTTCATAGAATAACTCATAGACTGAAATAACTAAGCAGTTTAGTTGGCTTGGGAATTCCCGTAAACTATTTCAAAATGTTAGTTTTACATGAATCATTAAAATGGAGTTTATTAGTTTTAAACGCTGTACTAAATTATTAAATGTCTGCCGAAAGTTACTGTTACAAAAATAATTTAACACTAGAGTGCACGCACCCATTAATACTCCCTGAGCGCACGCGCGGGCTACAGGTGAAGCCCACTTGTAGATCAATCAATTCTATGAAGAAATTAACAAATTAATGAAACTCATTGTTTAATTTATAGATATCTTTACTACAAACAGAATAGTACATAAAATTAAACAAAATTTATCTTCTTAAATATAACATCAAACATAAACAGAAATTTCTAAAAATACATCAAATATTTGGCAGGCTAGAGATCCCATAGTCTTATTTTCATTTAGGAACGTATTAAACCGCTTAATTAAATAATTTGCAAAAGACTGCTTTATTAGCGAGTAATCAGGTCACACAACTTCCAGATGTTTACTACAAATGCACCTCATACATTTACTGCATTGCTTGCGTGGGCTGCAGTATGAACACCAACTAAATCCTCCCTAAATATGCACATTTTGTTGGTGGTGATGTTCTTTTAATCCCAGAAGTAGTGTGCCTTTCAGTTTGATACCTCTAGGTACCTATATATTGCTGGGATATACGTCGCTCAATTAAAACACGATCTTGCTGGATAGATTACCACTTTTAAGAAATATTGGTTGCAGATTACTTTTATTTGAAGATTATTCATTTGATATATTATTACGAGACCTTTTATATCTGCCATGTTACTGACGGACCGTTTATACGCCTTAATAATACAAAAAAGTACAATATTTACCACTTGTGCTCTAGGCAATCATTTTTCTTCAACGCACGCACGGGGCACAGGTGAAGTGTAGCCCACCATCTTCTAGGACGATTTTTGCGCAGGTCCTTAGGCCGAGGTAATAGGCATGCTACTAGTAGGAGCGGAGAAAGCTACTCTAGGAATACACAAGACGATTGCACTGTGGCATACCTAGTTCCGCTAATATATGACAATATTACACCCTGGGTTACAAATGTAGCCCACGCGTGTACTCTATTGTTAAATGTACGTTTATGTTAACAGTTGATGCGTAGGGATAGCCTAGATGACTCATCTAAACTGTGCCCATACAATTTATTAAACAAGTCACATTCTTCTTATTCGACACCATGGATTACCTATCCATAAGAAGCTTCCTCATCTGCTATAGAGTACGCCATATTTGCAACATACTTTAATTAGCTTCGTATGTATCTATGTAATGGAATATTTTTAACATCGATTTGAAGTGAAGTGAAAAAATAAATAAATACTTAGAAACTAAAATACATACACGCTTTGTAAAAATTTAAACGTAAATATAATAATTTTATTGTAGAAAAGCGTGGGTGCTGCTACCCCACAAAAATTGAGATTAAAAGCCCTTATATGTAGAGTTATAAAGAAATATTTTTAAAATGTTGTTTATTGTATATTTTTTTTTTATTGACAATAGAATAGCAGGCTCATAGTAAAAATTAGAAACTTCGGTCCAATCACCATACAAAATAATTTATACATATTATTACTGTTGAGGCACATATTTTACATAAACAAGTAATTTACCACGACACTTATAAGCTTCGTAATAAAATGTGTCTCTTGATTGCTTGTGTATAAATAAGTCTCAGATTAAATTAACCCATGAGTCAGAGAAGCGAGGTGGCAGTTATCTTCGAGATACATGCAACTGTATGATGTTTATTAGCATCGATTTAATTATGGCGTATAGGGTTATGAATAAACCGTTTACAGAAATGATTATCTTTTGATATGTACCTGTTTTAAGACTGATGTAAAATGAAGTTAGAGAAATCACTACTTGCTGCCCATAACTTACATATTATTTCTACTTGACACTTTGTTCTCTTTTTTTCTTTTCCTAAAAAAAAGCTAGTAAAAGTAGGTATACTTCCCTAAAAATGTTGAAGTGCTACTTTTTGCGACCTATGTAAGACAGCTATCCTATAAACAAATTTTATAGATTTACATGTTTTTATATTTATACATCAGCTGAAAGTGATGTAATCAGTATTGAGCATAATTATTTTATATAAAGAAAAATATGTACGAATTCCGTTTGCCAAGAGGAAAATTGGAAAATGGCCCGATTATGCAGAGGGGTTTTTACCAGTGTGATATTATTAGCAGTTGCATATTTACGCACATCTGCTTATGATTCCTGCATATCTCAAATACTTCAAATGAAATATGTTAAAGAAAGTAGTACAAAGTTCGAAAAATAAAGTATACCTACCTACTTATGAACTCTGTCCATTTTATTGCACAATTACTAAGAAAACCTGGAACCAAAAAAGTTGTTTATAGACTGGTTTTATATGTTTTTTGTGGATCGAGTTTAAGAACTCGACATTATATTGAAAGTGGCAAGACTATCGTCTCATGAACTACCGGGTTAGTTGCATATTTCAGATTCACATTCATCATCAAATCTCTTCTCAATTACGGACGATTACGAAGTCATATATTATGTACGATAACATAGACAAAACTAAAATAGTTAATCCCAATATCCTCGTCCTGAGACCTAAAACGGTACCAACTATATCTGGTTGAAGCTTCATGATTGATCGTCTAACGTATTTCATATTAAATTCTCCTTTGAAATCAAACAGCAACGTATTTCTACATAATACAGTACTTTACCATGTTGCAGTTACACCTGCAGAGGAATGTCGTAGTCTACATGTTTCACTTTATCACTTCATTGCATCGTCACATTTCACATTACAAACGAGAGCTTGCCGGGCTTGGTGTGATATATCGTCTACGTGTATCTATGCGGGTAGTAAATGGTTTTCTTGATAAACTGCAATTCGTACAGTCGTTTGTCACAGAACTTACATATATTATTCAAATCGTGGAGGCGTATCAACTCTATTTGGAGATTTCGGATGTTGGGAAATGGGTTAGGTGTATATAGTTGAAATATTGGCCGTATTTGTATTTATTTTGCTTATAATTATGGATTACTAAATGTATAAATTAGCTGTGAATGGGAAGTCAGAGAGGATTTTATTCTATAGTCATTAAAATAGTGTTAAATTAATTCAATTTATTTTAATATATTATCATCATTATGTTGTTCAGTGTTAAATTCATTAGTAATCTACCTGTCAAAAGTACATTGAATGCAATATTTTACAATCCATAAAACAAATAATATGTAAATAGAATGCATTTATTATTTATAACGAATGAATTATGTATGTATGTAATTACCCATGGTCATGTAATTTTAAGAGACCTGCTATCATTAATATATTTGAAATATATTTAATATATTTGAATTCCTTAATGCATTGCGGATCCGCAACCTGCATTACACCTTAAAGTCTGGTATAACCGGGTAAATTTAATTGTACGAACTAAAATTATATATTTTTTCTCAACAAAATGTGAATTGCATGACTGGGGTAGAAATTACAAATTCTTTTACCATGATAACGTACGTTCTGTGTATTTTCAACATAATTTCTACACTTTCTAAGATAATAAGCATGCTAATCATATCTTGTTAGATATTAGATACCTCTAGCTTAATAACGGCAATGCTTATCTTCTAGACTTGTATAAAATCCCTCTGAACGCAGCTCAAGTAATTCCTATACCAGACTATTTTAAATCGGGACTTGATTTCAAGAGCCATTATCCTAGGACGTCACTTTAAAACCATTCCTCATGGAGCTATTCTTGATCCGGAAATCTGAGGCAGTGAACTGTAGATATAAAACATGGGAGTTCTTTATACGGAAACGAAATGCACTTTAAACTATAATGATATCTGAAATACATTAGTCTTGGATGGAGGGAAATATGACAATGGAAACGAAGTTCTATTTCTATAGTCGTACCGTTTTAGTGGTGAGGGATATGTTTTGTGCAACAAGTAATTTGTGAAGCTTCGAAGTCAGTTAATGTTTAGTAGATTTGCTTTAACTATAAATGAATATACAGGGTGTCACAAGACCCATCACCAAGCCAAAGTCTACTTGTTTTGCACATCATGTCATACTACACGAAAATAATACCTGCAAAATGAAATATATTTTTAAGCTTAAAAAATGGACACATTTTATTAGCGGCAATGTATAGCGCGCGCTTGCAGAAAAAATTGGCGCGAGAAATGCATCGTACCTACGCCGCCGCCGCCGGCCGTATCTACCTACACCGTGCGCCGCGGTCGACCTAAGGGCGGTTTCAGATTAGCGTATTTTTCTGCGTGTATACGGTAGTTTTAGCATACGCGCTTACACGCGCGCTACATTACGCGCTTTATAAAACCCGAACTCGCGTAAATGGGCATATTTCGGAATGTTCGCTCGACATGGTAATGACATCGTGTCAGTGTCAACATGGACTTCGACGGCTCAAGCTTATACGAACTTAGAAGCGCATCGACGCTCGTACGAGTTGCGCGTGTGCCAAAAACGCGCGCCTATATGCGCCTATATGCGCTTCCAAAAACGAGCTTATGCGCGCGTATAAAACTCTAAACTGAAACCGCCCTAACGGCGGCAGTTTATGATCACGTGGTCGCGCAGCCGAGGGTAATGCCCTCTAGCTGATTGATAGTAGCGCATGCACTGCGTTGAGGGAACTTTAAAGCCGTTTATTTTAGGGAAATGTTGAAAATTTTGTTTTTGTTTATTTGGAAGAAAGTTTACATTTATCATTCAAAACACGATTTTGGAATAATTAGAAAAATAATGTCGTCACTTTGAGCCTCAATATCTCTTGAACCAGTCATTTCCCAGGTATGGTGCCGAAGTAAAAAATGTTCGTAATGATTGGTATAATATGGGATTTCAGTTTTCGTTAAGGGTCTTTTTACACCCTGTATAATTCTTCCGTTACTGACTGACTGACAAACTGAAAAAGTACAAAAACTTTTCTCAGATTTCAGCATAAATATATTAATGGATATTATCCCTATTTATACCCTACCAAGTTTTTGCTAGGATCCCTTGGTGTTATACATTTATTTTCCAAACAAAATCAACTATTACATAAAAAGCAACTTAATTATGTCCTAAAATTAAAAGAAGCCTATTTAATATATACAATACGAAAAATAAAATAAATTAAAATTAAATTTAGAAGGCGTCATGGAAGTCATCCGCATCGCAGTCAATCGGAAGCGTGCCCAGAAGACTGGCGGCATTGCCTCGTTGTATAGCAATGCTTATCTTTTGTGCTAAATACGTGCCAGCCCTCTGGTCACCCGAGGCGTCGATCAGTCTCTTTTCGAGATCCCTAAAAAGGGATCTCGCACTTGGACCCCATGGCCCCAAAGTTTCGACCCCAAACGGCTCAAATACATAATCTCCTACAAGATTTACGTATTTGCGCCGTTTAAGGGTCTCTGCTGAAGCTGCAGCAGCGCCCGCACAACCTGCTGTGCTGGAAAGATGGGATAGCGCAAGGGTATCGACACATGTCGATACCCTTGCGCTATCCCACACACAGGCCTACTCAGCTTCCACGGCAGTAAAGACATCCCGTCCGGTCTCTTACCATCGTCGCGTGCCAAGCCCTGAGGTTCAAGTTGGGCTGGAACGCCAGCGGTGACAAGAGCACGGCGCAGAATGTCGTTGAGGTTGGCGTGTCGTGAAATACGACCCGCGCTCCTGCTGCATGACAGACCATGGTGACCAAGGCTATCGACAGCCACTCCGCAGTGACAGCGATGCGGAGAGACACATGACGCGCCTAAACGGAGGCAAGTAGCGAAGCGGAAGGTTGTATCGTCCAACATGGTACCTATATTGGACGATGGCAGTGCCTGAAGCCAGAGGCCCGATTCCCTTTCTCCCACAGCCAACAGGCGAGCACGCTCCGCAGCGTTGGCTGATGTATTGAGGAGTTTTTCTCGTACCACGCTGCAAAGCGGCCCATCCCATTGCCTCTGGGAGAACAAGTTTCGGGGTAACTCAGTTCCTTACCCAGGTAACTCAATTTCTCCAAGCGTTCATGGCATCGGCCTTACACGGCACCTCACCCTTGGTAAGATCTCCCTGGAAACAAGAAGAGCTTACGATCAAATGATTACGGCGTGTAAAGTGTTCCCGGCCAAAATAGATACACCCGATCTCTTATGACAGTTTTTCCGGCTCTATATACCCGACAATTACCACGGCATTAGAAAGCATAAGTTATTGCAGTACCTACGCACGGTTACCAGAGCTGAATCACCTGTTCCACGTATAGTGACTGCATTTAATGATCTCCTGGATTCCGACTCATCTATTGATCTGTTTGTCGATGGATGGTCTAAGAATTTGTTGGTGTGTCTGAAATTTTGTGAGATTGACTGAATATTTTAATTATGTTAACGTTCTTTTTTTTTATTTGCGCGTATCCTAAACATTTTAAAAATTATCTATCCTAACCTTATTTTTTATTGTGATTCTCTAATTTTGTATATATTTATAATCTTGTTTTGTTTTAATTAGTGTAATTGACCAATCGCCGTTCTTTTAAATAATATATAAATAAATAAATAAACAACACACGAAACTACTGGGCGAAAGAAACTGTGGCATGTGAGTTTCTTAAGTAGGTAGTGTAGGTGTGCATTAAGAATTACCCAAAATTCCCTAGGATAAATTAAAAAAAAATACATGCGGATGTAGCTGCGGCAATCCCCTAGTCTTATATCATAAACTAATATATAAAGCTGAAGAGTTTGTTTGTTTGGTTGAACGCGCTAATCATAGGAACTACTGGTCCGATTTGAAAACTTCTTTCAGTGTTAGATAGCCCATTTATTGAGGAAGGCTAAAGGCTATATAACATCACGCTATGAGCGATGGGTGCGGAGCAGTAACCTTAAATAACGCGGGTGTAACCGCGGGCATCGTCTAGTGTAATATAAAGTTGGAGGGAGATCTACATGAAATGCACATATAATACACTATATAGGACTGTACCATGTCCACTTAATATTGTTTTAATTCGATATTTCTCTCTCCCCGATAGTTTGACACAATAATATTCAAGACATAGGCCGGCAAGGCGACAACTTGTCCAAGACTTTAAAGTTACTAAAATGACCTTTTAGTAAGTTTTAGTTTATAAACTTTAACACAACTCATCAATCACGTATAATTTGAAGTAATCACCAATATTTCACTTCGATACATTTAACTCGCCAAACTTTCCAATGAGAATACACTGGTGTCGAAAGCAAACCTTCACGATTTATAAACAAGCTAAACCGAAGACATCAATTTCATTACTAAGCGAGTTATAACATAACGACCGCTTAGCACTCGCCAGTTAGTACTTAGAGCATAATGATTCGCACGATAGTGGTAAGTAAATCACTGCAGGAAACATGGTAATCATATACCTGTTAGGCGTTGCAGTTTGAACTTGTTAGATATAGATAATGCTATAGTGTGAATGGTTAAGGCTACGTTTCTGGAACGTGGAGTGGTGTATTCGAAGTTTACGGTCAGGGTGTGAAAGACATGTGTTCTTCGTACAATAACTTTGTTTATTAAAGCTACCAATACCAAAATATATAAACGGACTGGGAGTCTATTTGTGTATCGGGTGGTGGATGACAAAACAAGAAATCGCCATGATATAGTGGTGAAAAGTAAATGTATTACTTAACTAGTCCCTCTCAAACCGTTCAGTTATTCTCACTACAAGATATCATTTGAGCGATATCGTATCAAGAAAAAATACGCACCTTCCAACCTCTAAGCAAGTTATTTGTACGGCAACAAACTACTGTTCAATTTCTACTTCAGAAAAATCTAAACGAATATACAGGATGTCACAAGACCCATCACCAAGCTGAAGTCTACTCGTTGTGGACCTCATGCCAAGTCATACTAACCAAAAATAATACCTGGGAAAAGAATGTATTTTTTTAAATTTTCACATTTTAAACAGCAATTAAAAACGCGCGCGTGCAATGCTCGAAATACCTAACTTATCCATGGTGTTATAGGGCATCTAAAGAACACATTGGCGGCGCAAATGCATCGATTTTGTACCTAATTAGAAAAAAACCATACTAACTTTAAGCCTCAATATCTCCTTAACCAGTTATTTCCCAGGTATGGTGCCGAAGTAAAAAATGTTTGTAGTGATTGGTACAACATGGGATTTCAGTTTTCGTTAAGGGTCTTTTTAAACCCTGTATATTTTAGCATCTAAACTAGTTCATCAACCATTCTGTTCAAGTATCTGTGTACCTATCTGTTAGATGTCAGCTAACTTGTTGCATCCAGATGCAGCATAAATTACATACATGGATAATCTCTTCGGTGCTTTTAAAACAGGTTGTGTGTAAGGTGCTACATCAAGGTGTTAAACACAGTGTGGCATGGTGAATAACATGGCTGCCTGACTTCAATATTGTCTGAATGCAAACTGTGGTTGACGGTTCGTAGTGTGACTAGGATAAACAGTTTTTTTAATGGCAGTATAATTTTCATGAAGTGTGAAGTTTGAATATTCATATCGGACTGTTTTGAGTTTGATTTGCATTCGTTGTTTAATGTAATTTGTATTATTGATACTATACCGTCAAGTTGGAGATAAAAATTGACACAAACACATTTGCTTAAGTATTGTAGCCAACAGCTGTAGCTGCAAAAGCTTTATGGAGATAGCAACAGACTGCCATGCAGTGAGCATTGGGTTCATACCCACGACGCACCATTGACTGTTTGAAGTTATGTACTCTTAAATTGTTCATTATCGCTCCCACCCACGACGCACCATTGACTGTTTGAAGTTATGTACTATTAAATTGTTCATTATCGCTCGCCAGGTGCCTCGAAGAGCACGATAAATTTTTGTCAGTCATCTGGGGAGTCAGTATCCTTAAAGACGCCGACACAGGTCTTAGCTGTAAATATTGCTCTCCTATTGAATTGTAGAGGTCAGACCGCAGTCGCTTTGCATAAAAGCTCATATCCTGTCAGATCTGATTCGACTAGAAAGTAATCGCTAGTCTCCGATGCGAAAGTATTGGATGCAGCTGAAATTAACCTAAGACGATGAGCATGAGATTTGCATAAGTATTATAGCACTTACTTATTTCGAAGTGATGGAAATTGTTTGAATGCCGTTGACACATTGTCCGCGTGTACCACACAATGTGTGAATTGAGGCGATTTATATATTTTGTGATCATTCAGCCAGCTATGTTGTAGAGCAATGTTTTATTTTTTGTTGTTATGACCTTTTAGTTCACACTACTGTCAATGACAATCTACTTCTTGTACTCCTTAATTCATTTTTGGATCCACTGTCAAGTAGTTCAAAGTAAGTCTTAGCTTACTGTATCCAGTTTTTAATACAAGCTGGTATAATTTCAAGGACCCTTAATGATAAAGCTTTGCATCCAAGCCTTTCAAGGTCAACATAATAAATGCTTACAAAACAAACCATCGTAGCTGAACAAACCATTGATAAACACATAATCTTCATATATAAAATCCTTGCGTTACTGACTGATTGACAGACACGCTACATCCGAAACTATTGGGCGCAGAAAGTTGAAATATGGCATGTATGTTCCTTGGGGACCGTAGGGGTGCACTAAGAATGGATTTCCCGAAATTCCTACGGGATCGGTCAAAACGGGTAAATAAAAAAAAATGCAGGCGTAGCTGCTTGCGTCCTCTAGTATGTACATAATTATGTGTTACCAACACGTCATGAACGGGTGGGTGTTGAATATGCCACTAAAACCTACGCTTTTGAAAATGAAAAGCCTTTTAATGTTTACGTAACCAAGGGAATATATTAATGAACTTAATATTTTTTTGTAGCTTTTTATCACACTTAAAATACCGGTGACCAAAGAAACGACATCGTTATTTTTTATTATTATTACCTACACAAATAAATTTACTACTGTTTGATCGAATAAATACTTGGTCACTAATGGGCAGCCTAAATAGCCAACAATAATATTTATGTTATCGGTATAACTTGCCTTAATTAATTGTTTCACAGCCAATTAACTTCTAAGTAATCGACACCCATTTCCTGAGTAGATCAGATAGAATAAATAAATACGTTAATATTTAAAAAACATAACACATAGGTGCACAATCATGGCCGCCCTATTAGGGTGCGTATACACCAGAGATGTGCGAGGCAGTTTCAATTCTCGGCTTCACTAAGCGCCAGCGCAAGTTGTACGGGTGGAAGATGTCACCTGTAGCTCGCTTCAGCCGACCATGGGTAATAAATGTCAATAATTGGAACAAAAGGTAGTTAATTGATGCTAAATAAGCTATGTTACTGGAAAATTTCATGAAAATCAACAAATAAACTAACACACTTAATAGATGTGGATGTATAAACCAGTCTTCATCATACAGGCTTTCGCAATCCACGTTTTTCAGGCACAAAGATTTGGCGTACAATATCACGCTGGGGCGGCAAAGGGGATGCCAGCAGACGGGTTGGTATAGGGTACGGTACCCACGGATTGAAATGGAGTAGCGAAATTTTGTATTCTTACATACATACATACATACATAGACTCACGCCTGTTTCCCCGAGGGGTAGGCAGAGACTACGGAACGCCATTTGCAACGATCCTGACATACCTCATTTGCTTCACTTGCTTTGTATTCTTAATCTGTCACTACACTGATTAACAGCCTTATAGCCGTCGTAGGATACTTGTCCATAAGTGGTATGCGAGGCAGCTGACCAATGCCCGAGGTAAACACCTATCAACAATATTACATTATTTTCACAGCTGCACTGAGCCTATTATTGGTGAATGTACAACCAGCCTTACGATCGCCCTACGCATTAACATAACGAGGGGCTATCGTGTAATTATCGCATTCGACTTCACTTGCTAGTTGGCCGCAGACGTGACAACTTTTAGTTGCATGTGGTACTATGTGTAATCTTTTTGATTAAAGTAAGGTTATTATCATGGGCGTCATGTAGTTAATTACGTCACGCATTTTAAAAATAACCTATGATTACTACTTTACGGTCAAAACACTTTTTATATATCACAATTTTTAAGCCAAACCTGTAGTTTGAAGACCTCGTGTCACACTTATTGATAAACACTTCTTGCGATAGTCGCCAAAATTAAAGCTTTATAAAGTCCCGCACTAAGTAAAGAGCCCCAGGCACAGGCAATTTATGAATCACATAGAGTGTCCCGTATGTGTCAAATTCATTCTCGCCGAAGTTACTACAACTTCTCTCGCCGAGTGCGTATGACTTGCCTTTATTAAGTATTATTATAAATGACGGTGTATGTCTAGTAGGTTTTACATGAAGGGGAAAAAACGCAGAGGTGCATGTAGCCTCTGCGTTTTTTTAATAGACTCACCAAAATTACGTAAACATTTAGGAGCGCATATCGTAATAATCTTTTAGTCATGAATGTATTCGTACCATTATGAAACCAATATCAATGTATAACTGTGTGACAAATTTTCTGCCTTCAAAACCGATACAATTGATGAGAGTGTGGGAAGGTTTATTAGCTATGACGAAAATAATAATATAATTAAATATTCTAGTATGTAAATTGTGATAGTTTACACATTCATGTTACTGGTTTAGATATATTATTTCGCGTAACCATAAGTTTTGAATTTAGGAGCAAGACGTTGACCAGCGAAATAATCGGTAACACTTTGTTAAGAGGTAAAAGAAACCCATCGCACGATCTAAACTTAGACCAAACATAAAGTTTGACGCAATCGTTTTGTCGATTTTTGGCACTTATTAACGTTGTAAGATTTCGTATAATATCAAAAGGCAGGCGTTGCCTGTCGTTTAAATATATTATTATCATTATGTCAACTAAGATTCTAGAGACAGAGAGAGGGGGAGAGAGACTGATGAAAGAAAGGGATAACAGAATGTACTCTCTCAGCCAGTATTTGATCTGTACATGGATCTGGCTACTAAAGATACATAATTGACTGATTTTGTATGGAGCTTATGGTAAAAATAATTATACCACTAGTATCAAAATCAATCTTAAGATCGGATATTGGAATGGAGCGCTAGATTGTTTTCACAATGCGATAATAAACAATTTCCCGGTAAGAATTGCTTCTTCAGACTTCAAACCTTACCTAATAACTTGCTACCTACTTAGCAAAATTTAATACCGGTTTGTATTAAAAAACTGTGATAATCTTTTAAGAATATGTTAATGTTGTGTCACATGTTAATACCTTAATAACGTTTGACTTTTGAACTTGAAGAATAAAATTACTTGACTTTATGTTTTAAATATTATTTTGCGCATATATTTCAAATTAATGGAACTTGAACGATCGAGACTTCGATTATTTGTATCTTACAAATGGTGACACCAGCTTGAATCCACTCTTAATACATAAAAATATCTTCTATAGAATAAAAATAATATCCTAGCATAATCTTTCTAGCACTATCCCAGTTGTAAAGCCTGTCTGACCTCCGCCACAATGAAGCGTTTTGGAGATCAGACAGATAGGCGCGCTATTCAGTTAAATCCGGTTAGACTAGTAAGCTGACTCCGGTCCCCTTTAACTGGAATAACGCTAGGAAGATGATGACCGAAACTTGGCAGAGCCTGTACTATGCTAACCACATAGCCGATAAACATACCCTATATTCTTTAATGTATTATAGGTAATTTTAAATTACGTCGAAACACAAAAAAAACATCATGTTTGTCATACAATACTTTGTCCTGGGTGTCCAAGCGGAGTGGAGCAGTCAGGATCAGTCAAGTCACGAACAGGACGGTCAATAAAACTCAGACTATTTGAAATAGTTCTAATGATGCCTCTTGCACTAGCAAAACTAGTGCCACAGCATAGCATTTTATTTAGAAGTTTATAATAAAAAAAATAATGCCAGTCCGAGTTCGAGTTCCAATTAATACCTAATTTTATAACTTTGTTATTACCGTGCGTAGTATCAGCCGTGTGGTTGACGGCATAGAATACAAGTGTCACCAACCCCTATCTTCCCGTGGGTGTCGTAAGAGGCGACTAAGGGATAACACGATGCAAATACCATCTTTGCGTAGAGACGGAAAACTCGACATCAAACCCTATACGACTGCCTCGTTGGTCTCGCGGCATAAATGTGCGCGTGGGATCGGGAGGTCCCGGGTTCAATTCCTGGGTCGGGCAGTGTTACTGGGTTTTTCTGTCGCGGAATTCTCAGTAGCAGAACGGAGTCTGGAAATGTGCCCGGTACGGCAATAGGCTCGCCCCTTATTACGTGGGACTAAAGTATATCTGGCGAAAAGTGGGTGTAGAAATACACCTCTGCCTACCCCTTCGGGGATAAAAGGCGTGACGATATGTATGTATGTTATTACGTCTTTGTTTGTTCGATAGGGATATGTAGATAGTTTGTATAAGGTAACGCTTTCAGTGTTGCTTAACTTACCTTTCATCACAAACCACTCTGTTATTTTCAAAATAGAGTAGAAAGTAAAGCAACTTTTGCAAAGGTCACCACTTAGATTGGGAATCGCTTGTTGCAGCTCTACCGTGCTACGGAAGGCACGTAATGCCGTTGGTCCCGGTTCTTGTTCCAATTAAAGAATCGTTAGGCCATGTTGGAGGCGGTCTATTCACGTTGACAGCATTACACCTTCTACGTAAGTGCTCACACAAAAATAAAGTAAGAGATCAATGAATTTACAAAAACCTAATATTTCTCTATGCTTTTATATAATTCAATATAAAAACCGGCTTTCTCCAATTTTAGCGTGTACCTATGTATTTTATAATCTACGATTATCATAACGATATGCTTAAATGTGGGAAACTATTAACACAAGAAATATTGCGATTTTATCGCATTTTTTGATAATATTAACGTCTTATTTTAATCTATCTGAATTATGTTTATGCAGTAAATATACTGGTCACCTAAATCTAAACAAGTTTTGGGTCGCTCTTGCTCCGGTGAGAGTTTGGATTTAAGCTACCTTACTTATTAACAGAAAAGTGTTTTCATAACATTGATATTGGAATAACTTATGGCTCTATCAACCTGTTTCACTAAAATAGCCACCACATCATTGACTTGGTATGAACATTGATTTAAATCACGTGACGGTGTTTGTGTCACACACCTCCAAAACGGCTTGACCGATTTTTATGATATTTTTTGTGAGTATGATAATGTATATTAAATTTAATTTCGCTAGATGTTTAAGAGGAATCCTTGTGCCTACATATATGATTTTCATTTTTTTTTACGAACGCTTCTTGCATTTATATTTGGTCGCTTGCGGGTCACCTAGTAATTACATACATACTTCATTTTTAGAACGTTGCTACATAGTGATGTGTTAATCGTTAATAAACACATTATAAAGATGAGATATCACGTAATATGATGCCAGTAGAGGCTGCGCACTCACTGTATTCATTCATGAGTTGAAATCGATACCAGCTTTTAGTGCGTAGTACAACGTTTGATTCGTCACGATAAAAACTTTTCTCAACATATGCTTAGACTAACAAAGAATTTATGTAGGGCACAATATGGTAGGGATTTAAATGTTAATAGGCCAACGAATAAGACCACCAGACTTCCGATCTACTAGATATGGTAGCTGGCTCTTAGATTTTAGATTAAAGAAGAGGGATTTAAAAGAATACGGAGCACAATCAGTTGATATAAAATAATTGATCCGCAACTCATTTAAAGGTTTGATTGTGAGATATATTGCATGGTGTAAAATAGTTATAAATTGAGAAAAGTTTAACTAAGAACACAGATTCCGATAAGCCGAAGATGCCAATTTAGTTAATGTGGTAGATGAAATATAAATATTAAAAAAAAATATAGGTGCAATAAAAATAACCAAATTAATTACATGTTTTATCAGAGAGAACTCTACGTTTCATTGGCTAATTATATATATTTATAGCTTGGAATGTTTTTACATTCACAGTTTTTACTAAATTATTGCTGCCTGAAGAAATAAATAGGTCTCTTATGAAAAGAGGGCTCTCCGTGGGCCATATTCTAAACTCAGTACCGCTGAGAATATCGAAATTATCACCAGAATTATGATTTGTTCGAACGCACAATGAAATTCGATCGGCCACAATGACACGCTCAAACTTACGTTAGGAACCAAATAACTTCTACAAAACTAGTTCTGCGGTGACATCATCATCATTAGCGAAAAGGTTCGTATTTATTAGAAGCCTTGAGGCCTGACCTATCGAATAGTGACTTATATCTTCTCATACTTGTCACAAAAACTAGCGCAGCTAATATTAAAACGGCTCTACCATTCACCTTAATTTAAAGCTCCCTAGCAAAATTATTTGCAGCTGATTAACTCTATCATTCAATCCTAATGCGTGGTAATAGGGTTCAAATTGAAAAAGCAAATAAGTTGTCAAATGATTCTGGACTTAACTTAGTCTTGACAGGGGTCGAAGGAAGAGACCAGATATAGGTTTAATCTTAATGGGTATTTTATATCCAGGTAAATGGGAGTATTTTAAGTGCGGCTTTAAACCAGACGTACAAAGATGACAAGATAATAAAACGATTTCGTTCTATTTTTGTCTAAATAATTCTGATTTCGATATTGTGTATTTCAAAAGAGGGTTCATCTGTTAAGCCAATTAGGTACATCGGTAATTTGAAATCATATTATCTGGAATTAGGACGATCTGGATTTTTTGATTGCATCTGTTCATAGTTATTGTATTCGTGTTTTGCTTTCAGCAACATTTATATCTCTATATGTACGCCCATATCTCTATAAGGCGGCGATAGCCGAGTGGATATAACAACAGACTGCCATGCAGAGGGTATCGGGTTCGAATCCACGGCGCGCACCAATGACTTTTCGGAGTTATGTGCGTATTTAATTGTTAATTATCGCTTGTCCCGTGTCTCGGAGAGCACGTTAAGCCGTCGGTCCCGGTTGTCATGAAGATCTTTGACAATCTTTACAGGGCGTCAGTACCTTCTAAACAAAACTGACACTAGTCTAAACCATGGAATATCGCTATCCCTTCGGGTTGCGGAGGTCAGACAGGCAGTCGCTCCGTGGAAAAGCTAATATTCAGTCAAATCCGGTTAGACTAGAAAGCGGACCCCAGATTGAAACTGGGATAACGCTCAGAGAAAGATGTACGCCCATATATTCTGATAATAATTATGTATATTTTATGCATAACGTGGCAGTGGCTTACATTATTATGGTCACCTGGCCACTTAACATTGTGTCGGGATTTGTGAGTTCGATTTCTATACGAGTCAACATTTTGTTCAATTCAATAATTGTTGTTTCATCTCTGAACATTCACTGCATTCGTTAATTAAATGCTTTTAAAGTCCCTTAAATTGCCACGTTTTTTATGGTTAAACTTGTAATCATTTAAAGGTAAATTTCCTGTCAAAGCTTATTTAATTACCAATCTTATCATCATCACGTAAACAGCAAAAGTGTTCACACTTATTTATTTTTTTATTAATACAGCTCTCTGCCCTACTCACTTTTGAAGAATAACGGTACATTACTACAAATGGTACATTGCTCTGTCTCAGTTGTTTATCAAAAAAACGCGATCACTTCTTCTAGCACTGGATCGATTTTATTAGTGAAAAAGCTAAATTCATTTAACTACTTCTCCTGTTTCAAAATATAATGAAAAATATTACGCGAATCCTTTAGATAAGTAAACAACATGTACGAGTCAAGTCCACACTCGTTACTGGAAGATTATTCCTGACATCGTAGCTTACAGTGTAATCCTATGAAATACAAATCTTGAAGAAGGTCAGACACATGAGTTCTTGTCTCTTGTCACTAAAATTTCATTTACATTTACTGTTCATTTCATTTTATTTTAACTAAAGCATACTAATTGACGATCCATTTATCCTGATATGTCAATTTCTTCTTTTAATTTATCCGGTTTATATTTGAATTTGAATTATTTGCCGAATAAATTATCATAACAAATGCAGTTCGGTTCTTTGTTGCAAATATCATTAGAGTTTTTTTGCCAATTGCATTGTTTTAAAGTATTGTTTCCAAGGACACAGTAGTACTAATTGCAGTTGCGTCTCAGAAATGAACTCATTCTGATTAATGTTGCGGGGTAATGCGTCTACCGTCGCCGGGACCAATGCCGTCATGAACCACTGCGGCTGTCTTACTCACGCATCTTAAATGTAGGTTAGATGATTATTTATCATAATATAAATACAATACAATATACTTCAAAAAATATTTATGTATTACCTCAAAAGAGGTTTTTGAATCCAAAATCAAGTGATGATCATTCATTGTCTCAGATGTTCATCACTTTATTTTGGATTAGATAGTGTTGGTATCTGCCTTTCTCTTAAGTTGCAACTGAGTAAACATGATATTCTATTCTAATCAGTTTTATGGTTACAAGGATTAGTACGAACGCTGTGAATTTTGTATTTCCGCACTTCGTAAGCGTGCGTCCAGACACCGATTCACGGTATGTCGATTTGTAAGCTGTCCATCGGTTTGCTCGTCTTTCTGTAGGATCACGTGAGAGTATCGCTTTAAAATTAGTGCGGTATACTCCATGATCCCTGCTTACGGAAAATATCCAATTTACATCGACTCAATAAAAATATTTGGTCATTTTTGATTGGTTTTGAGTATAGTCTGGCCAAAATAAATACATATACTTACCTATTATATAACTTTCCGTTGTCCAAGGGCCAAGCTTATAGCACAGTGCGTAACGAAAAATTTGTTGATGGGAAAGTTTAAGTCACATTAATAGTATCACATACGAATAAAAACAAAATTTCTAGTTCGAACAATATATTGCCTTAATTGATGTACCTATGCATAAACATTTTGCATAAAAATTCGACATTAGACAAGTAGTAGTAAACTCACGGTGTGCGCTTCATATTCAAAACTTATAATTACGGTATTAAAATAAAATTACACTTGTCTTTTTCTTTACCTCTCATTCCCATGACAATCATCATCAGCCCTTTTTATATGTCCCACTGGTGGGCACGGGACTCTTCTCACTATGAGAAGGGTTAGGCCATAGTCCACCACGCTGGCCTAGTGCGGGTTGGCAGACTTTACATGTCTTTCGAGAACGTTTGGTGAACTCTGAGACATGCAGGTTTCCTCACGATGTTTTCCTTCACCGATAAGCAAGTGATAATTAACAATTTAATACGCACTTAACTTCGAAAAGTCATTGGTGCGCGCCGAGAATTCGAACCCGAGACCGTCTGCGTAGCAGTCTGTTGGTCTCTCCACTCGGCTATCGCTGCTCTATTGACAATAATAATAAATAAATCAACTTTGTCATTATCAATGTAATGTTTATCTAAACATGTATTAATGAGTGTCATAAGGGCGAGTCAGTTCCACTGCGATTGTGTATTAACTATTTATAAATAGTGCAGTAACGCGTCATCATAAACATAATTAGCCATCGTTGTACTGATCTAGTACATTTATTTACGCTGTAGGTATAGTGAGTTTTTACTCAGATCAACCATCAAGTTATTAAAGACGACATTGTAATCTAGCCCTATATCTTTCTGGAGTTGATTGTTTCTTCAATTTATGTGTACTGAGATCTATACATATAAATAAACTTGAAGTGTTGTTGTTGAAGTAAACAATTTTAGTTAAAAGATACCAAACAAATAGGGTCTCGTTTTACCCTTTGAATACAGCACCCTAAAAAGCGAAGCCTAGCATACATGAAGTAACCATTAAGTTTTCTCACACTAGGAACAAAGTTACGTTTAAATCAATGATAGTGAGAAACGCTACGCTATAAGTACGGCGATAAGGTCTACCCAACAGAAATGCTCATTCATTAAAATGAAATTAAAGATTTCCTTATCAATCTTCTTGGTTGTTTAGGTCAACGCATTGATCTTTTAATATATTTTATACTTGCTTTCAATGATAACCTTGAATTTGAATTTTACCACGCAGATGAACATGCTTAGGAAGGATAGAGACTACGATAATTGTACCTGGCATGTAATATAAAGACTTATTGAATGACGTTTTTTGCTGAATTCTCACTTCAATGGCATAGTAATTATTTATGAGAAATGTTAGGTTTAAGTTCGATAAGTGGCTGTTATTATTCTATTTTTGTTATAGACAACAAAATGCCTACAGCTACGCCTGCACATTTTACTTTTAATTTAACTTTTTCTGCCCGATCCTGTGGGAATTAAGGAAAATCCCTTCTTAGTGCAACCCTACGGTACCCAAGCAACGCCAAATTTCAGCTTCTTGTACGCAAACTTGTTGTGGCGGTCCGTTGTCTGTCAGTCAGTCACAATAGTTTTGTGTATACACACAATTTTGCGTGGCTTGCAATTTAATTACATTTTCTACTACAACTTAAAATGCAATGCCAGTAAGGTTTAATGTGTTATATGATTTTAGTTTGATTAGGAGTTTTCAAGACTCTATTTTTCTATTTAATGTGATAAATAAAACTATAATAAATACGGTTAAGTCATTGCCGCGTTTGATGCACTGACTGTATAGCGTGGTGGTTAAGGCAGTCGCCTCGCAGTTAAGCACTGCATGGAGTGTTGTGGCTTCGATCCCCACACGAGACAATATTTTGTGTGATTCACTATTTATTGTTTCGAGACTGTACGTACTTTGTGTCCGTTGATTGAATGTTTGTAAATACCTTATAAATTGTACTCTTAAAAGAGTAAATAATATATAAAAATTGTTGTAGTGTAAATATAAAAACCTGTGTCTTTTGTAGTCTCACATTTGTTAAGCTTTCTAAGCTAAGTATTTTAAGCTTAGTAATTTATCATTGAAAACAGTCATGTAATTATATCGTCATAATCATTTTGTGAAACTTGATATACCTACTAACGTGTAACCTAAGTCTTAAGGATCGTGGCGTACAACCGAGTTAGTCGAGTTGATTATTCATATTTTTATGTTATAGTTCAATGCATGGTATGTACAAGCGTATACTGGGAAGTAAGGCGCACATAAGGATTTTAATGTGCTTCATCATCATTATCAACATCATGATCCTGCCGTAGTCCACTGCTGGATATAGACCTGGCCTTACAAAATTATTATTAGATAGGCTGGCGGGGTCTAATATCCATGAGCCTCGTAAATGCAATATAACAATTTTATTACCATACGATATCTGCAATCTCTGCCTCTGCAATATGCATAATTTAATCTTACTGTCTCAAGTTTACGACTGACACTTGCTAGGAATCCGTCAGCCATGCAGTTGAGTTTTTGTTAAGGTTTATTTAAAATCAAAATTCATAATTTTGCTGGTTCCCATTATTACAAAGATAAACTAACAAAATAACAGCAAAATGCTTTGTGTCAAGGTTTTAACTGAGCTAGGTTCTGGTTAAAAATTACAAAACCGTGCAAATATTCTATGACTTAAAGAACTATGAACTTACCTTCTATTAATATCTTTATTTATGATAAAGTTGCAAACAGTTTAAAAGATGAGATACTTACCTGAAAATAAACATAGCATTATTAATAATTATAATATTAACATATTAACATCACGGTCTCGACAAAAAGTATGCCTAGATTGCTTTGGCCTATATGTTACGTTACTTCAAAGTTTCATCAAAATCAGCATAGCTGTTTAAACGTGAAAGAGTAAGAAACCAACAAATAACTTTCGCATAACACTCTTTCGCATTTATAACGATAGAAGTTGAAAATATGGATTATTATTTAAACATATTGTAAGCTAGGTTCAGTAGAACCTAGCTCATTATCCCAATTATACTAGATATATTATATATAGCATAAAACTTGTGTCGTGCTTATGAAACTTTATATTATCTGCGGTGGAATGCCAATTGTTATACTACCTACCATACCGGATTGTAGGCGATGATATTAACTATGGCCCTCATGAATCATCTTATAAACTGACCGACTTTAAAAAATATGCCAATCATTTAAATAAAACAAATTAACTTATAATGGATCCATAGGTAAGTGCTAATTTGATGAAGATAGTAATAATATATTTTGCTTTTATTCAGAGTAAAAATATTGATAGTTTTGAAAAAGATGTTTTCTTTTGTAACAGTGTGGGATCATACATAGATACGTTGTAACTTTAATAAAAACTTGTGAAATATACCTAAATAATTATCGAATTTATCACAGCACTACACAATTTATCAAAAGTAATGATAAATTGTGGGTACGTACATGGCTATGGCTAAACCTTTTTTTATTCAGTTCCCATACCTAGGCAATTTTATCTCTATATTCTATTAAATTATGTCTGTAGCTACTTTAAACAAATTACTTACGAGATAACGTGACCACTATTAAGTGGTATTTTATTGTAATGATTTCTTGCGTGAGCTACTGCCCATCCAGTGATATCAATCAACTTAACTAATTGATAGAAGGCCCATTCAACCAGACACATTTAGCTGTATAATTTAATATGTCAGTTTGTTTCGCTATTCATTGAGGTTCTTATTCAATATACTTGATTGAATCAGGCGTTACTTGGCGGAACTCCATTGTAACCTAATGGAAGGAAAGAGGAACCCGCCATGCACCTCCGGATTGACCACCCCAACTATTGCAATAGAAAAAGGTTGACAATACTGAACTCCTCTAAAAGGATAAGGGATATAGGAATGGTATGGGTTCCAGGAAAATACCTGACTTGCAGTATTCCGCTGTATGCGCCGACTATTCTTCGACACGAGGCATCCTCAGGAGCGATGGGCAACGACTGAGCCTAGTTTTTAGAGTCGTTGCCCATCGTTCCTGATATTTTCCTGGAACCCATACCATTCCTATATCCCTTATCCTTTTAGAGGAGTTCGGTATTGTCAACCTTTTTCTATTGCAATAGTTGGGGTGGTCAATACGAGGGTGCGTGGTGGGTTCCTCTTTCCTTCCATTAGGTTCTTATTCAAATTAGTCGAAGCGTTAGGATTTTGAATACAGTGAGAGAATACTTTGTGAAACTTTCTTAAATACTTACGTATCCATAATAGATTATTTATAAGAGTGAGAGAATTATTCTGCAATATGTAATATTAGAAAATAAAACAATTAAGGATTATACAGATTACTATTAGATATTAGAAGGGTTGTGAACGGGGTATGGCACCAACATCTTATCCATCCCAAATGTCAACCTCACCTGCTCGTGGTACACCCTGCTGACCAACGGACGAGGCTCTGGCGACCGCAGTTCTGGCGGGATAACCAGACAACTGCCATGTACAGGAGGAAATATCTGTACCCGGAATCATCACCTATCTTGGGGGTTTTCCTACCTCAAAGCGGTAGGTTTTTGTACGTCAGATGGCAATCGGTACTGAGGTAATAAACCCAAAAATCTCGCCAAATCTATAGAAATGCAAATGGACAGGTTACATAAAAGTTTGAGAATAACGGATAGGGCGTCGCCGCGAAACGACGCGCAAACATATCGCCCTACATCTGCGAATAGTGTGCAAGGGCTACCGAGTCATGGACGGGCTCGGCTAACGACGTTAGTCCTATATTGTAACTTAAAAGCCCGCTTCGCTACTTTGAATGTTGGAAAACTAACTGGGAAGACTAGAGAACTTACTTCACTCTTTAAACGTAGAAAGGTAGATTTCGCATGTCTTCACGAAACAAGATGGAGTGGTGCAAAAGCCCGTAACATCGGAGAGGGTTATAAGCTTATGTATGTAGGCGCTAGGCATGGGAGAAACGGTGTAGCGATCGCTGTCAGAGCCGATCATCTCGATAATATCCTAGATGTAAATCGAATTGATGACAGGCTGATGTCTCTGAAAGCACTTGTTGAAGGAGAAGTCTTAAATGTATTATCAGCTTATGCTCCCCAGGTTGGTTGCAGCAGAGCAGAAAAAGATGCGTTTTGGACAACTTTGAAAGACCATCTACAACAAATACCCCCGAAAGAGACGATACTGTTGGGCGGGGATTTAAATAGTCACATAGGGTATGAAAACAATGCTTTTAAAAGAGTGCACGGAGCTCACGGATTTGGTACTATAAGCGAAGGAGGAGAAATTATTCTTTCTACAGTTGCTGCATTCGATCTTGCTATAACGAATTCTTTCTTTGCAAAAAATCCTGAACACATAAGCACATACAAAAGCAGACGAACGGCTTCGCAGACAGACTATATACTGGTAAATCGAGCTTACATTGGTCGGGTAACAAATTGCAAGGTCATCCCGGGTGAATGTGCTGTTACTCAACATCGTATCGTTAAAACATCTAAAGCGAAAACATCACAGACGCCGGAAATAATCAAATGGTGGAACCTAAAAGGAGACAAAATTTCCGAATTCTGCAACCACCTAAACAATTTAGAAGTCGATACTGATTCGGACGTTGACACTATATGGAATCATCTTAGCAAATCCATTATACAAGCTGCTAATATTACTCTTGGTCGTACAAAGAGTGGTAGAATAGATTACAAAGAGTCTTGGTGGTGGACAGAAGCAGTGAAAACTGCAATTCCAAGGGAGAAAGATGCCTTTAAGACCTGGCAGTCTACCCAGACTTCTGAAGACCAAGAAGAATACAAAATAATTAAGAAGGAGACCAGAAAAATAATAGCAGTAGAACGCGCAAATTTCCAAAAGACTATGTACGAGCAATTGGGGACCAAAGAAGGTCAAAAATATATATATAAGCTTGCAAAGCAACGTTGTCAGTGCACAAAAGATCCCGCTAGATGCAAAACTGTTAAAGGTCCAAATGGTGAGCTGTTATACTAAGATAAGGATGTCCTATCAGCCTGGCATCAATATTATCAACAGCTTCTTAATCCTACTCAAGCTGCTACACAGCTCGAAAACGCCAGTAGAAACATTGGACTTATACCTCCTATACATCCAAGTGAGGTCGAAATGGCGCTTAAAAAGATGGCTATTACACAGAAAGCCATGGGGCCTGACGGTATTCCAGTGGAAGCTTGGAAGTGCCTTCGCGAGCAGGGAGTCGTATTGCTGACCAACCTCTTCAACTGTGTGTTGCTCTTTTCCAAAATGCCAGAGGCATGGAGATTAAGCACCATAGTTCCACTTTATAAGGGGAAAGGCAGCAAATACGAATATAATAACTATCGTGGAATCAAGCTGTTAAGCCATACTATAAAGCTATATGAAAGAGTGATTGACAGCCGCCTAAGATCAGAGTGTTCGCAGTCTAAAAATCACTATGGCTTTGTACCGGGCTTATCTACCACCTATCCTATGTTTGCTCTAAACACGATCGCTGAATAATATCGAGCAAAACTTCGTCCATTGTATGTCGCATTCTTGGACCTGGAAAAGTCATTTGATCGTGTCCCAAGGGATACGATTTGTTGGAGCTTTCGCAAGAAGAACGTCCCCGAACATTATATTAACATCATAGCCGACTTGTACAGGGGTGCGAGATCAATGGTACGAACAGTAGTGGGTCAGACAAAACCAATAGCGGTTACATAAGGTGTGCATCAAGGCTCAGTACTCAGTCATTACCTGTTTTGCTTGGTTCTAGACTGTCTCACTGAACTGGTGCAATCTTCAGCCTCGTGTACTTTCATCTACGCAGACGATGTTGCTATCTGCACCGAGAGCCGCGAAGAGTTGCAAGAGGCGCTTCTGTCGTGGAAACACCAGTTACAGGCCGGTGGCTTAGTGTTGAGTGTTGCAAAGACCCAGTACATATCTCTTAATGACCTAGACCCAGATAACAATAGTCCGATTCCTATCGATTTCCAACTTGTAACCATGTGCGATCAATATAAGTATCTAGGTGGTATGATGCATAGATCTGTGCACCTAGAATGCAACATCCAACACAGAATAGCCGCAGCGTGGCTTAAGTGGCGTGAAGTGACTGGTGTCACTTGTGACAAGAAGATGCCCGTCAAACTCAAGGGTTTAATCTATAAGACCATGATAAGGCCAGTACTTATGTATGGCAGCGAAACATGGGCTTTAATCCAAAAGAGCGTGCATACCAGCCAAGTTGCTGAAATGAAGATGCTGAGGTGGATGTGCGGCGTAACCAGGCTCGACAAAATCCGCAACGAGTACGTGCGAGGAAGCCTCGGTATACGCGACATCGCCAACAAGATGCAGGCAAGTAGGCTGAGATGGTATGGTCATGTGAAAAGGAGGCCACCAGACTACGTCGGGAATTTGGCACTACAGCTTGACCTCCCTGGTCGGAGACCTAAAGGACGACCCAAAACAAGGTGGAGAGGTGTAGTGTTAAAGGACAAGAGGGTATGTGATGTTACTGACGATGATGTCGCAGATAGAGCGAAGTGGAAGAGTAAAATATAGACAGCTGACCCCACCACCATGTGGGATGCACAGCTAGGAAGAGAGAGACAGATTACACATGGCTGTTAAAGTTAAGTATACACATTTGACTTGTAAAAGTGTACTTTACTGATATAATGTATAGATCTACGTTGCAATTGCACCATCCATCCACAAATGATATTTATACATATTTAATAAAACCGCAATGTATATTATCATACCAGAGACGCCCTCTACATATACGTTGTATGGATGAATTTGGAGCGGCCACCCAATTTTAATGACCACCTAATAATATTATGCTGGTACACAAGAATATAATCATCTCTTAGGATAATAAATATTTATTAAACACACACACATATACATATAAAATATACTGGTAGGTATATTGATATTGGCAGGACGACATCACCAGGCCTGCAGGCTTGAGGTGGACAGAAGTAGCTCTTGATAGAGTTAAATGGGCTGCTTTGGAGGAGGCCTTCAACTGAGATGGGGTTCTTGCGCTTCAACAATAATGAAATCAAACTTAGATAGAATGCCTAACATGCAAGAAATAAAAGGCTTTATTATTATTTATATTGATGTTATATTAAGCGTAGGTACGATATGAATGTCACAGCTAGACGTTTACGATTCAAGTATGTTTAATATAACAATAATTATCAGATTACGAAGTAATAAAATCTTTATTGATTAACTTATTTGTAGGTATACATACGTATTAATAAAAATTGGGCAAGTGCGAGTCGGACTCGCGCACAAAGGGTTCCGTACCATCATCTATAAAAAAAAATCACGTTCGTTGTATGTATACTTAACTACTTTATAAGTTTCTACCTGTTTATTAAGATCGAGTAACAAATTGCTTAAAAATTACGTTTGTTGTATGGGAGCCCCCCTTTATTATTGACTTTTTTTTAATTGAATTATTTATTTTGAAAGGTAATATACAACTACATATTCTGTAAAAATTGAAAGCGTCTACCTGTAACAGTTAGTAATTTTGAGCAAAAAATACGAAAAAAAACACGTTTTTTGAAAGAAAAACCTTAATTAAAAACCCTTAATTTTTTTTAATTTTTTATTTTTAGTATTTGTTGTTATAGCGGCAACCAAAATACATAATTTGTGAAAATTTCAGCTTTCTAGCTATCATGGTTTATGAGATACAGCCTGGTGACAGACAGACGGACAGACAGACAGACAGACAGACAGCGGAGGCTTAGTAATAAGGTTCCGTTTTTTACCTTTTAGGTACGGAACCATAAAAAGGGAAGTGTTTGCAGTGCATATAGTCAGTTACATGACACTATCAACATATTTTTTTAAAATTTCCTCTGTGTTTCTGCTGTCAGGGATAATCTCAGGAATAGTTGAATCAATTTAAATGAGACTTTCACTGGAAAACGAATGACTTTGTAGAGCTTCGTATAGGCTAATTACAATAGTAAATTTGACCGTTAAGTAGCGCTGTTGTAGAGATACCAAAAATAACGCGGATGAAACCGCGGCGTATGACTAGTTCTAAATAAGTCTATAAACATTGCAAAGGTTAACATGACTTTAAACACAGACATAGATCTACATAGATACCTAACGCAAATGCATGAACTTCGCGTGTCTGAACCCCGACCCCCGCGTCGAGGTTGGTCGCTGCTAACTTCAGTCCCCGCGCATCCGTTGTTGCAGCCGAACATCCGCAAAAAACTAAAAAAAAGCCTCGTTGCGTGATAATTAACTGCAAAAGCCCAAAAATTTCGAGCACCCAAAGGCAGGAACATATTTCCTATCACAGGTAAGTTATTTTAAAATTATAATATGTAAATTCATATTAAAACTGTTTTTAAGTATTCCAAGCTGCGTGTCGTTCCAGAATATACCTAACTATAAATTACCGGTAAGTAAACTTTATTCACATTACGTTGCCGCGTTTGCTTTGGACGTTTGATCTGACGTTGTGTGTTAGGAGACGATGAATATCGCACAAGCGATACTGTCGCGCATCGCTTCGGTACAGTTCGTACAGTAGGTATTAAAAAGTCGGCACGCTTGGTTTCAATACAAATCGTGATAATTGCGTTATCTATGTAGATCTATATCTGTGACTTTAAACAATAACATATGCATAAATAACTTAATACTAAATTACTAAGCCAATGTTATTAAGTACCTACGTAACTATCTAAAATAGTATTATTCAAATGATGACCTTTAAACAAAGAACATAAAGCTTTTAAGTTTGAAAGTCTTTATCGAGTCAAATATAATTGTACTGATTTGTTTTTGACTTGGTTCTTACGATTAATGACTTTCGATATTACAAGGAATTTTTTTTACCTTCAATTTGTTTAGTTTATGAGTAAATAGATAACATATTTCATCCATGATTGGTAATTATTCAAACGAAATAAGTATTATGTGATATGTGTCAATATTTATATGTCTGGTTTAAAGATATTCGCTTTATGTATTATTCTTAGGGTTTACACAACTCTCTTTAGGGTTTACACAACACGGGATGAGTGTTGACATCTTGAAATAAGTAATTATGCTTTGAAGTCTGTCAGTTAGAGACTTCGCAGTGAGTCAGTCATTAGGTGGTATGTCCCAAGTGAAGATATTAAATGTTGTTTTATATAATCTTCCTTAAATGCAGTGGATCTAATCTGTGTAATGTTCCAAGAGTCAATAAACAACTCTAGGGATAGAATATATCTTTACGTACTCGATAAGGTACGAAACTGTTAAGAAAAACTGAACACAATGTGGGTTTTAGCATCCCCTACATATTTACTTAGCGTTTATAAACATTAATTATAGAAATGAAATTATAGGTAAAATTCAAACAATGCAGGCGATGTTTATATTTTTTATCTATCATAGTAGGCCGCTAACGCAGGCTTCTGCGTCAGCGGCCTACTATGTACCAATAATACCCTACTTTTATGATTAACAGTATGTTTTAAGCTTAGGAATTAACTCCTTGTCTTAGTACCCGATGTATGCGTTTTCTTCGCGGAGGTTTTATTGTACTTATGAATGTGTATCAATTCATGTAATATCCCAATCATGGCTTCTATTAAAAAATAAATGGGTGTGTTTGTGAGTATAGGAAACGATTAAGTAAAGTTAAATGGATAATTAACATTACGTTAAATATTTCCCCACTAAACCACTGGTGTAATAAGTATGAGATCGCGTCGACCAAACACAGCAGTTGAACTTGAGAATGTTGTTTATACATTACCATCTCAAAGTAGAAACAACAGTTGTATCCCGTTGTATTGGCACTACAATGATACGTCGGTGAATTAAATACTATATTATGTTGTGAATTAGACGGATCGCAGATAAAACAGTAGGGTAATTTTTGGGCGCTCTGCGTCACGAAGTAGGCGAAGCGAGTTGAGTGACGTAGGACCCCCTATAATACCCTACTATGATAGATTAAAAATATTTATATTGTTTGATTTGTCAGAAGCCCTAATAATACTCTACTTATCATAAATGCAGTCTGAGATGGGGATTACTAAACTTGCACTTACCAGCAAAAAAATACTCAACAGATTTTAATAAAACTGCAGTAGTATAGTTTATAGAATTTTTAAACTTGTGTGACTTGTAACTCATACTAATAGGTATTTATGTAACGGATTGTTGGTATGACTTACATTGGTAAACACGTCTCGACCGCAGCTAGTGTAACCTATACCAAAATGTCGATGAAAATAATAAGGTCATCGTCATCGTCCTAGCGTTATCCCGGTTACATCCAAGACTTACACGTCTAAGAGCGCGAGGTCAGGGGGGATTTGTCCCTACCAGCCGTATTAGTGGCAATGGTAGAGGACACCCACAATCGGCTTGCAGTGGTATCCTCCTGTGAAGCTGTATTGCTCCAGAAGGAGGCCGCCGAGCGAGAACGTGAACGAAGCAACCACACGTTAAAAAAAATTGGGCAAGTGCGAGTCGAACTCGCGCACGAAGGGTTCCGTACCATCATCTATAAAAGAAAATCACGTTCGTTGTATGTATACTTAAATACTTTTTAAGTTTCTACCTGTTTTCTAAGATCAAGTAACTAATTGCTTAAAAATTACGTTTGTTGTATGGGAACCCCTCTTTATTATTTACATTTCTTATTTAATTATTTATTTTGAAAGGTAATATGCAACTACATATTCTGTAAAAAATTAAAGCGTCTACCTGTTACAGTTAGTAATTTTGAGCAAAAAATACGAAAAAAAAAACACTTTTTTGTATGGGACCCCTCCTTAATATTAAAATTTTTGTTGTTATAGCGGCAACCGAAATACATAATTTGTGAAAATTTCAGCTTTCTAGCTATCACGGTTTATGAGATACAGCCTGGCGACAGATAGACAGACAGACGGACAGACAGACCGACAGACAGGCAGACAGCGGAGGTTTAGTAATAGGGTCCCGTTTTTTACCTTTTAGGTACGGAACCCTAAAAAGAGCCCGAGGTCCGCTTGCTAGTCTAACCAGATGTGACAGAATATCAGCCTTTGTGATTATTTTGATATGATGTTTGTAAATATAAGGTATTGGAATACCAAAATATATTTTTTTTAAACAGTAGTGGAACTTTAGTTAAAAAAATAATTAATATAGCTTATTGGTGTAAATAGTACATGGCTGCCTTCTATCACATTAATTATACGTTACAGATTCATAGCATGTTGCTCTTTAATGAAAATAGAAACTATGGAACTAGAAAGTATCAAGATAAAATAATAAGGTAGCAATTAAAAATAATTCTCAAGACATAAAACTTTACAAATGCCTACAGAAACGTCCACACATATTTGAAAGTGAACGTTTTGAAACAAGCAAAGCACAACGTTGCTCAACTTCACAAATCAAGTCAGCCATTCATTAGTAATATTATCTTCTATAAATATTATAATTATATCGTGTGAAGCTCCTTCATTCATTATACTTTAGATTATATTTGTATAAATAATAACAGCCCGCAGCCAAACCGACGGAAACACCATTTCAATAGACCTTGTTACCTAGACATAAGGTTCATATTCTTTGATAATTTTATTTGATCGCTGAAAGTGGGCGTTATGAGTTATGAAGACCTTTTATTGACACGGTTTGTAATTAATTGATTGCACAGCGAGTGCCGTATATAATTTAGAGTCTTAGATTTTGTTTATATAACTGGTAAGTAAGTCAAAATAAATATCGGCATCACCGATAATAATCTATTAGTTGAATTTAACTATTGAAAAGTTTGTATTTGTAGGTAATTCGTATTGGTTACAGCAGGCATGGACTGAAACTCAAGGGAATCCACTTGGTAATCGATGTTACAAATTCTAGGTTCCTTCAGCGGGAAAAGAGAATAAGAAGAGATTTAAGAGAAAAGAGAGATTCCCTTTCTTGGAGCTGGCAACATGTGTGTGATCGTTGTTTAGCATGACTGCATCCAAATACTGCTGTTAGTCACTCATCACTAGTAGGGCGCTCTTTTTCGTAATAAGGTTAGATTCATCAAAGTTACTGTAAACTGTTTTGTAATTTACAACTCTCGCAGTGCTTTTCACGTATCATCGACATTGGGATTAGAAATATATCATAAAATATTATAATGTCTTCACATACTACAGCCACAAAGTTACATAACTCAGATAAGCTTTACGTATTGAAGGAAGTTAGATTAAATAGGATTATGGTATTTATGAAGAAACTTTTCATGTATTAAAATTCTGAGCAAATGTATCACAAATACAGCTGGCATTACTAATAGGATTTATGATTGGTATTGTTTATAGAAAATACACTTCCGATGAAATTTTAGTTCAAATTTTTATCGTTAGAAAAGTGTAGACATTCACTTAGGACATTAACATTTATTTTTTTACATGCTTCTGGTGGTCAGAAACTCTAATTGCTCAGCTGCAGATGGTAGGTTCCATTACCGTTCAAAATATTTGTGTTAAATACGATTATTGTATTTAAGGTAGTAGAGCCTTGCTATGCAATGAAAAGTATGAAAACGGGTAAAGCTGCGGGGTATGACAGGATATCTGCTGAAATGCTCAAGGTAGGCGAAGACGTCACCGCAAGCCTGCTGTACCTACTTTGCAATAAATGTTGGCGGTCCGGTTGTGTACCAGGTGATTGGAACAAGGGTAATTGTGCCACTGTACCAGGGATAAGGGTCACAGCAGGAATCTCTAATCTATCTCGGTATAAGCCTCCTGAGTGTTGTTGGTAAATTGTATGCAAAGATACTGATTGAAAGAGTGATCTCTGAAACGGACAGTAAGATTTGGGATGTGCAAGCGGGATTTAGCAAGGGAATGGGATGTACGGATCAAGTCTTTTCCTTAAGGTGCATTTCAGAGAAAATCTTAAGTAAACACCAGAAGGTTTTCTGCGCCTTTATTGACCTGAAAAAGGCTTACGATCGAGTGGTGAGGGATGAACTTTGGTCAACACTTTCTGTGTATGGAGTGAGCAGCAGTCTGATACGGGCACTTGAATCCTTATACAGGGATTCAAGTGCCTGTGTCAGAATAAACGGGGCCTACACGGACTGGTTTAACATTGATCGTGGTGTTAGACAGGGATGTGTAGCGTCTCGTTGGCTGTTCAATCTATTCATGAATAGTTGTTTGACTGATCTGAAAGAATCTGAATGTGGATTAAGAATGGATAAATCTGTGTTATACGCCGACGATCAGGTTCTTTTTGCGTCGTCAGCGTCTGATTTACAGCAGATGGTCACCGTAATGAATGAGGCATATAAGAAGAAGGGCATGAAAGTGAATGTAAACAAGACTAAGGTCATGGTCATAGAGAGGGAAGACAGTATAACTGAATGTAACATAATGATAGGAGATGAAAAAGTGGAACAAGTGAATGAGTTTGTGTATTTAAGGTCTTTGTTTACGAGAGATGGCAAATGTGAAGGAAATGTTGAAAGGAGAGTGAAAGCAGGAAATAGTGTGAATGGCGCCTTACAGTCCATCATCAATAACGAAATTATTCCAAGTAAGGCTCGCCTTGCTGTACTGCAGGGAGTTTTGGCGCCAACGCTGATGTATGGTAGCGAAACATGGGTATGGCAGAAGAAGCATGAAAGTAGAATCAATGCTGTGGAGATGAGAGCTTTGAGGAGTATGTGCGGAGTAAGGCTGATAGATAAAGTGAAAAACAGTGTGATACGAGAAAAGTGTGGTTTGAAAGAAGACGTAGTGTCAAAGATTGAAAAAGGAATGTTGCGATGGTTTGGACATTTGGAACGGATGGATGAAAGAAGAAATACGAAAGAAGTGTATCGTGTAAGAATGAATGGAGATGGCGGTAGGGGGCGCCCAAGACGGACGTACGCCGACCAAATAGGTGACGTACTAAAAAAGGGCCAAATTAAAAGTACCCATAACCGGCGAGCATGTATGATGAGGTTAATGAATGTCGAGGAAGCGAAAGAGGTGTGTTTGAACCGGAGCATTTGGCGTTCCATAGTCTCTGCCTACCCCAATGGGAGACAGGCGTGACGATAGATAAGATAAGATAAAAAGCCTTGCTGATTTCAGCATGAATGGGCCAGCTCGACTGGGGTAGTACTACCCTCTCAGAGAAAATCGACGTAAAGTAACAGTACCTAAACTGTTGCGTTTCGTTCGGTGAGTGAGAGTGCCGGAGGCCCTATCCCCTATTCCTTCTCCCTCATCCCACTCCTTATCCTATCCCTTTTCCCAACCCCAAGGGGCGGCAACGCACTTGTGACTCCTATGGTGTTGCTTGTGTCCATGGGCGGCGGCAATTGCTTACCATCAGGCGATCCGTCAGCTCGTTTGCCGCCTATTACTATAAAAAAATATTGTTTCTGTGTTTGAATGTATCGAGTTTAAAATGGCCGGTCAAGTATTTACCTTTGCATACTAATGGAATCTAAAAACATATCTACATTTAATCGGCAATAGTGGGTAGGTACTATTGAATCTAAAGGTGCTGATAGTCTTCAGCATTCACTTAAAAATTCTTGCAAATATGATATAATAGATATAATAAATACACTGCAGAAAAAAAAACGAGTCCGTTTTATCTAGCATTCATTCGAGCATTCTGGCCAGAATTCTAGCGAAATGAAAGTAAATTTACTTCGTGCTTTTTGGTGATCAAACCGATCGCTAGAAAGATGAAATGTTTTTAATAGAGCCGAAACCATTTTCATTCATTTTCAACAAATATAAAAACGGCGAATGCTCGATATTCTGTTGCAAGTGAATGCTCGAGTCTATGAAGACCATAACAGTATGTTTAGTTAATAGTTACCTAACTAGTAGCTAGTTGCAATAACTTTGTGGTGTACATGGCAATTCGCCGAACTATTCGGCTGTCCCAAATCAAAACACAGTAAGGGACTTCGAACAAATTTTACAGGAGGACAAAAAAAGCTGATTTTATTATGCCTTACCAAACTATGAATCTACAGCTGAATATGATTCTTGGAGATGGTAACCATGTTTATTATTCTAATTCTTAGAAGGTGAAGTAATTGAATGTGAAAGGTTCCAAATCATAGTAGAAAACGAGGAATTAATAACAAAAACAGATAAACTCAAAATACGAAAGAACAATGGCAGGATTATACCTGTGAAGTATTAGAAGCGTCTATAAACGTAACTTATGAAAAACTTATTAATATAATTATTTCGTATTTTGTACGTTTTTAGTTTCAAGTATAAAAGCGTACGTTAAATTATCTAAATTGATAAACTATTTATTGAATCCATTCATTTCCGGTGCTTGTTTAATGTCATTTTCAGAGTTACCATTTACAAAACAATCGTATTTGTTTAACAGAAAAAAGGTAAGTAATCTTTTTAACCTACATCTAGAAACAATTCACGATAATGTAAAAAAAATATTTTATGTATATTATATTATATAAAAAGAAGATTTTATTTATGATTTAAATAAATATATCTTTTTTACTTGATCTGAGATATCATTTAATTAGAGGTATCAGTAGGCAATTGAAAGATAATTAATGAACTGAAATGACGAAGTGAAAATGTCTACATTGTCAGTATCCTTACTCCTTGCCCTTGTCTATGATCTCAATAGACCGTGGCACGAGAACATAGACTTTTTGAAACAAAAAATGTCTACTAAGTAACTTAGCGACAGATCTGTCAAAAACAAAGAATGTAAAATCCAATGAGCGCAACGGTACACAAATATGTGTCATTGCAAAGTAATATGTCAATTGACCGGTTTTTATCGATATATGCGGTGCTAATAGTGTTTTGTGGTACTGGATTATGTCAGACGCCTGGAATGTCAACATTTTGCGTTAATCCATTAATTTTTTTTCATTCTGAGGCATTTATCAGAGGATAAAACATATTTTTTGGATTTTAAGAATATTTTTGGTGTCGCAATGCTCGTCCTACGGTCGGTATCTCGGAAAAGCGGGTGCAGAATTGCAGATGGCAAACTATTATATATTATAACGATTTTGTTTAAGTTCATTGTGACGTTTTCATTCATACACAATGTAAAATCTCTATGCCTAGACATTTTAATGTAATGTACTAGCTAGTGGTCTGTAATGTAATGTTCTAGTTAGTGGATTTTTTTTTATATTTTACGATAGCTTAGCTATTGACTATACGATCGAGTACTCTATTATTGACATACATGGCTCTCTTTTGTTGCCTAGCATTAACAGAATTACTAACGTGTAAGAACTAAAAAAAATCGGCAAATTCATAAAAATACTTCCGGGAAATTCGAATACTTAAACACAAAATAAAATATGTTTATTTTTGTAAAATTAGAAAAAAAATAGTCACGACAAGAATTCATAGATAATAAAATATAAATTAGAATACTTAGTAGCATTATTGAGCATTGAAACAAAAAAACTACTGTTCGAAAAGCATAAAAGTTCACTAAGGCATAAAATCTCAAAAACAACTGTTAGAAACAAAGGTTGTGAAACCCTGAATGTGTGTTTGCAAAAAGTCTATCTTCTCGTGGCACCAACTCTCTGACATTGTCAACGTTCTTTTCTCTCTGGTTATAGTATATCATCTATGGTTATTTTCTTTCCGAAAAGCTTGTTTGGTAGTGTTCTCGTTGTTTTCGCAGTTTTTTGTTGAATTATCCTTATGTTTGATTCTTGCTTACCCCCTGGACTTGATTCGCTGCCCCATACGACGACATGTGCTTTCTTACAGACTATCTGCGCTCAAAAAATCTGGAGCTATAGCTTTTTCTACACGGACTTCGATTGTGCCTTAAGATTTTGTTATGATGCGAAGTAGCAAGCCTACACGCATATTGTGCGTGAATTGTAACATTTGCGTCAATACTCTCCGGCGATATCGCATCTTAGATCAGAACACAAGAGTTTGTACTTTGCTCTGCAACTGGGTTTATCCACAAATCGTAAGATTTTAAACATTATTATACTTACTTACCAATTTAGCGTTAGTAAGTTTCAGTGAATTTTAAAAGCAGTATAAAATATTACAAAATTCGGTAACATTAGTCTATCTAGATGTAGTGTGATGCGTTTTCTTTGCCTGTAGTAATGATTGCTTTTCTTAATTTTTAGATTACTGATGATTATTATGTTTGTGAAGCATGTTGGGAACTCGCTATGGATTGAGTAAATCAGAGTTTACAGCAAGATGCTAATGAAGGTGAACAAGTTGGACCGTGTCCACGTAATGTTAATTAGTATTTATTAAACAATAAATCCTTTTGCAGTGTTTTATTACTAAAGAGTTTTATAAGTCTAAAATCTAATACAAATTGTCTGTTTTTATAAATTATGGAGTATTTGATTACAAAAACATTCCTTTATTTCATTTGCAGCTATCACCTTCAGATAAGGTTTGTCATGCCTGTTGGTGGTGCACTAAGAGAGATCCCATATCCTTATCCTTACTAATATTATAAATGCCATGTTTATTTGTTTGTCTGTTTGTTACGCACGAAAAAACTACTGAACCGATTAGAATGAAACTAGGCGCACAGATAGACCATAACCTGGAATAGGATATAGTATACTTTTTATACTGGTATTGAGTTCCTGTAGGATAATTTTCGACTTCCACGCGGGCAAAAGCTAGTTCCTTATAAAAGCAAGTGACTTGTACCTATTTATTAGAGAGATCTAACATCATGCCATGGCGACGTCGCCGGCTGCGTATCCAAACTGTTTATATTGAAATGTACCTATGGCTGCCAAACCGTGGCCAAGTGAGTTAGGTACCATACATTTCAATATAAATTGTACGGTAGCTGGCGACGTCGCCATGGTCTCATAATGAGGTGGGGCTCTAATACTCAATAAAATTGTGAAAGATAAAGGATTACATCCCTATATCGTGATGTAACTTTGATTTTTTAATATTAGGTACTTATCAAATCTAGACACTGATCTTGAATCAGTCTAGGTATACCCTATCAATGCTTTTTGCACATCGTCACCCCTTATCTAAATGTATTTAATGCATTTGTGTAGTTACAAAGTTGTTTTCTATTAATATAACCTTAAAATATAAACAATGTTCATATCTTTTTTTTACGGCCTCCTAAAATCAAAACTCTTGATGATTATGTTTAAGTAATAGAACCCCTTTGATTTTAACATTTTTTCATACATAGACGCGTCGAATCGATTTCAAATAAAGTGTTGTATGGGAACTTGCCATTGTTCTTTGATGTTTTCTCACTAATTTAAACCCTAATTCCTGGAGATAGAAACTCCGACGGGTGTGTGCTATACTGTGTAATTTTTAGATTTCATGGTCTTTTAGACATATTAATTCGCAAATCAAAAACCTAGCAAGTGGAAGTACGTGTGCCTTGCTGTGTTTTGAACTGGTTATCAGCTCTTACTAGGTTTTTGATTTGGGGTTTGCGGTTTAGTCTGTGCACTTACTAGGTTTTATGGTATCGCTATATTGGGAATGGAGGCCTTTATTGAAAAAAGGGTTTTTGAATATTGTGGGCATTTACTGTGTTAAAAGCATGGTGTAAAAATCTTGATTTCGGCAAAAATGTCCCTTACTGTGTTTTGATTTGGGACAGCCGTGTGTTTGTTTCAACACGAAATCAAGTACGAAAATTGTCATCCTTATTAGCATTAGGAGTTCACAGTTGAGTGAACATGTTGACACTGTCATACAAGATTGATGCTACTAAATCACGTAATCTAGAAATAAACGTGCTTACGTAATAACAACCATAGTTTTGCTTGTGCAATGTAATGTGAGATGAAATACGAGTCATTTTTATCGTATGTAATGTTTTAAGATGCCTGTGCCTGTAGGTAGAACGTTACTGTAGAAGTCTTTACACAAAAATATTTATAACCACAAGTACCATCATAAGATCGCAGTTTTAATTTTTTTTGTGCCGGATTGTCACTGAAATCCTGGCAAAGAAAGGTGACTATACTAAATTAGACCTTAACTACAACAAACTGAATAAACTAGCTGATGATTTCTGTAGGAACAAAAATATACCATACTAATAAAAATAATTGGCTTCAAATATATTTTGCCTGAAATAACGTTTTGGAGACTATTCTGCAGAATAACGTTGTTTATTGTTTTAGTTTCAGAAATGCTTAAATAAAATATATTTTTGTTTGCTTGATTTCTTATTACTGAATCAAGAAAGTTGTTAACTTTAAGATTATTTGTTTACTTAAACTATTCCCAAGTACGTCGTAAGTCGTAAGTCAAAATCTAGTAAATATTACGCAAGTCAACATTTGGGGAAAGTAATCAACCGTATGTTTAGTGATGTGAAAACCGGTGTGTCCACATTTCGCCGATACCGGTTACCATCACAAGGGTAAATAAAATATGGAAAACATTAATAAATATTAAAAGTCAGTCAAGGTTACAAGTACATTTCATTACCATGAATGGTTAAGGCACTGTTTTTATTCGATTCATTATTTTAGTCATCAATATTAATATTATGCTATCAAAAATATCTATAACCTTTCGCTCTAAAGATCACAGGCCAATATCACTCTAAGGAATAAGTACATGGCAAGGTGGGGATTCATAGACCAGTCACAAGTCCATCGCGACTCTGGAGAGACTCGACCCATGATACATTTTCTTTCTTGCCCTCTTGGCCCACCTACGTGCAGCAAACAATATCATAAAGTAGCCTCAAACAATGCCGTTGTCGTAGCCAAGTTTTCATAACGGAAAATCTGGACCATTGATCCGATGAAGATCTGAATAATGTGCATTATTGTTGAAATTTTTGCACTGGCGCAGATCGCCGACATGATTCTTTTGAAAAAGTAAAGCTGTCGGTCTATGTCGGCAGGTCGGCGAGATTGGTGTGTAGACTGCATTAGAGGACTGTTTCAAATACGTAGGTTAATTCAATATTGATAGTAAAATTGACAAACCATCAGTGCAAAAGTTTAGTCACACACAGAAGCATCCAGAAAATACTACTAAAGTATTTTACATGAATCGTGTCAAGTATTATACCATTTCCTTTAACATAACTCTAATTTAGTCGGAATGCTTTTAGCTGTTATTAGTAATACAAAAAAGTTTTCCTAAAAGCACATCTTGTATATTTAAAAACAAGTAAGCTAAAGTAACAACCGCAAGAATTTTCATAACACTAGACAGGAAATACAGCAAAAATATTTACGAACTGAATGTTTTAGTTATCTGTTACTTTACCGGAGCCAAGGCGTCTGTTACCCAGTTTATAGTTCGCAAAAACCGGTACAGGTCACAGTTGAATTTATTTTATAGTTTGTTTAATATTAACTTTATTTATTTAGTTTTAATGGCAAATCTATTTATAAAGAGGTTAATAGTGTCTGTGTAGGATTTTATTTTGTTGGTGCAGTATTTGTTTGCAACCACACAAAACAAACCCAAAACAAATACTGCACCAACAAAATAAAACTCCTAGGGCCTTATTACAAGACAAGGTCTAAATATGATACCAGGTTTAGACCTTGATGGAGATTGTTTTAAAAGACTTTTTGACAAAATTAGTTATTTATTTTTATTCGTCATTTGTTCTAACGCATTTGAGTGACAATAGTTTTCCAAAAATGTGTCTATAGAGCGAGTACAATCAATTTTACGCAGGGAAGTTTAGTACTAAGCCTTGATTTAGATTTAGTCCATGTTTTGTAATAAGGCGGCTAAAGTTTTATTTTGTTGGTGCAGTATTTGTTTGGGTTTAAGGTTAGTTTATTGAAACCATACGGTGAAAATGAAAATGAATTGTGTTATTGGAATCTAATAACAATCCATTTTTTATTGCATGCATGGTGTGTTTAAGTGGCCGTTTCGGGATTGATTCTCATATAATAATACTTTGTAAGATTTACAAATTGCTACTTCGAGTAGTAATAGGTGTACATTGTGTCTTTTGGTTTAATGTTCGTAAAATTTCCCGCAGTGTAGAATTGATCATTTGGAAATAAAATAAATATTTTTAAATATTTAAAGTTCAGTTAGTTTTCCTTCATCGTTTCACCGAAGCTTTGTATCCGAGATAATCTGCGTAGCAATTTGTAAGTCTTTCCAGCAGGCCTTTGCTGTTACTGGCATGAAAGTATCCCAGCTGATAGGTATCTAAGAGCTGTAACCTATTGACTATGTTAACCATTTATGTAAATATCACCAATGTTTCACAGAGGTTTCATCAATGCATATCGCATATTTGGGCCACAGCTGCTAAAAAAAATAAGAAAAAAAACAAAACGAAAATGAAAACTTAAAAATCGCACCAAAAATGTTTACTTGGTATTTAGTTTCTTTTTTAAAAAAAGAGAACCGCCTTCAAAAAATCGACCCACTGAAAAGTACTAAATAATTTTTACATACGCTAATACATAGTATATAACTTATACAAAATACTTAGTTTTTGAAGTCGGTGCCAAACCAAATCTCTCTAAAAGCCTATTGTTTGGCGTCATCTTTCCAAACCAGCGCATTCAATCTACATAGTACTTACAGCCCAAAATGAAGTATAATTATTTTATAATTAAGCATTTATTTCATACTTTTTCTATGTTTTATATATATGTTGCTTTTTAGAGTATATAGGTAGATTATTTTAAATTTTATTAATTCATATTTTTTGAGGCTTTATTGATTTGATATATTCGTCGTATTATTTTCTCTGTTTGCCAGTATTCTTTTTTGTTTTTGATGGTTTGGCACCGACTTCAAAAACCAAGTATTTTGTATAAGTTATATACTATGTATTAGCGTATGTAAAAATTATTTAGTACTTTTCAGTGGGTCGATTTTTTGAAGGCGGTTCTCTTTTTTAAAAAAGAAACTAAATATATACCTAGTAAACATTTTTGGTGCGATTTTTAAGTTTTCATTTTCATTTTGTTTTTTTTCTTATTTTTTTTATTTCATACTTTTTAGTGTTAGGTACTTCGTTCGTTTACTTGGTTTTGTGTTAACTACTCTTTTATTTATTTCATACTTTTTAGTGATAGGTACTTCATTTACTTTAAGTTTTGGGCTAATGAATAGTTTGTTTATAGTTACATTCAATTATTTTAGTGATAAGTTTTCTGCTAGTATCAGTTTGTTATCATGACTTTGACATAGGTTCCTACTTTTATTATGTGTGCCTATGGGCTTAGGCTTCATGCTGGAAGAGGGAGATAAGTCTAGAGAATCAGCCACATACGGAAGTACGATCCAAACGAATGCAGTGGACTTGTACATACTATTGAATTAGCTGTGAGCTCTCGTATTATGCTCCGGAGAAATATGCTAATAATGGATGGCTTAGCAAACGGGGCAGTGGGTGTTCCTAAAGGATTTATATGGCCGGTACTAAGAAGAGATCAACTTGAGCCAGGTGAACTGCCTGATGTCATTTTGATATTATTTGATGATCCATCAAAAGCATTGCGTCTTAAAGATGATGATGGATACATTTCCATAGCTCCAGTGCCAGCGACATATCAAGGCAATCGTGGTTATGGTGATATCGAGACGCAGATGTTGCCAGTCATATTGAGTTGGGCCGTGACGGTACACAAGTTGCAAGGATGTACATACACTTAGTTCCGCGGACTTAGGGCCTAAAATCTTTCCTATAGGCTAATGCTATGTTGCCTTCAGGCGGGTCAAATCCCTAAAAGGCATGGCTTTAAGTGATATTGATTTGAATAAATTACTCAACCATCCCCACGACAACAGAGCCTTATCCGAAATGACAAGAATGAGAAATATGCTCTCGCATTAGATTCTTTCACCGACTTTCTTTGTTTTTTGTTAATCGCAGAGACATAGACACGTACACACACACACGTACACATACAAATACACACAAACGCGCGCGCGCGCAAACACGTACACACGTACAAACACACACATAATACATACAAACATACTAAGAACCTATATATGTATACGAGTCAAACTGAGAACCTTCTTTTTTTGAAGTCGGTTAAAATACTAAAACTTTCTCCTAAGTGTAACAAATACTTTTTTCTGAAAACCGTATAAAAATCGGTTCAGCCAAACTAGAGTTAATCGTGGGCAAACTTACATATATACGGGTCAAACTCAGAACCTTCTTTTTTTGAAGTCGGTTAAGGGCCTAAAACCTTCTCCTAAGTTTAACAAATACTTTTCTGAAAACCGCATCAAAATCGGTTCAGTCAAACGCGAGATAATCACGGACAAACATACATACATACATACATACATACAGGTCAAACTGAGAACCTCCTTTTTTTTTGAAGTCGGTTAAAAACGTTTTTGCAACAAAATATCGTAATTGTGAATTTAATATATTTTGTACCTACTTAATTCGCCTACTTGTCCGTTCCTTCCATTTTGGAAATATTTCCTTTGGTGGTATGTGCATTCGATAATTGTCGGCAAATATGTATATCATGGCATACTTTTTTCTTAATTTATTCAGCAAGGTGATCGACGTATCCAAGTTAATGCAAAAATCTTACTTTTACATACGACTGCAGCCCACTTATGTATGACTCTGAATTTGTCAAACATGGTGATGAATTTGTAGTTGTTTTTCGGGTTTGGATAGGTACCTATAATCATGCATTGTCTAATTAGGTAAGATTAGTAACCAGTCCCCGGGCTTAGGCATACCTATGACCGGGATAACACTAGGAATAATTATAATGATCTCTATTTTAATTTCTGTCTGAAGATTACTCATCATTATCATCATCCCAGCGCTATCCTGGTTGCGATCCAAGATTCTCGCCTTAAATTCAAGATACTCAAAACCATTTCGATTGAATAAGTGTATTGTAGTCAAATGTGCCGATTCTCTAATGAACCTACTTTTTGCTTTTGCAACAATATTGCTCGTGATCAAAGGTTAATGAGCTGATACTAAACCGTTTAAGACTTCGGGATCAGGTAATTATAACATGTCACGATCCCGCGTTAAGAGTATTATATTCTACCTTTATTGCAGTTAACTCGCAGATTAATGACTTAGATAATAGGTAATTAGCGGTTAATTTAATATCAATATAAGGTAAATTAATGGTACCTATATAATAAATCAATTTATGGAAAAGCCCTTCATGATATAAGACATAACAATTTGTTTGAGCGGCACCTACCATATATCTACCCACCATTAATTATCTATAGTACTATTATAATAATGATGATGTGAAAGGTCTGATTTTATTCGCTTAATAGTATAACCTATATGTTGCCCTGAGTAACAGACTCAATGTCAACAAATCTATAGACATCTATTCAATTGCACCATTCAATAAGTCTACGAAACAGACTTCTATAAATTGGTACACGAAATGTTAGAGTAATAAGAAGTTATGAACAACAATGTTGTGACATTTGATTTTACTCGTTGATCGACTCAGCTGTACTTATTGAAATAAAGCCATAAATTATTGTTATCGTTCATATTACGTCATAATAGAAACTTATAATTCGTTTCTGTCGCTTTGATATATTTCAATGCATTTAATTATTAACTGCATTGAAAGATACCACAGAGATTCACATATCGTTTTTATTAATTCCACTTAAGATATTTTTATCAATTTTCCTTATTTATTAGTCTTGGCGCCTAGAAATATATATGATAATAAGTAATCTATAAAAGACGTTGGTCAAGAATAACATAAATCGTATCAACACGACCATTTAGAATACCAATAATAACAAACAAGGTAATATGTATGCATTTATTCAAAGAGGAACACAATACAGACGATTAAATTAAATAATAGCGATATTTTTCGTATAGTACTGAAGGCGCCAGATCTTGTTACCGATTTTGGCGCCTTTCGTTACCATGCGAAAATGTTACAAAGATGCTAAAATAATACGAAATCAGGCATCGACCAATATATTGCCAGCTGATTATGTGATCGGTGACAGTAAATTCGCGACATATCACATCATGCTTGGATCGATGCCAAGTTTTCAATAATGCAAAAAATATTCTATGTGTTGGTGTTTTCTTTAATATCCCGTCTGCGAATATGTGTCATCGCTATAATATTGTGTTATGGAAAGTAACTATATGGTTTTGTATGTCAAGGTTTCTTATAAAAATTGCGTAACCAATTGGCACAAAATGGATGATTTTCAGTAATCTAGAAGCGAATGACAATTGAGAGGATGATGAATTACTGATCTGAGTAATAAATCATGGTTATTAACTACATGCTAATAATGAAATTTAAATTGCTAGTTAATACTAGATAATACTACTTTAATTATATTCACCTGACTACACATGCTTTATAGATACAAAAAATCCTTTGTTTAAATTTATTTTATTAAATTCGTTATGAGCTCCAATACTTTTATGTTTTTGCAGGACTTAACGAGTAAAAGTGAACGGCTGGGACTAGCCCCAAGAATTTAAACATTTTCAGCGTCAGAATTAATCTACCTACTCATTCTGTGACTGCGCGGATGGCGTAGTGGTTTAAGTGGCCGCCTCGCCACTTGACACTGCGCCGAGTGTCGTGGGTTCGATTCCCACACGAGACAACACACTTTGTGGGATCCATAAATTGTTGTTTCGAGTCTGGGTGTTCTTTGTGTCCGTTGGTTGTATGTTTGTAAATTCCCCCGCGAATCAGGATTTATTCCTAGTGTGGCAGTTGACTTTAATAAAAAAAGAACAAAAAAGACATTATCAACATAACATTTTATTAGAAATGTGTAACTCATAAACATCGATACACCTTTCATAACCTTCGGCCAACTTGTATAATAAAACGTCTCCTGAGACCTTATTTAGAGGACCGATCAACCGTTCTAATCTCGAATGTTATCAAGATCGGATTTAGATCGAATAAGGCAGCATTACCGTACACAACGCACGGCGCTCCAACCCTGTACTTTTGTGCTCTCACCATATTCTTTACCTTTGCGAATTCATTCTTACCTTTCTATATAAGCTTTACTTTGTTCCGAATCCAACCAATTTAAGAAATAGCCTTCTGAGGGGACGGTATAAATGTTGAATTTATTTCCGAAAGTGAGAGTTCACAATCGGGACTAAAATTCCAGCTCAATGAAATAAGAGGTGGAAGGGTAAAGTTGGTATCAAAATGGTTACAGCTTGATTTTTGTTGCAACCTTAGATTATACATTGCTTGCTAATGTATACTCTAATGGCCTGGCCACGGACAATTCGCTGCCGCGAAAATTCGCGCGACGCGACCAGCGACGCGACTTGCGACTGAATCAAATGTATAGAAATGTTCTAAGCATGCCACGCGCAGCGGCGACCAGCGACGCGACCGGCGAATAGCACCGAGCGGTACTGCGGCGAGTCGCGCGACACGTCGCGCGACCAAAACAAATGTATGACTTAGTACGGCGCACGCCACGGCGTCGAGCGGTAGTCGCGGTGACTAGCGCCGGAGCCGAGGCAGTATAAAATGTTTTAGTTTATTTCTCCGCGAGCATGATATTATTCTTAGAATTTTTAGTTAGGCTAGCTATTTGGAACGTCTGGATGTTATCTATATCTACATAAATGTATACAGTATAAATAAAGTTGAAGTGTCTGTCTGTGATTTCAAAATACCTAAGTAAGTTTTTAGAAGTGTATATACCTAGTTAGTTAGATCATACTTACCTGCATAATCTTTCCGTATTTTAACTCAAAACTCGAGTTACAATACCTACAAGCGTCGTCGGCTCAGTCACGGTAATAATATCTAACAGTATTGTAACTCCATACAAATGCACGAAACTCGAGTTATACCTACGCGCCTCGAGTAGAGTACCCATTAGACTGGGCGGACTGTACCTACAGTACCCACAGCCGCTATCGTGCCGCAGCTCGCATGCGGCGCGTCTGTTAGGTATATAACTCACGAAGACGGCCGAGTTACAATACTGTTAGATTATATTACCGTGGCTCAGTACGCATTCAGTACCTACAGAATGTATACCGAAGCGCCTTGAGTTTGGTATGCAGTAGGTTAGGTGGGTACCGAGCCTGACCCTCGTAGGTATAAATCGCGTTCCGACCGATACAGTACCTGTTGATTTCATTACCGTGGTTAGGTAGAGAATATGTCTATTGTATTTATAATTCTGGAAAGTCTGCCTCTGTGATTTTGCGGTAGTGTAAGCGGATCATGAGGTCTTGGGTTCGATTGCCGGGTTGAAACAAAAGTGATATTGGCACCAAAGCAGGCCTCCTTCACTCGGCCGTACCTACAGCGATAAGTGCCTACACTTTCACGCGGCTTCAAAGCCCGCGTCCGACGTGTCGCGCAAGGGTTGTCGACTTGAAAATTTGATTTTATTTATTTTACGAGAGCAACTTGAAAATTAGATTTTTTGTTTGTTGAGATATCCTAACGATTATGGTGTCAAATTAAAGATCTAGTTCAAAAACCATTTTATCTGTTTGAATCATGTAAATCGGTCCACGCGTTTAGGAAATAACTAAGAATTAGTATACCGAAAATGTAAACGACCAGATTTTTTGTGATTTTTGTTCTACGAGCTCAAATAGTTGGATAGGATACTTATAGGATGATTATTTATTATTAGGTACGTGGTCAAGTAGGTAGATAGACGATGAATAAATATTATAGTAGCAGCGGCAAGTCGACAACCCTAGCGCGACAGCTAGCGCGTCACTCCGCGCCAGACAGTGACAGCGTTATATGTTAGAAAAGAGCGGGAACGGTTAGGTGAATATCGCATTAGGCACTGAGTGCTTATGCGAGCTGAATTGCACTTTGTTGCTTAGTGCAAGAGTCGCAATTTCAATGAATTGGTTTGAGAAGTGGTGCTTCTGTACGTAAGTACTGTTTATTCTGTGACCAAAGTCCGAACAATTTCGAGCTAAATTTCATAAAAAGATCTCAGCTAATCTCGTCTCGCTCCTGGTCAACATTGGTCGCGACGGCGAACGCGTGTGCCCGTGGCATGTTTTTCGCGACGCGCGACTTGTCGCGTCGCCGGTCGCGTCGCAGGTCGCGTCGCCGGTGCCCGTGGCCAAGCCGTAAGGTTGCAACTACCTACTATAACTGTTCGAAGACGGTTGAAAATGCGATGCGATAGTTCAAAATAGATGATGATACACATAAACATTATTTGTTTCTGGGAAGAAGATGGTCCGTTTTAGGTAACTGCATTTGGTTGCTGTTGTACTTTTTACTCCTTTATTATCAACAATACTATAAGCAAGTGAAAACTAAAATATGTAATAACGGCATATTCATTGCATTATTTTATTTTCTTTCTAAATCATGGACAAATACACAATAAGCTAGATTTATTTTTCTAGCATGTAAGTCATTGGTAAGTATAAATGTTTATTTTTTGTTGCTTAGTAGCAAGAGTCGCAATTTCAATGAATTGGTTTGAGAATTGGTGCTTCTGTACGTAAGTACTGTTTATTCTGTGACCAAAGTCCGAACAATTTCGAGCTAAATTTCATAAAAAGATCTCAGCTAATCTCGTCTCGCTCCTGGTCAACTTTGGTCGCGACGGCGAACGCGTGTGCCCGTGGCATGTTTTTCGCGACGCGCGACTTGTCGCGTCGCCGGTCGCGTCGCAGGTCGCGTCGCCGGTGCCCGTGGCCAAGCCGTAAGGTTGCAACTACCTACTATAACTGTTCGAAGACGGTTGAAAATGCGATGCGATAGTTCAAAATAGATGATGATACACATAAACATTATTTGTTTCTGGGAAGAAGATGGTCCGTTTTAGGTAACTGCATTTGGTTGCTGTTGTACTTTTTACTCCTTTATTATCAACAATACTATAAGCAAGTGAAAACTAAAATATGTAATAACGGCATATTCATTGCATTATTTTATTTTCTTTCTAAATCATGGACAAATACACAATAAGCTAGATTTATTTTTCTAGCATGTAAGTAATTGGTAAGTATAAATGTTTATTTTTATAGACTCACGCCTTAATCCCCGAAGGGGTAGGCAGAGGTATAGGATATTACACCCACATTTCGCCATGATTTTTTTAGGTCCCACGTAATAGGGGGCGAGCCTATTGCCGTACCGGGCACATTACCAGATTCCGTGCTGCTACTGAGAATTTCCTAACGGAAAAACCCAATAACACTTTGCCCGGCCCGGGAATCGAACCCGAGACCTCCCAATCCCACGCGCACATTTATGCCTCGAGACCAACGAGGCAGTATAAATCAACCTATCCGTAGAATAGAGATTGATGTGATTATCGGCCAAAAACTCGTATAATAGATATATGAGATAAGGAATACAAACTGTACGAAACTGTGTTTTTAGAATTTTTGTATCTTATATAGGTAGTTTCGGAAATATAGAATCGAATATCGGTTCACCTGATATTTGCTCCACGGAACAACGCCCGATGTGTACAAGAGACGTGGCGCGGGGAGGGCGCGCGGCGCGAGCGCCGCGATCAATCGTCAGTCCGGCCGCTGTTTGATGGAATGAGGGCGTTTTTGTGCTATGGTTTTGAACGAAAATTCAAATTTTTACGGGTTTTGCATACTACGGTATATTTTATTGATGTCTCAATCACGAAGAATATTAAACATGATCAAAGACGGTGCAGAAGAGCTTGATCATAGATCGGAATTTTCAAACATACCTATTGCATTTGTAAATCAAGATGTTAATTCTGGTAAGTTGACAAATTTTATTTGTATTACTTTATGATATACGCTTTTAACTTCCTAAATTAACGTAGATTATGGTATTAATTAGTTTTTTTCATAGTAAGTAGTTGAAAGCGTTCGATGACGATCTAATTCGTTATTCGATGGAAAAGTTTAAAAACGCATTTTTGGCGCAAAAAAGCTATTGTTGTACTTGATATTCACCGGGTATTCGTTTTTTATGTTATTTTAAGCTACAAAAATAGAAGTCATATGAAATAATAAGACGATTTTATACGAACATTGCTGAACTTTTAAGCGTCCGATATTTATATAGGACGTTTTTCGCCGGAATCTGTAATACGATTTGTTGGTTCGGTTTTAACATGGGACGTATTTATTGGAAAATCTTAATCAGTTAGAACGTTATTCAATTCAAAATATCTTGAAATATAAAGATTTTTTATAAGAAATCAGTTAAATATATCGCAAAGTTAATTGTCTTTACGAACATGTATAAATGGTATGTTACAAATATTTGTGTAACCGTTTTTTTTTTCAGTTGCGAATATAGAACAAACTGGCATGACATCGCCTTTGCCTCCTGGGGCAGAAGAAATCAGTCATGAAGTAGCTGACATATGGGAAGAAGTTCTACATAAAGATGATGGAACCAAGGATATTATCTGTGGCAGCTTAATACCGAACGTCTTCTCTGTTCAGTCTACTGAGGATATCTACAGCAATCAATCAAGTAGGTATTTTTTCTTTAGAGGAGTCTCCCAGTTTTGAAAATTCGCCATTAATACAGTACAAAGGGTTAGAAATTTGTAACGACAGATGTACTCCGGTTAATTCAGAACTATTAGTACTAACCCCTATGCCATCTCTTTTAATGATCATTCGACATGCGATAGTTTATTCTGCCCTAGTCATGAAGGTAGTTTCTCTACTTGTACATCATCATCTCATACCATACTTTTGCTTGCTACTTCAAACTCAAGAAAGCGTCACTCCAAAAACGACTAAGAAACGACAGAGGCGCCCGAAAGATGGGCAGATGCTAAACGCAAATGCCTAGAAAACTTAGCTAAGAAATATGTTACGAAAAATGCAAAAGTGGTGGACAATAAAACCATGGGCTTATCATGCAAATGCCATTACAAATGTCCGGATAAAATATCTCACGAACAAAGGTTAAACTGCTTCACAAAATTTTGACAGCTGGGTGATCCAGCCCTGCAGTGGAATTTTATAATTAAATATTCAGATAAAATGAAAAAGAAAAGGTGCCTGAATCAAGATGCTCCTAATAATAGGAAACATACTTTTAAGTACTATCTGCCGCTTATTACTCACACCAGCGATAGTCACTGTGAGAGAGTTGAAGTGTGTCAAACGATGTTTATTAACACACTTTCCATTTCAACTCGTATGTTGAAGACTGCATGGGCAAAGTACGATGGCAGTGCTATTTTAGAGGATAAAAGACGGGACGTCACGGCAAGCATAGGATCCTTATAGACGATTCAATGAAACAAAGTGTTTGGGACCATGTTCGGGTGTTTGTCCCTGTTAAATCGCACTATATACGTAAGAATAGCCAAAAGCTGTAGCTACAAGGTGATTTAAGTATCGCAAACATGTTTAAACTGTATCTGCAATGGTTCGACCCCCAGAAATAGACCTGTAGGGCTACAAAAGAACGCCAGTATGTATCGGGACATTGTCAATTCAAACTTTAATTTAGGTTTTCATGTACCTAAGAAGGATCAGTGCGATGAATACCACGTTTTCCGCTTAAAGAACAATCCAGCTGACTCAGAAAAATAAGCTTATCTACAACACCAGACTAATAAGAAGGTCGCAAGGGAATTAAAAAGCCAAGAAAAAAAGACGCTGAGGAATCAGATGGGAGCATACTTACTGCTGTATTTGATTTTGAAATAGTGTTGCAGTGTCCTCACGGCAACTTAAACATATTTTACTATATGAGAAAACGTTCATCCTTTAACTTTACGGTTTTCGACATGTGTAAAAGGAAGGCTGTTTGCTACATGTGGGATGAATCGGTAGCAAAACGTGGCTCAAATGAGGTTAGCAGTTGCCTATTAGATTTTATACAGGCTAATGTTGAGCAAGGAGCCCAAGAGTTTCGCTTTTGGTCAGATAATTGTGCTGGCCAAAGCCGTAACCGCTTTGTATTTTCAATGTACCTTTACGCCACACAAAAATTTTAAGTATCCATAACACATAGGTTTTTACAAAAGGGACACACTCAAAATGAAGGGGACAGTGTCCACTAAGCCATTGAACGAGCTTCTCAAACCAAAACCATCTACACACCTCATGAATGGCGTTTATTAGTAAGATGGGCCAAGAATGAGGGTGAACCCTATTTAGTTCGCAACATAACTCAGAGTGACGTGTTTGACTTTAAATGTCTTGTAAATAAGAAGGTTTGGATGAAAGATATCAACGGTAAGAAGATTACCTGGAACAATATTCATGAAGTTCATGCAGACGGTAGTGATCCCAACAAATTGTTTTTTAAATATGACCTGACTCAACCTGCTTATGATATTTTAATAATTCGGGGTCACACACGAAATTCAGTACAAACCGAACTAAAGCTTGTCTACTCTGAGTCTATAAGGATTCCCACTGCAAAGTATAAAGGTCTAATTGATATGTTCCGCTCAGAAGTTATTCCTATAGGGTATCATGCATACTTTGACTCCTTGCCACATCACGTCACGATAAATGTTTCTGAAGAATCGGATGACGACTTGTAAGCAACCGTCCATAGTACCTTGATCGATATTTGATTTTACAAATACCTACCAAAATGAGCAGGTTAGAGTTCTCAATTAAGAATTTAATTTAGTTTATATATGATTTTATTTTATTGTTATTTAGTAAATAATGTGAACCTTTATCTAGGTCATGATGTAAGACTGATTGTTTTTTGAATATTGTTTGAAATTATTAGAAATTATTAAGACGACAATTTATTTTTTTATGCTACAAGTGTGATAATTAGCATTAGTCTCATTATTTAAGTCTGAGCCTTAGTTAAGTAGTATAAGTAGCTACTAAGTTACAATTTTGTGATACAGTGTGCCTTTATTTACTTTTGTTCTAGATATACGAATAGTTTGATTATCTTTTATTAACAAAATAACCTTGCTAAGGTGACCATTTTTGTTGTTTCTAAAATTATAAAGACTGAATTTATGCAAGACTTTCTATGGTTATGTTACTTATGTTAAGACCTGTTTTTACAAATAAACGATTTGCACAAATAAAATACTTTTTAATTTGATCTATGTGTTGAAGTTATCCACAAAGGACTCTTAAGGGATGGTCAATTCCAACAAAAACCAACCCATGTTAATATACAACGTCCTTTTTACTAAACGTTTTTGTAAAACAACGTATGAAGTTTACTACAGACCCTCGATCTGCCGCTATAAAACGTTATATGTTGATATGTTACTCACTATCTCGTTTAATAAAAGGAATAAAAATATATACTATAGAGCGTTTAATAATACTCAGAAGTCATAACAAGATACCAAAAAATATTAACGCTGACTCTCACATTTTAAATGTAAGTAAGAATTACACAAGTCAACAACTTCAACAGTCCCTACTGAAAACTGCTATCCTTGCAGATTGGACTTTGTTCTGCGGATGAGTCGAAATGTAGAGACACTTATCTTAAAACAATATGCAAGTATAACATAAAATGCATAAGTTTTAAGTTTTGCTTATTTAACACATAATTATCTAGTTCAACGCGAACTTTTTATGGTAATTATGTAAGTTACAACATGTTTGTTCCTGTTGTGTTCGCTGCCAAGTTGTTAGAATTTGCCGCCGCTCTAGTCAATTCGTATAAAACTATGTACTACGTTGATAAAGATAAGTCATGCGGTTTATTGCCTAGTTTGAATAAAATAATATTTATAAAAATTTACAAAACAAAAGAAGGGCACAATTTGTGCATAGTAATCATCCAAAAGTAACAAGTTTTCGAACACAAGACTCCAAATGACCTACATTAACGTTCCAAAATTGCGGAACGGAAACCAAAAAGAAACGTGACAAGTCTGACAGAATAATTTGCAAGTAAGGCTTCACTAACAAGCCGTGAGTTATTTATAACAAGAAACCTGGACCTCGTTTTGATTGATGACTCACTGAATGCAGATACAGTAGGAATCGTTTCGAGTGACGACCCATCAAAAGCTAAGCAAGGATGAAAAATTGCGCAGGTGCGTGTGAGGCTTAAGAATATCTTGCGTCCGGTAAATTATGGTCACGTTTTCTGGGATAAGAAATCATTAAGCGAAAAGGTATGCAAAATTATTACAAAGTAGGTACTGTTACTGATTGAATACTTGTACGAAATACGAAGTGAGCTTAGAAAACATTCACTGATATTCTGTTTGGAATATTGCGATGAACATAAGATACTTGCTTAAGGTACCGCTGACAAGAATCATGCTCCGCGATAGTTTATAAGTAACAATCCTAATTTATAGACAACGCAAGTTTTATACATACTGATAAGAAACTGTTTTGCTTGACATAAACATGGCTCCTTGGTATAAACATGCGCATATAAAATAATAATAGGCAAACTAGCTTGTGAATTGTTTTTGGTTTGGAAATACTAAAGTTCAATATCCTTTGTATTAAATTTCACAAAACCAGTAAAGTGGTTTAGACGTCAAAACCTAAAGAGTGATAAATTAGTTGTGGCTGTCATATTATTTAAAATGACAAGTAGTATACCTACTCGTAATATAAGACTGTCATATTTTACAAGAATTATCTTCAACAACGACATGCATCTGATGTAGTTTTCAATGTAAAATAGATATTTACAAATGATTTTGTTACAATGTTGCTGATACGTGTCATACAACTTAAGATTATTTTAAGCTTATAGCTTAAGCTTATAGCTCAGTAGCTTTTCTGTCAATGGTCCGCCCGAACAGTCATTTTATTTATATATTTTAATACATTCACATACTTTGTATTGTCTGTGGATAGCCTTATACAAATATTTTAATAAATCCGTCGCATTGTTGATATCGTAAGTGTCCTTTACAATGTGTTTTGTATAACCTTACAAAAAAGAAAGACCCTAAAACTATACCAGAAGGATGGTAAAAGTTCACACTAACATATTAACAAAATTACATACATACATATACTCACGCCTTTTTCCCGTCGGGATAGGCAGAGACAACGGAACGCCACTTACTTCTATCTTAACAAACCTCTCGCGCTTCCTCTACATTCATAACTCTTTTCATACAAGCTCGCCGGTTCCGGGTGCTTCGGACCTTTCCGTTTTTCAGAAGGTCACCAATTTGGTCTACGAATGTCCTACGAGGTCGGCCGCGACCGGCTTGCCCATACACGGTTGCCTCATATATTTGGTGCGTCATTCTTTCTTCACTCATTTGCTCCACGTGTCCAAACCATCTAAGCATTCCTTTCTCAATTTTCGTCACAACATCTTTCAGGCCACATCACATATTAACAAAATTATAATAAAATTATACCACAATATCCAGAAGCCGACTTATCAATGGAAGCTTGCGTTACTATGTACTTACAAGATATCAAATGATATTTATGCAACTCCTATCTCATACATCGTGTGTAGTTTAATTAACTTGGAGTCACTGAATACATTTCTGTCGATATAAATTCTGTGGTCATCGGCTATTGAATACCAAACATTATGTTAATGGCTATAATGTTTTCTCTAAATGTAGACTGTGGCTTGGTTTTCCCGTTATATCCTGAATCGTAAACATGCTATGATGTAACTGAGCAAATACCTGGTCAACACGGTGAGAAGCATTCATTGAAGTATTCGTCCGTAACATCTTAAAGATATTTAAAATTACACTCCAATATGTAAATAAGTTTATAGAAATAAATACTACGCGTCGAGGTACGTTATATAGTTATATATTTATACATGGAGTTAATATATTATAACTAGAATCTGATTTGTCAGTAAAGTATTCATATCCACTGCAAATAGGCGCTATTTGCATTTTACGTGATGTTCAATATATATATATATATAAAGAGAACAGCACTGTTAGAGGAGGAAAACTTGATTAAGTAATTGCTATAACAAACGAACCAAATTATGTTATTATAACGCAATAAGTTTTATAGTTTTGTATTGCGTGATTAAATATTGTAATTTACGATAAATAAATAAATGCAATTTGTCCGTGCCGACAGAGGGACCATACTATGCAGAGAACAGCACTGTAAGAGAAGGAAAACTTTGGTTTGGCCAGCGTGGTATAGTAGGCCAATTCCTCCTTTCAAAGGAGAGGCCTAGTTCAGCAGTGGACCGTTAAAGGCTGATGATGACTAGAGATCTCTAAAAATAACGTAGAAGGTTTTTGTATCTTCAAAACTACAAGCAAAAATGATAAAATACTATAATAATAAAATAACTTATCTACACTAATATTATAAAGAGGAAAAAAAAATATTTTTGTTTGTTTGTTTGTTTGTAATGGATAAACTCAAAAACCACTGGGCCGATTTCGAAAAGTCTTTCACCATTAGAAAGCTACGCTATCTGCGAGTAACATAGACTATATTTTATTTTATAAAAAATAGGGTACCGTAATATATTTGGGTTTTTCGGGTACGCGAAGTAGTTCCCTCAGGACGCGGGTGAAACCGCGGGAAACTGCTACTTTATAATATACAAAGATCAACACTTTATATAGATAAAATAAAACTACTGGAGTAGAAGTAAAATGCCATCCAGTCTGAGTGTCGTCTTATCTTGTATTCCAAAGCACAAAACAACAAAAATAACCGCATCTTGACGCTTTGCATACAATGTTGTAAAACAGGTGTATATATTATTCAAACCTTACCATAAAAGCACTACACGAAATAAGTTTCTGCTACATTGGCACAAATATCTTAACCGTCTCTTAACGGAGTTTTGAACTGGTCAAAAGTAATTGGTCGAAACTTTGTCCAGTTCCGCGTAGGTACACAAAATAAATTGCTGGTTTGCGCGTCTTGCGTTAGCCAAGCGAAACACGAATAAGAACTTAATGTTCTTAGTGTTCTTACCGATATATCTATTGCGAAAAATGTACTCGTTCTACGCTTGTATTTTACTTCACATAAAATATATCAATGAACTAAAAAAATAATTCAAATAATTATGTTCATGATACCAATAGTTAAATTCCATCACGTTAAATTTAGATTACAGACTACAATTACGCTGATTTTATATATTTGAATATTTTTATAATCATCACATTAAAATCCATTGCCTCTTGCACTATTCATATCCAATCTAACAAGGCACTATCTCTAATGTCAATAAAAATCGGTATTCTTTTCATCTTCTGTGTATTAGGTTTTCAATGGCCACTTCAGATACACTTTAATTTTACCGCGTTGCCTTTACCAAAGCGAGAATGACTGTCTCGTATTATTATATGTTTTCTATAAAAATAAAGCAGTAAATGCGAACACATTATGTTGTACACCAATGATATAATTCATCATGTGTGGACGCTTAAGGACTACTGTAGCAATGCAATCCATCATAATTTTTTTTGTCTTTTTCTAATCATCTATCACTTTCTTAAGTAGTTGCTTGATGTTTTGTATTGATTTAAATACGATATCTAGCATTTTCTTCTTTTAAACACGATTTTATTAGGTCGTTCTGTGTGTAACTAACTATGTAATGGAATCTTAGGTAACTAATTTAACCATCTTCCAAGGGTCGTAGCGTAATGAAAATTGGCAGCTGTATGTAGTTCTGATGATAATTTAATAATATGGTACTGTCGAACTGATCTGATGATGGACCCGGCAGATATGACCTGGTACTTCATGATAGAAAAAAGTATCATAGCTGTTTTGGATTTCTTATAAAAGGCTTGTTATGAACTTTGACTACAATTAGGTTTCAAGGTCTGATGATGAAGCCGGAAGATAGGCACTGGCATTCCATGATGGAGTATTGTATCACAGTCGTGTTTGCACTTATGAGAAGGGCCACGTAATGGACTTTGACTACAATTAAGTTTCAAGGTCTGATGATGAAGCCGGAAGATAGGCACTGGCATTCCATGATGGAATATCGTATCATAGCCGTGTTTGCATTTGTGAGAAAGGCCACGTAATGAATTTTGACTACAATTAGGTTTCAAGGTGTGATGATGAAGCCGGAAGATAGGCACTGGCATGCCATGATGGAATATCGTATCATAGTCGTGTTTGCACTTGTGAGAAAGGCCACGTAATGAACTTTGACTACAATTAAGGTTCAAGGTCTGATGATGAAGCCGGAAGATAGGCACTGGCATTCCATGATGGAGTATCGTATCATAGTCGTGTTTGCACTTGTGAGAAAGGCCACGTAATAAACTTTGACTACAATTAGGTTTCAAGGTCTGATGATGAAGACGGAAGATAGGCACTGGCATTTCATGATGGAATATCGTATCATAGTCGTCTTTGCACTTCTGAGAAAGGCCACGTAATGGACTTTGAACACGATCAGGTTTTAAGGTCTACATCATAAGGTCATAACAAACCAATTATATATTGTAGACCACGCATAGGTGTACTTAGGGTCCCGTACTTTTGCGGCTGGACAGGCGTATGTAAAAGTAGAGTAAAATCACTTAGTGATCTCCAGATTGAACAGCTAGATTGTTCTAAGCTGACAGATAAAACATCATGCAATACAGACGCACTGGCGGCGATGGAGAGGATGCGGGCTCATTTGCCAACTTAAAATAAATGTATAAATGTTGAAAATGTTTCGTTATCAAAGACCAAAAAGTATAAAATAAATTAATAGTTTAAAAAACACTAAAAAAACACGCTTTCATAAATGCACGTAAAAACAAAAAATAAGTTATGGATTGTTCAATTTGTCTCTATTTCTGACTGAAGTGTAAACTATGTGCCTTTAAATATAATATTTGATTGTAAAAGCGTGGGGCGCTGGAACTTGTTACAAAATCAAGTGAACAGATGTTACGGGAAGCTGGTAACACAGATTGGCGCTCTGACTGGAGTTGCAGCACGACTAGTAGGTGGCTCTACATTAAGCAGATTGTTCAAAGTACTAGTTCGTCAAACTCAGACAAAACATGCGCTAGCAGCGAGGAGAGACGACATTCACCGACATTTTTAACGCAATGCGTCAACAGTGACAAAATGTAGAGTTATTGTTCGTGAACGAGATATCTTTGGTTCCCTTTGGTAACCTTTTGGCGGCATAAATGTTATGCTCTTGTGCGATCTCATGCAGCTTCCGTATTATTAGTAGTAGTATTCGTATTTGTTAACAATAAAGTCTTTCCTGTTCCAGCTCCCCACGCTTTTACAATCAAATATTCTACTTAAAGGCACATAGTTTACACTTCAGTCAGAAATAGAGACAAATTGAACGATCCATAACTTATTTTTTGTTTTTATGTGCATTTATGAAAGCGTGTTTTTCTAGTGTTTTTAAACTATTAATTTATTGTTCTTTCACAACGAACGGGTTTAATAGCAAACATTTTTGTTATAACATTTTTTATAACCATTGTGATTATTTCTGCATTGACTATGTCATAGTAGAATTGAGTTATATTCTCATAACCCGCTGCTCTTTTTTGTTTTACTTGTGTAACCTGTTTCAATATCGATTTTATAACTTACAATACCGGGACAACGAATTTTAATTAACAGTTGGGTCCCTTTACACCATAAGACATCGATACCATTTCTTTAACGGTAATTATTAAATCCACTTTGCATAAATGGGTTATCCTTAGTAATACGGCCTTTTAGAATAAAATTAGCAAGAATGCGTTCTCAAAATTCATTTTCATAAAAATAATTTCAATTTAAAATAATCTTTCCAACAATTTTAAATTAATTTAAAAAATATATATTGTCAAGATTTTATTATGGACGCCAATTTATCGATCGTTACACATACCTTCAAGCGGTGGTCAAATTATATTATTTATTAGCAGCCTAACCTGTCCCACTGCAGGGCAAAGGCCTTCTTATCCTCTTTCCACATCTCTTTATCGAGAGCTGTTGTTCTCCACTCTTTATTAAATAGTTTTAAATCATTTTGCCACCTAACTTTTGATCTGCCGCGATGCCTCTTTCGATCAGGGACCCACAAAGTAGTAGATTATAACTATAAATAATAACATATACTCCGTTGCTGATTTTGTCTCCTTTTGAAAAAAAATGCATTATCATCTCTACTGGCAGACAAGTTTTGAGCCAAGCCAAGTAGTTGTGAACATAGGCCCAATTCTCCCAATTCGGCCTCAATTATATTTCTTAAAATGTAGTTTTTCGATCTTATGTTAGTGTTATACTAATATCACAAATGGAATTCGCCTAAATTAACTATATTTAAATGTTATTTTATTATATTTTGTTTTATTCGGCAAACATACAGCTAACATATACAATAAGAAGAAAAATAAATACAAGAAGGCCATTTAAAGTTTTCTACAGATGGAAACCATAAAAAATATAGTTTTATAGATAGTAACTGCCGGTAAATACATAATAATACATTACGTACATAAACATTCATTAAACCACAATGGGTAAAAATTATTATTGGCATGTTATCGTGACTAGATCGTAAAATGAACAATGTGTCAAAGTCGAACCAATTAATACAGATTTACATAATAGAAGCGCATTTCCTAAGAATTTCGTGTGCCGATTCCAAGTGACGAATTGGCGGTTGTCAGTGTAGTACGTAGTTGGCGCCGTTGGCGGCGCTGGCGTCGTTCTCCGTCTCTCGTGCTCTCGTAGTTAAGATACACAGTAGGAACGTTCGTCTCTCTTGCACTCATAGAGACAGCTTTCACAGACTCACGGCGACTGCCACGCCGCCAAGCGGTAATTTGAGTCACAGAAAGTTTGTCTACAGAGCGCCCATAAGAAATGCGTCTCTATTAATAAATATCTATGCTCTATGGCCGAACTAGAGAAGTCAAATTAGACGATAATGACATTCAATTAGCAGAATACCGATTCTGAGATCTGATTCAATTCAAAATCTAATCTCATTTCGTTAAAAATATAGTTTCAAAAATATACGAGAACTGGCCTTCAATAGCAACATACTCATCGTTAAAGTACAGTCTAGGCGTAGTCTACAGCAAACAGTAAATGTGTGACCCAGTGTTTATTTCAATAGCCCTTTCTTTGCTATTGCTATACTAAAAAGAACCAATCATGTGGATATCAATCACGTATTACATACGTAGGTAGGTTAAAACAGCGCATATTTTTTCTTTAATAACAAAATCTTTCACACAGCGTTCATATCGAAAACCATTACTCACGCGACACTTTCATTTGTCTACAGCAAAGATTGTCTAAGATATATTGGAAACGGTTCTAGTTCAAACGGTTAGAAAGAGTTACTAAGGTGTTCGAACCCCAGAATATAGGAAAGCGAACAATGACAATGACCTCTCCAGAAGGCATACAGCCAAATAAAATTTAGACGAAACTAGTTCTTATGCTGAAGATATATGGGTGATAGTACAAGCCGGGAAGTGTAAAATAAATGTTTGTGTAGCACTCAACGCTGCAAGATTGATATACTAGCCCGTGAATGAACTTAGCAAATATTACACAGCTGATATTTAGCGGAAGATAAATTCGATGGAATCGTTTGCGTGTCGACACTCCGCGGAAAATATTTGTAGTTACTGTTTTATTTGGATGTCGCATTATGTTTGCAAAAACTATCGAAAATGGTTTGGTTTTTTAATTGCGTTCGGTGAAAAAAGTATTGTAAAAATATTCGCGTTCTCACAGAGTTGAGCATTGTGACTTTTTTCATTACGTTGGTTTTACAATACAAACACAGTTACTGCTGTAGTCATAACGTCCTATGGGAGAAGATCAATGTAGTAAAAGCAAATATAGGGTCGTGTTAATGAATTGGTGTTACTGTTGGTATAGTATATGATAGTAGCCTTGTGGATTTTGAACATCATTAGTTGCGAGTTGAATGAACATGTGGAAATGTTTAAATGGCCTACTTTCAACTATATTTTTCAATATTTTACTTATATATTTTTCCTAATAAAATAAAAATATTGTGACCGAATTTGCAGCAGGTTTGTACTATCAATCCATATACTTTTTAATAGGTCAGCAACGTCAACATAAATATAAACAGCGATCAAATTGATAAGATCAAGAATTCAGTAGCTCGGACAAGAAGTATAATTTTATTTACATTATCGGACAGATTTTCGTTCCAGTGTCCTATTTATAAAAGCAAATACGTTTGTCGTATAACTTGCTTTTTGAATTTTATTTGATGCTTCGAAATGATAACCTAGATTTTCAAGGAAATTCGTAACACATTATTGCCGATTACTGTCGTAATGTTTGCAAAACTATCGTAGGCTTTTCAAAACAATGTACGAAAATTGTTTAGGCTCTTTAGAAATCTTGTATGCCGCATTTAGCGTGACGAAATTTCTATCATTTCGTCATCAATCGCTGAGTCATCTGTACTTTTTATTTACCTTATGCTAATGAAGGCCGGTCAGTTGATAAGCTGTTTCCGTTCTTCGTTTCTTTTGAGTATTTCTGTGTATAAAACGCCAAGCCAATCAGTGACGTAATGTTCTTAGATGAAGCTCTTTAAAGAGGTAGTTTATGTAATCAGTTCATATTTAGTAATGCAATATTGGTCTACAACTAACTTATAACTTCGGAATTTTAGTAACCTTATACTGAAATTTATTGATAAACGTGTCCTTGTATATTCGTAGTATGTATATAAGCAGATACAAATTTTGCGTAGGGTATTTAATATACTTTTATCTCCTTTCAAAAGAGAAGTCCAACAGTGGGCTGCTAGGAGCTGATGATGATGATGTAAGCTTATTTCAAAAAAACATTTTTCCATCCGATATAATTTGTAACAATTCACGTTATAATATCTAAAATGATATTACAAAGTAATAATTAAAATATGAGTCACAAGTTACACAACTTTTGTAATGTGATACAATATCAGGTAGCTATGAAACCACAAAATCATCAGTGGTAAGCATAGCTTGGGTCTTTTGACCCTAAGGTAAAAGTACTGTGACGCACAACGCGGTTCAAAAGGTTAGTAGGTCAATATAAATACTATCACGTCTTTGGTTCAGATGTCCTGTGACTTAAGTCGATTAGATTATGCTTCCTTAATACTCTATAGTGACAATGTATGTATAGTGACATTATATGTATATACATACATAATACATAATGAAGTAAAATCTATTGGTATCAAATAATTCATCAGTCTGGTCGCGGTTGTCATGTTGATCTTTGACAGTCGTTGTAGGGAGTCAGTACCTCTGAATGTACTGACACTAGTCTAAACCATGGAATATCGCTATGCCTTTGGGTTATGGACGTCAGACAGGCAGTCGATCCCGGGTGCAACTGGGATAACGCTAGGAAGATATATGCATCTTTGGTATCTTCTAATTTACGCACTAGTAGTACGGGAGACTGCATCACTGATTCAGCGCCGGTATTTCCCTAGTAGGTCCCCAGGATCGGTTTTTATTGTGTTACGCATGTAGGTATCCGCATTTGCACGTTTTGTGGATGTTCCGATTTTATTAACACCCACGACTCCGGGAATCATGTGATTGCTGAATGATATTAATAGACTATTGTTTTATCTCACAGGAAATTATATTTTAAGGCGATATTTATATTAATACTAAAGTTATCCATTCCGATTAAGTGAAAAGGTACTTAAATAACGCATTGCGAATACATAAATGATATCTAATTTTTACTAGTTTGCGCGAATATGTATAGTGTTACCCACTTAATAGCATAAACTGTTAATGATTCTTACTTATCCTAAAACAGACCTTGTAAAATAAGTGTTCAGTTGAATTTCCTTTTATTTACGTCTCTTCATAAAAAATATTGGACAAATAAATGTGTCCTACTGTTAATGATTCTTACTTATCCTAAAACAGACTTTGTAAAATAAGTTTTCAGGTAAATTTCCTTTTATTTACGTCTCTTCATAAAAAATATTGGACACATAAATGTGTCCTTATGAACAATCCAGGTTAGTTAGATTCTGTTAGATCATAGGCAATAACAGAAATTGGACAATTCGAGACGTATTTATAAGAAGCCACCGATGAGTACAAGTGATAATAATAATTCTCTGAGTTAGTTAACATTAATGGAGCAATGTCTGGAAACCAATTTAAATTATTTGGCGAAGCCGACTTTTTGCCTAGTACTAATATAGTCCTAACCTAATGATCCGAAGGAATCACAAATAAACGAGAATGGCAGTCATTGCGTTTAACTACGGGTTTTATTGCAGACATTACCCTTTCTTTGAAAACTTATTGTCATATTAAAATGCCGTGCAATTAAAAATAAATAGTTATTTAATATGTACATATTATATCATCTATGTAAGATAAGTTTTAATACAAATATGTATCATGATCTTGTTTTTAACCCTAGAATACTAATCATCGCCTGAGAGGCCGCGTTCGGTTGATTTTTTAAGAATATTTTCAAATTACGTCTATGTATAGCGGCGTGCGTTCATGCCAATATAGTGCACCCCGTGACACGATGGAGAGTGGTCATGGGTTCAGCGGGGAACACTCAGGTATCGATTTATTGACCTCACGTGCGCCTGGGAGGCGATCATTAGTATTAACGGTATGTTTTTTAAAAATGTAGTTTTTTAGTTTTTTGCAATTATCTCTTTATTTATTTGTAACAATAAGTTTAATTTAACTGAGAATTGATCATTTTGTTTAACAAATGAATCTCGACGAGAACCAGATAACAAACTATTTGCAAAACGAAGATTCGGACAGTGAAACTGAGAATTACGATTCAGACGACAGTGTGGCTGATCCTACTTTCTTACCCTCGTGCCAGCTTGAAGATGATCTCCAAAATATTGCTCCAAACAATCTTAATATTATACATACTGGAACATCTCAAATACTACCAAGCACAAGCACCGAGTTAGAAGCTGCTCTACAAACCCAATCTTGATCTCCAAACTGCTGTAATTGTGATAGAAAAATATAGGCTGATTTTTATTTAATCTCAAGCCAAATATCTTATAATTAGAATGGTATTTTTACTTTTATGTGATATAACAATTTAACAATACTTAATTTAGAAAATAAATTAGAAACTATATGTGTCCTTTTATTTTTTATTATTATTTTTCAAAAGCCTGTTCAAACAAGGGTAATGTTAGATTTAAGGTTGATTTTAAGACTGAAATTATAATTTTAAGGAAAATGTGTCATTAATTTTAAAGAAACGAGGTCTTTCTTCATTATTCTGTTACATTTAATACATATTGTAATCGAATGATCTTTCTAAGATCTTGTATCATTTATGAAGTAGCCTCTCGAGCGATCATTAGTATTAAGCAGTAAAAAAATAAGATTAGTGCTCTAGGGTTAACCATTGTTATCTACATTTTTAATGTTACTTTAAGAAACAGCGCATATTTAGATTTAATAAAATTTTAATTTACATTAACTTAAATTTTAATGTTTTTAGTGGTGAAGTATTTAAATATGTAGGTACATACGTCACAAAAAAACTCACTGTCCAAATTTATTGTTTCTGGACTTCATTTTATAAAATGATTATGAGTATATCGCATTCCCTCTTACTTGGTAAATTTCCACGGCTACGAACTGGCATCTCTCACTGAGAAATATTCTACAATACTAAGAAGTAAAAGCTTGCTTTTTCTTGATCTGTGATTATCTGTTAAAATAATACGCATGGCCTAAGGAAATTTATAACCATAGCATCTTAAGAAGAAAGAAAAGCCTTACAAAATATTAACCGATATTTCTCAACGGCTTACTAACTTTCCTACTATGTGTTGTCATTAGGAAGACTTGTTACATCAGCTTAACAGGTAGACCAGTAAGCTGACAGTATGGCGGCTGCAAACAAGGAGTTAAAACGAAGCAGAGAGCAACAATGTAGAGAATCATGTAGTTCGTCTAATATCCAGTTATCTGTAATAGGACCTGCAGAGTTAATATGAAAGTATACTCAACATAATAATATGTTTGTTTAAAAAACATATTAAAAATAGAAGCCTGGTTGATTGGTAGCTGCCACTTACAGTAATTTTCGTAATTGTCCATAGATGTTGTGTTAAAAAACTTAATCACAATAATCATTCTCCTCGAAATAGTAGGTTTAGGGTTGATTTACTTTCAATCGTCAGTTAAAATTTACTTGACAGTTAAACTGTAACCGGGCTAAATTAAAAAGTACGTAACATCATTGATCTACTTTATCCACAACCGTAGTTTTTAATTTGTAAGTGTTAATTTTTATTGTTTCGTTATCTTTTAACAGACGATTTAAAAATCGGCCCTTAATGAATCGATTATAACTCGATAATTAGTAACACATATTTAATTAACTGTGATATTTTTCATGCAGCTTTATTATGTATTCCACTTTGAGAATAGTTCCCACATACCAAAGACTACGGTTTCCTCGTAGTAAAGACCTACCTTACGATGGTCCTCATAACATAATGGATGACTAAAAAACACACATGAAACCACGATGCCTCCGCGTCATTGTTACATAGAAAAGATACATTCAAAACGTAATTTAGTACGTCATCTTTGAAAGCCACCGCGTGGATGGGTGACCACTCGTTTTACATTATATCAAGTTTTAACGCGCTACGGCTGGCACAAAAAATTATCGATAGTTGTCACTGTCTTAAAACTGGAATCGCTGGGCAATGTCGCCAGCCTGCGGGTTTAAAACCGCTAGAGTCCTACACACGTTTCCAAGGCAGAAGGAAAACCGTACAAGACACGTTATTGCGACATTTACCTACGTGGTTTGTTAGCGTGGTATGTAAACATACTACAAAGAAACTGCGCTCTGTACCAAGCACACATTGTGTTTCTATGGTGGTCCCATTACGAATCTATGTCAACTTGACCCACGATTGAAAATTAAACTAGCAAAGTATGTTGCAGTATAGTTTGACCACAATTGAATGCCAGCTTATTGACCTCTATAACCACTAGCCAAGCCTTTATTTATCTTAATCAGTATCAGATGCCCTAAGTTGATTAAGTATGTAGAACATCATCAGAAGTCATGATTATAGATAAAAAATCATTGCGTTTATATATTTGTCAGGTATTCGTGCAAACTAATATTTATCTGATAGGAAGTAGGTACGTTTATCTATATTTAGGCCTAAATTGCTATTAGGAGTCAATGAACTGATAGCTCTTGGTTGATAACATTAATTTAATAAATGTCTAGTGTTTGTAAATTTATGTGGAAGAGGCATAAGGAACGACGAGTCAGTCTGCGAACGAGTCTGAGACAAAAGTATTCATGACTGGTGCATGCGAAAATTCTTGGCAAATAAAATATATTTCAGTTTAATTTTCAAACAATTACGTGATGAATACCAAGTAATTGAAAAAAAAAAAATTCCGAATTCTCAGTAGTAGCACGTAGTCTAGCAATGTGCCCAGTGACAACAATAGGCTCACCCCCTATAACGTGGGACCTAAAATTCATAGCATGGTGAAATGTGAGTGTAATTCTATACCTCTGCCTACCCCTTGGGGCATACAGACGTGTATCTATAAAAAAAGAATATAAATATCACCTAAAAATTTCGACAAGTTACGAAGGTTTAGAAGCGTAAAATCTAGTAAGTGTACTGACTGTACGTTTCAAGGACTCTAGTAAGTCTATTTACTAGCAGACTATTTATTATTATTATCTCCTCTTACAAAGTTTTTGTCTTTTTCATAATACTCTAGGTTACCATCCTTTATTAAATATAATAAATTGTGTTAAGATCGTACAAACCAGTGAAGTTGAATAATTCAATTTCAAATAAATTGAACATTTACTGAATAAAAGGTTAATTGATAAATAATAAAATTATTTTCAACCGAGCGAATGGATATTGAAATTTTTACGTTTTATTTTTGCTGTAAGCACGATGTTTTTATTATTTTCGAACTATTTGAGTGCATAAATGACTCTCACGCTTAATAAAAAGTAATGTTATAGTTGTCTAGTTGATTCCATTTGCAATGGATTTTCGCTTTATTGGTTTTATATTTGCTTTGTTTTATTTTTATTAGAAGTTTGTTCTGATTACTAATATTTTGTAATGAGTGTTAATTGACTTTTTTTTAAATAAGCGTAAAAAGGTAAGGTGTGATAGTATGCTAAATATTGTTTCTGTCTTAATAAATAATAATGAAAATATTGTATATAGCGAGACTTGGGCTTGCCATTCATAGTAGGTCGCCAAAGTTAAGCAACGCTTGCTTAGGTCGACACTTGGACGGATGATTTCATGTGGCATTTACATCAGATCGCTACCGCGCAGGGCACGTTAGGCTGCCTGTCCTAATTCTTGTCTCGGGACTTGTCCCGAGACAAGAATTAGGACAGCGGCCTAACGATCCTTGGATCGTTAGGCCGCGTTGGAGGACTTTGGGCGGTCTAAAATCTCAGACGTGGTCTTTCAGAAAAAAAAGAAAAGAAAAAAAATAAGAAAAAAAGAAAAGAAAAAAATGAATTTGAAAAAAAAAAAGAACTTGAATATGTCAAGCATGTATCTCTAATCTGAAAGTCCATGGATGGATCGAATATTGAAACAGGCCGTTAAAGGTAGTCTAACGCTAGACCTCATCTTAGGCTTTCGTACAGTTAAAGCTGTAACTGTTCGCTTTCTCTGTTTTATGACTTTGTAGCCGTATTAATTTTATTAGTGCAAGTAACTGTCAGCCTATCGGTTTATATTGCTGTAAATTACTAGCTAAACCAGACTTTGCTTTGAAGTGCCTTAGTCTTGATCTAAAATAATAAGGAAGTTACAAGAACCGGTAAGTGTAATTTTACTGTGACACACTTTTGTATTGTACAAAGTTGTGTGAAATTGCAGTGTTGATATAATTATTTATTACTAACAATTTTTATCGGCCTTCGGCTTCGCCTTTTGATGAACTAGACGTTCATTGTAGCCTTTGCTTAAAACTAATAGTTTCCTTGTAGTAGCTTTTACTCTTTCTTTACGAAAATAACTCATTTCAAGTTTTAGTCTCGCATCAAAATGTAGTCTATATCTGTCCTCCAGCTCTTAGCTCCATATATGAAATATTATCAAATTCAGTTTAGCCGGTTTGACATGAATACGGATTGTAAATATAAAAACTTGTAAAAAGCAGCGCTGTATTAACAATGCTTTTTAATTTTAATTTGGCATAACCCCTGTTAAAACATGTTGAAAGAATCCAACATCCTAAGTCGTCAAATACTTATCCACCGTATAAATTTTACACCAATCCTTTTGAGATAAACCGAATGGCGTACCTGTTCAAAAACTTTTTAACATCAGATTAAAGAATTTCTCTTAGCCAGTACATTTTGTAAATTAAACAGATTGCCGTGTACTTTATGTTCGTTGTCTTTTATAAAATGTATGTCCTATTGTATTCAGACATACACGTGTAGGCTTCGGAGTACGTCGTAGTAGTCGGCTTGTATATGAATTTGGGTTATTGGAAACAAGACGTGTTCCGCGGCAAGCGACAACCAACTCCTTTAGCTTGTAAAATATTTGTACGAACTTTTTACATCTTATTTGAAAATAAATACTTTAAACTACGCTTCCTGATTTATAGACAGACTAATATTTATATATCAGATCTCAATGACGCAATTATTTGATAAAAAAAAGATTAATTATATATATGCCTCGACATTTTGGACATTTTTTCAGGTTCATTTGGTTCAGGTTCGTTAAAAGTTTCTATGAAATCTCCGAAAACACACAGTTTATTTAGGAAACCAGAATTATCTGGATTCAAATAATCCTACCAAATATTAACGCCTTTATAAAAACTATCTTATAAACATGTATCATCAGGGCCAATCAAGATATTGTAAATTGAATAACAACATCGATAGAATTCTTCAAAACAGTTCGAGAAAAAGCCGAGCTGTCAAAACAATCCTTCGCGGACGTGCCAGACGATCGGTCAGTTCAAAAACCGAATGTTCTTTTTCGCAGCGCAAAGGTGATTTGTTATGAATATTAGTCCAGACATTCTTGTGTTTCTTTGAACGGACCAGTAATTTTACGACTTACTGACGTTGAAAACAAAAAAGTAGAGCTATGATGACGTAATAGCATTTACGGTTTTGGTAGGATTAACTCCTCCAAGGATTTTTTGTGATGTGAGTCACAAAAAATCCTACATAAGCCGTGCATAAGCTCTCCTGAGACAAAGAAATTATTCACACACTGTATCTAAATTAATTCGTTAAAATTTCCATTCGAAAAAGATTTCCTCAATTCGTTAAAACTTTAATAAAGAATTCGTAATTGGTGTCTGTAAACATTCGTTTGCTATATAATACCAATTTGTTTTACGTAGGTGTTTTAATGGTTCGCACATGGGTCAGAATCAATTCACGTTATAATTATAGTAAGGCAGCTGTTATAATATTATTTACGATTGTAATATTAGTAGGTGTAAAACATAGCTTGGAAACACATGAACATTTCGCTTTACAGACATTTATATGATAAAAATCCTGATACGTTTTATATTATCAGTACTGTGAATTTAATACACGTCATACGATATTTATTGACTGCAACTTCGCTATATTTTAAAAGGAGAAGTGTCTATTATTCTTATGCCGCCGTTTCGACCGCATGATATTAGTCGTGGTCACAAGCAAAATGTCCTCCCAATGCCTTACGCGATTCAGTCCCATTAATTAATGTCGTATAATATCTATCGCAAAAGTTCAGAAACATATATGCTATGCTAATAATAAGGAATGTATTAACATTCCATTCTAATTATCAACAAACTCAATCTTGCCACAGCCCGTAATTTCAGTTTTCGTAAAACTGAGTATTTTATAAATAAACTTGCAAGTGGGTTAAACCGTGCAGTAATGTTGTACAATTTATGTACAACATAATCATGTAGAATATAACTGCAAGCTAAGTATAGCTTGCCGTGTTGATAATTGAACTGAAAACTAGTTTCCATCTGATATATTAAACTGTTCTACCAGATAAGATTAAAATTAGCCTGATTGATAAACAATTTTACTTTTTTGTGGTAACGATATTACACGTAAACGATATCGTTTCCATAAAAAAAAATAATTTAAAGAAAAACAAAAAACCCGACTGCATAAAAACTAATTAAAAAATATGTGAAAAAATTAACTTTAATAAAAACTAAAAAGAAAGAAACAAGCCCAGTAGTTTAGAATTCTGTTAAGTAATATGGAGAAGAGAACGACTCACAGTCGGGGCCCCTTGGGAAGATTTGATTGGTAAAATTTGAATGGGCCCCGACTGTGAATCGTTCTCTTCTGCATATTACTTAACAGAATTCTAAACTACTGGGCTTGTTTCTTTCTTTTTAGTTTTTATTAAAGTTAATTTTTTCACATATTTTTTAATTAGTTTTTATGCAGTCGGGTTTTTTGTTTTTCTTTAAATTATTTTTTTTATTTTATACTTTTTAGTTACGATTCATTGACTTCGTTATAAGATGGTAAAATTCGCAATCAAGTGTTTATATATCGTTTATACTTGAAATAAAAACTAAAATCATTAAGTAAGAAAATTTGCGAGATTTTTTTTTTGTTAAACAACTTTAGATCGTTATATATCCTAAACTATTATTTAAAATGAAAAATGATAAAAGAAACCTAAAGATGATTTTAAAATACCTATTCAACGACACCCCACATGACATAGTTTATCGACATTTATTTTTTTCATTTTGACAATATGGCGTCTGGTTGAGGCTGTGGTGATTTTTGATTACTGTCATGTCTTTAGTGACACTCGCAAGGTTAAGACGAATCGATTGACGTAAGAATCATCAAAATCGGCCTACGCATTTGGTCTCTAGAACGCCACATAGAAACAAACATACATACATACATACATACATAGACTGATAAACACATTACCCTCCTTTGCGTCGCGCAGTCGGGTAATTACATGCTGTAACATAGTATGTTTAATATTGATTTGATGCTTATCACATTAAGTGAGCTTAATTGATGTGATTTCATAAATTTATGTAAAGCTAGAGCCCGCGGTTCTGCCCGCATGGGTGTCGGCTATTGTGGTAAAGAACAATTCTGAATTTCTGATAATTCTTTATTTTTTGTTAAAATCTGTTTAATATTAGTTACGTGGCAAACATTATCCATCCATTTGTAAAGTAGTAATGTCGATACAGCGCCAGTCACTGTTATTACCTATAACATTATAATGGCAATTAAAATATTTATTTTTTATCGGAAATCCCCATACTAGGGACTGTTTCGTGGACATTTTAAAGGCATAAAATAACAGACATAAAGTTCTACCGTCTCTTTCGTGGCGGCATACGATAAAACAAGCAAGATTTATTTGTAGATTAAATCAAATCGTGCTTTACATTGTGCCATCAAACTTCGCCAGGCTAAAATATATTTTTTTTACTTTTGTATTATTTTATCACGAGTCTGTTTGCCGCCTTAACTTATGACTTTACATAGTATGGACTAAAACAAGATTACGTATTATATATATAGTATATATATTCTATGCATTAGATCTCAACCTTTAACCGAGTTGGCATACTTTTTGCTTTTATTGATTTTTCTTGTAGAACCTTTTACTATCTTCAAAATGTTTAAAGATTAAATATAATGCATAATATTATGAACCCGATTTCATCACAGCTTGATGAGCATAGTCACACTCACACATCAGCGTGAATGCATATTTATTGGGAATAAAATTTATCGACGGTAAACTCTCTAATGACTTCAGATATGAAAAGTGGTATTCACAATCATCATTCACGTTTTGACCAATGATTTAGATTTTACCGGTAAGGTTATCGCATTTACTATTTATCACGGCTAACCCGGTATTTCCACCTCTCTTACTAACATATGTGGACCCATTCATTCCAATGATTTCCCACACAATTTAAACTTTAAAGGAACTTGAGTATTTCTGTTGTGGAAGTTGAACTAATAATAATTGATATCAGGCTTCTCTTTACGGTTTTAAATCGAAGGATCTGGAATAAAACTTTTGCAATCTATTACCCGTTTCGGTTGATTTACAATATATGAACGGTAAGTCACTGACTATATTACTATACATACTAAACTATATTACGAAGTATACAGTAAATTATTTGAAATCGGTCAGACGAAGATATTTTTTTCGTCTGAGACTAGAAAAATATGATTCTTCTCATGAATTTTGCTTACTTTGTACCCTAAGATAAAATAATGTTAGAGACATAAAGTAATACTTACCTATATTGCCATCTTCAAACAACAAATCACTGTCTCTTATCTTCATTGATTTCATACTTGAATGCTAACATATAATACAAAGATAACTGTTCTCCAAAATGTATCTTTAGTAGCTATCTAATTGTGTGCTCACACGCATCAGTGAAATTGTAAAATTAACAACGTACGCGTAAGTTTTTGTCATACGATTAACACCTCGATGCGTAACAGTTAGTTGTACGGATTTTCTTTAACCTTCAATTCGTTTCCCTTCGTCTATTTTTTATATTGTCACGCACCACATATGCATATGGATCGCTACCTATGTAGTCATGTTTAGTTTAATCTCGCTTACACACTTAATCTCTCAACTGACGATTCTGACTACCGGCAAGAAACTACACGACCCTGTTAGGTATACTTGTTGCGTGTGACATAATGAAATGACTTTATTTGTACCAGAATGGTTTTAGATCACAGTAAAATAAACTCTGTATTATACTTTTTCTTTGTCGATGTTATAATAGGTTTACTTTGGTTGTGTTCATGGAAAGACTTAGGTACGTTTTTCACATTGTGCGAAATTTATAAATCATTTGAGTAACCTAAATTTTATAAAGAAAAAATAGTTGAATGTGAGACATTATTACAGGCTCTGAAGTGAACTCTTAGTGAACGCAATCTTTGATTTGGTAATACTCACCCAAATATCCAGTACCTACGCAATAAATTTTAGTGAATATTCATTCTACCAATAATTCCTACACATTTCAAGTCAGGTTCAGTTCAAGTGGGCGAAGATCTAGTACCATTTAAGTACTAAGCTGTTGCAATCAATAAAGCTTTGAGTTAATGCTTCACCGATAACTTTATGAAGGACCAGTATTTCTGGAAAACAGTAGTAATTGTACTAAGCGACTTTGTCAGCCAATTATGCAAATGCTTGTCAAGATATTGATGGGTTTTGGGTAGCCAATAATTAATTATTTATTGGGGTATTTTAATTTAAAATTTGCTATTATAGTTGATTATATAGATGGTAAATTGGTCGAAGTGGTCACTAAGAATGTAATTTGTAATATTTTTGTATCTGTGGTTTCGTTTTTGCAAAATTATAAATGCAAATCTTGCAGTTTATTTTTGCATATGTTACGTATATTGAGGTAAAACGTTCAAACAAATGTTCGGTATTAATTGTAATCATACAAAAGATAAACACAAGGAATGGAATCTTCGATCTCGAAACGCAATGCCGCCAATTTACCAAGTAATATTTGTAAACAATCTTATTACTACACTATCTATTCTTCACTAGTAATTACTACTTCGTGCGTTTAATTAGATTTCAGATAAAGCAATAGTGTGACATCATCAATATTGGAAGTATTATTGTAGTTTATGTTTAAAATGCATTCTGGACTCTGTTGAAAATCTACGTATGTAATATCATAATATTATGATATTACAACTCCTAAGACCCAGCAAAAAAAGGCAAAAATAAAATTCTATACGAAAAAGAACAATGGGTGCAACCGCAGGCCACATCTTGTAGGTAAATAATTAGTCACTCATCCCAAAGATTTGATCACGCGACTTAGGCCCGGTAAGTAAATATGTGTATAAATTGCGAAAGTATTCACACCGTTACTTACCGATTTATAATATATTATACCAATTTTTAATACATTTTATCATCAAAATTTTCGTTTAAAACTAACATTTATTGTTGGCTAACACTCGGTTGACTTTGGCAAAGCAAGCAGGCGATAGTCACGTCCACGTCTCATACAGCCAACATTTATAGATGTCAACATAAACGATATTGAAAATATTCCCGGACACGCCAAAAACTAGAACCGGGGACACACTGCTGAACAGATTCAAAGGATTATCAATTCCATTATGTTTTACACAAAAGGACAACAAGTGTGCCTTAGTTCCTTCAAATAGCTAGTAATAGATTGCATAAATGTGCGCCATCGACAGAAGATAACATTTTATTGTTTAATGTTTGGAGTTATATACCTTATCATCATCCTCTTAGCGTTATCCCAGTTTCAATCTGGGGTCCGCTTTCTAGTCTAACCGGATTTGGCTAAATATTAGCTTTTCCACGGAGCGACTTCAATACGCACATAACTCCGAAAAGTCATTGGTGCGCGCCGTGGATTCGAACCCGATACCCTCTGCATGGCAGTCTGTTGGTATATCCACTCGGCTATCGCTGCCTGTATAGATACCTTATCATATACTTAGATAAAAAGAATAATCTTTCCTATAATTCCTTCTAGTCATTACTATAAAAATAATAAGACAAAAATAATTTCCAAATGGCTATACGCGACAGACAAATGTGCACTGTTTCAAATAATAAAAATAAGCAACGTATGAAAGGATCGACATTATCGCCCTCGACCATCTGCTCCACATGACTTCTGACAAGGAAAGTGCATGAATACATATTTCACATTATAATTAAACTGTTATTGCACATTGTTACGAAGAGATATACTTTAGAACGTCAAATAAAATAAGATTTGTATTGCACACATGGTACAAAGTGACACCATACAAGGATCGAACAAACGTCTGATTTGATTAAATTGTTGTATGGATTTGTCAGATGGAATAATCATTATTGCAAGATAATGGCATAATAAATTGCATGTTTCTTGATCAGTTTACGAGTTATTTGTGTAGGTTATTGGCATGCTGGGTTAGAACGATAAGAATAAAAGTGGCAACCGACATTTTATGGAGGTGAAACAACATTAAATTTATACCTTTATGTGTCAATATCCACATTACCACGCAGTAAGCTTCGATAAATGATTTGCCAGATACACATCTCCTTTTAATTTTAAAATTACCTCGATGATTATGTCTACCTAAGTACCCAAGGGTTGCGTAACGAGCTAAACCTTAAAAACACAAACTTTTATCACTCTTCTAAATTATCATTCGCAAACCAGAGAGAAATTATAACGTACATTTACAAGACGCCGCGTACAGATTACGACAAAAATATTTTTAATGTACGCGGGGAAATAAAAACCTAAGACATGCGGTTTTGTGCGTTAGTCTGAGCTTATCTTTATTATTAGATTGCAACGATGTCATAGTAACAAAGTTCAGAAATTCTGCGGCAGATGCTAAATCTAAAACGTCGATCGTAAATTTTTGTCATCGGTACGATTATTTAGTTTATCGTCTAGTCGACCATATGGTGGCTGAATATAGCGCGTCTCTATAACAATGTATTGCAATCTTAAGATTTTATCAAAAGCTAGCGATGATGATTATATTGTGTTTATTTGAAATAGTGGAGTAGATACTATTTAAATCGCCGTGATTAACAAAACTTAGTACCTATATCTATTTTTATTATATATTAACGTCGTGGGTAAATTAATGCAACAAGAAAACATTTTCATTTAGCTTATAAATTAGCAACTACATATAAAGATAATTATTTCCTGTACCTAGTTAACATAAATTTATTTAAAAGAATAAAGAAAATAAAAGCAGGTTATTATTATTGAAACAGAGTAACCTGTATTTTTTTTTATAAACATTTATTTGATAAGTGTGAAGTATATAATACCTATTAATCAATGTAAAAACCATATGATAACTGAAGGTTAAGGTGGAAATAATAATATATTATTATTTATAGTTACTTTTCGATACCCGATGGTTCATAACGTGATGTTATAATTTTTGCCTTCCTCGGTAACATAAATATTGCACTATCCAGCATATTTTTGTTTTCAATTCGCACCACTAGAACAAACTTGTCAGTTTTATAATATTAGTATATTATTAGGTAAAATTGTCAGCACGATATCATACCGGAGCAGTTGACAAATAGAAACAGAAGTATGTTCCATAAAACCGATCGTTTATTTCAACGATTTGTTGACCTTTAGAACAAAACTGACAGTTGTATCAAAACTTTCAATTAATGTTAAGCCGTCAAATCAGTGTCAAACCCAGAAATAGTATACCATACATAAGGCACACCAAAATGTATCATCGTTGGGTAGAGTGAGCTCACTCTTCCCGTCGTAGTAACTTACGTACCGAGTACTGTGCGCGCAAAGTCAGATTTACTTAAAATGTGGACAGTTCTTGGAAGCGCCGGGCACATTAAACAATTTAAATCTCTGAAAACAGCAGATACTAAAGCTGAATGATGCGTCGTAATAATTACAACAATTTGTGGCAGTGAAGATTTGCGTTGTAACAGTTTCCCTAAACTTTATTTATAATTATTTCTTGGAAAATATATAAACACTTGCAGTCATCCTTAAGGAATTTTACTAAGTATATGAATACGTAGGTAAGTAAAAACTACACCTGTCAATCATAGCATATAACTGCAATTTTCCCGGATGTTTTGCTTATTTTTTTATTTATTTATTTATTAAACTTCCTGCACAATACTGTACATAGGCGGACTTAATGCCTTAGGCATTGTCTAACAGTCTACCTTAGTGCGATGCAGAGATAGTTAAGGCAGGTATTAGGTGGAAGTACTTTATAATTGAATTTATATATAACTAGATACTTTAGTAAATAATATACATAACACACTTATACAATACACATGAATTTAATAATTAATACAATATACTATTTATAATATTATATATATTAATATATTATAACATATATATTTATATTTATATACATAAATATTCAATAAAATATTCTATATACATACATAATCCTGTGATGATTACGATGATTCAGCCAATAACCCACGTTGAATCCACTGACGAGCCTTGTTTTTAAATGTCCAGCGACTGTCTGCCGTCCTGACTTCCAGAGGGAGCGCGTTCCATAGGAGTATAGCTTGAACGTAGAAGGAAGAATGTACAAGGCCAGAGCTATGTTGAGGACATAGAAGTAAAAGGTTGTGGGAAGAACGAAGAATTTTATCATGCGAAGAGCATAGATATTGAAAGTGAGAAGTAAGATAAGCTGGAGGAGTGGGTGAGTGAAGTAGCGAGTAGAGAGTAGTGAGAGCACGCAAGCTACGGCGTTGACGAATGGGAAGCCATCTCAGTTGAGAACGATAAGTAGACACATGGTCATACTTGCGAAAATTGAAAACGAATCGAATGCAGTTATTGAGAAGCCGGTCGAGTTTGTTGAGAAGGTCTGCATTCAGGTCATAATAACACACATCACCATAATCGATGACAGGGAACACTAAAGATTGCACTAGCATAGTCTTTGTTTTGGAGGGGAGGAAATTCTTCAGACGATAGAGACATCGCAGGGTCCCAGTGACACTTTGACACACGTTAGTGACTTGCGTTCTCCAGTTAAGGGTGTTATCTATGTGTAGTCCCAGGTCCTTAACGCTTGAAGTGATCTTAATATTTAACCCATCAAAGATGATTGGAGGGTAAGCTGCAGTATCCACTCTGCACATCATGCGGTTACCACCCACGATAATGGCTTGACATTTTGACGGGTTAACTGATAGCCCAAACTGATCAGACCAATGCTTTATGGCCATTAAGTCTTGGTTCACATCGTTGATGGCCCGTGTTAGGTCCTCAACCCTCGCCTGAGAATACAGCTGCAGGTCGTCTGCATACAGATGATACGAACACCGAAGATTGTGAGTTAAGAGATTAATAAATAGAGAGAAAAGAAGTGGAGAAAGAATGCCGCCTTGTGGGACGCCAGAGTCAAGATCACACCAACGAGATAAGGACTCATCAATGCGAACAGACTGTTGACGCCCACGAAGATAGGATGAGAACCATTCCAAAGCTTCAGGTGCGATCGAAAGGTGGGATAGTATGGAGAGGAGGATATCGTGTCTGACGGTATTAAAAGCGTTCGAGAAATCTACCAAGACCAACACAGTGACCTTGGTGTCCTCCACTCCCGCTCTAATATCGCCAGTCACTTTAAGGAGGGCTGAGGTTGTGCTGTGTCCCGATCTGAATCCCGATTGAAAAGGACTCAACAGGTTATTAATATGTACAAATCGGGTCAGCTGCTGGTGGACACAAGCCTCGAGCACTTTGGATAGGAAAGGAAGAATGGATATGGGGTGAAAATGGCTAGGTAAAGTGGGGTTGGGAACCTTGGGTAGAGGACGAATATAGGCTTTACGCCATACCGAGGGGAAAACGCCAGACACGAGTGAAAAATTTAAAATATGAACAATTGGGGATAGGAGTTCATCTAAGGCTGCGATAATCATACGACGACTAATGTTGTCGCAACCCACAGCCTTAGATTTTATGGATAGGATAACCTTTCTGACCTCACCCTCAGCGACAGGAGAAAACTTAAAAGAACTTACCTTTGGCCGTGGCAAACTGGCGACATAATTGACCGTCCGATCTTTGGTTTGGCGATCCAAGGCAGGCGTGGTGGCGAAATGCAGATTAATATCGTCCAAACCAACGACTTTTGGCAGGTCAATCTGTCGCTGCCTGCCAATGCCTAGAGTTCCTAAAAACTTCCAGACATTCGCAGCAGAAGTTGATGAAATATTTTCGAGTATATGACGGCATTTGGCGTTACGTATCATCTGGTTGCAACGGTTCCTTGCAGCCTTGAAAACGACCCAGTTGGTGTCACAGAGATCTTTTTTATATTTCCGGAAAGCTCGGTCCCTGCGCCTCATAGCCATCCGAATCCCCTCCGTCATCCATGGCGCTGGTTGGCGTTTCAGTTTGACTCGCTTGACCGGAGCATGAGCGTCGTAAGGTCTAAGACAGCTTTGTTGAAGACTTGAAGCTTATCATCGACCGTGGTGGCTGCAACCATAGGTTGCCAGTTAACATTAGATGCGTCTTCTAACAATTTATTCCAGTCAATACGGGCAAAACTACGCAAGTGCAATACTTTAGGCTGAGGTTTGGGTGGTTTAAAGATATACGAAAGGAAAATAAGGTCGTGATGGGAGAAACCAGGAGCGGGAAATTGACCATGGATAGAGACAAGGGAAGGATCAGCAGTAAGGATTAAATCCAACCAGGTATCTTCCCCATTAGTGTTGTGATGTGTGGCTAAAAGGGGTAAGATATGGAGACTGGCAGATTCTACTATGTGGGTAAGTTTACGGGACCGACAGGAATGTGGAATTAGGAGATTGGTATTAAAATCACCCATTATGATGAGATGTGCATATTCAGACCCTATAGATTCCAGCACCGATTCGATACTGGAGAAGTAATCAGTGGATGGCGGACAGTATACAACACCAAGAACGGCTTTCGCACCCTTGACACAAACCTCAATAAATAAGAACTCAGCAGCAGGAGCGGAACTAGAGGAAGACGAAGCAATGATCTTATAGGGGAACTCACTGCGAAGATATATAGCAACACCCCCTCCCCTCTTATCAGGTCGGTCATTCCGGATAAGCACGAAACCGGGAAGGGGGTATGTTGTAGAAAGTATGTGAGGTTTGAGCCATGTCTCGGAAATCAGGACGGCATGGACATTTACATTAGAAAATGCTTCGAGTAAGTCACTAAAATGACTTGGCATACACTGAGCATTTAAGTGACACACATTTAATAGCCGGTTCTGTTGTAATTTGAATTTATCACGCACGAATTCACCAAGTGTAATATCTGGCACTGAGCAGAAACTATCATTCGAACCCCATTCAATTGAGTCATTAGTGGAGTGGAAGGATGCATCATCATCATCAGATAATATTATAATATAAGTAATAAATATATAAATAAAACTATAAATAATATAATATAACAAATAAAATATGTATAAATAAATATCAAAATATGCAATATACACTATCAAAGTACTAACCCGTGCTAGGCTTGTTTACCTCTGCACCACCCGGCAGTGTACACTTAACATTTTATGATTATAATAATGATAATAGTCAAAACTAAAAGATAACAAAATGTATAGGAACATCATTTGAAAAAAAATAAAATACAACTTTGGAATCTATGCCTATCTAGCGGAGAAACTAAACGTATCATCCTATTTGACAAACGTCTAATGTCAATTTGACAAGTGCCAATTCAGTCTGACGGGAAAATAATAACATATTATAAAGCATTGGAAATTCTAACCAAGAAAGCCGAAACTTAATAAAAAAAGTGTAAATTGTAAATTAATATAAGGCTAACAAAATTAATAGTTATACGGTACATACCTATCTAATATTCAATAAGAAAATATGACTAATGTTGGTAATTAGATACAACAAAATACTGAGTCATAAATAGTGAAATACGTGTGAACTATGTATAATGTACCTACTAACAGACATGAACAATTGGGAATCAAACCTATATCGCATTGAGAGCTTCAGTTAGTTTCGCCGAGACCCGCTGTTAGAAGGTTTTGCTGTCCCGGAACTACCAGTGCTACCAGTGGCTTGCGCCTCGCTCCCAGGCACCTTTGGATACTTCGCTATTAGAGTATTTAGTTCATCCGCTGAAGTTATCTTGCATCGATGACCATCTGGAGCCTTTATAACTATGACGCCGTCCTGTGTCCAGCACGACCGCATCCCAAAGTGGAGACGAGCCTTGGCAAACGTTGTCTGACGGACTTTTGTCAAAAACTCTTTGACTGAGATTTGAGAGCCTTTAAGTCCCGTCTTGGCCTTCCATGCTGTCGACTTTTGCTCGTAGCTGCAGAACCGGACGAGAATGGGACGATGTCGATCATTGGTAGAATTACCAAGCCGGTGCGCTGACTTTATTGAATATGCTGTCATATCCTTCAAGCCTAGTTTTTTGTTAAGGATATCCACTATGATGTTGACGCAGTTCTCCTCCTTAACCTCAGCAATACCAGAGAAGATCAGTGCCTTCCGCCGTTGTCTGGTTTCCATAATATCGCACATTCTAGAACAATCGGCAATCTGCCTCCGAAGCAATCCCAACATTTTGAAGACAAGCACCCTAAAAGTGCGGAACTCCTCGGCTACCTTTGCCACTGTGTCTTTGGCTGGTCCACTGCCTTGTATTTGTGCTTCTAATTCATCCATCCTCTTCATGAAGCATTCCTCCAAGTCCCTCTGGGCAGATTGGATATCGGAGAGCTGAGACATAGTTCCAAAATTTTCTTGATGTGAAGTGAGTGTACAAACAGCTGGCAGGTGGTGTTAGATATAAGACACTAGTTGAGTTACATGTACTGTGTGTCCACAAACGTGAGTACTGACTTTACTATATGTATACTACCAAATAAATTAATAATAATTCGTACTATTTATGTAAATTAATATAAAATGATTTTTTAAAAACTTGGATGTGTCCTACTTTTTTGCGCAACTACCCGCGAAAAAAAAAAAAGCTTACACTTGGGAGTTTCCAAAACTATTTTCCTTTCATGTTTTTCCTTGATCTAAAAACAAACTATTAAGGTCAACGCTCATTAGAGCCACCCGGCACCCACTCCGCACCGCCTCGCCTCGTGCGGTTAGTATTCTTTATATGGATTTGTATGGGTATGCGCTCACTACATCAACTCCGTAGCGTCACCGGGTCGCCTCTGTCGTAAGCCGTCCACGCGCGGGCGGCGGGTGGTCCACCCGCCGTCCGCGCGGGGACGGCTCGGTGGCAACTCGCTGCTCGCATGCTTGCAGCGCGTTGACGGCTCGTCGCCAACGTGCGGGTCCGAAGCGGACCGCGCGCTGCCCGCGAATGATTCACGTCCGAGTGTTACCAGATACACGGTAAATACCCCAGATGCACGGTAACTTTGAGCAAGACACGGTCTACGGTAATAAGCTACTACCGTGTTCTTTTCTAAGGTATTTTTAATTATTAATTACCGTGTAAATGATACTCTTATTTTTACTCAAAAATATATTATGTTCTTACGAGTAATCCTTTATTGGCAACACTGGCTGTCGCAGTTGGTGATGTCGGGGAAATCATTAACGATTTTATTACTTGGCAGGTAATATAATCCGGCAAAATTAAAAATATTTTAGGTAGTGTTTTTCATGAGCATACCTTATGTTAAAATTTGTAGTTAGTAGGTGTATTCAAAGACGAAAGTTTAGTATCTAGTTGTGTTGTGTGTGGTCATTGCATTACTTGAAAAAGTTAATTGATATAAAATAGACTGCCAATTCAACGTTTGTAAAATTTGGCATAACGAAACACACGTGTAGACCTAGTGCCAATTGTTACCAGACTATTCGAAAATTCGTGGACCAAGCGACGTACACTCGTTGACCGCGCGGCGTTCACTCGTTGACGGCGCGCGGTCCGCTGGTTGACCGCGCGGCGTCCACTCGTTGACGGCGCGCGGTCCGCGGGTTGACCGCGCGGCGTTCACTCGTTGACGGCGCGCGGTCCGCTGGTTGACCGCGCGACGTCCACTCGTGGACGCCGTGCGGAGTGGGTGCCGGGTGGCTCTAATGAGCGTTGACCTTTATAGTAACGTTAACATAACAGGGTGACTTGACAACAAGATGAATAGCTGTACCTACCATGATTTACCTAATAAATCTAACTTATTTACTAAATTACTAAGCCCCGAACCACGACAAGCTGACTGGTGACTTTCCTCGATGTGTTGTTAGAATTTCTAAAAGTATATTTTCATGCGGTTTTAGAACAAAGTGGACGAACCGCTCCTTGCAGATAATCTTCCTTTGTACTAAATGTTATCAAAATAAATTCTGTGTTTTATTTTCATTCCACGTATCGGGACATAACATAAAGCGCAGTTGAAATCGGGATTTCAATGATAGTAGGTACACATATTAAAAGAAGTTCCTAGAAAAGATAAATAAAACTTGTTGTATCTTTACTAACTTTAGAACGACGACTCAAGTAAATGTCAGTTGTAGAAATACTTGACCGGAGGATTAACTAGACATCGATTGTCCTTTGACGAGTTGTTTACGAGATGAAAAGATGTCACGAACTTTACTAGTAATTACAATAGACATAAAACGTATGATGCAATAAAACTGCGCTTCTAAAGCTTTATATAAAGAAACAATTTAAGACGGGACAAATGAAACATTTTAGGACCCCAAACACATAATAGTTAAACCCGTATTTACGATTCACCGAGTAAGGAAACGCGATTTAAAAACACTAAAGACTTACTGCTTTAAGTTTATATCCTTTAAAATTTTGCCGATGAGAAATGTCTTAGGCCGATAAAAATCCAGCTGACTGCCTAAGACTGGCGTACTGGGGTGAATCGCTAACGATCATTGTAAGCAGTTTTGATTACAAGATACCGATTTCATTGGAACTTCAATGGTATTAAAATCTGACTTGTCCAACTTTTTCTTAAAACTAGCATTTCAGTCAATTTAATTTCAAAGTCTTCATCCTTAGAATTGAACTGATTAAACAAAACTTGAACTATGAAGTAATAAATATTTTAAATAGGACTTAAACCCGCGGTCTTGCTTGAGTAGTTTTTGAATCAAGGCTCGAAGGATGAGGCGAAGAAAGACTGTGATCTATTGTTCGTTAGGATGTATCAAGTCATTAGAGTTTTGAAATTGAAAGAAAAAAAACAGCTTAACTGCTTAGCTGCTTTCGTTAGAACAATATATTATTATGTAGTATGCTTAAAACAAAATAATAGTCCTTAAACGAATGTATCAATATTTGCCACCAAACTACTTTTAACAGATTGTGTAATACTTTTTTCATTTAAGTTTTACTATGTCTGTTAAATTATATTTTTACAAATATTTGGTGTGGTGACGGACTAACAACACAAAGTGTCATATTACACTTCTTATCATGGATAGCGTATGCGACTGCTGATCGGAGGTCCCGGGTTCGATTCCCGGGTCGGGCAAAAGTGTTACTGGGTTTTTCCGAATTCTCAATAGCAGCACGGAGTCAGGTGATGTGCCCGGTAACGGCAATAGGCCCGCCCTCTATTACGTGGGACCAAAAAATTCATAGCGAAATGTGGGTGTAATATTACACCTCTGCCTACCCCTTCGCGGAGACAGGCGTGAGTATATAAACTATTCAGTATATTTGCGATGAGACGGCAGCCTCGACATAAAACCCTAGGCCAACTCGTCTGACCAGTGTGATACAGTGGGCCAAATGAAGGAGGATTTTTGCGTCACAACATTGTGAAACAAATTTGATTAGTATTAGGTAAGTTATGTCCAGCATTGGACTGCGAGAGGCGGTATGATGATGATTATATAATTTACTTCGTAGATATTTACACTGTATCAATAATTGCAGCCGAATCAGTGGCTTAGCTAGAATAGTGGCTTTTATAGAACTTTACTAAGCTTTTCGTTCATTGTGTCCGTGTGTCTCTCAAGCACCTTAAAGTCTGCTATCGTATCTTGTCACGTAACTTCCCAAGCTTTTAATGTAAACCATTTTAGCTTGAACGTACATTGACATTGGCATTTGTTCCAGAAAATTTGGCACGCTCCTGTAGGTGAAGTGAGCTAAAATGCGTATTATCAGGATTTCACTATAGTTTTAGTGATATCCATTCAATCTATTCTAGATTTCCAGTCGTGTGGAATTATTTAGCCGACTAGCTATATTATCCATCTGATATAAGGCCCTCTGTGATGTCAGTATATCTCATCATCGCATAAGCGCTATCCCAATTGCATTCAACTTTAGATGCCTGTGTCCTAAACTAATCAGAATTGACAGAATATTAGCTTTTCTTCAGGGCCGGTTCCTCTCCTAATTTGCGTCTCAATGGCATTGTAAAGCAAACGGCGGATTATGGCCTGTCACGCTGGCCAAAGGGCCGGCCCCTTATAGGGTTTGGTTTCGAGTTATTCTTCTCTTCTGCGAGATTCTATTTGTTGCGTGAATTAACCTTAGTCTAATCTTACGAAGCTCACTAAATGAAATAGAGTGAGACTTTGTGTTATTTATCCCCCACTTCACGGATTTATAATATAAATATGGATAATGATCTGTTTACCTACTTGTACTTATTCAAGTTAATGATAAGGCACGCGAATTCCTCAAAGCTCTTAGTACCTTGCCGACTTGTAGGTATTTCTTATCTTAAATCTGCGTTCTACTGTTATTTAGAACGTATATACAGGTCCCAGATTCAGGTGATTAATTGCTCTTGTTTGAATAAATAGAACCTGAATGGATAAGAACATTTACAACTACATATTGTTAGCACGTAATAATGTATAAGTTTATAGACTATGTTTTATAGTACGGTCGAGTAAGCATTATAATTCAGTTTTAATTTTTAAAAATTATTACATATTTTTGTTGACAAATATTGATTAAAATTGCTTTCCATCTTTGTAACAATGTCACATTGGGCAATATCAAAATTCGCTGATACTCTTGAGTAGGGGAGAGTCGGGTAGCCACGGCCACATAAGCAAAACTCATTTAATTTTAAATGTACATAATTATACATTTATTTAGTATCAAAACGTTAAATAAAATATATATTAAGTATTTTAGTACTAGTAACAATATGATAATTTCTTTATGTAAGCTCTAATCAAGTCTAACAAACAGTCCTCAATTTCGACACTATTTTTTTTGGCGGTTAGCTTCGGACATACGTATTAGCCATGATCAAGTCGTTTTTTGGCTTTGCAGACGTCGCATAAATAGTAAAGCTGTGAAGGATAAATATCTTCACGTGCTTCTTGCGCCCAGACTTAACATTTATAGCGTTGTATCCAATCTCCTTCGAATATTTCTCCGCAAATTATGACCTCTGTTCCCTGATCTCTTGAAAATTCTTGGATGTTCTGTTTGGATTTCTTTCTGTTTTGTTTTGGTGGAGAAAATATAATTGTTAGTTACAATTATATTGTTAGTTACAATTATATTTTCTCCAGCAAAACTACAAATCTAAATCTAAGGCTCAAAATCTCCCTAGTTTTGGTACCAAGTTGTCTTGCCCGCTATAAATAGCTTCTATCCGATCTTGAAGAGTATTCTCGGCACTTCATACGTGTCAACTACTTCTCTATGCGAATCATTATTTTCTTTACTTATCCTGATTGACATATTTTTTATTTACAAGTATTTAGCTGACACGTGGGTACGCCCACAAAGGTGTCAGATTACTCGATAAAGGGTAGCCCATGAAGCGTATTTTGAAGTAAAAGCTATTTAACAGATACATCAAAATCTGCTTATTAGTATAAGCGTGGAAGAGTTTACAAAACAAATCAGTTGACCTTTCTATAGTGAATCTATTAACGAAATATTAGTTAGGAAATAATATAGGTTATAAAGTACTTTTTATGTTTTGGAATGTGTAGGTAAAGCAGGTTTCATTCGAATTCTACACGAATAAATTAAATTAAAGTGTATTGTAATGTCAAAATAACAGCTTTCAAATACCTAAATGACTTTAAATTACTTGTAATATTTTTCTCTTGCCATTCTATGTCTGCGCGTACAAATCTCCATGATAGCAAATTTTATACTATTTTGAGAGGAATTTCAACGTCTCCGTAATTAAAAAAAAATGAAAATAATTCATTGGAAGAGTAAAAATATGAATCATACAGAATAAGGATTTTAATCAAATAATCGCGTAGACGAAACACACGTTCCACAACTCTTATAGGTATCCTAAAGTAACACGAAAGTCGTTGTCAAGCAAAACTGTAGATATAAAACTAAACAGATGACATAATAATGTAATGAGAAGTCATCTTGACTTAATTTGACTGCACGGTTGGCGTAGTCGTTTAACCGGTCGCCTCGCCGCTTGACAATGCGCGGAGTTTATATAGCGGGTCTTACTCGCGATAAATCTTATATTTAAGGCATTAATACCACGGCTGAAGCAAGTCAGCCGAAACGTTGGCAAAAATCCGAGGTATTTATGCCTTAAATATAAGATTTATCGCGAGTAAGACCCGCTATATAACCTTGTATATATACTAATCGCGAAAGTTTAAAATCGTTTAATGCGCCGAGTGTTGTGGGTTCGATTCCCACACGAGACAATACTTTGAGTGATCCACAAATTGTTGTTTCGAGTCTGGGTGTTAATTGTGTCCGTTTGATGGATGTATGTAAAGTCCCACGCGACACAGGATTTATTCCTAGTGCGGGAGTTGTCTTTATAGAATAAAGAAAATAAAATTCAACATCAAGTGTTATGGGTTCGATTTCCATTCTCGTAATTTTGTGACCTGCAGTTTTTGAGTCTAGATGTAAGTATTTGTACCTCATATTTCATTATATTATTTAATTTTGTTAAATTCTTAATTTTATTTGCGATATTAATTTAATGCTTATATAATATATGCAAGAGCTCATTTAAGAAGTAAAAAAAGATTCGTTTTTTAAAACTTCCAACAAAATATTTTACAGAGGCGGACAGGGTGTTGGCAAGCAAAAGAAACAAAAAAGTGTAAAAGCTCACTTTCGATAATCACGATAGTTTTCAAACTTTGCTTATATTTTATTTCAGCAAAAAATCTGAGCGTACATACAAACTACTTGTAGATAGAAAACTAACAACATTCTTAGCTCTGAAGGCCAATTATCGTATTTGGATGGACAGATACGTAGAAATCGACGTTGACACATGGTTTGACACTTTGTTAAATTTTCGATCTAGTCGCATTTTCATTCAACTGTCAATTAATTACGACAATAGCTATTATGACACTGAGACTAGACTGACACTGCATTTTAAACAAAAATAATTTTGAGAATTAGCCTTCTGGTTACTTTTTGCGTTCATTAACACTAGCTTCTATGGCTCCAACTACATTGCTCGCATGGTTTGTCGATAAAAACTTTGTGGCTGATTATTAAAACATGTATTTTGGTACCGGGTCTCAACATTGGCACTTTTCCATCATAATTGGTTCAATATCATCTGTCATCATCCGATTAAGCTTTGAAGGATTCACAGACAGGCCGAAAAACTTTCGCATTTATTATCTTAGTCAGTAGGTATATATGATTAGAGTTGGTACGGACGTACTATCGCGGTCTAAAAATGTTAACCACTTTTCAAATTACATTCTTAGTCACGCTGGGTTCAGCAAGGTCTAAAATGCTATATATGAGTACTTATTACTTTTCAATCATTGGTAAGGCATCGATTCAAACAAAAAGAGTATGAATATTTTTATCTCGATGAAATAATTTGACATAATGACAGAATTGCTTTTATGTTGCTGTAAAAGTTCTGTATTTTAATTTTATTATAAAAAACACTTTCTTATTGTAATAAAATGGCAAGTTTAACGGTGCAACAAAGAGCTGAAATAATATTGCTTCATGAATATGGCTTAAACAAAAGCTCACTTATGTGATCAGCATGCGCTTTAACGTGACTAGTATACCATCCGCTATCATTTTAGCTCACAGTCTGACCGCGCCCTGATTTTCCTTAGACGATATCATCATCATCATCACCCTAGCATTTTCTTAGTTGCATCATGGTTGCATCCCAAGCTTGCGCTTCGGAGCCTAGGGCCTGCTATTACTGGTCTACCGAGATTTAACTGAATATCAGTTTTTACACGGAGCGACTGCCATCTAACATCATTCTAAGGTTAGACCAGTTAAGTTGTCAGTATGTATATTTGAGGGCACTGACTTCCCACTAATGACTGCCATAGATCATGACAGCCGGGACTGCTTAACGTGCTTTCTGATGCACGGGGGTGAAACACCGCCAACTTCGGGCTAATTATTAAGAATTTCTTGACAGAAATGACTAATAATTTGTCACTAAGAAATTCTTAACAGAAAAGCTTAGCAAAATTTTCCGAGCCCGACCTGCAAATCGAACCCGAGACCTCATGATCAGCTGTCGTATGCACTACCGCTAGACCAACGAGGCAGTCTTACGCTAGACGATATAAATATTGTATTTTTTTCAAAAAGGTTTTATATTCAGGGGGCTAATCGTGCTATTTTCAAACGTTCAAACGTTGACAACGTAACGTATTTGGTGAACGTTTGGTTTTAGTTTGGCTGATGTCAAACATGGTATCGTGCTAATGGTATTGAGCGTTCGAACCGTAGACGCAACCCTTACGTTGGGCTAACGTCAAACTTTTAGTGCTTGACACCGGCTTTTGAAAATAGTAAGTACTATTCTTATACTAAAGAGGCTGCAGCGACATCGCGCCATGTGCAAGCACTATTTTAAAAAGACAAATGTCATTATGTGAATGTCATTGAATGTCAACAAATATTATATATTATATATTATATGAAATCATGAAATAATTTTATTCAAATTTTACGGTAAGTACCGAAATATTGTTTACTGTAATAAGTGATTTATGCAAAAAACAATTAATGATCACACTTGGTCATGAAGAAGTGGTTTTTATTTCACTAGAGTAACGAAGGTGAATTCAAATGATGATGCACCACAACATTCCTGCAATTGCAGCTTCTTCTGCTATTTGTCGAGCCCAATACGAATTTTATATGATCGTTACAATAAAAAACACCTATTTTTCAGATTTGGAATAATATATAGAGTAGAGAAAGATTTAAACCCTAATTGTGAGCGTTCGGCATAATAGTCATCCATTCTATATAAGAAGAGATAGCCGAAAAGCTGAAGAATTCGAATTTGGCTGACTTTCTAACTTTTCAGGTACGCATTTCAATTATCATTACGTAAGATCCTACAGTATTTACTCTCATTCTGAACTTGTCTTATAATATGCATAAATCCCCAACAAAATATTGTAAGTATATACTCAAACACAAGATATAGCGCACGTATGAGAACAATATTAATCTTAAGTTAAATGTCAGCGTGTTTAGTTATTTTGGTAGGACTTACATTTGAGTAAATATTTACTAAATAATTTATGTTTTAATTTTGTTCACAGTAGCCGAGGAGTAAGCAGAATAATAAACCGCTCGTTAGCACAACCTCATGGACAGTACATAATTGCAAGTTAACAAAAATGAGGAATTTGCTATGAGCCAAATCGAGACCATCGTCACTTCTTGGACATTAAACAAGAATATACTATTAATTAGTTCGCTTCCCGTGGGTGTCGTAAGAGGCGACTAAGGGATAACATGATGCAAATACCATATTTGCGTAGAGACGAAAAACTCGACATCAATCCCTATACGACTGCCTCGTTGGTCTCGCGGCATAAGTGTGCGCGTGGGATCCGGGTCCCGGGTTCGATTCCTGGGTCTGGCAGTGTTATTGGGTTTTTCTGTCACGAAATTCTCAGTAGCAGCACGGGTCTGGAAATGTGCCCGGTACGGCAATAGGCTCGCCCCTTATTACGTGGGACTAAAGTATATCTGGCGAAAAGTGGGTGTAGAAATACACCTCTGCCTGCCTCTTCGGGGTTATAGGCGTGAGACTATGTATGTATTTAGTTTACTAAAATAATGAAAACCAAACCAAATACATCATTATTACTGTGAAGTTCATATTGTAATTGTAACAATCAAATGGCCTAACAGATGTTGATTGTTTCAACTCTACTTAAAATAATATTTTGTATCAGATTTCATCATCTCAATACACTGAATAAATAAAATCGAAATGTGAAATTGGAGCTTGCCTTTTAATATACATACCTACTCTATTCTTTTAAATATCTATTGAAGTGGTCCAGCGGCAGTCTGGGTAACACTGGATCATCAGATGTTGGACTCGGTACCCGATTAGAAACGCGCTACGCATATGCTAGCTCACACAATTGTATCACATCCTGCTGAGTTTGTGGTTAGTCTCCCGTGTAGAACGGCCTATTGGTCTAGTGGTACCTAAACCTGAGTGCTAAGACGAAAGTCATGGGTTCGATTACCACCCAAGAGAACTCTTTGTGCGATGAGCAAATTACCATAACTATAATACTCGTATGTGTATAAAAGCAATATTTATATATATAAATTAATTGTCTGACTACCATGCCACTAGGTTGTGCCTTGTTTGGGATCACACCGCCAGGTGTGGGTTGTCACAGAGAATTAATTTATTATTATGTTTCTCTTCTTCACGGCAAAGTGGGCAACAGTGATGTTTTGTCATGGCGGGTCTCGTGGCAACAAAGACCCGGGGCAGGTTTTCCCGTGATTATGCCTTTGAAAATTACACCAAGCGAATAGCTCCTGTGGCCTTCCCTTCGCTGATCGGCCAAAGCACGCTAAATTTAAGAGCCCTGAACCAGCTAGTCAAAATAGGCAGGCCAGAGTCTAGGCCATTTCTAGGCTCTGACCGACTCGTTGAACTATTCGGTACCCTTTTTTTTACGTCGGGAAACTCTTTTGCGAGTGTCTTCTCGGGGTCGTTCGTGGTCGGGTAGTCAGATTGCCATCTCTGATTGCCCACGGCCCCAAGGAAGAGTCAGGCTAGCGGCCATTGCCACCGCCACGACGCGCGACGCCGCCTGCGTCTGCGCGAGAGAGCCGATCCCGCTCGGCGGTCTCCTTCTGGAGCATGACCGCTTCACAGAAGGAGACCACATCAGCGTCCCACCGGACGTCTTCCGTCAACATGGCCTGAACTACGGCCGGTGGAGAAAGAACTATTCGGCACCCACAGATTACATGAAATTTACAATTCTGTGTCTGCACCGTATTGCGCTTCCCACGCACGCACATTCAACTCGCTGCCACCCAGCTCCAATCTAAGACTTAGGTCTGTTACCCGAGGTAGTGGGTTGGATTCCTAACACGACAAATCTTTGTATGATGAGCACTACGCTTTCGTCTGTGTCTTGGTTAAATGAAATAATTACAATATCTATCTAGGTACTTAGGAAAATAATTATAAATTAACGTTTATCAGTCGTCTACTTGCTGTATACAGGCGTCTGAGCGCGCACTGACCGAGGCAGTCTTTTGGCTTAAGCCACCCAAAGAACTTATAATTGTGACAGTATTATGTGTATGGTATACGTAAATCCCCATAATATTGTTTCAGCCTTTCAAAAGCAAATTTCTAGAAAGGTATCGCGTCGAGATGTAGCCTATTTGATGAGATGCCTTCCTAGAAATTGTCATAAATATAGGGCCAAGCAAGGTTGACGCTAATCTTACAATAATGAATTCTACCGCAACAATAAGCTATACTAAAGAGATATCTATAAAAATTGCCTTATGAAAGAATGTTGTTCACTCATTTAAGTTGCAATCAAACGTATGATAAGCATATGCCACTAAATTGATAAATAACACAAAATTATCTTAATAATTTTCTCAAATTTAAAATATTATATAATTGCAAAGTTCGTCGATAGGAACTTTTGGTTTGACAACGTATGAGACGTCCGCGAACGTAACTGTTTTGGTTTAAAACGTTGTCAAATAATAGCGCGATACCATACAACAACGAGAGTTCGCTCGCACGCTGTCACCTAGCTGTCACTGAACGTATCTGCCCTACAAAAACCAAATCGTTTACGTTCAAATAATTAGCACGATACGAAATATGCATAACGTGACGTTTTCGGTTGAAGTTTGGTTTTGGCAAAGAGATTGGATGTATAATACATAGAGGTAGCCCTAGTACTGAAAAATTGAACACAGTCAACTGACGTGTAAGATACAATTTAGACAATTTAATGCCATCAAATTATATAACTTTAGTGATTCATCTTTTATGACAGTTCCATCATGATTTTGAATTTAGCCGTATAATATTTATATCGACTTTTCAAGTGTTGTAAGAAATCTTATCGATATGTCTATCCACCGTATATTTGTATCTCGTTATTTTTTAGATTCTTTGTGCACGTGATAAAGATTTATAAAATAAGTGGATTGCTGCAGTATGTCGTGGAGAAAATTGGGTGCCTAGAAAGCACCATAGAATTTGTTCCAAGCATTTTACTGCGGAATGTTTTAATAGTAATGACAGATGGCGCAGACTAAAAGAAAATTCTGTGCCAACATTACTCCTCCATTCTAAACGTATCAGTGTGAGTGTTTAAATAATTACTTGCTTTTACTTTTATTAGGGAAGCAGCGCCAAACAGGAGTCGGATCTTTGGCTCCATTCGATGTCTCGACCAAAGGAATAATTTAATTTTAATATTTTCTACAATTTTATTTTCAGTGCATAGGGTTCCCACCAAGAACGTAGGGTCCCAAGCCAACCTCACCTGCAAGTGGTGTACCTGCTTATCAACGGATGAGGCTCTGGCAAACAAAACAATAGGCTCGCCACCTATTACGTGGGATCAAAAGTCTGGCAAAAAGTGGGCGTTTAATATGCCTCTGTCTACCCCTTCGGGGAAACAGGCGTGAGCCTATGTATGTATGTTATAAACAATATTCAGCCAGCTACCTGCAGTTACACTGTTGCCACGAAAAGCCACGACACGCTAAGCGACAAGCGATTTCGATATTTATTTGTGCAGTTTAGTTCTGCACTGAGGTGACAGCGCCGGCGGCAGAATAGAGAGCGGCATGAACATTGAAATCGCTTGTCGCTCAGCGTGTCGCGGCCGTTCGTGGCCAGGCTGTTAGACGACATCCACTCATTTCATAGTTTTACTATATCCTTACTAATACCTATTATAAATGTAAGTGAATTTATTTATTTGTTAAGCTTTCACATTTTGACTACTCAATCGATCATAAAAAGTTCAATGCACGTTGCTGGGAGTAATGGGAGTACAGAAAAAGGTGTAAGGTACTTTTTATCAATCGGCTTTGGCCTATAAATCAAGCTTCAGGTATCATCAGTGATTGCTAGGGTGGCAAGCACAAAGGGTATGCTCATTTATTTTAATATACTGCTTTGCATTAAAACGTGTTTTTTTTCTTTCTTTAGTGTACGCGTGCGCCTTCCATAAATGAGACATCTTCTGTTTCTCCGACAACCAGCACTAAAGCGTCTACGTTAGTTACAATTTCTCCGCCAGTAGGTACAGAAGCGATGAAAATCGTGTGCGCTAAACACTTACGTACAATAGAAAAACTACAAAAAGAAGTTTTTCACCTTGAGCAGCTTGTTAAAAGACGTTTGTTAAAAATTAATAACCTATTTAAGACAACGTTCTAAACGTCTGATGAAAAAGAACATTGCTATGAATTCACGTATATGTCGGCGATACGCCAGGGTTATCGTGTCCAGTCCAGACTCCATTATAATAAAAAGACTCACGTAATATTACTTGGTTTATTTTCAGACGATTTCTAGCACAGAATTGAATTAAAATGTGACCTACAGTCCTTTTTATAAACTAACCGTCATTACACTTAATGTTAACAACTGCCACTTCCTTTTCAACATATAATTGAAATTACTGTACAATTAATTATCAAAAATCAACATTAATATTGTTATGAATATTGCACAACACCATATGATTTATTTTATACGAATAACAAATCTATTGTAATAATCAAACGCTGCTTTACAACATTCGCAACAGATGGCGCTATCAACAGGATGTAAATATAAGCGCAGGTTATTCATTACCGTTAACATAAAAGTATCAGAATAATGTTATTTAATACTAATTGATTTTACTTTGAAAGTTTCTGGAGTTATCTTAATTATTAAGCGATAAATTAAATACTCAATATTTATAAAACAGTGAACCAGTCAATACAGTGTCTAATATTCTAAAGTAGTGAAGTTCTCAGTTCTGTGTTCACAAATGGTTATTTAAATATCAATCTTAAATATTATTAACATTTTCGTAACAATATAATCATTATATATTAATTTGCGCCCATATATACTTGATAGTTTGCAAAACGAAAATATCGTGAAGAAGGATTTGATCATTTTAGATCACGTGAAAAATAACAGTGTTATTAAAAAATACCTTTCACGCGCGGCTGGTGACAAAACACGTGAGATTAGCTTGAAGTTAAAAAAAATGCTGTGACGCTTCATTATTATGTGCTACTGAGTACCCATTTGAAACAAAAAAATATAGATTCCGTTTAAAAATGCAAGTTTGTGTAATAATTATATAAATACTATCCATTAACTAGCGTTCTGTAAGTCGCCGTGTGGTTGACGGCATAGAATACAAGTGTCACCACCCCCTATCTTCCCGTGGGTGTCGTAAGAGGCGACTAAGGGATAACACGATGCAAATACCATCTTTGCGTATAGACGGAAAACTCGACATCAAACCCTATACGACTGCCTCGTTGGTCTCGCGGCATAAATGTGCGCGTGGGATCGGGAGGTCCCGGGTTCGATTCCTGGGTCGGGCAGTGTTATTGGGTTTTTCTGTCACGAAAATCTCAGTAGCAGCACGGAGTCTGGAAATGTGCCCGGTACGGCAATAGGCTCGCCTCTTATTACGTGGGAGTAAAGTATATCTGGCGAAAAGTGGGTGTAGAAATACACCTCTGCCTACCCATTCGGGGATAAAAGGCGTGACGTTATGTATGTATGTATGTAACTAGCGTTCTGACTGCTGTGGACACAAACTTACGGAATGTATAACATGTACATACTTACTTTTACAAGTCTGTTTGATTTTGAACCTATATTATTGAAACTTTGATCGATATCGATAGCGGATTTGCTCAATCACTAAAAAATTAAAAAGTTACGAAATTTGTGTTCAAATTGTCTTTAGCCCTAACTGACAAACATAGTGCCATCTTCTTCTGGCAACTCTAATTTGTCATATGAGTGAAGAATGTAGCTATATTCAATTTGTTCCTAAAAATATCGTTCATTCCATGCTTTAGTTATTCTTCCATGGGTTTTGGTAAATACGTTGACGTTTAGCACGATTGCCCCCCTGGATGTCGTATTTTCGCCATCCCTTTCACAATAATCTGTCAATGTAAAAGTCATTTGATAAACTTATTAATTACAAATACCAAAATCGTAAATAGCAAGTTTAAAATTACATTATTTGAAGACTACAAATATTTTAGTTTCAGTGCAAATATCACGCTTGTACTTAAATGAACGTATATTATAAATGTGTAATAATAAATCGTTATCTGTTGCTACGCAACGCATGTTATCATAGATTGGTTGCTAGGACCAAGAATCAAAATCCATCATCCTAGATTGGTTGCCTAGTACAATATCGTCGTCCTTGTGTCATTGATGTGTTCATGCAATTATAAGCCTTAAGGTGGTAAACACTTTCAGACCGCGACTGTACGTTGGACTTACACACCAAATTTTAGCTGTCTGCGCCCAATAGCTTTGGCTATGCGATGTCAGTCAGTCAGTACAGTATTTAATTTTGTTAATTTAAATACTGACAGATTCTTTGAAAGACTAGGCGATCATATTCTGTGAGCACTAGTTTTACTTTCACATAAACAAGAGAATAATACCCACTTTTAGTTTAATCACCATTCGTAATAGGCAATTCAGTTAATGTAAGTCCTTTGTAATACTTATATGGAGGTTTACAGTACCCTGAATAGTTTCATTACCATGGTGATTATCTTTAAGTTTAGGCAATATATAGTATAAAAGCCTTTGTTTTACGAGATAAATTGCTTCGTATAAATTTTTTTTCTATATAATAGTAGGTATTAGTAGGTATACTAAACGAAAGTGTTTGGCCAGTGTGTGTTGCCAGTGATTATTTACGGAGCTGAGACGTAGTCGCTAACTATGGGCCTTACCCGAAAGTTCAGGGTCACTCAGAAGGCGATGGATAGAGCTACGGTCGGAGTTTCTGCGAGATCGAATCAGAAATGAGGACATCCGCAGGAAGGTTCTGGAGTGGTGACCACGTAGCAGACAACGCAGCAGGGGTAGGCCTCCTGCAAGGTGGACCAACGCGACGATCTGGTTAAGATCGCGGGAAGCGGTTTAATGCGGGCAGCTCAAGATCGGTCTGTGTGGAGAACCGTGTAGGCCTATCTTCAGCAGTCGACGTCTCTAGGCTGACATGATGAGGTTTATTTTCGTGTCCATGAAGTGACGGATTGAGAATACAAGATGTCTGTACCCCAATCAATCAATCCGTAGCTGTCCTAAGAGGCGAATAATGCAAATACACGAAGCAAATAGTATATTTGCGAAGGGACGAAGACCTCGAAATAAAACCCTGTACCAACTCGTCTGACCTGCGTGGTATTGTAGGCCAAATCCAATGCTTTGTGAAATCTGAAAAATTATCTATGTATTCCTCTGCGGATATACTGGCCTGGCTCTCTGTTACTTTTGACCTTATTATAAATATAACGACGCTGACAAATTATGAAGCAAATTTTTAAGATTTATTTGTCAGGGAAATAATATAGACTTAATTTTACAAGTAAAAATGTAATTATTATTATCTTACATATATAGTACCGGCATCCCAATAGCCTGGTTGTAGGTTTGACTAAAAAAAGAAAAAATCTATAACAAACTTAGCAGTGAGGTGCTAAAGCTTTATGTATAGCAACTGTTTTTATGAAATTTAGGCATTTAAGGTTATACTTTTACGTATTTGTGTTACATTGTTCACTCAATATTTTCATGGACAATGTTTGTTTTATTACATTGCGAAAATAGCAAATAATGCTGTCTCATAGACCATAAAAAATTTACTGCGATAAATGTAAGGAACAGCTGATTATATTGCTGCAATTTTGGCAGAGTCTTAAAACAAAAGTTGTTCGTAATAAACAGTTCAGTCAACTTCTAAAAGATTTGCACTGTGTATATAAAAAATAGCCGTGTATATTATAGGCGAAAAATATACAGATATGCTTATTTATTTTAAAAGCAGTAAACAGGATATTCAGTATTGATTGCTGCTTATTTGTCGAAGATTTTTATTACAGTCGAATGGTTTGACGTGTGCGTTGAGATTAGCATGGTGTCAATTTCTTTGGCAATACTCAAGTATCTTTAAAATTCGCAAAGCAGTTTAGTTTTATCTTTTTTTTTGAAACGAGTTGGCTACCAAAAGTGCACTTCTGTCTGACCTTAATTTTATGATTGTATGATTTTGGTAAAATGTTTTTGTTTGGCAAACACACTGACCAGTCACAACATCGGTCAGCATTTTTTTTTATTTTGTTTAATTTAATTATTATTTTACATATTAACTGGCCTAAGAAATATTTAATATAAATATCATGTTCAATAATAAAAAAGTAATACTTACAAAACGCAATACATGTTGAAAGTGTAAAAAAATCCAAAACAAATGAACAGTAAAAATCACCACCACATAACCATAATCACTAATTCTTAATTTTTTTAAATTTCAGTGTAAAACAACATTCTTCATTTCACATTTTGTAAAACATCTCGATATTCGTATAATTATCGTTGGCGCGTGACACCGGCCGCATCTGCGCGTACGCGCTACTAATCGGTGACTGGCGCCTATACAATGGGTGGCCAACGATACGCCAAGCTTATGACTAAGAAACTGCGATAGATAACGCGGTTGTATTGTATATTCTGCGTATGGGTTCTGTAGGTAATTTATGTAGTAGGTGAAGATCAACACTTTACCAGTCCGAATTAAAACACGATCGAAAATCAATTGTTATCAATCATATGTGATACATGGAACAGGACATATTAAATAACTCCATGTTAAGAGTATTATCAAATTAATTATTGTACCTATTAAGATATTTTTTTATAAAAATGTTATGTCAAAATGTCTTTTATCAAACTCCTCTGAAAATGCTTGACCGATTTTATGATACCTAGGTATTTTTGGGTCTATTTGATAGGTCTAAGAATAGGTCGCAGAATATTTTATAAATTCCTAGGAGATATTCCTCTCTAGACTTTGCTGTTTTTTTTGGGGACATTTTTTGTGATTTATATGACGGAAGAACATTTGCCAGGTCAACTAGTGTTATCAATTACATTATACTTACAATTTTCAAAAACAATGCTGAGTCCTCTTATAAGTATCGAACTTCTTGTGTATGTCTAGTATCTTAGTCTGTTTTGATATTCACAATATATGTGTCTATTGTAATCCGCAATCTAGCATCCGAAACAGAACTGACACGTATACTAGCTAATTGCCGCTCTGTATTCTTTACAAAGACTAACATTTTAAATGTCATTTATGCAGATTAAAAACGAACGAATAAAAATTGGCAATACGAATAATACATAAATATTCTATTACACAAATAACATACATAGTTCGTCTTAAAATATTTTTCGTAAGAAATATTTAAAGAATCTTATGCCTATAGAATAACTATTTTTGTATTTTTATTCGTCGGTACGCGTCGTGTGGATAAAATTAAATGATCATCAAATTTGAGTTCAAGACCACGTTTTGAGTCGGTCTAATAGGTGACGTAATCTACAGATACATATTCTATATATGTATATTGGCGTCTTGGCTTCCTTGCAAACCTGGGTGAAGCTTTGCCAATCCACTAACAAGAACTTACTGAGTGACCGTTAGATCCCTTATCGTGACGTATAATATGTTTATTCTCTGTTTAAAATTTAAGTTTATAGTATGAGATGGTAATCTACTGACGTGTCATAAATTCGGATGAGATACAACCTATTTTTGGCATATCTACTATGTTTATTATTTTGTATTTGTGCACATCATGGAAGCGATAGCCTAGTGGAGATACCAACAGACTGCCATGCAGAGGCTATCGGGTTCGAATCTACGGCGCGCTCTATGATTTTTCGGAGTTATATGCGTATTGAATTGTTAATTATCGCTTATCCCGTGCCTCGGAGAGGACGTTAAGCCGTCGGTCCCGGTTGTCATGAAGATCTTTGATAGTCGTTATAGGGCGTCAGTACCTCTAAATAAACTGACATTGGTCTAAACTCTGCAATATCGCCATCCCTTCGGGTTGCGGAGGTCTGACAGGCAGTCACTCTGTGGAAAAGCTAATATTCAGCCAAAACCAAGCCGGTTAGACTAGTAAGTGGACCCCAGGTTGAAACTGGGATAACGCTTGAAGGATTTGTGTTCATCATGTGGTGACGGACTAAGAATACAAAGTGTCACTACCCCAATTTATTCCGGTGTTGTAAGAGGAGACTGAAAAAAGTACTAAACTATTTATTTATAGACTCACACCTGTATCCCCGAAGGGGTAGGCAGAGGTGTAAAAATTACACCCACATTCACCATGAATTTTTGGTGGTGGTCGCACGTAATAGGAGGCGAGCCTATTGCCGTTACCGGGCACATCACCAGACTCCGAGCTGCTACTGAGAATTCGGAAAATCCCTGTTACATTTTTACCCGGCCCGGGAATCGAACCCGGGACCTGCGACCAGCAGTCGCATACGCTATCCACTGGACCACGGAGGCAGTCTAAGTACTAAACGAAACAAAATAATAATATACTTGCGAAGAGAAGAAAAGCTTACCCGTCTGGCCAGCGTGGTATAATAGGCCAAACCCTCCTGTTGGCTCACGATAACCACTATGTTTTTATGACGGTGATGCTAATGACCGCAGTGGACTGAAAAACGGTGATTATGTAACCTATAAAATTGCGCATTACATATACTTCTGAAAGTTTTGTGTATTATAATGATGGTAAAAATGTTTTTCTATTTGTTTTTGTGAACAAAAGAACTTTTTTATTATAATATATCTTTATATCTACGAATATAGCTCTGTTCCTCTCTAATCTTCTCGGCATTATATACAAATAGATAGCAAGCAAAGTTAAGAAATATTAAACGCAGAGATACCTATTTTTAGTTCAATATTTAACTTTCATTTGGTCGACTTCGAATTATTTTATGGCTGCTCAACGTACATTGTATAACTACTTCTGTGCCTACCATTAAATTACGCATTTGGTATAATATACACTATTAAAATGTGATGATAGGACACTGTGGTAATTCTTACGGAACCCCACTAAAAGATCTAGGAAAGCTACTTGCACGTGCGTACGCAACTGTCTCCCAGCATATGTGCCGTTGCTAACAACGTGTCTGACAATGATTTATATTAAATTAGAATTTTACTTTTTACTAGAGCAGAGCCAAAATTAATATCGCGTTGTGTGGCGTTAGAAAGTAGAGCTAGACAAATGGCTTTCTGGCAATTACCGAATATGAGTAGTATTGCTCGTAGAAGAATTGCGTCATCGATATTAATTTAGAAACGGAAAAGTTTTGTCTGACCGATTTTCATGCTTTTGCGACTAAACAACTGAAGCGATTAACATGAAACCGTATATGGAGTGAATTTTAAAACCAAAGACTGCCTCTTTGGTCTCGCAGCATAAATATGCGCGTGCGACTGGGAGGTCTCGGGTTCGATTCCCGGGTCGGGCAAAATGTTATTGGGTTTTTCCGTTAGGAAATTCTCAGTAGCAGCACCAAGCCTGGTAATGTGCCCGGTATGGCAATAGGCTCGCCCCCTATAACGTGGGACTAAAATAAATCTGGCGAAAAGTGGGTGTAGCAATATACCTCTGCCTACCTCTTCGGGGATATAGGCGTGAAACTATGTTTAAAACCAAAGAAATGATGCTTTTTATAAGGTACATTGTTTTGTAATAAAGTTTTTTAATATAGTTTAATAAAGGTTAATCTAATTTGAAAATATAAAGTGTTATATAGTTGCTTTTATCTAAGTGTTCAAATACGCGAACAGGTCCAAATTCCATAGAAGTTATCTACAAATCGTTATGACGAATCTGGATGTCGTTTGCTTCAGAGTTAATTCAACTCCATGTGGTGCTAACCCCACGGGCAGTTACTGTAGTACTCTTTATATTTAATACATTTGTTATTTAACTTATTCATAGGTATGGGCATGAGAAACATTCTTGCTGCCGTTGGGTATCATCGCCATGTGTTATATGAAATATCATTCCCTTCCTGGCGATTTATCTTTTCTGAGTAATATGTTTGCGAACAGCACCATATGTCAGGCCGTCTTACAGGAGGAGTATTTTGAGAAGACTCGCCTCAAGTGTGGCTTGTAAAACGAGAAAGATGAAACAAGTTACTGTCCGCTGAAACACTGTGGTTCTCGTCATTTTGCTCCGTCGAATACGCAGATCTCTTTCTGTTTCTCCAAATTCTTCTCCGGTAGTCAAATAAGCAGATCACTTTCACCAGACTTAAGTCAACCAGGCAATTGCTAAAGAGCCAAGAATCTTACATTCAAAGGAGCCCATGTCAAGGATCTCTATGACCCGTGAGTTTGTCGGTTATAAACTTAAAGTCGGTAGTGCCATATAATATCTTGGGTCTAATTATAGCCAAAAGTTTTCGATAAATAAAATAGCTTTTAAATAGTTTACTAGTTTCAAAGTTCCCCGATACTTAAATGCATAGAACAATGAAAAAAAAATAAACAAACAATATAAATGTTTCCTGTAGGCTAGTAAATATAGATACCAATGGGTATTTAAAACTATATTACGTCATCAATAACCGCATCAAAAATTTAATGGATTGGTTTACAAATTCTAACAAATGATAGAAGTTGATAATGCTCCACATATTTAAATAATTATCTCATACATATGTAAATACATTTATAATGCTATTATTATTTAATATATTATGTTTCTATGTGATCACTGACCACCAATATGTACAAAAATAATACCTAAAGTAGAAATATTATGTGTGTATACATAAAACTATTTCATTACTGACTGATAGGCATTGCACAGGCGAAACTACTCGGCACAAAAAGCTAATATTTGGCACGTGTGTTCCCAGGGTTCATAGAAGTGCTCTAAGAAGGCATATTTCGAAATCCCCACAGTATCGGTAAGAAACAGACAAAAATATATGGACGTAGCTGTGGTCATCTTCTAGTATAATATTTAGGTATTCAGTATTAGTCTGGAAGGATCCAAAACAATGGGACGACCCAAAACAAGGTTTAGAGATGTAGAGCTAAAGGATAAGAAGGTATGTTATGTTACGGGCGATGATGTCGCAAATAGAGCGAAGTGGAAGAGTAAAATAAAGAAAGCTGACCTCACCACCATGTGGGATATATAGCTAGGAAATAGAGAGTGCAGGGGTGTCAAAAATTACTTTGGTGTTACCAATCCTCCGGGTGGTTTGCTTTTGATCCTAGGCATGTCATGAACTGTGTGCTACACAAATATTTGTGTATTAGCTCAACCAAATGATTTTAATTATTTTTGTAAAATATGATGAGTAAATAGTTCATTTAAAAATCGCCGCCGCATCGACTAAATATATGTTAAGGTAAACGTAAATTGTACTACCAGAAATATTTATTGCAATGGCCGACAGACTATAAAACATGTGTCCGTGATAATTCATGAACTATTTTTGAAACTACTTCCAATGGTTAATGGTGGCATTCGTGAAACGGAATGTTATTTAAGGTGCATTTTTGTCTCATTAACAGGGTAGCGTATCAGATTCGACTACCGATTCGGCTATTGTGTCAAATTTGAAACGTCGGAGTAATCGTGGCCGGGATTGACGGCAGGTACAGCTGTGGTGTAAGCGGTTGCCTTACCATTTAGCACTCCGCCAAGTAATGGTATTCTGTCATCACATGAGACAAAAAACAATGTGATCCATACCTTTTTCATTCGAGTCTGGGTATTTCTCGGCTTATTTCCTAATTTCCTGCAATACAGTATCTATTCCTACTGCGACAAATGTAAAAAAAAAATATGTGAAAATCAGAAAAGTGAAAATGATAAGTTTTGCAATGTGTTTAAATATCAGTGCCAAAAAGCATAATTGCATTTATTTCATCATCATCAGCCCCATACAGTCCACTGCTGGACTAGGCCTCTCCTTTGAAAGGAGGAATTGGCCTACTAAACCACGCTGGCCAAACCAAAGTTTTCCTTCTCTTACAGTGCTGTTCTCTGCATATTTATTTATTTATCGTAAATTACAATATTTAATCACTCAATACGAAACTATAAAACTTATTGCGTTATAATAACATAATTTGTTTCGTTTGTTATAGCAATTACGAAGCTAGACATACTTTATGGTCTAACAAAAAGCATAAATAGTATTGATCTATTCATGTTCTATGTAAATAATGATCTTATCTGTGTTTCAAATTGATATAAATGGTTATGAGCGCTCGCTGAAACAATTTTAGTTCGAGTTCGCTACACACGCGTACTGAAAAGACTATAAAAATTTCAGCCGTCTGTCACGATGATAACGAACTATGAACATACATACAAATATAATCTCACGCCTTTTTCCTGTGGGGTAGGCAGAAACAACGGATGCACCCTTGGGATCTCCACCTTGTCGTGGTGGGGGGTCTCAGTAACCGTGGATTGGACACCCGCGGTGAAGCTAAGAGAGATCCCGGGAGAGGTGCGGGTGCGGGGGACAGTTCTGTTTGTCCCTCGCATTAGGGCGCAGTCGCGGGAGGAGAGGCATGTCGGTGTTGCGTTGCCGCGCGCCCTATCTCCCGCGACCAAATGGGGACGCACAATTCGATGCGTCGCGGTTGAGCCGCAGAGGAAGAGGAGATGCGATGTTGCGTTGCCGTCCTCCCTATCCTCTGCGGCCGCTGGGTGTTTTGGCGGCGGAGTCCAACACCTTAATCCGCCGCCAAGGGGGTTTTGTTCGGGGCCCGCCTGACCATCTGGCGGGCCAATACCCGTCGGAGGGTAGCGACGAATGCTTCGGCGATACCCTACCCTCCGCCACACGGGTACATGAGAAAGTCGAGGTGGTTTTTAGTGGTAACACCACATAATCCGGCTCTCATTTCCTCCAAGAGTCGGAGATCCGAAGGGATTTTCCACCTCGTAAAAAAAAAGCAGAAACAACGGAATGCCACTTGCTTCTATTTTTTCAAACCTCACGCGCTTCCTCTATATTCATTACTCTGAACTAACTATAAACTACTCTCTAAAAACAATTTTAGTGTTGCTGCTTTTGTGTTATATACTATTCTCTCATTCACATGATGTAAAGAGACTGCGCTTTAAATTGAATGTAGAGCAATATGTTTCTTTTCATTGTTGTTTCTATTTCACGATTAGCGGAACATGGCTAATGGTAATTATGGTAAGACGTACAGACAACGGATAGGCCGTTAGTCATGCAAAATTATTGTTCTTTACAATCTTGAGAAATGACAAGACGATATGTCCAAGAGTCAGAATACTTTAATTTATGAAAGGGAAAGAAAGATGGTATGAGGCAAGGCGCATTTTCTCAGCGATCGAAACGCAGCGCATGCAACCACTTTACACAGACGGACAGTAATGTATAATTATACAACACTACATCGCATAAGCCAGCTTCTGAATCTGCCAATGTTATATTGTTGATTTTATAAAGTTTGTGCCAAATAGACGAATGCCATTGTTATCTAATCGATTTGACAAAGTATTAACTTTTCCACTGAGCGACTAGTGTGTGATCAGTGTCAAAATATTCAAAGGATTCCCCGTAACGGCTGTCAAAGATCTTCATGACAGCCGAGACCGACGCCTTCATGTGCTCTTCGTGGCAAGCAATTATTACAATTTAAGCGATTAGTCGTGTACGCAATTATAACGCCTCTTTATAATGTGTAGGCGATGGTGGCCCAATACTTTTAAAACCATATAAGAGGTGTGACAAAATAAATATTAGTGTGTACTGATTACCTTTCCTCCTCCAACTTTCAACACATTTACTATTTTAAAATGCTTGGGAATTAAAACATAGTTGGCAACGGCGACATTGTGATATTTCAGCCGCTTACCACAAGTTCGTTTTCTGTTTATTGTGGAAATAACACTAGTGGGTAGCAAGCGAGTACGAATCTATTTGATAGTATATAAGTAGATCATTCCATAACCTAAACGTCCCTGGAAGTGAACTAACATTGATAAAAAGTTAACCTACATTGTGATTGTGGATCAAACAATCGCCTGTCTATCGGTAGTTGGTAGGTGTACTTCATTTCCTTATACTGATTTATTTCCTTTACTCGTATTTAAAGAAGATCGCATGTACTAAAACATGCTTGGAAAATATAAATAATTATATACTTTTAATAAAAGACCACACGGTCTCTGATAGGTATTTCTTATCATCATATTAGTTCAGATACTATGAAAATATTCAGATTTTCTAAGTTTATTATACAACTGGTCTTGATATATTTAAATTTTTAGTGACTTTTAATATTCAAATTATGCAAACGGAACAATCAATAATTTGTATAATATATTGGACCATAAAGCAGCAAGCAGGCTCGGTACATGACCCAGTTTCACCGCCTCTGGGTAGGCGTTTTCTTTTAGATAAATATATCAAGTAATATGAATTAGGTAAGTTAAACTAAATATCTCATAGGTATAATTCTCCATTGTGACAGTAGCCCCGGCCCTGTCGAGGACTCGGGCGCGGCGCTGCATACGTTGGTGACATGCCGTTCTTCAACATCGCATCGCGGTGACGTGGTCGGCAAAGGCAAAGCATACTAATTGATGATCCATTAATTCTGATATGTCCATTTCTTTTAATTTATCCGGTTCATATTTCACTTTGAATTATGTGCCAAATAAATTATCATAACAAATGTAGTTCGGTTCTCTGTTGCATGTATAATCAAAGTTTTGTGGCCAATTGCATTGTTATAAAGTATTGTTTCCAAGAATACAGTATTCACTAATTGCAGTTGCGTCTCAGTAATGAACTCATTCTGATTAATCTTGCGGGGTAATGCGTCTGCCGTCGGGACCAATGCCGTCATGAACCACTGCGGCTGTCTTACTCACGCATCTTAAATGTATGTTAGATGCTTATTTATCATAATATAAATACAGTACAATATACTTCAAAAAATATTAATGTATTACCTCAAAAAGAGGTTTTTGAATCCAAAATCAAGTGATTATCATTAATTGTCTCAGATGTTCATCACTTTATTTTGGATTAGATACCTAGTGTTGGTATTTGCCTATCTTTTAAGTCGCAACTGACCATAGTTACATGATATTCTATTCTAATCAGTTTTATGGTTACAAAGATTAGCACGAACACAGTGAATTTCGAATTTTCGCACTTCGTAAGCGTGCAGACACAGATTCACGGTATGTCGATTTGTAAGCTGTCCATTGGTTTGCTCATCTTTCTGTCTATCTTTCACGACCGCGTTTTCAGGATCACGTGAGAGTATCGCTTTAGAAATAGTACGGAATACTACATGGTGTCTGCTAACAGAAAATGTCCAATTTAGATTGACTCAATAAAAATATTTCGTCTTATGATTGATTTTTGACACAGTCAAGTCATAATAAAATTTTATACCTATGTTTCTTCCCGTTATCCAACAAGTGAGTCTTATAGTGTTATAAGACTTATTTCCTGAATAACGGGAAGAAAGTTATATACTTGAAAGTTGCGATATATTGCAATCTTTTATGCGAAAACATATCTATTGCATAAATAATTGGTTAGAATCATTGATGTACAAAGAAGCCTCTCGGTGTGCGAGCTTCATATTCAAAATGAACAATTACGGTTTATACAACACTTGTATTTTCGGTTATCTCCCGTTCCCATGACAATAATAATAAGTATATCAACTTTGTTATTATCAGTGTAATGTTTATCTAAACATATATAAATGAGTGTCATAAGGGCGAGTCAGTTCCTGCGATTGTGTATTAACTATTTATAAATAGTGCAATAACGAGTTATCATAACCATAATTATCAAGCGTTGTATTGATATAGTACATACATTTAAGTTATAGGTATATATTAAAGTGGGTTATTATTCAGATCAATAATTAAGGATAATAAATATGACATTATAATCTAGATCTCGTCTGGAGTATTTCTTTTACATATATGTACATTTATGTACATAATAAATAAACTTGAAGTGGCTCTCTGTGATTTCAAAAACACTCTTATCCATGGAATTGCTGAACCGATTTAAAATGTTTTTTACTGGAAAATAAGCCTGTGTTAGAAAAGGAAAAATCTGTTACTGTGACAGATATAACACACAAAAAGGTTGTTATTTATGATAACAGTGATCAGAAATCGCACATAATATGATATAATAGCCCGATATTCTGTAACCGATATTTGGAACTGTTATTTATGTTTAACAGTTACAGGTGGAACAGGTATGTGAATATACCTATTACGACACTCACCTAGCAGCACTTGACGGTCGCAGCTTGTATATCAGTCGCAGGTGGACCGCCTGTAAGAACTCTAGCCTAGCAAGTAGGGTCAATGCATTTCTTTGCATTGCATGTGTCTCAGAGCTTCCGATTGCTCTTATCAGTGACAAGCAAAGCAACGGCAGGGTCGCACTTGTTACTGATATTAATAAAAGCGGTAAAGTGCGAGTCGGACTCGCGCACTAAACCTTTCGTACCATTATCTAAAAAAATGGCAAAAGGATCACATTGAAATCAGGTAGTTGAATGTTGTATGGGAGCCCCCTCAAAAATATATTTTAGTCTGTTTATAGTTAGTACATATTTTTGGACAGCGACAGCCTAATGGAGAGACCGACAGACTGCTACGCAGAGGGTCCGGGATCGAATCCACGGCGCGCATCAATGAGTTTTCGGAGTTATGTGCGTATTAAAATGTATATCGCTTGCTAAACGGTGAAGGGAAACATCGTGAGAAAACCTGCATGTCTGAGAGTTCTCCATAATGTTCTTGAAAGACATGTGAAGTCTGCCAACCCGCACTAGGCAAGCGTGGTGAACTATGGCCTTACCCTTCTCATAGTGGGAAGAGTCCCGTGCCCAGCAGTGGGACAGTTTATATACAGGGCTGATGATGATGATGAAATATTTTTATAGTGGCCACAGAAATACATCATCTGTGAAAATTCAACTACTATTTATCACGGTTCATGAGATAGAGCCTGGAGACAGACGGACAGATAGACAGACAGACGGACGGACAGCGGGGCCAGTAATAGGATCCCGTTTTTTAGTATGGAACCTCAAAATTCGAAGTAAGCATATAATTTCCCCACACTAGGAACAAAGCTATATATAGAGCAATAATAGTGACGAAATATAGCTACGCTAAAGTACGCCGATAAACTCTTCCTAACAGTTGCTACGCTCATACATTAAACGAAATAAAAGATTTCCTTATCAATCTTCTTGGTTGTTTAGGTAAACGCATTGATCTTTTAATATATTTTATACTTTTTTAGAATGATATCCTTAAAGGGTCAAAAATATGAATTTTCCCACGGACGTGAACATGTTAAGGAACGATAGAGACCACGATAACTGTACCTGGATAGCAATATAAAGACTTATTGAATGACGTTTTTTGCTGAATTGTCACTGCAATGGCATAGTGTATTTATGAGAAACGTTAGGTTTTAGTTCGATTAGTGGCTCATGTTATTCTATTTTTTATTAGACTAGAGGATGCCCGAAGCTACGCCCGCACATTTTATTCTTTATTTTACTTTTGCTGCCCGATCCTGTAGGTATTTTGAGAAATTCCTTCTTAGTTAAACCCTACGGTACACAAGGAACACCAAATTTCAGCATCTTGTACGCAAAATTGTTTTGGGGTGCTTTGTCTGTCAGTCTGTTACAAGAATTGTATGTTTACATAGTTACACTTTTACGGGGATTGCTATTTAATTACGTTTTCTACTTTAAACTAAAATGCAAACCCTGTGATTAGATATATGAGAACCGTTATATTTTTAGTTCGATTAGTAAGTCTCGTGACTCTATTGTTCTATTAGATGTGTATATGTGATAAATGAGACCGTAATACATACGGATGATTCTTTGACGCGTTTGATGTCTGTGACCTGCACTGACTGTATGTATGGCGTAGTGGTTAAAGTAGTCGCCTCGCAATGCATCGAGTGTAGTCGCTTCGATCCCCACACGAGACAATATTTTGTGTGATTCACTATTTTGTTGTTTCGAGACTGTACGTACTTTGCGTCCTTCGATTGAATGTTTGTAGAGAACCCTATGACACAAGATTTATTGTTGGTGCGGAAATTGTACTGTAAAAAGTAAATATAAAAAGTAGATTACCTTTCTATCTTTTGTATTGTCATATTTGTAAAGCTTCCTAAGCTTCCTAAGCATGTAGTTATATTCTCATAATAATATTGTGAAACTTGATATGCTAGGAGGCCAAGACTCACTTTGGGTCGCTGCGCCACCAGGAATGAATGAATGAATGACATGCTAACGTGTATCTTAAGTCTTAACAATCGTGCGTAGTTAGTAGAGTTGATTATTCATATTTTTATGTTATAGTTCAATGCATGGTAAGTATGTACTAGCATATACTGGGAAGTAAAGCGAACATAAGGATTTTAATGTGCTTCACCATCATTATCAACATCATTATCCTGTATCATCAGTAGTCCACTGCTGGATATAGACCTGGCCTTACAAAATTATTATTAGGCTGGCGGGGTCTAATATCCATGAGCCTCGTAAATGCAATATATCAATTATATTACCATACGATATCTGCAATCTCTGGCCCTGCAATATGCACAATTTAATCTTACTGTCTCAAGTTTACGACTGACACTTGCTAGGAATCCGTCAGCCATGCAGTTGAGTTTTTGTAAAGCTTTATTTAAAATCAAAATGTTGCTGGTTCCCATTATTACGAGGATAAACTAACAAAATAACACCAAAATGCTTTGTGTCTAGGTTATAACTGACCTAGGTTCTGGTCAGAAAATATTCTATGACTTAAAGAACTATGAATTTACCTTCTATTAATATCTTTATTAATGAAAAAGTTGCATGCAGTTTTAAAGATGAGATACTTACCTGAAAAAAAAGATAGTATTATTAACACCAAATTATTCATTATTTCACCAAAATCAACTTAGCAGTTTAAACGTGAACGAGTAAGAAACCAACAAATAACCACACATATAAGTAAAAAATATGGATTATTATTGAAACATTGTAAGCTAGGTTCAGTGTAACTTAGCTCATTATCCTAATTATGCTTATTGGTATATTATTTATAGAATAAAACAATTGTGTCGTGCTTATGCAACTTTATATTATCTGCGGTGGAATGCCAATTGTTATACTACCTACCATACCGGATTGTACATACATATACATATCGTCACGCCTTTTATCCCCGAAGGGGTAGGCAGAGGTGTATTTCTACACCCACTTTTGGCCAGATATACTTTAGTCCCACGTAATAGGGGGCGAGCCTATTGCCGTACCGGGCACATTACCAGACTCCGTGCTGCTACTGAGAATTTCCTAACGGAAAAACCCAATAACACTTTGCCCGACCCGGGAATCGAACCCGAGACCCCCCAATCCCACGCGCACATTTATGCCGCGAGACCAACGAGGCAGTCGTATAGGGTTTGATGTCGAGTTTTCCGTCTCTACGCAAAGATGATATTTGCATCGTGTAGGATTGTAGGCGATGATATTAACTAGGAGTGGCCCTCATGAATCATCATATAAACTGACATGACCTTAAAAACATGCTAAACATTTAAATAAAACAATCTTATTAAATAGCGTGTGATCATACATAGATACATTGTAACTTAAATAAAAACTTGAAAAATATAAATACTTATCGAATTTATCACAACACTACACAATTTATCATAAGTAATGATGAATTGTAGGTACATGGCTATGGCTAAACCTTTTTTTATTCTACCTTGGCAATTTTATCTCTATATTCTATTAAATTTTGTCTGTAGCTACTTTAAACAAATTACTTACGAGATAACGTGACCACTATTAAGTGGTATTTTATTGTAATGATTTCTAGCGTGAGCTTCTGCCCATCCAGTGATATCAATCGACTTAACTAATTGATAGAAGGCCCATCCAACCAGACAAATTTAGTTGCATAATTTAATATGCCAGTTTGTTTCGCTTTTCATTGAGGTTCTTATTCAAGTTAGTCGAAGCATGAAGGTTTTGAATACACTGAGATAATACTTTGTGAAACTTTCTTAGATACTTACTTATCCATAATATATTATTTATATGAGTGAGAGAATTATTTTCCAATACGTTACCTATATTAGAAAAGAAAACAATAAGGAATATACAGATTACCCATGGCTATTAAATTTAAGTATAATTATTATTGTACGATTAGTGAAAAGGCATAAGCGGCCGCCCACCAATTGTTGTGGATTCGATCCTAGCACACGACTTTATTTTGTATCATTTACTAAATGTTTTTCATGTCTGGGTGCCATTTGTATATGTAAAATGTTTTCGGATTCTCGTGATACATGACAATCACATTTACACATTTGACTTGTAAAAGTGTACTTTACTGATATCATGCATAGATCTACGTTGCAATTGCACCATCCACCCACACATGATATTAATACATATATGTAATAAAATTGCATTTTTTTATATCAGAGACCCCCCAATATTTATACACGATTGCTTATGGCTGAGTTTGGAGCAGGCACCCAACTATAATGACCACCTAATAATATTATGCTGATACACAATAATATATTAATCATATCTCGGGATAATAGCTATTTATTAAACACACGCACAGATAGACTCTTGGAAGGTATATTTATATTATATTAAGCGTAGGTACGATATGAATGTCACAGCTAGACGTTTACGATTCAGGTATGTTTAATATAACAATAATTATTAAATTGAAATGTAATAAAATCTTTATTGATAAACTTATTTATAGTAATATATACGTATTAATAAAAGTGATGTGTTTATCTGTGATTTAAAAATTAACTATGTTTTACATACATACATACATACATAGACTCACGCCTGTTTCCCCGAAGGGGTAGGCAGAGGCATATTAAACGCCCATTTTTCGCCAGTGTTTTGATCCCACGTAATAGGTGGCGAGCCTATTGCCGCATATCGGGATATTTTGTTTGCCAGAGCCTCGTCCGTTGATCGGCAGATGCACCACTTGCAGGTGAGGTTGGCTTGGGCCCCTTAGTTCTTGGTGGGAACCCTATGCACCCTATTATGTTTTACCAGTGCATATAGTCAAAATTTATTATAGAAATAAGTCAAATGTACCTTGCCTATTATTATGTACTTATAAAATTTGTACGCCATTAACAGGCTGAACATATGAAACTATATAATTATTATTATATTGTAACAACTTGCATGCCATGTATCACTATGTTCAAACAAATAATATTTTTTTTTAAATTTCGTCTATGTTTCTGCTGTCAGTGATGATCTCAGAAATAGTTGTATCAATTTAAATGACACTTTCACTAGAAGATTAATGACTTTGTAGAGCTTCGTATAGGCTAATTTGACCGTTAAGTAGCGCTGTTGTAGAGATACCGAAAATAACGCAGATAAAGCCTCGGCGTATAGCTAGTTCTATATAAGTCTATAAACATTGCAAAGGTTAACATGACTATAAACAATAACATATGCATGAACAACTTAACACTAAATTACTAAGCCAAAGTTATTAAGTACCTACGTAACTATCTTAAATATGTATGACCTTTAAACAAAGAACATTAAGCTTTTAAGTTTCTAAGTCTTTATCGAGTCAAATATAAATGTACCGATTTGTTTTTGACTTGGTTCTTACGATTAATGACTTTTGATATTACAGTATTATTTTTTGTACCTTCTATTTGTTTAGTTTATGAGTACATAGATAAGATATTTCATCCATGATTGGTAATTATTCAAACGAAATAAGTATTATGTGATGTGTGCCAATATTTATTTCTCTGGTTTAAAGATATTCGCTTATTGTATTATTCTGTATAAAACAAAAGGGTATTACTCAACACGGGATGAGTGTTGACATCTTGAAATGAGTAATTATCCTTTGAAGTCTGTCAGTTAGAGACTTCGCAATGAGCCAGTCATTAGATGGTACGTCCCAAGTGAAGATAGAAAATGATTAACCCCATATCATCCCATGGGTGTCGTAAGAGCCGACAGAGGGTGCTCCCTCTTATGCAGAGAACAGCACTGTAAGAGAAGAAAAACTTGATACAAACCCTATACCAACCCGTTTGGCCAGCGTGGTATAGTAGGCCAATTCCTCCTTTTAAAGGCTTTCCTTTCCTAGTCCAGCAGTGGACTGTTAAAGGCTGATGATGATGATTAACAGTAATTAATTAAATTTTTTTTTCTACATAACCTTCCTTAAATGCAGTGGATGGAATCTTTAGTTCAAAGAGTCAATACACAAATCTAGGGATAGCATATTTCTTTGTACAAATGTACTCGATAAGATACGAAATTATTAAGAAAACTGAGCAGAATGTGGGTTTACTATCCCCTACACCCTTTACTTAGCGTTTATAAACATTAAATGTAGAGATAACATTATAGGTAAAATTCAAACAATGCAGACAATTTATATACCTATTTTTAATCTATCATAGAAGTGTATTATTGGGGCTTCTGCGCCAGCGTCCCAATAATATCCTACTGTTATGATTAATATTATGTTTTAAGCTTAGGAATTAACTCCTTGTCTTGGTACCCAATGTAAGCGTTTTCTTCGCGGAGTTTTTATTGTACTTATGAATGTGAATCAATTCATGTAATATCCCAATCAAGGTATTTATTAAAAACTAAATGGGTGTGTCAGTGACTATAGGAAACGATTAAGTAAAATGAAATGGATAATTAACATTAAGTTAAATATTTCGTCACAAAACCAATAGTGTAATAAGTATGAGATCGCGTCGACCGAACACAGCAGTCGAACTTGAGAATGTTGTTTATACATTATCATCTCAAAGCTGAAACAACAGTTGTGTCCCATTGCATTGGCACTACAATCTACAATGATACGTCAGTGAATGAAATATTATATTATATTGTGAATCAGATGGATCGCAGATAATAAAAGTAGGGTAGTAATATTATTGGAGCGCTGGGACGCAGAAGCTTCAAAAATACCTAACTTATAAATGCAATCTGGAATTGGGATAACTAAACTTTCACTTACAAGCAAAAAATACTCAACAGATTTCAATGAAACTTTGCAGTAATATAGTTTATAGAATTTTTAAACATGTAACTCATACAAATTTTTATGTAACGGGTTGTTGGCATGGTTAACATGTCGCGACCGCGGCTAGTGTAACCTATACCGAAATTTCGATGTAAATAATAAAGGCCAGCGTCATCGCCCAAGCGTTATCCCGGTTGCATCCAAGACTTACACGCCTAGGAGCCCAGGCTCCGCTTACTAGTCTAACCAGATGTAACAGAATATCAGCTTTTGTGATTATTTTGATATGATGTCTATAAATATAATGTATTGGAATCATCATCATCAGCCTTTAACAGTCCACTGCTAGACTAAGTCTCTTCTTTGTAAGGAGGAATTGGCCTACTATACCACGCTGGCCAAACGGGTTGGTAAAGGGTTTGTATTAAGTTTTCCTTCTCTTACAGTGCTGTTCTCTGCATAATATGCTCCCTCTGTCGGCTCTTACGATACCCATGGGATGATATGGGGTGGTGACATTCCGTATTCTTAATCCGTCACCACACGGACATCACTAGGTATTAGAGTACCAAAATAAATTTTTTTTAAACAATAGTGTTTAATGTAGCTTGTTGGTCTAAATGGCTGCCTTCTGTCACATTAATTATACGTTACAGATTCATAGCATGTTGCCCTTTAGTGAAAATAAAAACTATGAAACTGGAAAGTATCAACATAGAATAATAAGATAAAACTTTACGAATACCTACAGAAACGTCCACATATATTTGAAAGTGAACGTTTTAAAACAAGTAAAGCACAACGTTGCTCAACTTCACAAATCAAGTCAGCCATTAATTAGTAATATTATCTTCTATAAATATTATAATTATATCGCTCCTTCATTCATTATACGTTAGATTATATTTGTATAAATAATAACAGGCCACAAGCACACTGATAGAAACACCATTTCCATAGACCTTGTTACCCAGATATAAGGTTCATATTCTTTGATATTTTTATTTGATCGCTGAAAGTGGCGATCATAAGTTATGGCGACCTTTTATTGACACGGTTTGTAATTAATTGCTAGCACAGCGAGTGTCGTAAATAATTTAGAGTCTTAGATTTTGTTTATACAACTGGTAGGTCAAAATACATAATGGTAGTACGAATATTCTATTAGTTGTACCTATTTATTTGTAAAAAAGGTTTTTGATGCCGCATTGATTATGAAGGGATTAGAGTTAAGCTCAAGAAAATCGACTTTAGAATCGATGCTGCAAATCCAAGGCTTCTTCGGCGGGATGAGATAAGGAGAAGTGGTGTGGAAGAAGAGAGAGAAAGAAAGAGCTACCCTTCTCTAGAGCTGGCGTTTCTTAGAGCTAGCCACGTGTGTGTAAGGTCTATTAAGCAAGACTGGTGTCCAAAACCTTCTGATAGCCAATTATGATTAGGGCGTAACGTATATGCTACCCTTACTTTCCAATAATAAGACTAGATTCAGAGAATTACCGTAAATTGTTTTGATTTTTACGGTTTGATAGGTACAACTGATCCTAGAATTAGAAATGTATCACAAAAGATTATTATGTCTACATATGCTACAGCCGCAAACCAAAGTTTCACAACTCAGATAAGCTTTACGTATTGAAGGAAGTTAGATGAAATAGGATTATGGTATTTATGAAAAAACCTTTCATATATTAGAATTCTGAGCAGATGTATCACAAATACAGCTGGCTTTACTAATAGGATTTATGATTTATATTTTTTATAGAAAAAGATACACTTCCGATGAAATTTTGGTTCAAGATTGTATCGTTAGAAAAGTGTAGATATTCATTTAGGACATTAATTTTTATTTTTTTACATGCTTCTGGTGGTCAGAAACTCTAATTGCTCAGCCGCAGATGGTAGGTTTCCATTACCACTCAAAATCTTTGTGTTATGACTACGATTATTGTTTCTGTGTTTGAATGTATCGAGTTTACAATGACCGGTCAAGTATTTACCTTTGCATATAACTTAATGGAATCTAAAAACATATCTACATTTAATCGGCAATGGTGGGTAGGTACAATTGAATCTAATGGTGCTGATAGTCTTGAGCATTCACTTTAAAATTCTTGCAAATGTAACACTACAGAAAAACAAACGAGTCCGTTTTATCTAGCACTCATTCGAGCATTCTGGCCAGAATTCTGCGAATTGAAAGTGAATTTGAACTGGGATTCTACGGCCCTAAGGGCAGTATATCTGAGGGCTCGGCACTTTGACCAGCTGCGCGGAAACTGGCTTCCTTCGAGGACCGGACCCCCAATATTGTCCGTGTGGTGACGGATTAAGAATACGGATTATCACTACTCCATATCATCCCATGGGTGTCGTAAGAGCCGACAGAGGGACCATACTATGCAGATAACAGCACTGTAAGAGAAGGAAAACTTGATACAAACCCTATACCAACCCGTTTGGCCAGCGTGGTATAGTAGGGCAATTCCTCCTTTCAAAGGAGAGGCCTAGTCCAGCAGTGGACTGTTAAAGGCTGATGATGATGAAAGTCAATTCGCTTCGAGCTTTTTGGTGATCAAACCGATCGCTAGAAAGATGAAATGTTTTTAATAGAGCCAAAACCATTTTCATTCATTTTTAACAAATATAAAAACTACGAATGCTCGATGTTCTGTTGCAAGTGAATGCTCAAGGCTATAACGAGCATAACACTATGTTTAGTAAATAGTTACCTAACTAGTAGCTAGTTGCAATAATTTTGTTGTGTACATGGCAATTCGCCAAACTATTGTTTCAACACGGAATCAAGTACGAAAATTGTCATCCTTATTAACATTAGGAGTTCACAGTTGAGTGAAAATGTTGACACTGTCATACAAGATTGATGCTACTACATCACGTAATCTAGAAATAAACGTGCTTACGTCATAACAACCATAGTTTTGCTTGTGAAATATAATGTGAGATGAAATACGAGTCATTTTTGTCGTAAGTACCTAAGGTTTTAAGATGCCTGTACCTGTAGGTAGAACGTTACTGTAGAAGTCTTTACACAACAATATTTATAGCAACAATAACCATCATTAAGAGTCCTAAATTATGAAGTTCGCAGTTTAAATTTTTTTTGTTGCGGAATTTAAAATCCTCGCAAAGGAAGGTGACTATACTAAATTCAACCTTAACCGCAACAAACTGTATGATCCAGCTGATCTTTTCTGTAGTAACAAAAATATACCATACTAATAAAATAATTTGCTTCAAATATAATATATTTTGCCTGAAATAACGTTTTGGAGACTATTCTGCAGAATTACGTTGTTTATTGTTTTAGTTTCACAAATGCTTAAATAAAATGTATTTTTGTTTGCTTGATTTCTTATTACTGAATCAAGGAAGTTGTTTACTTTAAGATTATTCTTTTTTTACTTAAGCTATTCCCAAGTACTTCAAAATCTAGTAATATATTACGCAAGTCAACATTTGGAGAAAGAAATCAACCGTAAATATGTTTAGTGCTGTGAAAACTGGTCTGTCCACATTTCGCCGATACCGGTTACCATCCCAAAAATAACAAGCGTAAATAAAATATGGACAACATGAATAGTAATTAGTAAATATTAAAAGTCAGTCAAGGTTACAAGTATGTTTCCATACCATGAAAGGTTAAGGCACTCTTTTTATTTGATTCATTATTTTTAGTCATCGATGCTCAATCAATGCTTGCCGAAATATGTATCTACTATCTCATTTTATAGGTCATAGGTATCTTGTCATTTACTGAAAAAGATCGGCCGCTCTAAGAAAGACATGGCGAGTTGGGAATTCATAGACCAGTCACAAGTCCATTTTTACTTTGGAGCTCCAACTCGACCCATAGGGCATTTACTTTCTTGCCCTCCTGTCCCATTTACGTGCAGCAAACTATATCCTAACGTCGCCTCAGACAATATCATTACCGTAGCCAAGGTTTGGGAACGGAATATCTGAACTACTGATCCGATGAAAAATGTGCATTACTGTTGAGCTTTTTGCGATAGCGCAGGTCGCCGACATGATTCTTTTGAAATAGTAAAAAAGCCCATGGCCCAAGTCAGCGGGTCGGCGAGTTTAGTGTGTTGACTGCTTTAGGAGAGATATCGAATAATGTATCAAAGTATGTGGAATAATTGAATAGTGACTCTAAATTTGACAAACCATCAGTTCAAAAGTTTAGTCACACACAGAAGCATGCAGAAATTACTACCAAAGTCTTTTAAATTAAACGTGACAAGTATTATACAATTTACTTAAAATATGATTCTAATTAAGTTGGAATGCTTTTAGTTATTGTTAGTAATACAAAAATATTTTAAAAGCTCATCTTGTAGATTTAAAACGAGTACGCTAAAGCAACAACCGCAAGAATTTTTATACACAAGACAGGAAATACAGCAAAAATATTTACGAACTGCATGTTTTAGTTATCTGTTACTCTACCGGAGCCAAGGCGTGTGTTTCGCAGTTCACAGTTCGCAAAAATCGCTCCAGGTCACACTCGAATTTATTTTATAGTTTGTTTATATTATTAACTTTATTTATTTAATTCACCATTTCTGTAAACTGTCTATCAGGGTTTTTATGGCAAATCTATAAAGAGGTTAATAGTGTCTGTGTAGGATTTTTATTTTGTTGATGCCGTTTTATGTTGATTTGAGTTTAGTTTATTGCAACCAAAAGGAGAAATTCAAAAGGAATTATCATTAGAATGTATTAAAGGAATTATTATTACAATGCATTTTTGACTGAATGGATGGTGCTTTTCGTGGCCGTGTTGGGCTTGATCTTCGAATGGGATCACTTCGCAAGATTCACCAATTGTTTTTTGGGCTGTAGTAAGAGGTATATACATTGTGTCCCCTAGTTAAATGTTTGTAAAGTTCCTCAGCGATCTAGAATTTATGCCTTATGCGGCAGCTATCATTTTGAAAAAAAAAATATAAATACCTATTGAAAGTTCAGTTAGTTTCACAGTGATGTTTTCCGTCACCGTTTAGCCCAGGCGAGATAATATACATAGCAGTTTGTGGGTCTTTCCAGCAGGCTTTTGCTGTTACTTCCATGAAAGTATCTTAGCTGATAGGTATCTAAGAGCTTTAAGCTATTGACTATGTTAACCATTAGTGTAAATATCAGCACTGTTTGACAGAGGCTTCATCAATGCATGCCGCAAGTGTTTGGGCAACGGCTGCTAAAAAGTTTTTGCAACAAAATATGAACACCTTGTAAATTTAATATATCTGGGCCTTATACCTACTACATTCTCCTACACGTACCTTCTTTCCATTTTGGAAACATTTCCTTTGGTGATAATCATTGTCGCCAAATATATCTTGGCACACTTTAATCTTAATTTATTCAGCAAGGTGATCAACGTATTCAAGTTAATGCAAAAATCTTACCATTACATAAATGTATACGCATCTTTAAAATGTTCTCTTGTTTTTTTGTTTCTCTGTAAATAGGTACCTAAATGTATTGTCGAATTAGATATGTCCTTTTTTGTTTAGATTAATAAGCGGGCCCCAGGCTTACAGGCGCAAATATTGAATGCGACTGTAGAACGATGTTATTTTTGTTTCTGTGTGAAGATGACTCATCATTATCAGTCGTTGCGGTTCAAGATTTTCACCTTAAATTCATGATACTCAAACCCATTTGAATTAAATAAGTGTAGTGTAGTCCAATATTCCGATTCTCTAATGAACCTACTGTTTGCTTTTGCAACAATGACAACAAAAAAAACAAAAAAAAACAAAAACAACTTGTTTAATAAGTGTATAGAATCAGGTGATTTTCCAAATTTAATGAAACATAGTAAGATAATACCTCTGTTTAAGTCCGGTAGTAAGAATGATCCTAGTAATTATAGGCCAATTTCAATACTACCTACTTTTAGTAAAATGTTTGAAAAGATCATACTCAAGCAACTTCTGAAACACTTTAATTTAAACAGCCTCCTTCATACTGAGCAATATGGTTTTACTAAGGGTCACTCGACGACGGATGCAGGAGTAGCGTTACTCAAACACGTCTACAATGCATGGGAGAAATCTCAGAATGCTATTGGTGTGTTTTGCGACCTTTCGAAAGCATTCGATTGTGTCTGCCATGATACGCTCTTGTGCAAACTTAAACATTACGGCGTCCAGACTAAAGCATTGGATGTTATTAAGGCATATTTAAATAACAGAATCCAATGTACCGAAATAAATGGCACAAAATCCAGTGGTTTACCAGTACAATTGGGAGTGCCACAGGGTAGTATTCAGGGCCTTTCTTGTTTCTTGTTTACATTAATGATTTGCCATTTTACCTGAGAAACATTTGTAACGTGGTATTGTTTGCTGACGATACTTCATTGATATTTGAAGTAGATAGAAATAAGGAAAACTTTACCGAAATAAACAGTGCTCTTATTCAGGTGACTAAATGGTTTACTGTAAAGAACTTAGTACTGAACGCCAAAAAAACCAAATGTGTTAAGTTTGCTTTGCCAAACGTCAGAAACCTTGGTACTAACATCGTTTTAAATGGTGATGTACTGGAAACAACTGAATCTACGTTGTTTCTAGGAATAACACTTGATTCAAAGTTGCAATGGGGCGCACACATTACATATCTGTCAGCGAAACTTAGTTCGGCTGCTTATGCCATTAAGAAGGTGCGTAGTTTAACAGATGTCGATACGGCTAGGCTGGTATATTTTGGCTATTTTCATAGTGTTATGTCATATAGCATATTACTATGGGGTAGAGCTGCTGATATCGAAAGTATTTTTATATTGCAAAAAAGAGCAGTTCGGGCCATTTACCAATTACGAACAAGAGTTTCGCTCAAGGAAAGATTTAAGGACATCGGTATTTTAACTGTAGCGTCTCAGTATATTTATGGCAGTGTTTTGCATGTGCGTAGGAATATAAATTCATATTCAAAGAATAGTGATATTCACTCTATTAATACAAGAAATAGACATAAATTATGTGTTCCGTATTTCCGTTTGTGTAAAACTCATAATTCTTTTATAGGACAAAGTTTACGCATCTACAACAAGATACCGATATATATTTTAGACTTGCCGTTTAGCGCATTTAAGACAACGATTAAAAATAACCTAATGCAAAAGGCTTATTACAATTTAAATGATTACCTTAATGACAAATGCGCTTGGCAATAATCTGTTTTAGTATTCACATAATTATTGGGTAAGTAGGTAGATAATATTAAAATTTTCATGACATGTAATTAAATATGATTCTATTCCCAATAAAATTATATAAGTAAATGATGTTTTTTGGAATCGCCACCACATCATTAGATGTCTTTCATGTCGTTAGATACTATTTATTTATTATGTTTAATTTTATTGTCTTGTACTCAATCAGTTGGATCGGTGGTTGTATTTCAAAAGGTATCACGTCAATTAAATATGGGTACTACATTTGCATTTCTTCACACGTTCATCTGGAAAATGGAGGTAATTCGCGTTCATGGTCAGTATACCAACAGATTGTTAATTTTATTACTGCCGGTTCGTATACCGTTGTCGTCATGCTCACTAAAATGTCATTTCTTGTGGTGGCGTCGTGTGTCGGGTCATCCCTGTCCCTCTGATATGGCGAGAGGGATGATGGCTGGCACATGCGTCATACTCGTGAACGGGTGCTACTTGCGATGACTGGTCGATGGTGGTCTTATGGGCTGGTATAATTTTTTATTTATATTTAACTTCATCATTTCCATCATGGTTCTGAACATTTGCGCGGATTGCCTGCATTGTTAGGTGCATAATGTAAGTGGATGCTCCTGTTTCACCATGTCTATGTTCAGGAGGCTAACTAAATGAACATCAAAATTTAACTTGATTATGCTTGAGTATCATGTAAAGTAAATATATACAAGTAACATAGAAGGTATAACAGTTGCAGCACCTTACAAAAGTTTAATTGTTATGTATTATTAAAAACCTGGCGTTGAAAAAGAGTGACCGTGAGTTTTATTGCCCGTTCTTTCTCATGGTTCTACCTATTGCATTGCGAACGTGGCAGTAAATGTAAATGTAGAAGCATACAGTAATAATGTTTAAATTTGACGTTCATAAGTGTCACTTTGTGATCTAAATGAATAAAGGATTTTGAGTTTGAGTTTGACAATATTGCTCGTGATCAAAGCCTTATAAGCTGATACTAAACCGTTTAAGACTTCGGAATCAGGTAATTATAACATGTCACGATCCCGCGTTAAGATTATTATATTCTACCTTTATTGCAGTCAGCTCACAGATTAATGACTAAGATAATTAGCGTTAACTCGGTTCCAATATAAAGTAAATTGATAGTACCTATATAAAATAATATCGAAAGATTAAAACGGAATTCAGAAAAGAGGTACTAAATACAGGGTGTTGATATGCATTTACAAAAAGTATTTTCAGGGGTGAATATACCCTCCCCTGTAGGATCTCCACCTTGTCGTGGTAGTGGGAGACTCAGTAACCGTGGCTTGGACAGCCACGGTGAAGCTAAGCGGGATCCCGGGAGTGGACGCTCCACGTGGGCTTGGGTGAGGCCTGCGCAGGATGCGTCCAAAGGTGCGGGTCCGGAGGACAGTTATTCAGACTGACCCTCGCAGTCGGGCGCGATCTCGGGAGGAGAGGCGTGTCGGTGTTGCGTTGCCGCGTGCCCTGTCTCCCGTGATCAAATGAGGCCGCACAATTTGTTGCGCTGCGGTGGGGCCGCAGAGGAAGAGGAGATGCGGTGTTGTCTGGTGGCGTCCTCCCTATCCTCTGCGGCCGCTGGGTGCGTTGGTGGCGGAGCCTAACACCTTCATCCGCCGCCAAAGAGGTTGTGGCCTTCGGGCTATCCGCCAGGATGCCAGGGTAGAATGCTGACGCGACCCCTTGGTGCCCCCAAATGGCTTGGAAGTATGCGTTGTGGTTTTATTGGGTATTACAGCCTTGCACTCCATCCGTCGAGTCTCACATACCCCACTTTTCAACTTGCGGGAAGTATGCGTAAATGCATTTCCATAGCAAGGAAAAAAAGGGGTGAATATACTACTATAACTGAATACAAATACATGAAAAAATAACTCACTAAAACATAAAAATATTTTTTCTTAATCATGCATTACTAAAATCAGCTTGGTGTATTAATCGCTGCCGCCGCTCAGTTGATCGCCGCGAGCTTGCATTGCAGGTACCTGACACACACAAGCACGGGTCTAGTTCATAATATCGACAGTCGCTGTATCGAAAACGTTCCATCGACGGGCTAATGTATCGACGGTACCCCAAATCGATGGTACGCTACATCGACAGTACCCCAAATCGTTGGTACGCTTCACCGTTAGTACACTAAAACGACGGTATGCTACATCGACAGTAAACCAAATCGATAGTACGCTGAATTGACTACCCGAACAAGTAACTCCTAAGATTTACCAGCATGAGTTGGTAAATGTCCGAATTTTTAAATAAAAAAAACTTTAAAATGACGGAGCCCTGCTTTGCAGGGCTCCTATTTTTGGATTAAGGGTCACAAGACAATCTAACATAACCTACTTACTTGAGTTACAGTCTCACCTAACCTTCATTTCTTTTTGTCTTGGCAAATTGTGATTAAATCTTTTAAAAATCCTGTGTTTTTATTTAAATCTGGCTCGGGTCGGGTAGTCGATGCAGCGTACTATTGATTTGGTTTACTATCGATGTAGCATACCATCGCCGTCGTTTTAGTGTACTAACGATGAAGCGTACCAATGATTTGGGGTACTGTCGATGTAGCGTATCATGGATTTGGGGTCCGTCGATGTAACGTTTTCGATACAGCGACCATCGATGTAGTGACTTTCAATATTATGAACGGCTACCCACAAGCACACGTACCCTCCGTGCAGTCTTATTCTGCTTCAGTAAAGAATTTATTCTGATTTACTACATAAGTAACATTTAATGAGAATAGGGTCTTAATATCATTCCACACGGTTTGAAATAATTTTAGGTGAATAAGTATATTGTCTATATTGTATTATTAAAATATTTTGCAAATGCAGGTCAACACCCTGTATCAACTTATGGAAACGCACTTCATGATAGAAGACATAATTTCATATTTGTTGTTAGTAGAAGTTAGTTTCCACTAGTCAAGCGGCACATACCTACCATAAATACCTACCATAAATTATCTATAGTTCTATTATAAGGATAGTGAGAAAGATTTTATTCGCTTGATAGTCAATATGTTGCCCTGAGTAACAGGCTCAATGTCAACAAATCTATAGACATCTATTCAATTGTACCATTCAATAAGTCTAATACGAAACAGACTTCTATAAATTGATACCCAAAATATTACAGTAATACTATGCTATGAACTACAATATTGTGACATTTAATTTTATTCGTTGATCGACTCAAGTGAACTTATTGAAATAAAGCCATAAATTATTTTTATCTTTCATATTACGTCTTAATAGAATCTTATAATTAGTTTCTGTCGCTTTGATATATTTCAACGCATTTAATTATCAACTGCATTGAAATATATATCACAGAGATACACATATCAATTTTATTAATTCCACTTAAGATATTTTTATCCATTTTCCTTATTTATTGTTCGTGGCGCCTAGAAATATATGTAATAATAAGTAATCTATAAAAGACGTTGGTCAAGAATAACACAAATCGTATCAACACGACTATTTAGAATACTAATAATAACAAACGAGTTAATATGTATGCATTTATTCAAAGAGGCACACAATACAGACGATTAAATTAAATAATAGCAATATTTTTCGTATAGTACCGAAGGCACCAGATCTTATAATCGATTTTGGCGCCTTTTGTTACCATGCGAAAATGTTACAAAGATGCTTAAATAATATGAAATCAGGCATCGACCAATATATTTCCAACTGTATGAATTCGCGACATCACATCATACTTGGATCGATGCCAAGTTTTCAATAATGCAAAAAATATTCTATGTGTTAGTGTTTTATTTAATATCCCGTCTGCGCAATCAGTATATGTGTCATCGTTATAATATTGTGTTATAGAAAGTAACTATATGGTTTTGTATGTCAAGGCTTTTTATAAAAATTGCGTAACCAATTGGCACAAAATGAATGGTTTCGAGTAATCTAGAAGCAAATGAAAATTGTGAGAATGATGAATTACTGTTCTGAGTAATAAATCATGGTTATTAATACATGTTAATAATAAAATTTAAATTGTTAGTTCATACCAGATCATATTATTATAATCATATGCACCTGACGACACACGTTACACAGACTATATAGATAAAAAAATCCTTTGTTTTTATTTATTTTATTAATAGGGATTATACGAACTATCAATAATTTGTATACTTTTATACGGATTTAGTAAGAAACAGGTAACATTTTGATATTACCGACAGATATATTGTTACAAAAGAGAATGTCGGTGCTTGGAATAAATTCTACAAATCGCAGGACATAAAAAAAATTACAAATATTAAATAAACCGACACAAAGACCAAACACAGACATGAGTTTTTTTTGTGGATTCCACCAAATGTTGTCACGTGTGGAAAATCTAAGTGTTAAGCCACATGACTTGTTGCATTATTAAGCGGGAGACTCAGAAAATTAAACTACTTTGTTATCCATAAAACTTAACGCCACTAACGTTCATATTAAATATAATTATTTAATTGTCATGTTCGTAGTATGATGCCACACATGTTTCTGAATAAACTAATTCGTGAACCTATAAATTGGAAAATAAATTTCTTCTTTTTTATGTCTAGCATAAATTGCATCACAACTATTAGTAGCACGTACTATTACATCATTTGTCTGTGTAATGTGTGTTTGCATTTTGAGACATGATTAACTTTATTTATAAAATACAGCTTGCTTCATGATTTTGTTTAGAAATAAATTGTTGTGTGCAGTTATTTGGGAAAAAAATTCACCTTCATTGTCTAGGATTGTGTCTCTAAGAGTATTTGGTGCATGAATTATGTGTGAATGATGATTTTCTCATATGAAAACAGTTTGTGTGTAAGATTAAAGACTGTTTCCATGATCGATTAGATATGTAGCAATTTTCAAAGTTGATAATTTAGTGTACATTTATATGTATGGCAACTTTAGTACACATATATCGATGTGCGGCAATAATAATAATGTAATGTGCAGGTAACTTAGGCAAGGGAATAGTCACATATCAGTCTTATACTGGGAATATGAAAAGCGAAACTTTATTAACTTTTCCATATAAGCCAATAATATAATCTTGAACAATTAACGATTAGCATCAGACCTTAGCCCAAAGGGCTAGCAATATTATAATAACATGATTAGTAAGCATATCACAGAAATAATAACGTACATCCATTGTTTACAACATACAGCTTATCTGTGGAATGTGTGCGTAGATTGAAGTGATAAGGGCTTTGTGTTCTCTCGTCTTACCGACAAGTTTTTATGTTAAGTTCACCGGGCAGAGCCACGAGTTCAAGTAAATACAAACACGCCAATTTTAGTTGCGATAAGAAATAATGAATGGCCGTACGAAATATTTCTAGATTTGTATACCATAGGTTTTCACTGTCTTGCCCGCTCCTCTTATTTCAGATTAAATTCGTCGCGGGTTCTAATAATTTTAAGTTCTTCCAGGAGTTAAGTCCTGGAAGTGAATGGCTGGGACTAGCCCCAAAAACATTTTCTGCGTCTGAATTTACCTACTGATTCCTTATCAAAATAACATTTAGTCAGGAATTTGTAACTCAGAAACATCGATATACCTTTCATAACCTTCGGCTAATTTGTATAATAAAACGTCTCCAGAGCTTTTATTTAGAGGACCGATCAACCGTTCTAATCTCGAATGTTATCAAGATTCGATTAAGATCGAATAAGGCAGCATTACTGTACACAACGCACGGTGCTCTAACTCTCTACCTTTGTGCTCCCACCATGTTCTTTACCTTTGCGAATTCATTCTTGCCGTTCTATATAAGCTTTACTTTGTTCCAAATCCAATTTAAGTAATAGCCTTCTGAGTGGCGGTATAAATGTTGAATTTATTTTCGAAAGGCGGCAATAGGCTCGCCACCTATTACGTGGGATCAAAACACTGGCGAAAAGTGGGCGTTTAATATGCCTCTGCCTACCCCTTCGGGGAAACAGGCGTGAGACTATGTATGTATGTATGTATGTTATTTTCGAAAGTGAGAATTCACAATTGGGACTAAATTCCAGCTAAATTAAATAAGAGGTGGAAGGGTAAAGCTGGAGAAAAGTGGGTGTAGCAATATACCTCTGCCTTCCTCTTCGGGGATATAGGCGTGAGACTATGTATGTATGTACACATAATTAAACAATATTTGTTTGTGAGAAAAAGATGGTCCGTACTTAGTAACTGCATTTAGTTGCTGTTGTACTTTTTACTCATTTATTGTCAACAATACAACTACGAGCAAGCGAAAACTAAAATATGAAATAACGGTATATTAGTTGCATTATTATCTTTTCTTTCTAAATCATAGACAAATACACAGTAAGCTAGATTTATTTTTCTAGCATGTAAGTCATTGGCAAGTATAAATGTATAGACACTTATCTTAAAACAATATACAAGTATAACATAAAATGCATACGTTTTAAGTTTTGCTTATTTCACAATTAATTATTTAGTTTAACGTGAACTATTTATGATAATTATGTTTTGTTCCTGTTGTGTTCGCTGCCAAGTTGTTAGAATTTGCCGCCGCTCTATTCGATTCGTATAAAACTATGTACTACGTTGATAAAGATAAGTCATACGGTTTATTGCCTAGTTTGAATGAAATAATATTCATAAAAATTTACAAAACAAAACGAAGGGCACAATTTGTGCATAGTAATCATCCAAAAGTAACAAGTTTTCGAACACAAGACTCCAAATTACCTACATTAACGTTCCAAAATTGCGGAACGGAAACCAAAAAAGAAACGTGACAAGTCTGACAGAATAATTTGCAAGTAAGGCTTTACTAACAAGCCGTCAGTTATTTATAACAAGAAAGCTGGACCTCGATATGATTGATGACTCACTGAATGCAGATACAGTTGAAATCGTTTCAAGTGACGAGCCATCAAAAGCTAAGCAATTATGAAAATTTTTGCAGCTGCGTGTGAGGCTTAAGAATTATGGTCACGTTTTCTGGGATAACACATCATGCAACGAAAAAATATGCAATTTATTACAAAGTACTGTTACTGGTTGAATACTACAGTATAATTAAGCTTAGAAAGCTTTCCTGAGTAGAGCCGTCACTGATATTCCATTGGAATGTTACGATTGGAACATAAGATACTCGCTTACGAAGCATGATTATTGTAAGCGGTACGCTGACAATAATCAGGCTTCGCGATAGTTTATAAGTAATCCTAATTTATAGACAACGCCAGTTATATAAATACATCATGGAACTATTTTGCCTGATCTCCTTGGTATAGACATGCACAATAAAAATAATAATAGGTAAACTAGCTGTGATTTTTTTTAATACAAAAGTTCAATCTCCTTTGTATTAAATTTCACAAAAACCAGTTAAGAGGTTTAGACTTAACAACCTAAAAGATTAACAAATTTGTTGCGCCTGTTATATTACTTAAAATGACAAGTAGTGCTCTATAATATTATCATCACCAACGATAAAACATAAAATAGTATGACTATATAAGAAAAGCCGTTTTATACATATATGATCATAAAATATTTAGACATGCAACTGATGTAGTTAGCTTTATGTAAAATAGGTACTTACAAATGATCTTTTTACAATGCCGCAGATACGTGTCATACAACTTAAGATTACTTTAATCTTATCCAGACTTCTTTGCAATTTCATGATATGCATGGTATTTTTCTGTCAATGAACTGTCCGATTAGTTATTTTATTTAAATATCTAAATACATTCACAAACAATGTAATAATCGTGAACGTGTGGTCTGAATTTAGTCAATTCTATTTTCTGTGGATAGCCTTAAACTAATATTTTACAAAATCCATCGCGTTGGTATACTTATGCAAGGCGAAATAGTGAAAATGTTATTAATAAAGATTAGGAAAATGTTGAAATATCATAATGGTATTTCGTAAGTTTTCATTAAATTTGTCATTTTTCTTGCAAGAAAGAAAGAGACCGGAACTGCAAAAGAAGGATTCTAAAATAACACATCCACATATGAATTTTATTATATTTAATAAAATTATACTGCAATATCCAGAAGCTGACTTATCTATGGAAGCTTACCTTACTCGGTACAAGATATCAAATGATATTTATGCAACAGCTATCTCAAACATCGTGTGTAGTTTAATTAACTTGGCGTCACTGAATACATTTCTGTCGATATAAATTCTGTGGTGATCGGCTATTGAATAGCAAACATTATGTTAATGGCTATAATGTTTTCTCTAAATGTAGTCTGTTGCTTGGTTTTCCCGTTATATCCTGAATCGTTAACATGCTATGATGTAACTGAGCAAATACCTGGCCAACACGGTGAGAAGCATTCATAAATAACCTAGAACAACTTGAAGTATTCGTATGTCACATCTTAAAGATCTTTATAGTTACACTCCAATAAATAAGAATATAGAAATAAATACTACGCTTCGAGGTACGTTATATACTTATATATTTATACATGGCGTTAATATATTATAACTAGAATCTGATTTGTCACTGAATTATGCATATCCACTGCAAATAGGCGCTATTAGCATTTTTACGTGATCTTCACTTATTAGTCTTGATATATGTTAATAAAATATCGATGCAGTTTGCGGTTTATAGTCAATTTCAAATATTATTTATTATTTTATAATAAAAGGTATGGCCAAGACCAGTTGTTTTAATACTTTACCTTAGTATGTTCAATATAAAAAATATAAGAGCAGTACGAGAGACCGTGTGGTGACGGATTAGAAATACGGAATGTCACCACCCGATTTCATCCCATAGGTGTTGTAAGAGCCGATAGAGGGAGCATATTATGCAGAGAACAGCACTATTCGAAAAGGAAAACTTGAAACAAACCCTATACCAACCTGCATGGCCAGCGTGGTATAGTAGGCCAATTCCTCCTTTCAAAGGAGAGGCCTAGTTCAGCAGTGGACTGTTAAAGGCTGATGATGACTAGAGATCTCTAAAAATAACATAGAAGTTTTTTGTATCTTCAAAACTAGAAGCAAAAATGATAAAATACTATAATAATAAAATACCTTATAATAATATATAAATATCAACACTTTATATAGATAGAATAAAACTACTGGAGTAGAAGTAAAATGCCATCCAGTCCGAGTGTCGTCTTATCTTGTATTCCAAAGCACAAAACAACAAAAGTAACCGCATCTTGACGCTTTGCATATAATGTTGTAAAACAGGTGTATATATTATTCAAACCTTACCATAAAAGCACTATATATGAAATAAGTTTCTGCTACATTGGCACAAATGTCCTAACCGTCTCTTAACGGAGTTTTGACCTGGTCAAAAGTAAATGGTCGACACTTTGTCCAGTTCCGCGTAGATACACAAAACAAATTGCTGGTTTGTGCGTCTTGCCTTAGCCAAGTGAAACACGAATAAGAACTTTGTGTTCTTACCGATATATCTATTGCGAAAAATGTACTCGTTCTACGCTTGTCTTTTATTTCACATAAAATATGTCAATAAACAAAAAAATAATTCATTAATATGTCCATGAAAACAATAGTTAAAATCCAGATTCCAGATTACAATTACGCTGATTTTATATTTTTGAATTTATTATCTTATGGTCATCTATATCCCCTTAAGTGTCCTACGGGGACGGTGTGCCCGTAAGAGAAATAGGCCGGTAGTGTCCTACGGGCACGGTGTGCCCATAAGGATTTGTGTGAACTTCACTCCGGTGTTGTGTGATTGGTTACAATAATAAAAACGTACATCGACTAGTTACAGGTTAACCAACATAATACCAATAAATTTTTACCATATTTCCAAGCTTGCAACCAAGAAAATAATACAATTGCTTATTTCGGTGCTCAGTTTTTTCCGTGCCGCCATATTGCGCTGTGGCGATCAACTAAGATGAATTTGTGATTTTTTTTAAATGTGTTCTCACCGCAATCGTTAAGTGATTGTATTAGTATTATATATTAAATTATTGACAATTTAGTGAAGTATATGTTTTAAATATTTTTAGCCAGTTATAAAAACATTTACAAAAAAAGTGTTAGTAACTTTTGTGATGCAATTTTCGGGCGTTGGCCGCTAGCTGTCCTCCATATTTTAAATGATTATATGTAAGTATTTATTAATTACTTAAAAAAACATAGATAAGTTTCTCACAAAATTGTATTGACATGTAGACATGTATAGACATGTTGTATTGTTTTTGCTATAAAAAGGTATAAACATGTTTTGTGAGTGAGAAATGTTCTCCGTCGGATCGTCAAAATGGCGCAAATATTTTCGCTGCTATGAATAAATGGTTATTGAGAAGTAATATCGGTGAACTGTGCTAAATTAATGTATATAACCGTCGCATCGTCTACCCGTGTCAATATTAGTGCAGTGAAAAAGGGAATTTCGTGAATAATTTATGTGTATTTTGGAAAAATGTTTCACATGGTGTAAGAAAAACAAAGTGACCTGCATTTATATATTTTTTTGATATGAAAAGGTTACAGGTAAGCTAATTTAATATAATTCTCATATAGAGTAACTTCTGAACTGTATACAGTTTAAAATTTGCATCATATAATTATATCAAACGCGAGAAAATTAAAGTTTTATAACCTAGGATCTTATAAACTTTACATCTTCAAAATGGCTGGACACTACCGGAGAAAATGCATTTTAGAGCGGGGCATGCGAGGGGATATTTAAATAATCATATATATTTTTATAATCATCACATTAAATCCATTGCCTCTTGCACCATTTATATCCACATCCAACAAGGCCCTGTCTCTAAGGTCAATAAAAGTCGGTATTCTTTTCATCTTCTGTGTATTTGGTTTTCAATGGCCGCTCCAGATACTCTTCAATTCTACCGCGTTCCCTTTACTAAAGAGAGAATGACTATTATTATATCGTATTATTATATTATCCTGTAGAAATAAAGCAGTGAATGCGTAGACATTATATTATACACCGATGATAAAATAATGCATCATGTGTGGACGCTTGAGGACGACTGTAGCAATGCATCATCCACTTTTTTTGTCGTTTTCTAATCATCTATTACTTTATTAAGTAGTTGCTTAATGTCTTGTATCTATTTCAATTGGCCAGTCAGCATTTTCTTCTTTTTGTTCTTCACTAATGAACGGGTTTATAGTAAATTTTTTTGTTATGACATTTTTTATATCTTAAAGGTTCATTGGTATTGTGGTTATTTCTGCATTGACTATGTCATAATAGAATTGAGTTATATTCTCATAACCCGCTGCCATTTTTTGTTTTACTTGTGTAATCCGTTTCAATACTGATTTTATAACTTGCAATACCGGGACAACGAATTTTAATTAACAGTTGGATCCTCCTACACCTTAAGAAATCCATACCATTTCTTTAATGGTGATTATTAAATCCACTTTGCATAAATGGTTATCCTTAGTAATACAGCCTTTTGGAATAAAATTAGCAAGAATGCGTTCTCAAAATTCATTTTCTTAAAAATAATTTCAATTTGATATAAACTTTCCAAAAAATTTTAATAAATTTTAAGAAAAAGATAATGTCCCGATATTATTATGGACGCCAATGTTAAGAGATGTTAAAATATAACTATAAATAATAACATACACTGCGCTGTTGATTGTATAATAGTCTCTTTTTGAAAAAAAAATGCATTATGATCTCTACTGGCAGACAAGTCATGAGCCAAGCCAAGTAGTTGCGAACATAGGCCAGATTCATGTCATTGTCACAAATGGTATTCTCTTAAATTAACATAATATATTTGAATGTTATTGTGACTAGATCATTTGATTTGGTTTGATTTGATCAGAACACCGATTCTGAGTCAATTGAAAGTCTAATCTCATTTCGTTAAGAATATAGTTTTAATCATCATATAAATTACGAGAACTAGCCTTCAGTACGAACATATTCATCGTTAAAGTACAGTCTAGGCGTAGTCTACAGCAAATAGTAAATGACTGACCCAGTGTTTATTTCAATAGCCCTTTCTCTGCTATTGCTATACTAACAAGAACCAATCATGTGGATATCAATCACGTATTACATACGTAGGTACCTACCTACGTTTGTAATACGTGCTTTTATTAAAGAAAATATATACGCTGTTTTTACCTAAAAACAGCGTATATATTTTCTTTAGTAACAAAATCTTTCACAAAGCGTACATATCGAAAACCATAACTCACGCGACACTTTCATTTGTCTGCAGCAAAGATTGTCTAAGATATATTGGAAACGGTTCTAGTTCAAACGGTTAGAAAGAGTTACTAAGGTGTTCGAACCCTAGAATATAGGAAAGCGAACAGTGACAATGACCTCTCCAGAAGCCATACAGCTCAATAAAATTTAGACGAAACTAGTTCTTATGCTGAAGATATATGGGTGATAATAGAAGTCGGTAAGTGTAAAATAAATGTTTGTGTAGCACTCAACGCTGCAAGATTGATATACTAGCCCGTGAATGAACTTAGCAAATATTACACAGCTGATATTTAGCGGAAGATAAATTCGATGGAATCGTTTGCGTGTCGGCACTCCGCGGAAAATATTTGTAGTTACTGTTTTATTTGGATGTCGCATTTTGTTTGCGAAAACTATCGAAAATGGTTTGGTTTTTTAATTGCGTTCGGTGAAAAAAATAGTGTAAAAATATTCAGGTTCTCACAGAGTTGAACATTGTGACTTTTTCCATTACGTTGATTTTACAATACAAACATAGTAACTGTTGTAGTCATAACGTCCTTTGGGAGAAGATCAATGTAGTAAAAGCAAATATAGGGTCGCGTTAATGAATTGGTGTTACTGTTGTTATGATAGTAGCTTTGTGGTTTTTTAACATCACTAGTTTTGAATTTACTGAACATATGAGAACTTTTAAATTTTTGTATAAGTTTTTCATACTGAAATTAAAATATTGTGACCGAATTTGAAGCAGGTGCTATCAATCCAAATACATACATTTTAATAGGTTAGCAACGCCAACATAATGTTAATATAAACATCGATCAAATTGATAAGATCAAGAATTCAGTAGCTCGGACAAGCAGTTTAATTTTATTTACATTATCGGACATATTTTCGTTCCAGAGTCCTATTTGTGAAAGCAAATATGTCAGTCGTATTACTTGCTTCTGTAATTTTATTTGATGTTTCGAAATGATTAACAAGACTTTCAAGGAAATCTAAGAAACCGGTTTACGTTTTAGATATATGTGTTTGCAACTACTCGTAGAAAGATCAATGTTCTTGCCGATTACTGTCGAAATGTTTGCAAAACCATCGGAGACTTTTCAAAACAATATACGAATATTGTTTTGGCTCTTAAGAAATCGTGTATACTGCGTTTAGCGTACTACAGTGACAAAATTTCTATCATTTCGTCATCAATCGCTGCGTCGTCTGCACTGTTTATTTACCTTATGCTAATGACGGCGGGCCAGTTGATAAGCCGTTTCCGTCCGTCATTTCTTTTGAGTATTTCTGTGTATAAAACGCCAAAGCAATCAGTGACAAAATGTTCTTGGATAAAGCTTTTGAAAGAAGTAGTTTCTGATATCAATTCTTATTAAATCTTGCAATATTGGTCTATAATTAACTTATAATTTCGACAATGTAGTAAACTTTTACTGAAATTAGTTGACGGGTAAAGTGCAGAGTATTTAATATACCTACAGCTTGTTTTTTATTATGTTATATTACTAGAGGACGCCAGCAGCTACGCCTGCATTTATTTTAAATTTACCCGTTTTGGCCGATTCCGTGGGAATTTCGGGAAATCCCTTCTTAGTGCACCCCTACGGTCCCCAAGGAACATACATGCCAAATTTCAGCTTCCTGCGCCCAATAGTTTCGGCTGTAGCGTGTCTGTCAGTCAGTCAGTAACGCAAGGATTTTATATATTAAGATAACGTGATACTATATCAGATATCAATGAAATCTCAAAGTTATCAGTACCTAGTAAACATAGCGCACGTGTTTTGAGCCCAAGGTATAAGTACTATGAAGCACATGGATTCAAAGGGTTAGTAGGTCAATATTATTACTGTCATGTCGTTAGTTCAGATGTCCGGTGCCTTAAGTCGATTAGATTACACTTCCTTAATCCTATGTATAGTGACAGTACATCTGAATAAACTGACACTAGTCTAAACCATGGAATATCGCTATGCCTTTGGGTTGTGGACGTCAGACAAGCAGTCGATCCCGGGTGCAACTGGGATAACGCTAGGAGGATATATGCATCTTTGGTATATTCTAATTTATGCACTAGTAGTACGGGAGACTGCATCACTGATTCACTGCCGGTATTTCCCCAGTAGGTTTTTATTGTGTTACGCATGTTACGTGTTCCGCATCTGCACGTTATGTGGATGTTCCGATTGTATTAACGCCCACGACTCCGGATATCGTGTGATTGTTGAATGATATTTACAGACTATTGTTTTATCCCACACGAAATTATATTTTAAGCCGATATTTATATTAATACTAAAGTTATCCATGTGGTTGACGGCATAGAATACAAGCGTCACCATCCCCTATCTTCCCGTGGGTGTCGTAAGAGGCGACTAAGGGATAACACGATGCAAATACCATCTTTGCGTAGAGACGGAAAACTCGACATCAAACCCTATACGACTGCCTCGTTGGTCTCGCGGCATAAATGTGCACGTGGGATCGGGAGGTCCCGGCTTCGATTCCTGGGTCGGGCAGTGTTATTGGGTTTTTCTGTCACGAAATTCTCAGTAGCAGCACGGAGTCTGGAAATGTGCCCGGTACGGCAATAGGCTCGCCCCTTATTACGTGGGACCAAAGTATATCTGGTGAAAAGTGGATGTAGAAATACACCTCTGCCTTCCCCTTCGGGGATAAAAGGCGTGACGATATGTATGTATGTTATCCATTCCGATTAAGTGAAAAGGTACTTAAATAACGCATTGCGAATAGATAAATAATATCTCATTTTTCCTAGTTTGCGTGAATATATTGTTGCCCACTTAATAGCATAAACTGTTAATGATTCTTACTTATCCTAAAACATACCTTGTTAAATAAGTTTTCAGTTAAATTTCCTTTTATTTACGTCTCTTCATAAAAAATATTGGACACACAAATGTGTCTTTATGAACGATCCCGGTTAGTTATATCATAGGCCGTAACAGAAATTGGAAAATTCAAGACGTATTTATAAGAAGCCACGGATGAGTACAAGTATATAGTAATAATTCTCTGAGTTAGTTTACATTAATTGAGCAATCTCTGGAAACCAATTTAAATTATTTGGCAAAGCCGACTTTTTGCCTAGTACTAATACGGTCCTAACCTAATGATCCGAAGGAATAACAAATAAACGAGAATGGCGATCATTGTGTTTAACAACGGGTCTTATTGCAGACATGACCCTTTCGTTGAAAACTTATTATCATATTAAAATGCCGTTCAATTAAAAAGAAATAGTTATTTCATCATCATCATCAGCCTTTAATAGTCCACTGCTGGACTAGGCCTCTCCTTTGAAAAGAGGAATTGGCCTACTATACCACGCTGGCCAAGCAGGTTGGTATAGGGTTTGTATCAAGTTTTCCTTCTCTTACAGTGCTGTTTTCTACATAATGCTCCCTCTGTCGGCTCTTACGACACCCATGGGATGATATGAGGTAGTGACAATTCGTATTCTTAATCCGTCACCACACGGATAGTTATTTAATATGTACATATTATAATATAATCTATGAAAGATTAGTTTTAATACAAATATGTATCATGATCTTGTTAACCATTGTTATCTACATGTTTAATGTTACTTTAAGAAACAGCGAATTTTAATGTTTTTAGTGGTGAAGTATTTAAATATGTAGGTACATACGTCACAAAAAAACTCACTGTCCAAATTTATTGTTCCTGGACTTCATTTTATAATAAGATTATGAGGATATCGCATTCCCTCTTGGTAAATTTCCACGGCTACAAACTGGCATCTCTCACTCAGAAATAATCTACAATACTAACAAGTAAAAGTTTCCTTTTTATGAATGTAGAAGCACGTGCCTGACTTGAATAAGTGCCTTTTAACTACACTAGTACCAAAGGTCTTGCTAACGGCCATTTTCAATATTCGAACTATAGATAGATCTGTAGATTTTAGATGCGTGTTTGACATATTTTGTATGGAGCTTATGTCAAAAACTGTCAAAAACTAATCTAAAATCTACAGATCAATCTATATTTCGAATATTGAATTCCGTAGTAAATTTAGCTTTTTCTTGATCTGAGATTATCTGTTAAAATGATACGCAAGACCTAAGAAAATTTATAACCATAGCAACTTAAGAAGAAAGAAAAGTCTTACCCGATATTTCTCAACGGCTTACTAACTTTCCTACTATGTGTTGTCATTAGGAAGACATGTTACGTCAGCTTAACAGGTAGACCAGTAAGCTGATAGTATGGCAAACAAGGAGTTAAAAAGAAGCAGAGAGAAACAATGTAGAGAATCATGTAGTTCTTCCAATATCCAGTTATCTGTAATAGGACCTGCAGAGTCAATATGAAAATAGGTGTAATCAACATAATAATATGTTTGTTTAAAAATAGAAGCCTGGTCGATTGGTAGCTGCCACTTACAGTAATTTTCGTAATTGTCCATACATGTTGTGTTAAAAAACTTAATCACAATAATCATTCTCCTCGAAATAGTAGGTTTAATAAATCGGTTATAACTCGATAATTAGTAGCACATATTTAATTAACTGTGATATTTTTCATGCAGCCATTTTGAGAATAGTTCCCACACACCAAAGACTACGGTTTTCTCGTAGTAAAGACCTACCTTACGATTGTCCTCATAACTTATTGGATGAATAAAAAATACACATGAAACCACGACGCCTCCGCGTCAGTGTTACATAGAAAAGATACATTCAAAACGTAATTTGGTATGTCAATTTTGGAAAGTCACCGCGTGGATGGGTGACCATTCGTATAACATTATATCAAGTGTTAGCGCACTACGGATGACACAAAAAATTATCGATAGTTGTCACTGTCTTAAAACTAGAATTGCTGGGTAATGTCGGCGGCCTGCGGGTTTAAAACCGCTAGAGTCCTACACACGTTTACAAGGCAGAAGGAAAGCCGTACAAGACACGTTATTCCGGCATTTACCTACGTGGCTTGTTAGCGTAGTATGTAAACACACTACAAAGAAACTGCGCTCTGTACCACATGAGCTCTGTACCAAGCACACATTGTGTTACTATGGTGGCCCCATTACTAATCTATGTCAACTTGACCCACGATTGAAAATTAAACTAGCAAAGTATGTTGCAGTCTAGTTTGACCACAATTGAATGCCAGCTTATTGACCTCTATAACCACTAGCCAAGCCTTTATTTATCTTAATCAGTATCAGATGACCTAAGTTGATTAAATAAGTAGAACATCATCAGAAGTCATGATTATAGATAAAAAATCATTGCGTTTATATATTTGTCAGGTAGTCGTGCAAACTAATATTTATCTGATAGGAAGTAGGTACTTTTATCTATATTTAGGCCTAAATTGCTATTAGGAGTCAATGAACTGATAGCTATCTTGGTTGATAACATTAATTTTATAAATGTCTAGTGTTTGTAGATTTATGTGGAAGAGGTATAAGGAACGACGAGTCAGTCTGCGAATGAGTCGGACACAAAAGTTATCATGACTGGTGCATGCGAAAATTCTGGGCAAATAAAATATTCAGCTTAACTTTCAAGCAATTACGTGGTATTCATCATATTTCTATAGACTTTCGCCGTGATCCAGTGGTGACAGCCTCCTCAGTGTAGTGGATATTGTATGTGGCTGCTGATCGGAACTCTCGGGTTCGATTCCCGGTTTGAGCAAAAGTGTTACTGATTTTTTCCGAATTTTCAGTAGTAGCACGTAGTCTGGCAATGTGCCCAGTGACAACAATAGGCTCGCCTCCTATTACTTGGGGCCTAAAATTCATAGTATGGTGTAATGTGGGTGTAATTTTATACCTCTGCCTACCCCTTGGGAGGCATACAGGCGAGTGTCTATAAAAAAAGAATATAAATATCACCTAAATATGTCGACAAGTTACGAAGGTTTAGAAGCGTAAAATCTAGTAAGTGTTCTGACTGTACGTTACAAGAACTCTAGTCAGTCTATTTACTAGCAGTCTATTTATCATTATTATCCCCTCTTACAAAGCTTTTGTCTTTTTCATAATATTCTAGGTTACTATCCTTTATTAAATATAATAAATTATGTTAAGATCGTACAAATCAGTGAAGTAGAATAATACAATTTCAAATAAATTTAAAATTTACTGAATAAAAGGTTAATTGATTAATAATAAAACTATTTTCAACCGAGTGAACGGAGATTGAAATGTTACGTTTCTTTTTTGCTGTAAGCACGATGTTTTTATTATTTTCGAACTATTTGAGTGCATAAATGGCTCTCACGCTTTATAAAAAGTAATGTTATAGTTACATAGTTGATTCCATTTAAAATGGATTTTCGCTTTATTGGTTTTATATTTGCTTTGTTTTATTTTTATTAGAAGTTTGTTCTGATTACTAATATTTTGTAATAGGTGTTATTTAATTTTTTTGCGAAAATAAGCGTAAAAAGGTATTGTGTGATAATATGCTAAATATTGTTTCTGTCTTAATAAATAATAATAAAAATATTGTAGCGCTCATAGTGAGACTTGGCTTGCCATTCGTAGTAGGTCGGCAAAGTTAAGCAACGCTTGCTTAGGTCGACACTTGGAGGGATGATTTCATGTGGCATTTACATCAGATCGCTACCGCGGAGGTCACGTTAGGCTGCCTGTCCTAATTCTTATCTCGGGAAAAAGATCGTTAGGCCGCTTTGGAGGACTATGTGCGGTCTAAAATCTCAGACACTAGAAGTGGTATTTCATACTAAAAAGAAAGCAGAAACATAAAAGTATTTAAATCCAAAGTTTTACCACTATACATTTCAAAATGAGCCAAACAATTTAGAATATAAATTTTGAACACTGATGTTCGACCCATGGGAAGAAACTCGTCTTCTAGTCACCAATTTATTTGATAAAAATTAGAGGTGTGCAACGTGAGTTTGAACTTGAAGCCCTCTTACAATCCGTTTAAATAAGTATTCGATCAATCCATGAATTTGGAGATACATACTTGACATAAGCTCCGTACAAAATATGTCAAACGTGTATCTCTAATCTCAAAGTCCATGGGTGGATCGAATATTGAAACAGGCCGTTAAAGGAAGCCCATTAATCCGCCTCCGCTAGACCTCATCTTAGGCTATCGCTATAGTTTTAACTGTTCGCTTTCTCTGTTTTATGACTTTGTAGCCGTATTAATATTATTAGTGCAAGTAACTGTCAGCCTATCGGTTTATATTGCTATAAATTACTAGCTAAACCAGACTTTGCTTTGAAGTGGCTTAGTCTTGATCTAAAATAATAAGGAAGTTACAAGAACCAGTAAGTGTAATTTTACTGTGACACACTTTTGTATTGTACAAAGTTGTGTGAAATTGCAGTGTTGATATAATTATTTATTACTAACAATTTTTAATACTAAACGTTCATTGTAGCCTTTGCTTAAAACTAATATTTTCGTTGTAGTATCTTTTACTCCTTCTTTACGAAGTTAACTAATTTCAAGTTTTAGTCTCGCATCAAAATGTAGTCTATATCTGTCCTCCAGCTCTTAGCTACATATATGAAATATTATCAAATTCAGTTTAGCCGGTTTGACATGAATACGGATTGTAAATATAAAAACTTGTAAAAAGCAGCGCTGTATTAACAATGCTTTTTAATTTTAATTTGGCATAACCCCTGTTAAAACATGTTGAAAGAATCCAACATCCTAAGTCGTCAAATACTTATCCACCGTATAAATTTTACACCAATCCTTTTGAGATAAACCGAATGGCGTACCTGTTCAAAAACTTTTTAACATCAGATTAAAGAATTTCTCTTAGCCAGTACATTTTGTAAATTAAACAGATTGCCGTGTACTTTATGTTCGTTGTCTTTTATAAAATGTATGTCCTATTGTATTCAGACATACACGTGTAGGCTTCGGAGTACGTCGTAGTAGTCGGCTTGTATATGAATTTGGGTTATTGGAAACAAGACGTGTTCCGCGGCAAGCGACAACCAATTCCTTTAGCTTGTAAAATATTTGTACGAACTTTTTACATCTTATTTGAAAATAAATACTTTAAACTACGCTTCCTGATTTATAGACAGACTAATATTTATATATCAGATCTCAATGACGCAATTATTTGATAAAGAAAAGATTAATTATACATATGCCTCGACATTTTGGACATTTTTTCAGGTTCATTTGGTTCAGGTTCGTTAAAAGTTTCTATGAAATCTCCGAAAACACACAGTTTATTTAGGAAACCAGAATTATTTGGATTCAAATAATCCTACCAAATATTAACGCCTTTATAAAAACTATCGTATAAACATGTATCATCAGGGCCAATCAAGACATCGTAAATTGAATAACAACATCGATAGAATTCTTCAAAACAGTTCGAGAAAAAGCCGAGCTGTCAAAACAATCCTTCGCGGACGTGCCAGACGATCGGTCAGTTCAAAAACCGAATGTTCTTTTTCGCAGCGCAAAGGTGATTTGTTATGAATATTGGTCCAGACATTCTTGTGTTTCTTTGAACGGACCAGTAATTTTACGACTTACTGACGTTGAAAACAAAAAAGTAGAGCTATGATGACGTAATAGCATTTACGGTTTTGGTAGGATTAACTCCTCCAAGGATTTTTTGTGATGTGAGTCACAAAAAATCCTACATAAGCCGTGCATAAGCTCTCCTGAGACAAAGAAATTATTCAGACACTGTATCTAAATTAATTCGTTAAAATTTCCATTCGAAAAAGATTTCCTCAATTCGTTAAAACTTTAATAAAGAATTCGTAATTGGTGTCTGTAAACATTCGTTTGCTATATAATACCAATTTGTTTTACGTAGGTGTTTTAATGGTTCGCTTTTAATCACATGGGTCAGAATCAATTCACGTTATAATTATAGTAAGGCATCTGTTATAATATTATTTACGATTGTAATATTAGTAGGTGTAAAACATAGCTTGGAAACACATGAACATTTCGCTTTACAGACATTTATATGATAAAAATCCTGATACGTTTTATATTATCAGTACTGTGAATTTAATACACGTCATACGATATTTATTGACTGCAACTTCGCTATATTTTAAAAGGAGAAGTGTCTATTATTCTTATGCCGCCGTTTCGACCGCATGATATTAGTCGTGGTCACAAGCAAAATGTCCTCCCAATGCCTTACGCGATTCAGTCCCATTAATTAATGTCGTATAATATCTATCGCAAAAGTTCAGAAACATATATGCTATGCTAATAATAAGGAATGTATTAACATTCCATTCTAATTATCAACAAACTCAATCTTGCCACAGCCCGTAATTTCAGTTTTCGTAAAACTGAGTATTTTATAAATAAACTTGCAAGTGGGTTAAACCGTGCAGTAATGTTGTACAATTTATGTACAACATAATCATGTAGAATAGAACTGCAAGCTATGTATAGCTTGCCGTGTTGATAATTGAACTGAAAACTAGTTTCCATCTGATATATTAAACTGTTCTACCAGATAAGATTAAAATTAGCCTGATTGATAAACAATTTTACTTTTTTGTGGTAACGATATTACACGTAAACGATATCGTTTCCATAAAATTACATGCTGTAACATAGTATGTTTAATATTGATTTGATGCTAATCACATTAAGTGAGCTTAATTGATGTGATTTCATAAATTTATGTAAAGCTAGAGCCCGCGGTTCTGCCCGCATGGGTGTCGGCTATTGTGGTAAAGAACAATTCTGACTTTCTGATAATTCTTTATTTTTTGTTAAAATGTGTTTAATATTAGTTACGTGGCAAACATTATCCATCCATTTGTAAAGTAGTAATGTCGATACAGCGCCAGTCACTGTTATTACCTATAATATTATAATGGCACTTAAAATATTTATTTTTTATCGGAAATCCCCATACTAGGGACTGTTTCGTGGACATTTTAAAGGCATAAAATAACAGACATAAAGTTCTACCGTCTCTTTCGTGGCGGCATACGATAAAACAAGCAAGATTTATTTGTAGATTAAATCAAATCGTGCTTTACATTGTGCCATCAAACTTCGCCAGGCTAAAATATATTTTTTTTACTTTTGTATTATTTTATCACGAGTCTGTTTGCCGCCTTAACTTATGACTTTTCATAGTATGGACTAAAACAAGATTACGTATTATATATATAGTATATATATTCTATGCATTAGATCTCAACCTTTAACCGAGTCGGCATACTTTTTGCTTTTATTGATTTTTCTTGTAGAACCTTTTACTATCTTCAAAATGTTTAAAGATTAAATATAATGCATAATATTATGAACCCGATTTCATCACAGCTTGATGAGCATAGTCACACTCACACATCAGCGTGAATGCATATTTATTGGGAATAAAATTTATCGACGGTAAACTCTCTAATGACTTCAGATATGAAAAGTGGTATTCACAATCATCATTCACGTTTTGACCAATGATTTAGATTTTACCGGTAAGGTTATCGCATTTACTATTTATCACGGCTAACCCGGTATTTCCACCTCTCTTACTAACATATGTGGACCCATTCATTCCAATGATTTCCCACACAATTTAAACTTTAAAGGAACTTGAGTATTTCTGTTGTTGAAGTTGAACTAATAATAATTGATATCAGGCTTCTCTTTACGGTTTTAAATCGAAGGATCTGGAATAAAACTTTTTCAATCTATTAGCCGTTTTGGTTGATTTACAATATATGAACGGTAAGTCACTGACTATATTACTATACATACTAAACTATATTACGAAGTACACAGTAATTTATTCGAAATCGGTCAGACGAAGATATTTTTTTCGTCTGAGACTAGAAAAATATGATTCTTCTCATGAATTTTGCTTACTTTTTACCCTAAGATAAAATAATGTTAGAGACATAAAGTAATACTTACGTATATTGCCATCTTCAAACAACAAATCACTGTCTCTTATCTTCATTGATTTCATACTTGAATGCTAACATATAATACAAAGATAACTGTTCTCCAAAATGTATCTTTAGTAGCTATCTAATTGTGTGCTCACACGCATCAGTGAAATTGTAAAATTAACAACGTACGCGTAAGTTTTTGTCATACGATTAACACCTGGATGCGTAACAGTTAGTTGTACGGATTTTGACCTTCAATTCGTTTCCCTTCGTCTATTTTGTATATTGTCACGCACCACGTATGCATATGGATCGCTACCTATGTAGTCATGTTTAGTTTAATGTCGCTTACACACTTAATCTCTCAACTGACGATTCTGACTTCCGGCAAGAAACTACACGACCCTGTTAGGTATACTTGTAGCGTGTAACATAATGAAATGACTTTATTTGAGAATGGTTTTAGATCACAGTAAAATTAACTCTATATTATACTTTTTCTTTGTCGATGTTATAATAGGTTTACTTTGGTCGTGTTCATGGAAAGACTTAAGTACGTTTTACACATTGTGCGAAATTTTTAAATCATTTAAGTAACCTAAATTTTATAAAGTAAAAAATAGCTGAATGTGAGATATTATTACAGGCTTTGAAGTGAACTCTTAGTAACCGCAATCTTTAATTTGGTAATACTCACCCAAATATCCAGTACCTACGCAATAAATTTTAGTGAATATTCATTCAACCAATAACGCCTACACATTTCAAGTCAGGTTCAGTTCAAGTGGGCGAAGATCTAGTACAATTTGAGTACTAAGCTGTTGCATTCAATAAAGCTTTGAGTTTATGCTTCACCGATAAGTTTATGAAGGGCCAGTATTTCTGGAAAACAGTAGTAATTGTACTAAGCGACTTTGTCAGCCAATTATGCAAATGCTTGTCAAGATGTTGATGCGTTTTGGGTAGCCAATAGGGGTATTTTAATTTAAAATTTGTTATTATAGTTGATTATATAGATGGTAAATTGGTCGAAGTGGTCACCAAGAATATAATTTGTAATATTTTTGTATCTGTTATTTCGTTTTTGCAAAATTATAAATGCAAATCTTGCAGTTTATTTCTGCATAATTATGTTACTTATATTGACGTAAATCGTTCAAGCAAATGTTCGGTATTAATTGTAATCATACAAAAGATAAACACAAGGAATGGAATCTTCGATCTCGAAACGCAATGCCGCCAATTTACCAAGTAATATTTGTAAACAATCTTATTACTACACTATCTATTCTTCACTAGCAATTACTACTTCTTGCGTTTAATTAAATTTCAGATAAGCAATAGTGTGACATCATCAATATTGGTAGTATTGTTTGTAGTTTTTATTAAAAATGCACTTGGACTCTGTTGAAAGTCTATGTATGTAATATCATATTATGATATTACAACTCCTAAGACCCAGCAATAAAAGGCAAAAATAAAATTCTATACGAAAAAGAACAATGGGTGCAACCGCAGGCCATATCTTGTAGGTAAATAATTAGTCACTCGTCCCAAAGATTTGATCATTCACCATCGTGTTAAATAAAGTCAGGCGATAGTTACACGACTTAGGCCCGGTAAGTAAATATGTGTGTAAATTGCGAAAGTATTCACACCATTACTTACCTATTTATAATATATTATACCAATTTTTAATACATATTATCATCAAAATTTTCGTTTAAAACTAACATTTATTGTTGGCTTACACTCAGTTGACTTTGGTAAAGCAAGCAGGCGATAGTCACGTCCACGTCTCATACAGCCAACATTTATAGATGTCAACATAAACGATATTGAAAATATTCCCTGATACCCCAAAAACTAGAACCGGGGACACACTGCTGAACAGATTCAAAGAATTATCAATTCAATTATGTTTTACTCAAAAGGACAACAAGTGTGCCTTAGTTCCTTCAAATAGCTAGTAATAGATTACATAAATGTGTGCCATCGACAGAACAAAACATTTTATTGTTTCATGTTTGGATTTATAAATACCTAATCATATACTCAGATAAAAACAATAATCTTTCCTATAATTCCTTCTAGTCATTACTATAAAAATAATAAGACAAAAATAATTTCCAAATGGCTATACGCGACAGACAAATGTGCACTGTTTCAAATAATAAAAATAAGCAACGTATGAAAGGACCGACATTATCGCCCTCGACCATCTGCTCCACATGACTTCTGACAAGGAAAGTGCATGAATACATATTTCACATTATAATTAAACTGTTATTGCACATTGTTACGAAGAGATATACTTTAGAACGTCAAATAAAATAAGATTTGTATTGCACACATGGTACAAAGTGACACCATACAAGGATCGAACAAACGTCTGATTTGATTAATTTGTTGTATGGATTTGTCAGATGGAATAATCATTATTGCAAGATAATGGCATAATAAATTGCATGTTTCTTGATCAGTTTACGAGTTATTTGTGTAGGTTATTGGCATGCTGGGTTAGAACGATAAGAATAAAAGTGGCATCCGACATTTTATGGAGGTGAAACAACATTAAAATTATACCTTTATGTGTCAATATCCACATTACCACGCAGTAAGCTTCGATAAATGATTTGCCAGATACAAATCTCCTTTTAATTTTAAAATTACCTCGATGATTATGTCTACCTAAGTACCCAAGGGTTGCGTAACGAGCTAAACCTTAAAAACACAACCTTTTATCACTCTTCTAAATTATCATTCGCAAACCAGAGAGAAATTATAACGTACATTTACAAGACGCCGCGTTCAGATTACGACAAAAATATTTTTAATGTACGCGGGGAAACAAATACCAAAGACATGCGGATTTGTGCGTAAATCTGAGATTATCTTTATTATTAGACTGCAACGATGTCATAGTAACAAAGTTCAGAAATTCTGCGGCAGATGCTAAATCTAAAACGTCGATCGTAAATTTTTGTCATCGCATCGGTACGATTATTTAGTTTATCGTCTAGTCGACCATATGGTGGCCGAACATAGCGCGTCTCTATAACAATGTATTGCAATATTAAGATTTTATCAAAAGCTAGCGATGATGATTATATTATGTTTATTTGAAATAGTGGAGTAGATACTATTTTAATCGCCATGATTAACAAAACTTAGTACCTATATCTATTTTTATTATATATTAACGTCGTGGGTAAATGAATGCAACAAGAAAAAAATTTCATTTAGCTTATAAATTAGCAACTACATAAATAATGATAATTATTTCCTGTACCTAGTTTACATAAATTTATTTAAAATAATAAAGCAAATAAAAGCAGGTTATTATTATTGAAAGAGAGTAACCTGTATTTTTTTTGTAAACATTTATTTGATAAGTGTGAGGTATATAATAATAATCAATGTAAAAACCATATGATAACTGAAGGTTAAGGTAGAAATAATATTATTATTTATAGTTACTTTTCGATACCGTGCTAATTTTTGCCTTCCTCGATAACATAAATATTGCACTATCCAGCATATTTTTGTTTTCAATTCGCACCACTAGAACAAACTTGTCAGTTTTATAATATTAGTATATTATTAGGTAAAATTGTCAGCACGATATCATACCGGAGCAGTTGACAAATAGAAACAAGAGTATGTTCCATAAAACCGATCGTTTATTTCAATGATTTGTTGACCTTTAGAACAAAACTGACAGTTGTATCAAAACTTTCAATTAATGTTAAGCCGTCAAATCAGTGTCAAACTAAGAAATAGTATACCATACATAAGGCACACGAAAATGTATCATCGTTGGGTAGAGTGAGCTCACTCTTCCCGTCGTAGTAACTTACGTACTAAGTACTGTGTGCGCATAGTCAGATTCGCTTACAATGTAGACAGTTCTTGGAAGCGCCGGGCACATAAAACAATTTAAATCTCTGACAACAGCAGATACTAAAGCTGTTCAATAATGTGTCTTAATAATTACAATAATTTGTGGCAGTAAAGATTTGCGTTGTAACAGTTTCCCTAAACTTTATTTATAATTATTTCTTGGAAAATATATAAACACTTGCAGTCATCCTTAAGGAATTTTACTATGTATATGAATACGTAGGTAAGTAAAAACTACACCTGTCAATCATAGCATATTACTGCAATTTTCCAGGATGTTTTGCTTGCACTTGGGAGTTTCCAAAACTATTTTCCTTTCATGTTTTTCCTTGATCTAAAAATAAACTATTATACTTACGTTAACATAACAGGGTGACTTGACAACAAGATGAATAGCAGTACCTACCATGTTTTACCTTATAAATGTAACTTATTTACTAAATTACTAAGCCCCGAACCACGACAAGCTGACTGGTGACTTTTCTCGATGTGTTGTTAGAATTTCTAAAAGTATATTTTCATGCTGTTTTAGAACAAAGTGGAAGAACCGTTCCTTGCAGATATTCTTCCTTTGTACTAAATGTTATCAAAATAAATTCTGTGTTTTATTTTCATTCCACGTATCGGGACATAACATATCGCTCAGTTGAAATCGGGATTTCAATGATAGTAGGTACACATATTAAAACAAGTTCCTAGAAAAGATAAATTAAACTTGTTGTATCTTTACTTACTTTAGAACGAGGACTCAAGTAAATGTCAGTTGTAGAAATACTTGACCGGAGGATTAACTAGACACGGATTGTCCTTTGACGAGTTGTTTACGAGATGAAAAGATGTCACGAACTTTACTAGTAATTACAAGAGACATTAAACGTATGATGCAATAAAACTGCGCTTCTAAAGCTTTATCTAAAGAAACAATTTAAGACGGGACAAATGACACATTTTAGGACCCCAAACACATAATAGTTAAACCCGTATTTACGATTCACCGAGTAAGGAAACGCGATTTAAAGACACTAAAGACTTACTGCTTTAAGTGTATATCCTTTAAAATTTTGCCGATGAGAAATGTCTTAGGTCGATAAAAATTCAACTGACTGCCTAAGACTGGCGTACTGGGGTGAATCACTAACGATCATTGTAAGCAGTTTTGATTAAAAGATACCGATCTCATTGGAACTTCAATGGTATTAAAATCAGATTTGTCCAACTTTTTCTTGAAACTAACATTTCAGTCAATTTAATTTCAAAGTCTTCATTCTTAGAATTGAACTGATTAAACAAAACTTGAACTATGAAGTAATACATATTTTAAATACGAATTAAACCCGCGGTCTTGCCTGAGTAGTTTTTGGATCAAGGCTCGAAGGATGAAGTGAAGAAAGACTGATCTATGGTTCGTAAGGATGTATAAAGTCATTTAAGTTTTGAAATTGAAAGAAAAAAGACAGCTTAACTGCTTAACTACTTTCGTTAGAACAATATAATTATTATTATGTAGTATGCCTAAAACAAAATAATAGTCCTTAAACGAATGTATCAGTATTTGCCACCAAACTGCTTTTAACAGATTGTGTAATTATTTTTTCATTTAAGTTTTACTATGTCTGTTTTAATTATATTTTTACAAATATTTAGTGTGACGGATTAACAACACTTTTTATCATGGATAGCGTATGCGACTGCTGATCGGAGGTCCCGGGTTCGATTCCCAGGTCGGGCAAGAGTGTTACTGGGTTTTTCCGAATTCTCAATAGCAGCACGGAGTCAGGTGAAGTGCCCGGTAACGGCAATAGGCTCGCCCTTTATTACGTGAGACCAAAAAATTCATAGCGAAATGTGGGTGTAATATTACACATCTGCCTACCCCTTCGCGGAGACAGGCGTAAATATATAAATTATTCAGTATATTTGCGATGAGACGGCAGCCTCGACATTAAACCCTATGCCAACTCGTCTGGCCAGTGTAATACAGTGGGCCAAATGAAGGAGGATTTTTGCGTCACAACATTGTGATACAAATTCGATTAGTATTAGGTAAGTTATGTCCAGCATTGGACTGCGAGAGACGGTATGATGATAATATAATTTACTTCGTAGATATTTACACTGTATCGATAATTGCAGCTGAATCAGTAGCTTTGCTAGAATAGTGGCTTTTATAGAACTTTACTAATAATTAGCTTTTCGTTCATTGTGTCCGTGTGTTTCTCAAGCACGTTAAAGTCTACTATCGTATCTTGTCACGTAACTGCCCAAGCTTTTAATGTAAACCATTTTAGCTTGAACGTACATTGACATTGGCATTTGTTCCAGAAAATTTGGCACGCTCCTGTAGGTGAAGTGAACTAAAATGCGAATTATCAGGATTTCACTATAGTTTTAGTGATATCCATTCAATCTATTCTAGATTTCCAGTCGTGTGGAATTATTTAGCCGACTAGCTATATTATCCATCTGATGGAAGGCCCTCTGTGATGTCAGTATATCTCATCATCGCATAAGCGCTATCCCAATTGCATTCAACTTTAGATGCCCGTATCCTAAACTAATCAGAATTGACAGAATATTAGCTTTTCTTCAGAGCCGGTTCCTCTCCTAATTTGCGTCTCAATGGCATTGTAAAGCAAACGGCGGATTATGGCCTGTCACGCTGGCCAAAGGGGCCGGTATAGGGTTTGGTTTCGAGTTATTCTTCTCTTCTGCGAGATTCTATTTGTTGCGTGAATTAACCTTAGTCTAATCTTACGAAGCTCACTAAATGAAATAGAGTGAGACTTTGTGTTATTTATCCCCCACTTCACGGATTTATAATATAAATATGGATAATGATCTGTTTACCTACTTGTACTTATTCAGTTAATGATAAGGCACGCGAATTCCTCAAAGCTCTTAGTACCTTGCCGACTATTAGGTATTTCTTATCTTAAATCTGCGTTCTACTGTTATTTAGAACGTATATACAGGTCCCAGATTCAGGTGATAAATTGCTCTTGTTTGAATAAATAGAACCTGAATGGATAAGAACATTTACAACTACATATTGTTAGCACGTAATAATGTATAAGTTTATAGACTATGTTTTATAGTACGGTCGATTAAGCATTATAATTTAGTTTTTGTTTTTATCCTGATTGACATATTTTTTATTTACTAGTACATACTCGTATAGTTAGCTGACACGTGGGTGCGCCCACAAAGGTGTCAGATTATTCGATAAAGGGTAGCCCATGAAGCGTATTCTGAAGTAGAAGCTATATAACAGATACATCAAAATCTGCTTATTAGTATAAGTGTGGATGAGTATACAAAACAAATCAGTTGACCTTTCTATAGTGAATCTATTAACGAAATATTAGTTAGGAAATAATATAGGTTATAAAGTACTTTTTATGTTTTGGAATGTGTAGGTAAAGCAGGTTTCATTCGAATTCTACACGAATAAATTAAATTAAAGTGTATTGTAATGTCAAAATAACAGCTTTCAAATAGCTAAATGACTTTAAATTACTTGTAATATTTTTCTCTTGCCATTCTATGTCTGCGCGTACAAATCTCCATGATAGCAAATTTTATACTATTTTGAGAGGAACTTCAACGTCTATGTAATTAAAAAAAAAAATTAAAATTAATTCATTGGAAGAGTAAAAATATGAATCATACAGAATAAGGATTTTAATCAAATAATCGCGTAGACGAAACACACGTTCCACAACTCTTATAGGTATCCTAAAGTAACACGAAAGTCGTTGTCAAGCAAAACTGTAGATATAAAACTAAACAGATGACATAATAATGTAATGCGAAGTCATCTTGACTTAATTTGACTGCACGGTTGGCGTAGTCGTTTAACCGGTCGCCTCGCCGCTTGACAATGCGCCGAGTTTATATAGCGGGTCTTACTCGCGATAAATCTTATATTTAAGGCATAAATACCACGGCTGAAGCAAGTCAGCCGAAACGTTGGCAAAAAACCGAGGTATTTATGCCTTAAATATAAGATTTATCGCGAGTAAGACCCGCTATATAACCTTGTATATATACTAATCGCGAAATTTTAAAATCGTTTAATGCGCCGAGTGTTGTGGGTTCGATTCCCACACGAGACAATACTTTGAGTGATCCACAAATTGTTGTTTCGAGTCTGGGTGTTAATTGTGTCCGTTTGATGGATGTATGTAAAGTCCCCCGCGACACAGGATTTATTCCTAGTGCGGGAATTGTCTTTATAGAAAAAAGAAAATAAAATTCAACATCAAGTGTTATGGGTTCGATTTCCATTCTCGAAATTTTGTGACCTGCAGTTTTTGAGTCTAAATGTAAGTATTTGTACCTCATATTTCATTATATTATTTAATTTTGTTAAATTCTAAATTTTATTTGCGATATTAATTTAATGCTTGTATAATATATGCAAGAGCTCATTTAAGAAGTAAAAAAAGATTCGTTTTTTAAAACTTCCAACAAAATATTTTACAGAGGCGGACAGGGTGTTGGCAAGCAAAAGAAACAAAAAAGTGTAAAAGCTCACTTTCGATAATCACGATAGTTTTCAAACTTTGCTTATATTTTATTTCAGCAAAAAAATCTGAGCGTACATACAAACTACTTGTAGATAGAAAACTAACAACATTCTTAGCTCTGGAGGCCAATTATCGTATTTGGACGGACAGATACGTAGAAATCGACGTTGACACATGGTTTGACACTTTGTTCAATGTTCGATCTAGTCGCATTTTCATTCAACTGTCAATTAATTACGACAATAGCTATTATGACACTGAGACTAGACTGACACTGCATTTTAAACAAAAATAATTTTGAGAATTAGCCTTCTGGTTACTTTTTGCGTTCATTAACACTAGCTTCTATGGCTCCAACTACATTGCTCGCATGGTTTGTCGATAAAAACTTTGTGGCTGATTATTAAAACATGTATTTTGGTACCGGGTCTCAACATTGGCACTTTTTCATCATAATTGGTTCAATATCATCTGTCATCATCCGATTAAGCTTTGAAGGATTCACAGACAGGCCGAAAAACTTTCGCATTTATTATCTTAGTCAGTAGGTATATATGATTAGAGTTGCTACGGACGTACTATCGCGGTCTAAAAATGTTGACCACTTTTCAAATTACATTCTTAGTCACGCTGGGTTCAGCAAGGTCTAAAATGCTATATCTGAGTACTTATTACTTTTCAATCATTGGCAAGGCATCGATTCAAACAAAAAGAGTATGAATATTTTTATCTCAATGAAATAATTTGACATAATGACAGAATTGCTTTTATGTTGCTGTAAAAGTTCTGTATTTTAATTTTATTATAAAAAACACTTTCTTATTGTAATAAAATGGCAAGTTTAACGGTGCAACAAAGAGCTGAAATAATATTGCTTCATGAATAGGGCTTAAACAAAAGCTCACTTATGTGATCAGCATGCGCTTTAACGTGACTAGTATACCATCCGCTATCATTTTAGCTCACAGTCTGACCGCGCCCTGATTTTCCTTAGACGATATCATCATCATCATCACCCTAGCATTTTCTTAGTTGCATCATGGTTGCATCCCAAGCTTGCGCTTTGGAGCCTAGGGCCTGCTATTACTGGTCTACCGAGATTTAACTGAATATCAGTTTTTACACGGAGCGACTGCCATCTAACATCATTCTAAGGTTAGACCAGTTAAGTAGTCAGTATGTATATTTGAGGGCACTGACTTCCCACTAATGACTGCCATAGATCATGACAGCCGGGACTGCTTAACGTGCTTTCTGATGCACGGGGGTGAAACACCGCCAACTTCGGGCTAATTATTAAGAATTTCTTGACAGAAATTACTAATAATTTGTCACTAAGAAATTCTTAACAGAAAAGCTTAGCAAAATTTTCCGAGCCCGACCTGCGAATCGAACCCGAGACCTCATGATCAGCTGTCGTATGCACTACCGCTAGACCAACGAGGCAGTCTTACGCTAGACGATATAAATATTGTATTTTTTTCAAAAAGGTTTTATATTCAGGATGTCGTATTTTCGCCATCCCTTTCACAATAATCTGTCAATGTAAAAGTAATTTGATAAACTTATTAATTACAAATACCAAAATCGTAAATAGCAAGTTTAAAATTATATTATTTGAAGACTACAAATATTTTAGTTTCAGTGCAAATATCACGCTTGTACTTAAATGAACGTATATTATAAATGTGTAATAATAAATCGTTATCTGTTGCTACGCAACGCATGTTATCATAGATTGGTTGCTAGGACCAAGAATCAAAATACATCATCCTAGATTGGTTGCCTAGTACAATATCGTCGTCATTGATGTGTTCATGCAATTATAAGCCTTAAGGTGGTAAACATTTTCAGACCGTGACTGTACGTTGGACTTACACACCAAATTTTAGCTGTCTGCGCCCAATAGCTTTGGCTATGCGATGTCAGTCAGTCAGTACAGTATTTAATTTTGTTAATTTAAATACTGACAGATTCTTTGAAAGACTAGGCGATCATATTCTGTGAGCACTAGTTTTACTTTCACATAAACAAGAGAATAATACCCACTTTTAGTTTAATCACCATTCGTAATAGGCAATTCAGTTAATGTAACTCCTTTGTAATACTTATATGGAGGTTTACAGTACCCTGAATAGTTTCATTACCATGGTGATTATCTTTAAGTTTAGGCAATATATAGTATAAAAGCCTTTGTTTTACGAGATAAATTGCTTCGTATAAACATTTTTTTCTATATAATAGTAGGTATTAGTAGGTATACAAGACGAAAGTCTTTGGCCAGTGTGTGTTGCCAGTGATTATTTACGGAGCTGAGACGCAATCGCTAACTATGGGCCTTACCCGAAAGTTCAGGATCACTCAGAAGGCGATGGATAGAGCTACGGTCGGAGTTTCCCTGCGAGATCGAATCAGAAATGAGGACATCCACAGGAAGGTTCTGGAGTGGTGAGACAAAGTAGCAGACAACGCAGTAGGGGTAGGCCTCCTGCAAGGTGGACCGACGCGACGATCTGGATCGATCGCGAAGATCGCGGGAAGCGGTTTAATGCGGGCAGCTCAAGATCGGTCTGTGTGGAGAACCGTGTAGGCCTATCTTCAGCAGTCGACGTCTCTAGGCTGACATGATGAGGTTTATTTTCGTGTCCATGAAGTGACGGATTGAGAATACAAGATGTCTGTACCCCAATCAATCAATCCGTAGCTGTCCTAAGAGGCGAATAATGCAAATACACGAAGCAAATAGTATATGTATTTGCGAAGGGACGAAGACCTCGAAATAAAACCCTGTACCAATTCGTCTGGCCTGCGTGGTATTGTAGGCCAAATCCAATGCTTTGTGAAATCTAAAAAATTATCTATGTATTCCTTTGCGGATATACTGGCCTCGCTCTCTGTTACTTTTGACCTTATTATAACTATAACGACGCTGACAAATTATCAAGCAAATTTTTAAGATTTATTTGTCAGGGAAATAATATAGACTTCATTTTACAAGTAAAAATTTAATTATTATTATCTTACATATAAAGTACCGGCGTCCCAATAGCCTGGTTGTAAGTTTGACTAAAAAAAGAAAAAATCTATAACAAACTTAGCAGTGAGGTGCTAAAGCTTTATGTATAGCAACTGTTTTTATGATATTTAGGCATTTAAGGTTATACTTTTATGTATTTGTGTTACATTGTTCACACAATATTTTCATGGACAACGTTTGTTTTATTACATTGCGAAAATAGCAAATAATGCTGTCTCATAGACCATAAAAAATTTACTGCGATAAATGTAAGGAACAGCTGATTAAATTGCTGCAATTTTGGCAGAGTCTTAAAACAAAAGTTGTTCTTAATAACCAGTTCAGTCAACTTCTAAGAGATTTGCACTGTGTATATAAAAAATTGCCGTGTATATTATAGGCGAAAAATATACAGATATGCTTATTTACTTTAAAAGCAGTAAACAGGATATTCAGTATTGATTGCTGCTTATTTGTCGAAGATTTTTATTACAGTCGAATGGTTTGACGTGTGCGTTGAGATTAGCATGGTGTCAATTTCTTTGGCAATACTCAAGTATCTTTAAAATTCGCAAAGCAGTTTAGTTTTATCTTTTTTTTGAAACGAGTTGGCTACCAAAAGTGCACTTCTGTCTGACCTTAATTTTATGATTGTATGATTTTGGTAAAATGTTGTTGTTTGGCAAACACACTGACCAGTCACAACATCGGTCAGCATTGTTTTTTTATTTTGTTTAATTTAATTATTATTTTATATATTAACTGGCCTAAGAAATATTTAATATAAATATCATGTTCAATAATAAAAAAGAAATACTTACAAAACGCAATACATGTTGAAAGTGTAAAAAAATCCAAAACAAATGAACAGTAAAAATCACCACCACATAACCATAATCACTAATTCTTAATTTTTTTAAATTTCAGTGTAAAACAACATTCTTAATTTAACATTTTGTAAAACATCTCGATATTCGTATTATTATCGTTGGCGCGTGACACCGGCCGCATCTGCGCGTACGCGCTACTAATCGGTGACTGGCGCCTATACAATGGGTGGCCAACGATACGCCAAGCTTATGACTAAGAAACTGCGATAGATAACGCGGTTGTATTGTACATTCTGCGTATGGGTTCTGTAGGTAATTTATGTAGTAGGTGAAGATCAACACTTTACCAGTCCGAATTAAAACAAGATCGAAAATCAATTGTTATCAATCATATGTGATACATGGAACAGGACATATTAAATAACTCCATGTTAAAAAGTATTATCAAATTAATTATTGTACCTATTAAGATATTTTTTTATAAAAATGTTATGTCAAAATGTCTTTTATCAAACTCCTCTGAAAACGCTTGACCGATTTTATGATACCTAGGTATTTTTTGTGTCTATTTGATAGGTCTAAGAATAGGTCGCAGAATATTTTATAAATTCCTAGGAGATATTCCTCTCTAGACTTTGCTGTTTTTTTTGGGGACATTTTTCTTGATTTATATGACGGAAGAACATTTGCCAGGTCAACTAGTGTTATCAATTACATTATACTTACAATTTTCAAAAACAATGCTGAGTCCTCTTATAAGTATCGAACTTCTTGTGTATGTCTAGTATCTTAGTCTGTTTTGATATTCAGAAAATATGTGTCTATTGTAATCAGCAATCTAGTATCCGAAACAGAACTGACACGTATACTAGCTAATTGCCGCTCTGTATTCTTTACAAAGACTAACATTTTAAATGTCATTTATGCAGATAAAAAACGAACGAATAAAAATTGGCAATACGAATAATACATAAATATTCTATTACACAAATAACATACATAGTTCGTCTTAAAATATTTTCCGTAAGAAATATTTAAAGAATCTTATGCCTATAGAATAACTATTTTTGTATTTTTATTCGTCGGTACGCGTCGTGTGGATAAAATTAAATGATCATCAAATTTGAGTTCAAGACCACGTTTTGAGTCGGTCTAATAGGTGACGTAATCTACAGATACATATTCTATATATATATATATATATATATATATATATATATATATATATATATATATATATATATATATATATATATATATATATATATATATGTATATTGGCGTCTTGGCTTCCTCGCAAACCTGGGTGAAGCTTTGCCAATCCACTAACAAGAACTTACTGAGTGACCGTTAGATCCCTTATCGTGACGTATAATATGTTTATTCTCTGTTTAAAATTTAAGTTTAGAGGCTTTTATAGTATGAGATGGTAATCTACTGACGTGTCATAAATTCGGATGAGATACAACCTATTTTTGGCATATCTAATATGTTTATTATTTTGTATTTGTGCTCATCATGGAAGCGATAGCCTAGTGGAGATACCAACAGCCTTCCATGCAGAGGCTATCGGGTTCGAATCTACGGCGCGCTCTATGACTTTTCGGAGTTATATGCGTATTGAATTGTTAATTATCGCATATCCCGTGCCTCGGAGAGCACGTTAAGCCGTCGGTCCCGGTTGTCATGAAGATCTTTGATAGTCGTTATAGGGCGTCAGTACCTCTAAATAAACTGACATTGGTCTAAACTCTGCAATATCGCAATCCCTTCGGGTTGCGGAGGTCTGACAGGCAGTCACTCTGTGGAAAAGCTAATATTCAGCCAAAGCCAAGCCGGTTAGACTAGTAAGTGGACCCCAGGTTGAAACTGGGATAACGCTTGAAGGATTTGTGGTGACGGACTAAGAATACAATGTGTCACTAGCCCAATTTATTCCGGTGTTGTAAGAGGCGACTGAAAAAAGTACTAAACTATTAAAGACATAAAGACATATTTATTTCTGCATTTTGGTTGTTTACAACACTTATACATGTCAAAACCCTATTCTAGATGATGCCGGCTTTTCCTAGCTAAATGACTTCTTGAGAAGAAAGGCCGAAACAAACTCAGAGTCATTTTTTTTTGTCACTTCATTTTGTTTAGTATTTTCTTCATCTTTTAAAGTCCAGACAAAAAAAAGGGTTTAGTATGCAAGTACAATGCAGGAAATCATCTGACGCTTTTGACTGACTCGGCCCACTGATGGCCCGCATTCAACAGCAATCGTACGGCTCAACCTTGATTGAGGGAGCCAGCACGATCTGTATCACTATGCCTCCACGCCATCAGAAGGTGTATGCATAAGCATGTCAGCCTAAGCCATCAGACAGGTTGCCACAACTATTTGTTTATATGTTTAATAATGCCCACATCATACTCACAACTTTACAAGCTAATACATAGTAAAATACATGTTGCAAACAATATGTAAAAATAATAAAATTTTAACAATAAAATGTCATATTATATTTAAAATGTCAAAAAATATTATTGAATGTCAATTCAGGAATAATAATATATTACTTAAGTAATTTTAAAAATAGTAAAAATTTAAACAATAAAATGTCATATATTTAAAATGTCAGAAAATATTATTGAATGTCAGTTTAAAAATAATAATATATTACTTAAGTAATTTTAAATGTCAAAAGAAAATAAATAAAATAACAATGTCAAATCAAACAATGTCAAAACAAAATAAATAAAATTACAAATGTCAAATTAAAAATGTCAAAATGTAAAAATATAAGTATTACAAATGTAAATAAAAATATCTTGTCACTAATTTCAAAATGTCAAAATTCATAATTTTTAAACTCAATTCCAGGCATTTTTGTCTGCTAAATAATCTTTAACTGTGTAATAAGCTTTTGAACACAAGCTCTGTTTAATAAATACTTTGAATTTATTAATACTTAGTTCCTGAATATTGCCTGGAATTTTGTTGTAAAAACGTATGCTTTGACACTTGTAGGAGTTACTTATTTTTTGTAGTCTAGTTGAAGGTAGAACAAGTTTTTTTTATTTCGTGTGTTTAATTTATGAATGTCGCTGAATTTGGAAAACATATTTATATTTTTCCGGACATATAACAAGTTCTCATAAATGTATTGAGATGCGACAGTCATTATCTTAATTTCTTTAAATTTTTCCCTCAGTGAATGCCTTGAACCAAGACTGTAGATTGCACGAATAGCCCGCTTCTGCAGTACAAACACAGTTTGAATGTCAGCTGCGTTGCCCCATAATAAAATGCCATATGACATTATGCTGTGGAAATAACTAAAATATACTAATCTGGCCGTATCTATATCAGTTAACTGACGAATTTTATAAACCGCGTACGCTGCAGAGCTAAGTCTATTCGACAACTGTGGTCCATGTGGGCCCCACTGTAGCTTAGAGTCTAAGGTTATGCCTAAGAATACGGTGTTATCTATAAGATCCAACTCTTCTCCATTCAAACATATGTTAGGTTTAACTTGTTTTACATTCGGTCTTGAAAATCGTATACATTTTGTTTTTTTTTCATTTAACAGTAAATTGTTAGCAGTAAACCATTGAACTACTTTAGAGAGAGCGTTATTTACATCGTCATTATTTGATTGTTGTCGTCTAAGTTTAAAAATAAGTGATGTATCATCAGCAAATAACACTATCTCTTCATTATTTTGCATAATGTATGGCAAATCATTAATATATACAAGGAAAAGGAATGGACCAAGAATTGAACCTTGCGGCACTCCCATTGTGACCACTGAACCCATAGAAACTTTTCCATTTACCTCAACTCTCTGTATCCTATTACTCAGATATGATGTTAGGAGATCCAAAGCAGTGTTCTTAACTCCATAGTAATGTAATTTCCTGATCAATGTTTCATGAAAAACGCAATCAAAAGCCTTTGATAAGTCACAAAAGACTCCCAGAGCATCATGCGACTCCTCCCAGGCATCAAAAATACTATCTAAAAGCTCAACTCCAGCATCGGTAGTTGAGCGACCCCTAGTAAAACCAAATTGTTTTTCATGTAACAGCTTATTGTTATTAAAATGAATTTGAAGCTGACCTAGAATTAATTTTTCAAAAATTTTACTAAACGTGGGTAGCACAGATATTGGCCTATAATTTTATTTATAGACTCACACCTGTATCCCCGAAGGGGTAGGCAGAGGTGTAAAAATTACACCCACATTCGCCATGAATTTTTGGTGGTGGTCGCACGTAATAGGAGGCGAGCCTATTGCCGTTACCGGGCACATCACCCTGACACCCTGACGACTCCGAGCTGCTACTGAGAATTCGGAAAATCCCTGTAACATTTTTGCCCGGCCCGGGAATCGAACCCGGGACCTCCGAACAGCAGTCGCATACGCTATCCACTGGACCACGGAGGCAGTCTAAGTAATAAACGAAACAAAATAATAATATACTTGCGAAGAGAAGAAAAGCTTACCCGTCTGGCCAGCGTGGTATAATAGGCCAAACCCTCCTGTTGGCTCGCGATAACCACTATGTTTTAATGACCGCAGTGGACTGAAAAACGGTGATTATATAACCTATAAAATTGCGCATTACATATACTTCTGAAAGTTTTGTGTATTATAATGATGGTAAAAATTTTTTTCTATTTGTTTTTGTGAACAAAAGAAGTTTTTTATTATAATATATCTTTATATCTACGAATATAGCTCTGTTCCTCTCTAATCTTCTCGGCATTATTTACAAATAGATAGCAAGCAAAGTTAAGAAATATTTAACGCAGAGATACCTATTTTTAGTTCAATATTTACCTTTCATTTGGTCGACTTCGAATTATTTTATGGCTGCTCAACGTACATTGTATAACTACTTCTGTGCCTACCATTAAATTACGCATTTGGTATAATATACACTATTAAAATGTCATGAAAGGACACTGTGGTAATTCTTACGGAACCCCACTAAAAGATCTAGGAAAGCTACTTGCACGTGCGTACGCAACTGTCTCCCAGCATATGTGCCGTTGCTAACAACGTGTCTGACAATGATTTATATTAAATTAGAATTTTACTTTTTACTAGAGCAGAGCCAAAATTAATATCGCGTTGTGTGGCGTTAGAAAGTAGAGCTAGACAAATGGCTTTCTGGCAATTACCGAATGTGAGTAGTATTGCTCGTAGACGAATTGCGTCATCGATATTAATTTAGAAACGGAAAAGTTTTGTCTGACCGATTTTCATGCTTTTGCGACTAAACAACTGAAGCGATTAACATGAAACCGTATATGGAGTGAATTTTAAAACCAAAGACTGCCTCTTTGGTCTCACAGCATAAATATGCGCGTGCGACTGGGAGGTCTCGGGTTCGATTCCCGGGTCGGGCAAAATGTTATTGGGTTTTTCCGTTAGGAAATTCTCAGTAGCAGCACCAAGCCTGGTAATGTGCCCGGTATGGCAATAGGCTCGCCCCCTATAACGTGGGACTAAAATAAATCTGGTGAAAAGTGGGTGTAGCAATATACCTCTGCCTACCTCTTCGGGGATATAGGCGTGAGACTATGTATGTATGTTTAAAACCAAAGAAATGATGCTTTTTATAAGGTACATTGTTTTGTAATAAAGTTTTTTAATAAAGTTTAATAAAGGTTAATCTAATTTGAAAATATAAAGTGTTATATAGTTGCTTTTATCTAAGTGTTCAAATACGCGAACAGGTCCAAATTCCATAGAAGTTATCTACAAATCGTTATGACGAATCTGGATGTCGTTTGCTTCAGAGTTTATTCAACTCCATGTGGTGCTAACCCCACGGGCAGTTACTGTAGTACTCTTTATATTTAATACATTTGTTATTTAACTTATTCATAGGTATGGGCATGAGAAACATTCTTGCTGCCGTTGGGTATCATCGCCATGTGTTATATGAAATATCATTCCCTTCCTGGCGATTTATCTTTTCTGAGTAATATGTTTGCGAACAGCACCATATGTCAGGACGTCTTACAGGAGGAGTATCTTGAGAAGACTCGCCTCAAGTGTGGCTTGTAAAACGAGAAAGATGAAACAAGTTACTGTCCGCTGAAACACGGTGGTTCTCGTCATTTTACTCCGTCGAATACGCAGATCTCTTTCTGTTTCTCCAAATTCTTCTCCGGTAGTCAAATAAGCAGATCACTTTCACCAGACTTAAGTCAACCAGGCAATTGCTAAAGAGCCAAGAATCTTACATTCGAAGGAGCCCATGTCAAGGATCTCTATGACCCGTGAGTTTGTCGGTTATAAACTTAAAGTCGGTAGTGCCATATAATATCTTGGGTCTAATTATAGCCAAAAGTTTTCGATAAATAAAATAGCTTTTAAATAGTTTACTAGTTTCAAAGTTCATCGATACTTAAATGCATAGAACAATGAAAAAAAAATAAACAAACAATATAAATGTTTCCTGTAGGCTAGTAAATATAGATACCAATGGGTATTTAAAACTATATTACGTCATCAATAACCGCATCAAAAATTTAATGGATTGGTTTACAAATTCTAACAAATGATAGAAGTTGATAATGCTCCACATATTTAAATAATTATCTCATACATATGTAAATACATTTATAATGCTATTATTATTTAATATATTATGTTTCTATGTGATCACTGACCACCAATATGTACAAAAATAATACCTAAAGTAGAAATATTATGTGTGTATACATAAAACTATTCCATTACTGACTGATAGGCATTGCGCAGGCGAAACTACTCGGCACAAAAAGCTAATATTTGGCACGTGTGTTCCCAGGGTTCATAGAAGTGCTCTAAGAAGGCATATTTCGAAATCCCCACAGAATCGGTAAGAAACGGACTAAAATATGTGGACGTAGCTGTGGTCATCTTCTAGTATAATATTTAGGTATTCAGTATTAGTCTGGAAGGATCCAAAACAATGGGACGACCCAAAACAAGGTTTAGAGATGTAGAGCTAAAGGATAAGAAGGTATGTTATGTTACGGGCGATGATGTCGCAAATAGAGCGAAGTGGAAGAGTAAAATAAAGAAAGGTGACCCCACCACCATGTGGGATATATAGCTAGGAAATAGAGAGTGCAGGGGTGTCAAATATTACTTTGGTGTTACCAATCCTCCGGGTGGTTTGCTTTTGATCCTAGGCATGTCGTGAACTGTGTGCTACACAAATATTTGTGTATTAGCTCAACCATATGATTTTAATTATTTTTGTAAAATATGATGAGTAAATAGTTCATTTAAAAACCCCCGCCTCACCGACTAAATATATGTTTATGTAAACGTCATTTGTACTACCAGAAATATTTATTGCAATGGCCGACAGACTATAAAACATGTGTCCGTGATAATTCATGAACTATTTTTGAAACTACTTCCAATGGTTAATGGTGGCATTCGTGAAACGGAATGTTATTTAAGGTGCATTTTTGTCTCATTAACAGGGTAGCGTATCAGATTTGACTACCGATTCGGCTATTGTGTCAAATTTGAAACGTCGGAGTAATCGTGGCCGGGATTGACGGCAGGTGCAGCTGTGGTGTAAGCGGTTGCCTTACCATTTAGCACTCCGCCAAGTAATGGTATTCTGTCATCACATGAGACAAAAACAATGTGATCCATACCTTTTTCATTCGAGTCTGGGTATTTCTCAGCTTATTTCCTAATTTCCTGCAATACAGTATCTATTCCTACTGCGACAAATGTCAAAAAAAATTATGTGAAAATCAGAAAAGTGAAAATGATAAGTTTTGCAATGTATTTAAATATCAGTGCCAAAAAGCATAATTGCATTTATTTCATCATCATCAGCCCCATACAGTCCACTGCTGGACTAGGCCTCTCCTTTGAAAGGAGGAATTTGCCTACTAAACCACGCTGGCCAAACCAAAGTTTTCCTTCTCTTACAGTGCTGTTCTCTGCATAGTATGGTCCCTCTGTCGGCACGGACAAATTGCATTTATTTATTTATCGTAAATTACAATATTTAATCACGCAATACAAAACTATAAAACTTATTGCGTTATAATAACATAATTTGTTTCGTTTGTTATAGCAAAAGAGCCAAGGAAGCCAGACATACTTTATGGTCTAACAAAAAGCATAAATAGTATTGATCTATTCATGTTCTATGTAAATAATGATCTTATCTGTGTTTCAAATTGATATAAATGGTTATGAGCGCTCGCTGAAACAATTTTAGTTCGAGTTCGCTACACACGCGTACTGAAAAGACTATAAAAATTTCAGCCATCTGTCACGATGATAACGAACTATGAACATACATACAAATATAATCTCACGCCTTTTTCCTGTGGGGTAGGCAGAAACAACGGACGCCCCCGTGGGATCTCCACCTTGTCGTGGTGGGGGTCTCAGTAACCGTGGATTGGACACCCGCGGTGAAGCTAAGAGAGATCCCGGGAGAGGACGCTCCGCGTGGGCTTAGAGGAGCCTGCGCAGGATGCGTCCAACGGTGCGGGTGCGGGGGACAGTTCTGTTTGTCGCTCGCAGTCGGGCGCAGTCGCGGGAGGAGAGGCATGTCGGTGTTGCGTTGCCGCGCGCCCTATCTCCCGCGACCAAATGGGGGCGCACAATTCGATGCGTCGCGGTTGAGCCGCAGAGGAAGAGGAGATGCGATGTTGCGTTGCCGTCCTCCCTATCCTCTGCGGCCGCTGGGTGTTTTGGCGGCGGAGCCCAACACCTTAATCCGCCGCCAAGGGGGTTTTGTTCGGGGCCCGCCTGACCATCTGGCGGGCCAATACCCGTCGGAGGGTAGCGACGAATGCTTCGGCGATACCCTACCCTCCGCCACACGGTACATGAGAAAGTCGAGGTGGTTTTTAGTGGTAACACCACATAATCCGGCTCTCATTTGCCCCAAGAGTCGGAGATCCGAAGGGATTTTCCACCTCGTAAAAAAAAAGCAGAAACAACGGAATGCCACTTGCTTCTATTTTTTCAAACCTCACGCGCTTCCTCTATATTCATTACTCTGAACTAACTTTAAACTACTCACTAAAAACAATTTTAGTGTTGCTGCTTTTGTGTTATATACTATTCTCTCATTCACATGATGTAAAGAGACTGCGCTTTAAATTGAATGTAGAGCAATATGTTTCTTTTCATTGTTGTTTCTATTTCACGATTAGCGGAACATGGTTAATGGTAATTATGGTAAGACGTACAGACAACGGATAGGCCGTTAGTCATGCAAAATTATTGTTCTTTACAATCTTGAGAAATGACAAGACGATATCTCCAAGAGTCAGAATAATTTAATTTATGAAAGGGAAAGAAAGATGGTATGAGGCAAGGCGCATTTTCTCAGCGATCGAAACGCAGCGCATGTAACCACTTTACACAGACGGACAGTAATGTATAATTATACAACACTACATCGCATAAGCCAGCTTCTGAATCTGGCAATGTTATATTGTTGATTTTATAAAGTTTGTGCCAAATAGACGAATGCCATTGTTATCTAATCGATTTGACAAAGTATTAACTTTTCCACTGAGTGACTAGTGTGTGATCAGGGTCAAAATATTCCAAGGATTCCCCGTAACGGCTGTCAAAGATCTTCATGACAGCCGAGACCGACGCCTTCATGTGCTCTCCGTGGCAAGCAATTATTACAATTTAAGCGATGAGTCGTGTACGCAAATATAACGCCTCTTTATAATGTGTAGGCGATTGTGGCCCAATACTTTTAAAACCATATAAGAGATGTGACAAAATAAATATTAGTGTGTACTTATTACCTTTCCTCCTCCAACTTTCAGCACATTTACTATTTTGAAATGCTTGGGAATTAAAACATAGTTGGCAACGGCGACATTGTGATATTTCAGCCGCTTACCACAAGTTCGTTTTCTGTTTATTGTGGGAATAACACTAGTGGGTAGCAAGCGAGTACGAATCTATTTGATAGTATATAAGTAGATCATTCCATAACCTAAACGTCCCTGGAAGTGAACTAACATTGATAAAAAGTTAACCTACATTGTGATTGTGGATCAAACAATCGCCTGTCTATAGGTAGTTGGTAGGTATATTTCATTTCCTTATACTGATTTATTTTCTTTACTCGTATTTAAAGAAGATCGCATGTACTAAAACATGCTTGGAAAATATAAATAATTATATACTTTTAATAAAAGACCACACAGTCTCTGATAGGTATTTCTTATCATCATATTAGTTCAGATATTATGAAAATATTCAGATTTTCTAAGTTTATTATACAACTGGTCTTGATATATTTAAATTGATTTACATTTTACACATTTGCGTTGAGACAGATAACGTTTTTAGTGACTTTTAATATTCACATTATACAAACGGAACAATCAATAATTTGTATAATATATTGGACCATAAAGCAGCAAGCAGGCTCGGTACATGACCCAGTTTCACCGCCTCTGGGTAGGCGTTTTCTTTTAGATAAATATATCAAGTAATATGAATTAGGTAAGTAAAACTAAATTTCTCATAGGTATAATTCTCCATTGTGACAGTAGCCCCGGCCCTGTCGAGGACACGGGCGCGGCGCTGCGTAGGTTGGTGACATGCCGTTCTTCAACATCGCATCGCGGTGACCTGGTCGGCAAAGCATACTAATTGATGATCCATTAATTCAGATATGTCTATTTCTTTTAATTTATCCGGTTCATATTTCACTTTGAAATATATGCCGAATAAATTATCATAACAAATGTAGTTCGGTTCTCTGTTGCATGTATAATCAAAGTTTTGTGGCCAATTGCATTGTTATAAAGCATTGTTTCCAAGAATACAGTATTCACTAATTGCAGTTGCGTCTCAGTAATGAACTCATTCTGATTAATCTTGCGGGGTAATGCGTCTACCGTCGGGACCAATGCCGTCATGAACCACTGCGGCTGTCTTACTCACGCATCTTAATGTAGGTAAGTTGCTTATTTATCATGATATATATACAATATACTTCAAAAAATATTAATGTATTACCTCAAAAGGAGGTTTTTGAATCCAAAATCAAGTGATGATCATTCATTGTCTGAGATTTTCATCACTGTTTATATCTGCTTATCTTTTAAGTCGCAACTGACCATACATGATATTCTATTCTAATCAGTTTTATGGTTGCAAAGATTAGTACGAACTCAGTGAATTTCGAATTTCCGCACTTCGTAAGCGTGCAGACACAGATTCACGGTATGTCGATTTGTAAGCTGTCCATCGGTTTGCTCGTCTTTCTGTCTATCTTTCACGACCGCGTTTTCAGGATCACGTGAGAGTTTGGCTTTAGAATTAGTACGGAATACTACATGGTCTCTGCTTACGAACGCTTTGAAAATGTCCAATTTAGATTGACTCAATAAAAATATTTCGTCTTATGACTGATTTTTGACACAGTCAAGTCATAATAAAATCTTATACCTATGTTTCTTCCCGTTATCCAACAAGTGAGTCTTATAGTGCTATAAGACTTACTTCCTGAATAACGGGAAGAAAGTTATATACTTGAAAGTTGTGATATATTGCAATGTTTTATGCGAAAACATATCTATTGCATAAATAATTGGTTAGAATCATTGATGTACAAAAAAGCCTCTCGGTGTGCGAGCTTCATATTCAAAATGTACAATTACGGTTTATACAACACTTGTATTTTCGTTTATCTCCCGTTCCCATGACAATAATAATAAATATATCAACTTTGTTATTATCAGTGTAATGTTTATCTAAACATATATAAATGAGTGTCATAAGGGCGAGTCAGTTCCTGCGATTGTGTATTAACTATTTATAAATAGTGCAATAACGAGTTATCATAACCATAATTAGCAAGCGTTGTATTGATCTAGTACAAACATTTAAGTTATAGGTATATATTAAAGTGGGCTATTATTCAGATCAACCATTAAGGTTAATAAATATGACATTATAATCTAGATCTCGTCTGGAGTATTTCTTTTACATATAGGTACATTTATGTACATTATAAATAAACTTGAAGTGTCTACCTATCTGTGATTTCAAAAAAACTCTAGTCTCTGGAATTGCTGAGCCGATTTAAAATGTTTTTTACTGGAAAATAAGCGCTTATAACATTTGCCTGTGTTAGAAAAGGAAAAATCTGTTACTGTGACAAATATAACACACAAAAAGGTTGTTATTTATGATAACAGTGATCGCACATAATATGATATAATAGCCCGATATTCTGTAACCGATATTTGGAACTGTTATTTATGTGTAACAGTTACAGATGGAACAGGTATGTGAATATACCTGTTACGACACTCACCTAGCAGCACTTGACGATCGCAGCTTGTACATCAGTCGCAGGTGGACCGCCTGTAAGAACTCCAGCCTAGCAAGTAGGGTCAATGCATTTCTTTGCATTGCATGTGACTCAGAGCTTCCGATTGCTCTTATCAGTGACAAGCAAAGCAACGGCAGGGTCGCACTTGTTACTGATATTAATATACGCACTAAACCTTTCGTACCATTATCTAAAAAAATGGCACAAGGGGCACATTGAAATCAGGTAGTTGAATGTTGTATGGGAGCCCCCTCAAAAATATTTTTTAGTCTGTTTATAGTTAGTACATATTTTTGGGCAGCGATAGCCTAGTGAAGAGACCGACAGACTGCTACGCAGAGGGTCCGGGATCGAATCCACGGCGCGCATCAATGAGTTTTCGGAGTTATGTGCGTATTAAAATGTATATTATCGCTTGCTAAACGGTGAAGGGAAACATCGTGAGGAAACCTGCATGTCTGAGAGTTCTCCATAATATTCTTGAAAGACATGTGAAGTCTGCCAAACCGCACTAGGCCAGCGTGGTGGACTATGGCCTTACCCTTCTCATAGTGGGAAGAGTCCCGTGCCCAGCAGTGGGACAGTTTATATACAGGGCTGATGATGATGATGACATATTTTTATAGTGGCCACAGAAATACATCATCTGTGAAAATTCAACTACTATCTATCACGGTTCATGCGATAGAGCCTGGAGATAGACGGACAGATAGACAGACGGACGGACAGCGGAGCCAGTAATAGGATCCCGTTTTTTAGTATGGAACCTCAAAATTCAAAACCTACAATAAACGAAGTAACCATATAATTTCCCCACACTAGGAACAAAGCTATATATAGAGCAATAATAGTGACGAAATATAGCTACGCTAAAGTACGCCGATAAACTCTTCCTAACAGTTGTTACGCTCATTCATTGAACGAAATAAAAGATTTCCTATAGTATCTTCTTTGGTTTACGCGAATGTTACACATTGAAATTAAACTACAGTTTACGGATTTTATCGCGTTGAACACACTACGCAGAATAAATAAAAACGTTGAGAATTTATCTAACGAAATATACAGATTGACAACTTCATTTGATTTTAAACAATGCATAGATGCAATAAACAACAGAGAAACATCAAAATATTATGCGTGTAAACGTAACAAAATTCAAAAATTTGAAAAATTACAACAAAAATCAAATGACCAGTACAACATGAAACAGAACGTTTTCACACGGACCAATCACACGCTACCGTCCGCCCATAGACAAACAGTTGTCAATCTGTCAAAACACACGTTAGATGAAAATACCGAGAGAGTACTTAACAGAGGTTTAAATTACGCGATAACTCCATCAAGAATACCGTATGTAACCATTATTTGCAACGTTGAGGATTGCCTAGTCAAGAACAATGTGAGTAAGGAAGATTTCGAGGCCATACGACAGGACGTTTCTGCTGTATTACGTCAATCGAAAGTGCCGGCAAGGAATCTACCTAAGACCAAATATCTCGCACTGAAGAACTTACAAGCTAGGCCTGAACTTACAGTACTCCGAGCAGATAAAGGAAATGCAACGGTAGTGATGGACACGTCCGAGTATAAACAAAAAATGGAACATCTTTTGTCGGATGAAAGTACCTACAAGTTGGTTAAGACAGACCCTACGAACAAAATACTCAAGCAAACTTGTGATATTGTTAAGAAATACTCCGAAAAACTTAATTTGGACGTGAAATATTTAATACCATCGTGTGTAAAACCTCCTCAAATGTATGGGCTACCAAAAATACACAAGGAAAACGCTCCTCTGCGCCCGATACATACATACATACATACATATCGTCACGCCTTTTATCCCCGAAGGGGTAGGCAGAGGTGTATTTCTACACCCACTTTTCGCCAGATATACTTTAGTCCCACGTAATAAGGGGCGAGCCTATTGCCGTACCGGGCACATTTCCAGACTCCGTGCTGCTACTGAGAATTTCGTGACAGAAAAACCCAATAACACTGCCCGGCCCAGGAATCGAACCCGGGACCTCCCGATCTCACGCGCACATTTATGCCGCGAAACCAACGAGGCAGTCGTATAGGGTTTGATGTCGAGTTTTCCGTCTCTACGCAAAGATGGTATTTGCATCGTGTTATCCCTTAGTCGCCTCTTACGACACCCACGGGAAGATAGGGGGTGGCGACACTTGTATTCTATGCCGTCAACCACACGGCGCCCGATAGTTAGTCAGATAGGCGCACCAACTTACAGACTGGCTCAACACATGGCAAAGATTCTCTCACCCCTCAGAGGCAACACGAGAGCACATGTGAAAGATTCCTACCATTTTGTCAGTGAAATCAAACACCTACATCTCTCTGACAAGGAAACTATGGTTAGTTTTGATATACAGTCATTATTCACATGCATACCAGTACATGACTGTGTAGAAATTACTAGAAGGAAGCTGACAGAAAACAACATGCCTGAGGAATATGCAGAAATACTCAAACACTGCCTGACAACGGGCTATCTGTTATGGGACAAGAAATACTACATACAAGTAGACGGTGTAGCAATGGGCTCTCCAGTATCGCCTGTTGTCGCTGACATCTTCATGGAGGACTTCGAGGCGCGAGCCCTGCAGACTGCCACCATCACACCGAGGTTCTACAAGCGGTATGTAGATGACACTTTCACAATTTTACCAACAGATTGTGTTAATGCTTTCCTAAACCATCTTAATTCTATTAATAACCAAATACAATTCACAGTGGAATTAGAGGCAAACAAGTCTTTAGCTTTCTTAGATGAACTTGTCATCAGGAATAAAAACAATTGACCCATACAAATAGGTACTTAAACGGTGAATCTCACCACCATCCCAAAACAGTTAGCTACTGTAGGAATGTCTCTGTTTCAGAGAGCCCGCGGGATCTGTGACAAGAAACACCTGGACGCTGAGCTTCAACATGTCAGGCAAGTTCTGCAAGACAACAAGCTCCGACCGCCGCGCCACTGTCACAGATCCCAGAAGAAAGAAAAACCAGCCACAGTAGAAAGACAACCTGCTGTCCTCCCATACATCAAGGGCGTGACCGACAAAATTGGCTACATCTTGAAGCGAGCTTCTATCAAAACTTACTACAAGCCGCCAACGAAGATCAGTCAATTATTACCATCTGTCAAGTGTCAGTTACCCTTGCAAGAGGCCGGTGTCTACAAAATTGACTGTAAATGTGGGCTCTCATACATTGGACAAACCAAGAGAAGCATAGGCATTCGACTCAAAGAACATATAGCTGACATAAAACATAAACGCTCAACAAAGTCTGCTGTGTGTGAACATGTGGAACAAGGACCCAAGCACTACCTGCGATTTGATGAACCACAGATACTCGCGAAAGAACATCGTTTTCTTCCAAGGATGATACGAGAGGCTATTGAAATTAAAAAACACCCTAATTTCAATAGGGAAGATGGTTGGAATGTTCCTCCAGCTTGGGACCCTGTCATAAGGCTAATGAAACCCAAGAAGGACAAAGTCACCAGAAGACCTAAGGACACTGTGAGCTCATTCTGCGTAAATAGTAACACCAGTAGTTGAAAAATGTTCGGGTACTTTGAGATAACTTATACATTAAAGAAAAAGACAAATATCACCTCAGTCTGCCGTGAACATGAATTCTGTAAAGAATTCGAAACGTCGGCTAGTAATAAATTAAAAATATAGTTTCTAGATCTTTAGTTTCAAATGTAATAACTTAGTGAAACCAATACAACGCGATAAAATTCGTAAACTGTAGTTTAATTTCAAAAGATTTCCTTATCAATCTTCTTGGTTGTTTAGGTAAACGCATTGATCTTTTAATATATTTTATACTTTTTTTGGAATGATAACCTTAAAGTGTCAAAAATATGAATTTTCCCACGGACGTGAACATGTTAAGGAAGGATAGAGACTACGATAACTGTACCTGGATAGCAATATAAAGACTTATTGAATGACGTTTTTTGCTGAATTGTCACTGCAATGGCATAGTGTATTTATGAGAAACGTTAGGTTTTAGTTCGATTAGTGACTCATGTTATTCTATTTTTTATTAGACTAGAGGATGCCCGAAGCTACGCCCGCACATTTTATTCTTTATTTTACTTTTGCTGCCCGATCCTGTAGGTATTTTGAGAAATCCCTTCTTAGTTAAACCCTACGGTACTCAAGGAACACCAAATTTCAGCATCTTGTACGCAAAATTGTTTTGGGGTGCTTTGTCTGTCAGTCAGTTACAAGAATTGTATGTTTACATAGTTACAATTTAACGTGGATTGCTATTTAATTACGTTTTCTACTTTAAACTAAAATGCGAAGCCTGTGATTAGATATGAGAACCGTTATATTTTTAGTTCGATTAGTAAGTCTCGTGACTCTATTATTCTATTAGATGTGTATATGTGATAAATGAGACCGTAATACATCCGGATGATTCTTTGACGCGTTTGATGTCTGTGACCTGCACTGACTGTATGTATGGCGTAGTGGTTAAAGTAGTCGCCTCGCAATGCATCCAGTGTAGCCGCTTCGATCCCCATACGAGACAATATTTTGTGTGAATCACTATTTTGTTGTTTCGAGACTGTACGTACTTTGCGTCCTTCGATTGAATGTTTGTAGAGAACCCTATGACACAAGATTTATTGTTGGTGCGGAAATTGTACTGTAAAAAGTAAATATAAAAAGTAGGTTACCTTTCTATCTTTTGTATTGTCATATTTGTAAAGCTTCCTAAGCTTCCTAAGCATGTAGTTATATTGTCATAATAATATTGTGAAACTTGATATGCTAGGAGGCCAAGACTCACTTTGGGTCGCTGCGCCACCAGGAATGAATGAATGAATGAATGAATGACATGCTAACGTGTATCTTAAGTCTTAACAATCGTGCGTAGTTAGTAGAGTTGCTTGTTCATATTTTTATGTTATAGTTCAATGCATTGTAAGTATGTACTAGCGTATACTGGGAACTAGGAAGTAAAGCGAACATAAGGATTTTAATGTGCTTCATCATCATTATCAACATCATTATCCTGTATCATCAGTAGTCCACTGCTGGATATAGACCTGGCCTTACAAAATTATTATTAGGCTGGCGGGGTCTAATATCCATGCGCCTCGTAAATGCAATATATCAATTTTATTACTATACGATATTTGCAATCTCTGCCTCTGCAATATGCACAACTTAATGTTAATGTCTCAAGTTTACGAATTTACATTGTTAGGAATCCGTCAGCCATGCAGTTGAGTTTTTGTAAAGCTTTATTTAAAATCTAAATTTTGCTGGTTCCCATTATAACGAGAATAAACTAACAAAATAACACCAAAATGCTTTGTGTCTAGGTTTTAACTGAGCTAGGTTCTGGTTAGAAATAACAAAACCGTGCAAATATTCTATGACTTAAAGAACTATGAACTTACCTTCTATTAATATCTTTATTTATGATAAAGTTGCATACAGTTTTAAAGATGAGATACTTACCTGAAAAAAAAGATAGTATTATTAACACCAAATTATTCATTATTTCACCAAAATCAACTTAGCAACTTAAACGTGAACGAGCAAGAAACCAACAAATAACCACACATATAAGTAATAAATATGGATTATTATTGAAACATTGCAAGCTAGGTTCAGTGTAACTTAGCTCATTATCCTAATTATACTTATTGGTATATTATTTATAGAATAAAACAATTGTGTCGTGCTTATGAAACTTTATATTATCTGCGGTGGAATGCCAATTGTTAACCTACCATACCGGATTGTAGGCAATGATATTAACTAGGAGTGGCCCTCATGAATTATCATATAAACTGACAGACTTTAAAAATATGCTAAACATTTAAATAAAACAAACTTACTTATAAAGGATCCATAGGTAAGTGTTTGATGTAGATAGTAATAATATGTTTTGCTTTTATTCAGAGTTAAAATATTGATAGTTTTGAAAAATATGTTTTTTTAAAATAGCGTGTGATCATACATAGATACATTGTAACTTAAATAAAAACTTGTAAAATATAAATACTTATCGAATTTATCACAACACTACACAATTTATCATAAGTTAATGATGAATTGTAGGTACATGGCTATGGCTAAACCTTTTTTTATTCTACCTTGGCAACTTTATCTCTATATTCTATTAAATTTTGTCTGTAGCTACTTTAAACAAATTACTTACGAGATAACGTGACCACTATTAAGTGGTATTCTATTGTAATAATTTCTTGCGTGAGCTACTGCCCATCCAGTGATATCAATCGACTAAACTAATTGATAGAAGGCCCATCCAACCAGACAAATTTAGTTGCATAATTTAATATGCCAGTTTGTTTCGTTATTCATTGAGGTTCTTATTCAAATTAGTCGAAGCGTGAAGGTTTTGAATACACTGAGACAATACTTTGTGAAACTTTCTTAGATACTTACTTATCCACAATAATTATATTATTTATCTGAGAGAGAGAATTAATCTGCAATACGTTATATTAGAAAAGAAAATGATTAAGAAATATACAGATTACCCATGGCTATTAAAGTTAAGTATAATTATTATTGTACGACTAGCCGATATATATTGTTAGGTATATTGATATTATATTAAGCGTAGGTACGATATGAATGTCACAGCTAGACGTTTACGATTCAGGTATGTTTAATACAATAATAATTATTAAAAGTAATAAAATCTTTATTGATAAACTTATTTATAGTTATATATACGTATTAATAAAAGTGATGTGTTTGTCTGTGATTTAAATATTAACGATGTTTTTCAAGTGCATATAGTCAAGATTTATTATAGAAATAAATAAAATGTACCTTGCCTATTCTTATCTTAATATATAAAATCCTTGCGTTACTGACTGACTGATAGACACGCTACAGCCGCAACTATTGGGCGCAGGAAGCTGAAATTTGGCATGAATGTTCCTTGGGGACCGTAGGGGTGCACTAAGAAGGGATTTTCCGAAATTCCCAAGGGATCGGACAAAACGGGTAAATTTAAAAAAAAGTGCAGGCGTAGCTGCTGGCGTCCTCTAGTGTACTTATAAAATTTGTACGCCATTAACAGGCTGAACATATGAAACTATATAATTATTATTATATTGTAACATCTTGCATGCCATGTATCACTTTGTTCAAACAAATAAAATTTATCTTATCTTATCAGTTACATAATACCAAGTCATAATTTTTTTTTTAAATATCGTCTGTGTTTCTGCTGTCAGGGATGATCTCAGAAATAGTTAAATCAATTTAAATGACACTTTCACTGGAAGATTAATGACTTAGTAGAGCTTCGTATAGGCTAATTTGACATTTAATTAGCGCTGTTATAGAGATACCGAAAATAACGCGGATAAAGCCTCGGCGTATAGCTAGTTCTGTATAAGTCTTTAAACATTGCAAAGGTTAACATGACTATAAACAATAACATATGCATGAACAACTTAACACTAAATTATTACATACATACATAGACTCACGCCTGTTTCCCCGAAGGGGTAGGCAGAGGCATATTAAACGCCCACTTTTCGCCAGTGTTTTGATCCCACGTAATAGGTGGCGAGCCTATTGCCGCTTATCGGGATATTTTGTTTGCCAGAGCCTCGTCCGTTGATCGGCAGGTGCACCACTTGCAGGTGAGGTTGGCTTGGGACCCTAAGTTCTTGGTGGGAACCCTATGTACCCTAAATTACTAAGCCAAAGTTATTAAGTACCTACGTAACTATCTTAAATAGTATAATTCAAAGGACGACCGTTTCGACGATGACCTTTAAACAAAGAACATTAAGCTTTTAAGTTTCAAAGTCTTTATCGAATCAAATATAAATGTACCGATTTGTTTTTGACTTGGTTCTTACGATTAATGACTTTTGATAGTACAGTATTATTTTTTGTACCTTCAATTTGTTTAGTTTATGAGTACATAGATAAGATATATCATCCATGATTGGTAATTATTCAAACGAAATAAGTATTATGTGATGTGTGCCAATATTTATTTGTCTGGTTTAAAGATATTCGCTTCTTGTATTATTCTGTATAAAACAAAAGGTTATTACTCAACACGGGATGAGTGTTGACATGTTGAAATGAGTATTATGCTTTGAAGTCTGTCAGTTAGAGACTTCGCAATGATTCAGTCATTAGGTAGTACGTCTCAAGTGAAGATAGAAAATGATTAACAGTAATTCATTAAATGTTTTTTTTACATAATCTTCCTTAAATGCAGTGGATGGAATCTGTAGTTCAAAGAGTCAATACACAACTCTAGGGATAGCATATTTCTTTGTACAAATGTATTCGATAAGATACGAAATTATTAAGAAAACTGAACAAAATGTGGTTTTACTATCACCTACACCCTTTACTTAGCGTTTATAAAGATTTATAGGGATAACATTATAGGTAAAATTCAAACAATGCTGACAATTTATATACCAATTTTTAATCTATCATAGTAGCGTATTATTGGGGCGTCTGCGTCAGCGTCCCAATAATACGCTTCTGTTACGATTAACATTATGTTTTAAACTTAGGAATTAACTCCTGGTCTTGGTACTCAATGTAAGCGTTTTCTTCGCGGAGTTTTTATTGTACTTATGAATGTGAATCAATTCATGTAATATCCCAATCAAGGTGATTATTAAAAACTAAATGGTTGTGTCAGTGACTATAGGAAACGATTAAGTAAAATGAAATGGATAATTAACATTACGTTAAATATTTCGTCACTAAACCAATAGTGTAATAAGTATGAGATCGCGTCGACCGAACACAGCAGTCGAACTTGAGAATGTTTTTTATACATTACCATCTCAAACCAGAAACAACAGTTGTGTCCCATTGCATTGGCACTACAATCTACAATGATACGGTGAATGAAATACTATATTATATTGTGAATCAGATGGATCGCAGATAATAACAGTAGGGTAGTAATGTTATTGGAGCGCTGGGACGCAGAAGCTCCAAAAATACCTAACTTATCATAAATGCAATCTGGAATTGGGATAACTAAACTTGCACTTACAAGCAAAAAATACTCAACAGATTTCAATGAAACTTTGCAGTAATATAGTTTATAGAATTTTTAATCATGTGTGACTTGTAACTCATACAAATTTTTATGTAACGGGTTGTTGGCATGATTTACATTGGTTAACATGTAGCGACCGCGGCTAGTGTAACCTATACCGAAATGTCGATATAAATAATAAGGCCATCGTCATCGCCCTAGCGTTATCCCGGTTGCATCCAAGACTTACACGCCTAGGAGCCCAGGGTCCGCTTACTAGTCTAACCAGATGTGACAGAATATCAGCTTTTGTGATTATTTTGATATGATATCTGTAAATATAAGGTATTGGAATCATCATCATCAGCCTTTAACAGTCCACTGCTAGACTAGGTCTCTTCTTTGCAAGGAGGTATCAGCCTACTATACCACGCTGGCCAAACGGGTTGGTACAGGGTTTGTATCAAGTTTTCCTTCTCTTACAGTGCTGTTCTCTGCATAATATGCTCCCTCTGTCGGCTCTTACGACACCCATGGGATGATATGTGGTGGTGACATTCCGTATTCTTAATTCGTCACTACACGGACATCACTAGGTATTGGATTACCAAAATAATATTTTTTAAACAATAGTGTTTAATGTAGCTTGTTGGTCTAAATGGCTGCCTTCTGTCACATTAATTATACGTTACAGATTCATTGCATGTTGCTCTTTAGTGAAAATAAAAACTATAAAACTGGAAAGTATCAAGATAAAATAATAAGATAAAACTTTACGAATGCCTACAGAAATGTCCACATGTATTTGAAAGTGATCTTTTTGAAACAAGTAAAGCATAACGTTGCTCAACTTCACAAATAAAGTCAGCCATTAAATAGTAACATTATCTTCTATAAACATTATAATTATATCGTGTGAAGCTCCTTCATTCATTTTACGTTAGATTATATTTGTATAAATAATAACAGGCCACAAGCACACTGATAGAAACACCATTTCCATAGACCTTGTTACCCAGACATAAGGTTCATATTCTTTGATATTTTTATTTGATCGCTGAAAGTGGCGATCATAAGTTATGGCGACCTTTTGTTGACACGGTTTGTAATTAATTGCTAGCACAGCGAGTGACGTAAATAATTTAGAGTCTTAGATTTTGTTTATACAACTGGTAGGTCAAAATACATATTGGTAGTACCGATATTCTATTAGTTGTACCTATTTATCTGTAGAAAGGTTTATGATGCCGCATTGATTATTAAAGGATTAGAGTTAAGCTCAAGAAAATCGACTTCAGAAGCGATGCTGCAAATCCAAGGCTTCTTCGGCGGGATGAGATAAGGAGAAGGGGTGTGGAAGAAGAGAGAGAAAGAAAGAGCTACCCTTCTCTAAAGCTGGCGTTTCCTAGAGCTGGCCACGTGTGTGTAAGGTCTATTACGCAAGACTGGTGTCCAAAACCTTCTGATAGCCAATTATGATTAGGGCGTAACGTATATGCTACCCTTATTTTCCAATAATAAGACTAGATTCAGAGAATTACCGTAAATTGTTTTGATTTTTACGGTTTGGCAGGTACAACTGATCCTAGAATTAGAAATGTATCACAAACGATATTATGTCTTCATATGCTACAGCCACAAACCAAAGTTTCACAACTCAGATAAGCTTTACGTATTGAAGGAAGTTTAGTACAGCTGGCTTTACTAATAGGATTTATGATTTATATTTTTTATAGAAAAAGATACACTTCCGATGAAATTTTGGTTCAAGATTGTATCGTTAGAAATATATTTATTTTGGACATTAATATTTTTTTTTTACATGCTTCTGGTGGTCAGAAACTCTAATTGCTCAGCCGCAGATGGTAGGTTCCATTACCACTCAAAATCTTTGTGTTATGAATACGATTATTGTTTCTGTGTTTGAATGTATCGAGTTTACAATGACTGGTCAAGTATTTACCTTTGCATACTACTTAATGGAATCTAAAAACATATCTACATTTAATCGGCAATAGTGGGTAGGTACTATTGAACCTAAAGGTGCTGATAGTCTTGAGCATTCACTTAAAAATTCTTGCAAATGTAAAATACTACAGAAAAACAAACGAGTCCGTTTTATCTAGCACTCATTCGAGCATTCTGGCCAGAATTCTAGCGAAATGAAAGTCAATTTGCTTCGAGCTTTTTGGTGATTAAACCGACCGCTAGAAAGATGAAATATTTTTAATAGAGCCAAAACCATTTTCACTCATTTTTAACAAATATAAAAACTGCGAATGCTCGATGTTCTGTTGCAAGTAAATGCTCGAGTCTATCAAGACCATAACAGTATGTTTAGTTAATAGTTACCTAACTAGTAGCTAGTTGCAATAACTTTGTTGTGTACATGGCAATTCGCCAAACTATTGTTTCAACACGAAATCAAGTACGAAAATTGTCATCCTTATTAGCATTAGGAGTTCACAGTTGAGTGAACATGTTGACACTGTCATACAAGATTGATGCTACTACATCACGTAATTTAGAAATAAACGTGCTTACGTCATAACAACCATAGTTTTGCTTGTGCAATGTAATGTGAGATGAAATACGAGTTTTTCGAGTCGTAAGTACCTAATGTTTTAAGATGCCTGTGCCTGTAGGTAGAACGTTACTGTAGAAGTCTTTACACAACAATATTTATAGCAACAATTACCATCATTTAGAGTCCTAAATTATGAAGTTCGCAGTTAAAAATTTTTTTGTTGCGGATTTTAAAATTCTGGCAAAGAAAGGTGACTATACTAAATTCAACCTTAACCGCAACAAACTGTATGAATCAGCTGATCTTTTCTGTAGAAACAAAAATATACCATACTATTAAAAATAATTCGCTTCAAACATAATATATTTTGCCTGAAATAATGTTTTGGGGACTATTCTGCAGAATTACGTTGTTTATTGTTTTAGTTTCACAAATGCTTAAATAAAATGTATTTTTGTTTGCTTGATTCCTTATTACTGAATCAAGGAAGTTGTTTACTTTAAGATTATTTTTTTTTACTTAAGCTATTCCCAAGTACTTCAAAATCTAGTAATATATTACGCAAGTCAACATTTGGAGAAAGAAATCAACCGTAAATATGTTTAGTGCTGTGAAAACTGGTCTGTCCACATTTCGCCGATACCGGTTACCATCCCAAAAATAACAAGCGTAAATAAAATATGGACAACATGAATAGTAATTAATAAATATTAAAAGTCAGTCAAGGTTACAAGTATGTTTCCATACCATGAAAGGTTAAGGCACTGTTTTTATTTGATTCATTATTTTTAGTCATCGATGCTCAATCAATGCTTGCCGAAATATGTATCTACTATCTCATTTTATAGGTCATAGGTATCTTGTCATTTACTGAAAAAGATCGGCCGCTCTAAGAAAGACATGGCGAGTTGGGAATTCATAGACCAGTCACAAGTCCATTTTTACTTTGGAGCTCCAACTCGACCCATAGGGCATTTACTTTCTTGCCCTCCTGTCCCATTTACGTGCAGCAAACTATATCCTAACGTCGCCTCAGACAATATCGTTACCGTAGCCAAGGTTTGGGAACGGAATATCTGAACTACTGATCCGATGAAAAATGTGCATTACTGTTGAGCTTTTTGCGATAGCGCAGGTCGCCGACATGATTCTTTTGAAATAGTAAAAAAGCCCATGGCCCAAGTCAGCGGGTCGGCGAGTTTAGTGTGTTGACTGTTTTAGGAGAGATATCGAATAATGTATCAAAGTATGTGGAATAATTGAATAGTGACTCTAAATTTGACAAACCATCAGTTCAAAAGTTTAGTCACACACAGAAGCATGCAGAAATTACTACCAAAGTCTTTTAAATTAAACGTGACAAGTATTATACAATTTACTTAAAATATGATTCTAATTAAGTCGGAATGCTTTTAGTTATTATTAGTAATACAAAAATATTTTAAAAGCTCATCTTGTAAATTTAAAACGAGTAAGCTAAAGCAACAACCGCAAGAATTTTTATACACTAGACAGGAAATACAGCAAAAATATTTACGAACTGCATGTTTTAGTTATCTGTTACTCTACCGGAGCCAAGGCGTGTGTTTCGCAGTTCACAGTTCGCAAAAATCGTTCCAGGTCACGCTCGAATTTATTTTGTAGTTTGTTTATATTATTAACTTTATTTATTTAATTCACCATTTCTGTAAACTGTCTATCAGGGTTTTTATGGCAAATCTATAAAGAGGTTAATAGTGTCTGTGTAGGATTTTTATTTTGTTGATGCCGTTTTATGTTGATTTGAGTTGAGTTTATTGCAACCGAAAGGAGAAATTCAAAAGGAATTATCATTAGAATGTATAAAAGGAATTATTATTACAATACATTTTTGACTGAAAAGATGGTGCTTTTCGTGGCCGTGTTGGGCTTGATCTTCGAATGGGATCACTTCGCAAGATTCACCAATTGTTTTTTGGGCTGTAGTAAGAGGTACCTATATACATTGTGTCCCCTAGTTAAATGTTTGTAAAGTTCCTCCCCGATCTAGAATTTATGCCTTATGCGACAGCTATCATTTTGAAAAAAAAATATTTATAAATACCTATTGAAAGTTCAGTTAGTTTCACAGTGATGTTTTCCGTCACCGTTTAAGAGATAATCTACATAGCAGTTTGTGGGTCTTTCCAGCAGGCTTTTGCTGTTACTTCCATGAAAGTATCTTAGCTGATACGTATCTAAGAGCTTTAAGCTATTGACTATGTTAACCATTAGTGTAAATATCAGCACTGTTTGACAGAGGCTTCATCAATGCATGCCGCAAGTATTTGGGCAACGGCTGCTAAAAAGTTTTTGCAACAAAATATGAACACCTTGTAAATTTAATATATCTGGGCCTTATACCTACTACATTCTCCTACACGTACCTTCTTTCCATTTTGGAAACATTTCCTTTGGTGATAATCATTGTCGCCAAATATATCTTGGCACACTTTATTTTTAATTTATTCAGCAAGGTGATCAACGTATTCAAGTTAATGCAAAAATCTTACCATTACATAAATGTATACGCATCTTTAAAATGTTCTCTTGTTTTTTTGTTTCTCTGTAAATAGGTACCTAAATGTATTGTCGAATTAGATATGTCCTTTTTTGTTTAGATTAATAAGCGGGCCCCAGGCTTACAGGCGCAAATATTGAATGCGACTGTAGAACGATGTTATTTTTCTTTCTGTGTGAAGATGACTCATCATTATCAGTCTTTGCGGTTCAAGATTTTCACCTTAAATTCATGATACTCAAACCCATTTGAATTAAATAAGTGTAGTGTAGTCCAATATTCCGATCCTCTAATGAACCTACTGTTTGCTTTTGCAACAATATTGCTCGTGATCAAAGCCTTATAAGCTGATACTAAACCGTTTAAGACTTCGGAATCAGGTAATTATAACATGTCACGATCCCGCGTTAAGATTATTATATTCTACCTTTATTGCAGTCAGCTCACAGATTAATGACTAAGATAATTAGCGTTAACTCGGTTCCAATATAAAGTAAATTGATAGTACCTATATAAAATAATATCGAAATATTAAAACGGAATTCAGAAAAGAGGTACTAAATACAGGGTGCTGATATGCATTTACAAAAAGTATTTTCAGGGGTGAATATACCCTCCCCTGTAGGATCTCCACCTTGTCGTGGTAGTGGGAGACTCAGTAACCGTGGCTTGGACAGCCACGATGAAGCTAAGCGGGATCCCGGGAGTGGACGCTCCACGTGGGCTTGGGTGAGGCCTGCGCAGGATGCGTCGAAAGGTGCGGGTCCGGAGGACAGTTATTCAGACTGACCCTCGCAGTCGGGCGCGATCTCGGGAGGAGAGGCGTGTCGGTGTTGCGTTGCCGCGTGCCCTGTCTCCCGTGATCAAATGAGGCCGCACAATTTGTTGCGCTGCGGTGGGGCCGCAGAGGAAGAGGAGATGCGGTGTTGTCTGGTGGCGTCCTCCCTATCCTCTGCGGCCGCTGGGTGCGTTGGTGGCGGAGCCTAACACCTTCATCCGCCGCCAAAGAGGTTGTGGCCTTCGGGCTATCCGCCAGGATGCCAGGGTAGAATGCTGACGCGACCTCTTGGTGCCCCCAAATGGCTTGGAAGTATGCGTTGTGGTTTTATTGGGTATTACAGCCTTGAACTCCATCCGTTGAGTCTCACATACCCCACTTTTCAACTTGCGGGAAGTATGCGTAAATGCATTTCCATAGCAAGGAAAAAAAGGGGTGAATATACTACTATAACTGAATACAAATACATGAAAAAATAACTCACTAAAACATAAAAATATTTTTTCTTAATCATGCATTTCTAAAATCAGCTTGGTGTATTAATCGCTGCCGCCGCTCAGTTGATCGCCGCGAGCTTGCATTGCAGGTACCTGACACACACAAGCACGGGTCTAGTTCATAATATCGACAGTCACTACATCGATGGTCGCTGTATCGAAAACGTTCCATCGACGGGCTAATGTATCGACGGTACCCCAAATCGATGGTACGCTACATCGACAGTACCCCAAATCGTTGGTACGCTTCACCGTTAGTACACTAAAACGACGGTATGCTACATCGACAGTACACCAAATCGATAGTACGCTGAATTGACTACCCGAACAAGTAACTCCTAAGATTTACCAGCATGAGTTGGTAAATGTCCGAATTTTTAAAAAAAAAAGCTTTAAAATGACGGAGCCCTGCTTTGCAGGGCTCCTATTTTTGGATTAAGGGTCACAAGACAATCTAACATAACCTACTTACTTGAGTTACAGTCTCACCTAACCTTCATTTCTTTTTGTCTTGGCAAATTGTGATTAAATCTTTTAAAAATCCTGTGTTTTTATTTAAATCTGGCTCGGGTCGGGTAGTCGATGCAGCGTACTATTGATTTGGTTTACTATCGATGTAGCATACCATCGCCGTCGTTTTAGTGTACTAACGATGAAGCGTACCAATGATTTGGGGTACTGTCGATGTAGCGTATCATGGATTTGGGGTCCGTCGATGTAACGTTTTCGATACAGCGACCATCGATGTAGTGACTTTCGATATTATGAACGGCTACCCACAAGCACACGTACCCTCCGTGCAGTCTTATTCTGCATCAGTAAAGAATTTATTCTGATTTACTACATAAGTAACATTTAATGAGCATAGGGTCTTAATATCATTCCACACGGTTTGAAATAATTTTAGGTGAATAAGTATATTGTCTATATTGTATTATTAAAATATTTTGCAAATGCAGGTCAACACCCTGTATCAACTTATGGAAACGCACTTCATGATAGAAGACATAATTTCATATTTGTTGTTAGTAGAAGTTAGTTTCCACTAGTCAAGCGGCACATACCTACCATAAATACCTACCATAAATTATCTATAGTTCTATTATAAGGATAGTGAGAAAGATTTTATTCGGTTGATAGTCAATATGTTGCCCTGAGTAACAGGCTCAATGTCAACAAATCTATAGACATCTATTCAATTGTACCATTCAATAAGTCTAATACGAAACAGACTTCTATAAATTGATACCCAAAATATTACAGTAATACTATGCTATGAACTACAATATTGTGACATTTAATTTTATTCGTTGATCGACTCAAGTGAACTTATTGAAATAAAGCCATAAATTATTTTTATCTTTCATATTACGTCGTAATAGAATCTTATAATTAGTTTCTGTCGCTTTGATATATTTCAACGCATTTAATTATCAACTGCATTGAAATATATATCACAGAGATACACATATCAATTTTATTAATTCCACTTAAGATATTTTTATCCATTTTCCTTATTTATTGTTCGTGGCGCCTAGAAATATATGTAATAATAAGTAATCTATAAAAGACGTTGGTCAAGAATAACACAAATCGTATCAACACGACTATTTAGAATACTAATAATAACAAACGAGTTAATATGTATGCATTTATTCAAAGAGGCACACAATACAGACGATTAAATTAAATAATAGCAATATTTTTCGTATAGTACCGAAGGCACCAGATCTTATAATCGATTTTGGCGCCTTTTGTTACCATGCGAAAATGTTACAAAGATGCTTAAATAATATGAAATCAGGCATCGACCAATATATTTCCAACTGTATGAATTCGCGACATCACATCATACTTGGATCGATGCCAAGTTTTCAATAATGCAAAAAATATTCTATGTGTTAGTGTTTTATTTAATATCCCGTCTGCGCAATCAGTATATGTGTCATCGTTATAATATTGTGTTATAGAAAGTAACTATATGGTTTTGTATGTCAAGGCTTTTTATAAAAATTGCGTAACCAATTGGCACAAAATGAATGGTTTCGAGTAATCTAGAAGCAAATGAAAATTGTGAGAATGATGAATTACTGTTCTGAGTAATAAATCATGGTTATTAATACATGTTAATAATAAAATTTAAATTGTTAGTTCATACCATATCATATTATTATAATCATATGCACCTGACGACACACGTTACACATACTATATAGATAAAAAATCCTTTGTTTTTATTTATTTTATTAATAGGGATTATACGAACTATCAATAATTTGTATACTTTTACACGGATTTAGTAAGAAACAGGTAACATTTTGATATAACCGACAGATATATTATTACAAAAGAGAATGTCGGTGCTTGGAATAAATTCTACAAATCGCAGGACATAAAAAAAATTACAAATATTAAATAAACCGACACAAAGACCAAACACAGACATGAGTTTTTTTTGTGGATTCCACCAAATGTTGTCACGTGTGGAAAATCTAAGTGTTAAGCCACGTGACTTGTTGAATTATTAAGCGGGAGACTCAGAAACTTAAACTACTTTGTTATCCATAAAACTTAACGCCACTAACGTTCAAATTAAATATAATTATTTAATTGTCATGTTCGTAGTATGATGCCACACATGTTTCTGAATAAACTAATTCGTGAACCTATAAATTGGAAAATAAATTTCTTCTTTTTTATGTCTAGCATAAATTGCATCACAACTATTAGTAGCACGTACTATTACATCATTTGTCTGTGTAATGTGTGTTTGCATTTTGAGACATGATTAACTTTATTTATAAAATACAGCTTGCTTCATGATTTTGTTTAGAAATAAATTGTTGTGTGCAGTTATTTGGGAAAAAAATTCACCTTCATTGTCTAGGATTGTGTCTCTAAGAGTATTTGGTGCATGAATTATGTGTGAATGATGATTTTCTCATATGAAAACAGTTTGTGTGTAAGATTAAAGACTGTTTCCATGATCGATTAGATATGTAGCAATTTTCAAAGTTGATAATTTTGTGTACATTTATATGTGTGGCAACTTTAGTACACATATAATGTGCAGGTAACTTAGGCAAGGGAATAGTCACATATCAGTCTTATACTGGGAATATGAAAAGCGAAACTTTATTAACTTTTCCATATAAGCCAATAATATAATCTTGCCCAATTAACGATTAGCATCAGACCTTAGCCCAAAGGGCTAGCAATATTATAATAACATGATTAGTAAGCATATCACAGAAATAATAACGTACATCCATTGTTTACAACATACAGCTTATCTTCAGAATGTGTGCGTAGATTGAAGTGATAAGGGCTTTGTGTTCTCTCGTCTTACCGACAAGTTTTTATGTTAAGTTTACCGGGCAGAGCCACGAGTTCGAGTAAATACAAACACGCCACTTTTAGTTGCGATAAGAAATAATGAATGGCCGTACGAAATATTCCTAGATTTGTATACCATAGGTTTTCGCTGTCTTGCCCGATCCTCTATTTCAGATTAAATTCGTCGCGTGTTCCAATAATTTTAAGTTCTTCCAGGAGTTAAATCCTGTAAGTGAATGGCTGGTACTAGCCCCAAAAACATTTTCTGTGTCTGAATTTACCTACTGATTCCTTATCAAAATAACATTTAATCAGGAATTCGTAACTCATAAACATCGATACACCTTTCATAACCTTCGGCTAATTTGTATAATAAAACGTCTCAAGAGCTTTTATTTAGAGGACCGATCAACCATTCTAATCTCGAATGTTATCAAGATTCGATTAAGATCGAATAAGGCAGCATTACCGTACACAACGCACGGTACTCTAACCCTCTACCTTTGTGCTCCCACCATGTTCTTTACCTTTGCGAATTCATTCTTGCCGTTCTATATAAGCTTTACTTTGTTCCAAATCCAATTTAAGTAATAGCCTTCTGAGAGGCGATATAAATGTTGAATTTATTTTCGAAAGTGAGACTTCACAATCGGGACTAAAATTCCAGCTAAATGAAATAAGAGGTCGAAGGGTAAAGTTGGTATCAAAATGGTTACAGCTTGATTTTTGTTGCAACTACTACAATTGTTTGAAGACAGTGAAAATGCGATGCGATTATTCAAAATATAATATGATACGCATAATTATGTGCCCGGTACGACAATAGGCTCGCCCCCTATTACGTGGGACTAAAATAAAGCTGGCGAAAAGTGGGTGTAGCAATATACCTCTGCCTACCTCTTCGGGGATATAGGCGTGAGACTATGTATGTATGTATGTACACATAATTAAACAATATTTGTTTGTGAGAAAAAGATAGTACTTAGTTTTTTACTTATTTATTGTCAACAATACAACTACGAGCAAGCGAAAACTAAAATATGAAATAACGGTATATTCGTTGCATTATTATCTTTTCTTTCTAAATCATAGACAAATACACAGTAAGCTAGATTTATTTTTCTAGCATGTAAGTCATTGGCAAGTATAAATGTAAAGACACTTATCTTAAAACAATATACAAGTATAACATAAAATGCATAAGTTTTAAGCTTTGCTCATTTCACACATCATTATTTAGTTTAACGCGAACTATTTATGATAATTATGTTTTGTTCCTGTTGTGTTCGCTGCCAAGTTGTTAGAATTTGCCGCCGCTCTAGTCGATTCGTATAGAACTATGTACTACGTTGACAAAGATAAGTCATACGGTTTATTGCCTAGTTCGAATAAAATAATATTTATAAAAATTTACAAAACAAAACGAAGGGCACAATTTATGCATAGTGATCATCCAAAAGTAACAAGTTTTCGAACACAAGACTCCAAATGACCTACATTAACGTTCCAAAATTGCTGAACGGAAACCAAAAAGAAACAGTGACAAGTCAGACAGAATAATTTGCAAGTAAGGCTTCACTAACAAGCCGTCAGTTATATATAACAAGAAACCTGGACCTCGATTTGATTAATGACTCACTGAATGCAGATACAGTTGAAATCGTTTCAAGTGACGAGCCATCAAAAGCTAAGCAATTATGAAAAATTTTGCAGCTGCGTATGAGACTTAAGAATTATGGTCACGTTTTCTGGGATAACACATCATGCAACGAAAAAATATGCAATTTATTACAAAATACTGTTACTGGTTGAATACTACAGAATAAGTTAGCTTAGAAAGCTTTCCTGAGTAGAGCCGTCACTGATATTCCTTTGGAATGTTACGATTGGAACATAAGATACTCGCTTAAGGGAGGTACCGCTGACAATAATCGTGCTTCGCGATAGTTTATAAGTAATCCTAATTTATAGACAACGCCAGTTATATAAATACACCATGGAACTGTTTCGCCTGATCACCTTGGTGAGACATGCACAATAAAAATAATAATAGGTAAACTAGCTGTGATGTTTTTTTTTTTTATACAAAAGTTCAATCTCCTTTGTATTAAATTTCACTAAAACCAGTTAAGAGGTTTAGACTTAACAACCTAAAAGATTAACAAATTTGTTGCAACTGTTATATTACTTAAAATGACAAGTAGTGCTCTATAATATTATCATCACCAACGACAAAACATAAAATAGTATTACTATATAAGAAAAGCCGTTTTATACATAAATGATTATAAAATATTTAGACATGCAACTGATGTAGCTAGCTCTATGTAAAATAGGTAATTACAAATGATCTTTTTACAATGCCGCAGATGCGTGTCATACAACTTAAGATTACTTTAATCTTATCCAGACTTCTTTGCAATTTCATGATATGTATGGTATTTTTCTGTCAATGAACCGTCCGATTAGTTATTTTATTTAAATATCTAAATACATTCACAAACCATGTAATAATCGTGAACCGTCATATAGTTTGGTCTGAATTTAGTCAATTCTATTTTCTGTGGATAGCCTTAAACTAATATTTTACAAAATCCGTCGCGTTGGTACACTTATACAAGGCAAAATAGTGAAAATGTTATTAATACAGATTAGGAAAATGTTGAAATATCATAATGGTATTTCGTAAGTTTTCTTTAAATTTGTCATTTCTTGCAAGAAAGAAAGAGACCGGAACTGCAAAAGAAGGATTCTAAAATAACACATCCACATATGAAGAAAATATAATAAAATTATACTGCAATATCCAGAAGCTGACTTATCAATGGAAGCTTACCTTACTCGGTACAAGATATCAAATGATGTTTATGCAACAGCTATCTCAAACATCGTGTGTAGTTTAATTAACTTGGCGTCACTGAATACATTTCTGTCGATATAAATTCTGTGGTGATCGGCTATTGAATACCAAACATTATGTTAATGGCTATAATGTTTTCTCCAAATGTAGTCTGTTGCTTGGTGTTCCCGTTATATCCTGAATCGTAAACATGCTATGATGTAACTGAGCAAATACCTGGCCAACACGGTGAGAAGCATTCATAAATAACCTAGAACAACTTGAAGTATTCGTATGTAACATCTTAAAGATCTTTATAGTTACACTCCAACAAATAAGAATATAGAAATAAATACTACGCTTCTATTCTACTACGAGGTACGTTATATACTTATATATTTATACATGGAGTTAATATATTATAACTAGAATCTGATTTGTCACTAAATTATGCATATCCACTGCAAATAGGCGCTATTTGCATTTTTACGTGATCTTCACTTATTAGTCTTGGTATATGTTAATAAAATATCGATGCAGTTTGCGGTTTATAGTCAATTTCAAATATTATTTATTATTTTATAATAATAGGTATGGCCAAGACCAGTTGTTTTAATACTTTACCTTAGTATGTTCAATATAAAAAATATAAGAGCAGTACGAGAGACCGTGTGGTGACGGATTAGAAATACGGAATGTCACCACCCGATTTCCTCCCATAGGTGTTGTAAGAGCCGATAGAGGGAGCATATTATGCAGAGAACAACACTATTAGAGAAGGAAAACTTGAAACAAACCATAGGGTTTGTTTCAAGTTTTCCTTCTCTACCAACCTGCATGGCCAGCGTGGTATAGTAGGCCAATTCCTCCTTTTAAAAGAGAGGCCTAGTTCAGCAGTGGACTGTTAAAGGCTGATGATGACTAGAGATCTCTATAAATAACATAGAAGTTTTTTGTATCTTCAAAACTAGAAGTAAAAATTATAAAATACTATAATAATAAAATACCTTATAATAATACACAAAGATCAACACTTTATATAGATAAAATAAAACTACTGGAGGATAAGTAAAATGCCATCCAGTCCGAGTGTCGTCTTATCTTGTATTCCAAAGCACAAAACAACAAAAATAACCTCATCTTGACGCTTTGCATACAATGTTGTAAAACAGGTGTAAATATTATTCAAACCTTACCATAAAAGCAATATATATGAAATAAGTTTCTGCTACATTGGCACAAATGTCCTAACCGTCTCTTAACGGAGTTTTGACCTGGTCAAAAGTAAATGGTCGACACTTTGTCCAGTTCCGCGTAGGTACACAAAACAAATTGCTGGTTTGTGCGTCTTGCCTTAGCCAAGTGAAACACGAATAAGAACTTTGTGTTCTTACCGATATATCTATTGCGAAAAATGTACTCGTTCTACGCTTGTCTTTTAATTCACATAAAATATGTCAATGAACAAAAAAATAATTCATTAATATGTCCATGAAAACAATAGTTAAAATCCAGATTCCAGATTACAATTACACTGATTTTATATTTTTGAATATATTATCTTATAATCATCTATATCCCCTTGAGTGTCCTACGGGGACGGTGTGCCCGTAAGAGAAATAGGCCGGTAGTGTCCTACGGGCACGGTGTGCCCATAAGGATTTGTGTGAACTTCACTCCGGTGTTGTGTGATCGGTTACAATAATAAAAACGTACATCGACTAGTTACAGGTTAACCAACATAATACCAATAAATTTTTACCATATTTCCAAGCTTGCAACCAATAAAATAATAAAATTGCTTATTTCGGTGCTCAGTTTTCTCCGTGCCGCCATATTGCGCTGTGGCGATCAACTAAGATGAATTTGTGATTTTTTTTAAATGTGTTCTCACCGCAATCGTTAAGTGATTGTATTAGTATTATATATTAAATTATTGACAATTTAGTGAAGTATATGTTTTCAATATTTTTTTAGCCAGTTATAAAATCATTTACAAAAAAAGTGTAAGTAACTTTTGTGATGCAATTTTCGGGCGTTGGCCGCTAGCCGTCCTCCATATTTTAAATGATTATATGTAAGTATTTATTAATTACTTAAAAAAACATAGATAAGTTTCTCACAAAATTGTCTTAGAATCCATTGTTAATAAGACATTTTGTATTGTTTTTGCTATAAATAGGTATAAACATGTTTTGTGAGTGAGAAATGTTTTCCGTCGGATCGTCAAAATGGCGCAAATATTTTCGCTGCTATGAATAAATGGTTATTGAGATGTAATATCGGTGAACTGTGCTAAATTAATGTATATAACCGTCGCATCGTCTACCCGTGTCAATATTAGTGCAGTGAAAAAGGGAATTTCGTGAATAATTTATGTGTATTTTGGAAAAATGTTTCACATGGTGTAAGAAAAACAAAGTAACCTGCATTTATAATTTTTTTTCGATATGAAAAGGTTACAGGTAAGCTAATTTAATATAATTCTCATATAGAGTAACTTCTGAACTGTATACAGTTTAAAATTTACATCAAATAATTATACCAAACGCGAGAAAATTAAAGTTTTATAACCTAGGATCTTATAAACTTTACATCTTCAAAATGGCTGGACACTACCGGAGAAAATGCATTTTAGAGCGGGGCATTTGGCGAGGGGATATTTAAATAATCATATATATTTTTATAATCATCACATTAAAATCCACTGCCTCTTGCACCATTCATATTCACATCCAACAAAGCCCTGTCTCTAAGGTCAATAAAAGTCGGTATTCTTTTCATCTTCTGTGTATTTGGTTTTCAACGGCCGCTTCAGATACTCTTCAATTTTACCGCATTCCCTTTACTAAAGAGAGAATGACTATTATTATATCGTATTATTATATTTATCCTATAGAAATAAAGCAGTGAATGCGTAGACATTATATTATACACCGATGATATAATAATGCATCATGTGTGGACGCTTGAGGACGACTGTAGCAATGCATCATCCACTTTTTTGTCGTTTTCTAATCATCTATTACTTTATTAAGTAGTTGCTTAATGTCTTGTATCTATTTCAATTGGCCATTCAGCATTTTCTTCTTTTTGTTCTTCACTAATGAACGGGTTTATAGTAAACTTTTTTGTTATGACATTTTTTATATCTTAAAGGTTCATTGGTATTGTGTTTATTTCTGCATTGACTAGGTATGTCATAATAGAATTGAGTTATATTCTCATAACCCGCTGCCCTTTTTTGTTTTACTTGTGTAACCCGTTTCAATACTGTTTATAACTTGCAATACCGGGACAACGAATTTTAATTAACAGTTGGATCCTCCTACATCTTAAGAAATCCATACCATTTCTTTAATGGTGATTATTAAATCCACTTTGCATAAATGGTTATCCTTAGTAATACAGCCTTTTGGAATAAAATTAGCAAGAATGCGTTCTCAAAATTCATTTTCTTAAAAATAATTTCAATTTGATATAAACTTTCCAAAAAATTTTAATAAATTTTAAGAAAAAGATAATGTCCTGATATTATTATGGACGCCAATGTTAAGAGATGGTCAAATTATAACTATAAATAATAACATACACTGCGCTGTTGATTGTATAATAGTCTCTTTTTGAAAAAAAAAATGCATTATGATCTCTACTAGCAGACAAGTCATGAGCCAAGCCAAGTAGTTGCGAACATAGGCCAGATTCATGTCATTGTCACAAATGGTATTCTCTTAAATTAACATAATATATTTGAATGTTATTGTGACTAGATCATTTGATTTGGTTTGATTTGATCAGAACACCGATTCTGAGTCAATTGAAAGTCTAATCTCATTTCGTTAAGAATATAGTTTTAATCATCATATAAATTACGAGAACTAGCCTTCAGTACGAACATACTCATCGTTAAAGTACAGTCTAGGCGTAGTCTACAGCAAATAGTAAATGTCTGACCCAGTGTTTATTTGAATAGCCCTTTCTCTGCTATTGCTATACTAAAAAGAACCAATCATGTGGATATCAATCACGTATTACATACGTAGGTACCTACCTACGTATGTAATACGTGCTTAGAAAATATATACGCTGTTTTTACCTAAAAACAGCGTATATATTTTCTTTAGTAACAAAATCTTTCACAAAGCATTCATATCGAAAACCATTACTCACGCGACACTTTCATTTGTCTGCAGCAAAGATTGTCTAAGATATATTGGAAACGGTTCTAGTTCAAACGGTTAGAAAGAGTTACTAAGGTGTTCGAACCCCAGAATATAGGAAAGCGAACAGTGACAATGACTTCTCCAGAAGGCATACAGCCAAATAAAATTTAGACGAAACTAGTTCTTATGCTGAAGATATATGGGTGATAATAGAAGTCGGGAAGTGTAAAATAAATGTTTATGTAGCACTCAACGCTGCAAGATTGATATACTAGCCCGTGAATGAACTTAGCAAATATTACACAGCTGATATTTAGCGGGAGATAAATGCGATGGAATCGTTTGCGTGTCTCCGCGGAAAATATTTGTAGTTACTGTTTTATTTGGATGTCGCATTTTGTTTGCGAAAACTATCGAAAATGGTTTAGTTTTTTAATTGCGTTCGGTGAAAAAAATAGTGTTAAAATATTCAGGTTCTCACAGAGTTGAGCATTGTGACTTTTTCCATTACGTTGATTTTACAATACAAACATAGTAACTGTTGTAGTCATAACGTCCTTTGGGAGAAGATCAATGTAGTAAAAGCAAATATAGGGTCGCGTTAATGAATTGGTGTTACTGTTGTTATGATAGTAGCTTTGTGGTTTCTGAACATCACTAGTTTTGAATTTACTGAACATATGAGAACTTTTAAATTTTTGTATAAGTTTTTCATACTGAAATTAAAATATTGTGACCGAATTTGAAGCAGGTGCTATCAATCCAAATACATACATTTTAATAGGTCAGCAACGCCAACATAATTTTAATATAAACATCGATCAAATTGATAAGATCAAGAATTCAGTAGCTCGGACAAGCAGTTTAATTTTATTTACATTATCGGACATATTTTCGATTCCAGAGTCCTATTTGTGAAAGCAAATATGTTAGTCGTATTACTTGCTTCTGTAATGTTATTTGATGTTTCGAAATGATTAACAAGACTTTCAAGGAAATCCAAGAAACCTGTTTACGGTTTAGATATATGTGTTTGCTGTGAGCATCAAAGATAGGTATATCTTCTTAACTAATCAGAAAAAAAACTTATGCTTAAAGTTATATTAGGTACGTCAAATTAAAAAGTTCGTAACACATAGCCTCAAGCAACTACTCGTAGAAAGATCAATGTTCTTGCCGATTACTGTCGAAATGTTTGTAAAACCATCGGAGACTTTTCAAAACAATATACGAATATTGTTTTGGCTCTTAAGAAATCGTGTATACTGCGTTTAGCATACTACAGTGACGAAATTTCTATAATTTCGTCATCAATCGCTGCGTCGTCTGCACTGTTTATTTACGTTTACGTCCGTCATTTCTTTTGAGTATTTCTGTGTATAAAACGCCAAAGCAATCAGTGATAAAATATTCTTGGAAAACGCTCTTGAAAGAAGTAGTTTCTGATATCAATTCTTATTCTAAATCTTGCAATATTGGTCTATAATTAACTTATAATTTCAACAATGTAGTAAACTTTTACTGAAATTAGTTGACGGGTAAAGTGCAGAGTATTTAATATACCTACAGCTTGTTTTTTATTATGTTATATTATAACGTGATACAATATCAGGTATCAATGAAATCTCAAAATTATCAGTACCTAGTAAACATAGCGCACGTGTTTTGAGCCCAAGGTATAAGTACTATGAGGCACATGGATTCAAAGGGTTAGTAGGTCAATATTATTACTGTCATGTCGTTAGATCAGATGTGCGGTGCCTTAAGTCGATTAGATTACACTTCCTTAATCCTATGTATAGTGACATTGTATGTATATACATATATATACATACATAATACATAATGAAGCAAAATCTATCAAATAATTCATCTGTCTGGTCCCGGTTGTCATGTTGATCATTGACAGTCGTTATAGGGAGTCAGTACATCTGAATAAACTGGCACTAGTCTAAACCATGGAATATCGCTATGCCTTTGGGTTGTGGACGTCAGACAAGCAGTCGATCCCGGGTGCAACTGGGATAACGCTAGGAGGATATATGCATCTTTGGTATATTCTAATTTATGCACTAGTAGTACGGGAGACTGCATCACTGATTCACTGCCGGTATTTCCCTAGTAGGTTTTTATTGTGTTACGCATGTAGGTATTCCGCATCTGCACGTTATGTGGATGTCTCGATTGTATTAACGCCCACGACTCCGGATATCGTGTGATTGTTGAATGATATTTATAGACTATTGTTTTATCCCACACGAAATTATATTTAAAGCCGATATTTATATTAATACTAAAGTTATCCATTCCGATTAAGTGAAAAGGTACTTAAATAACGCATTGCGAATACATAAATGATATCTCATTTTTACTAGTTTGCGTGAATATAGTGTTGCCCACTTAATAGCATAAACTGTTAATGATTCTTACTTATCCTAAAACAGACCTTGTAAAATAAGTTTTCAGTTAAATTTCCTTTTATTTACGTCTCTTCATAAAAAATATTAGACACATAAATGTGTCCTACTGTTAATGATTCTTACTTATCCTAAAACAGACCTTGTAAAATAAGTTTTCAGGTAAATTTCCTTTTATTTTTTTTCATAAAATATGTTGGACACATAAATGTGTCCTTATTAACGATCCCGGTTAGTTAGATTCTGTTAGATCATAGGCAATTACAGAAATTGGACAATTCGAGACTTATTTATAAGAAGCCACCCATGAGTACAAGTAACAATAATAATTCTCTGAGTTACTTAACATTAATGGAGCAATCTCTGGAAACCAATTTAAATTATTTGGCGAAGCCGACTTTTTGCCTAGTACTAATATAGTCCTAACCTAATTATCCGAAGGAATAACAAATAAACGAGAATGGCAGTCATTGCGTTTAACTACGGGTTTTATTGCAGACATGACCCTTTCTTTGAAAACTTATTGTCATATTAAAATGCTGTGCAATTAAAAATAAATAGTTATTTAATATGTACATATTATATAATCTATGTAAGATTAGTTTTAATACAAATATGTATCATGATCTTGTTTTTAACCATTGTTATCTACACTTTTAATGTTACTTTAAGAAACAGCGAATATTTAGATTCAATAAAATTTTAATTTACATTAAATTAAATTTTAATGTTTTTAGTGGTGAAGTATTTAAATATAAAACGTTGTGGACGTCAGACAGGCAGTCGATCCCTACATACGTCACAAAAACACTCACTGTCCAAATTTATTTTTTCTGGACTTCATTTTATAATATGATTAGGAGGATATCGCATTCCCTCTTACTTGGTAAATTGCCACGGCTACAAACTGGCATCTCCCACTGAGAAATATTCTACAATACTAACAAGTAAAAGCTTCCTTTTGATGAATGTAGAAGCACGTGCATGACTTGAATAAGCGCCTTTTAACTCCACTAGTACCTAATGTTTTGCTAAATTTAGCTTTTTATTTATCTTAGATTATCTGTTAAAATGATACGCAGGACATAAGGAAATTTATAACCATAGCATCTTAAAAAGAAAGAAAAGTCTTACAAAATATTAACCCGATATTTCTCAACGGCTTACTAACTTTCCTACTATGTGTTGTCATTAGGAAGACTTGTTTACGTCATCTTAACAGGTAGACCAGTAAGCTGACAGTATGGCGGCTGCAAACAAGGAGTTAAAACGAAGCAGAGAGAAACAATGTAGAGAATCATGTAGTTCGTCCAATATCCAGTTATCTGTAATAGGACCTGCAGAGTCAATATGAAAGTATAATCAACATAATAATATCGATGCCTTACGGCCAAAAGAGGCTAACCGCCACTTAATAAACTTTACAGGAGAGTAGTTTAAAGTTCAAAATAAGTGGAAAAAAATCATAGAAAATTTTCTGTACGTTCCTAAAGTTTCAAAATTTAACCATATAGTTTTTGATTAGGTCTCTACGAAATGACATTGTTAATTAAAACAAATCACACTCCTAACACTATTTACTGTCGCTTACCCTCAAATGGTCCTAATTATACTAACAGGAAAAAACATCGTAAATGAAAACAACCCAATTAATGAGTTCCAACCCAAATGATTTAACTGCACCATTTATTTTATTTCTGTTGAAGAAGAAAAGCATACCTGTGCTTTTTCGGTTCATCAAGTGGAGCCAATATGACATAACCGGCTATTGGTTAATGGCAGAAGAACAAGGAAATTGTTATAAGTTAATTATCTATAAAAAATACTATAAGCTCTTTTATACAACGCGAAAGCACATTGTTATTAATTCTTATAAAATTATACATACATACTTACATACATGCATTAGACTTTTATAAGTTTTTAAACTGCCTAACCAACTAAGGTATGAACAAAAAAAAAGAGAAATTGTGCTCAATCAGTCTTTATTTTAGAAAATTAAACAAAACAGTTGTTACTCATTGTAAGTTAGTTTTGCATTATACATTCATGCTGACATTCTAGGTATGACAAAAAATATAAACTTAAAATTTCGTACCTAAGGACCACTTTTAGGTAAGACGGTAGAAAGAAGAAAGAAAGAAAAAATATTTTATTTGTTTCTCCTTATAAAATTTACAAAAAAGACAATATAAAATTAATAAGTTCATCCAAGAGAACAAATAAGGCACCTGCGTCAGCAATAGTTGTAGGGGAATCTACAACGCTGGTATTCTCGCAGGGCCTAATTATAGGTCAACATACAAGTCTTACTCATGACATTAATTTATGACTTATATAGCTACTTGTATGATAACAAATAGTTAACAACTTATTAAATATATGTAATATATTATAAGTGAATATTATATCAATAAATATATATAATATCAACAGATACAAATATATATTATATAAACATATACACATATTCATATATAAGTAAAACAATATGCTTCAGCAGTGTAGGTACCATTCAGTACAATTAAGTAAGTAACCGCATGTTTTACCATCATGTAGATAATTTTTGTTTGTTTATCAAGATTTCTTTAAACTTATTATGGAATGTATGTACCGTTTTTAGGTTACGCAGGGGTGGCGGAATATCATTCCAACATCGAGTAGCGGCATATCTGAAACTGCCCTTAAACGCAGTCGTTCTATGCTTCGCAGTGACTAAAAGATATGTAGCTGCCCTTGTAGAGTATGGGTTGATATCTCGAGACCATGACAACTTCTTAAAAAGATATGTTGGCTTTTTGTATAAAACAATACCAAACAGTAATGATGCCAAATGAAGGTGCCTGCGTGTAGTCATCTTCATCAAATTCCCACTGTTCAGAAACGGGGTGACATGAGTACGAGGAGGGATGCTGTAACAGAATCGAGCACAGGCATTCTGTACCCGCTGAATTAATTTTTGTGTTCTTCTAAATATACATGCACCAAATACAGTATCCGCATAATTTAATTTTGATAATATGAGTGACTCGCACAATTGTATGCGTATGTCATTACTAAGATATTCCTGGATTTGATATAACAGTTTGAGACGGTAAAAACAGTTTTTGACGGCTTCAAGTACATGCGTCTCAAAATGCAGTTCACCATCCATAACCAAGCCCAGATTGCGAGCTTCGCTAACCTGCTCAATTGGAAAGCCATCCACCATAGCCACAGGGTTCAGGTCTTGTATCCTTTTAATACATTCCTTAGATCCGAATATTAAATATTTTGATTTATTAGGGTTAAGCACTAATGAATTTACTCCTGCCCAGTTAGATACCCTATCTAGATCTGAATTCATTTTATTTACAGCTTCATTACAATCTCCTGGTTGAAAGGATATGTATAGTTGGAGATCATCAGCATACATGTGGAACTTGGTGTTATGTATATGGCTGGTAACATCGGCACTGTACAAAATGAATAGGAGAGGGCCGAGGACTGATCCCTGAGGGACACCTCGGGTGACCTGACAACAAGAAGAGTAAGCCTTATTACCATCCCTGCTATTATCCAATTGGACGAATTGAGATCTGTCAGTGAGATAACTATGGAACCATTTCACCGTTGCTGAATCACATCCGTAGTAAGACAGTTTAGCTAAGAGAAGAGAAATATTTATTGTTTCGAAGGCACGAGAAAAATCAAGCATAGTGAGCAAAGTACCCATACCTTGGTCCCTAGCTTCCAGGATATCATCAACCACATCGAGGAGAGTGGTGGTTGTACTGTGGCCTTGGCGAAACCCGGACTGTTTCTGAGGTATTATATCATATTTCTCAAGATACTTTCTCAACTGAGCGCTCACTACCTTTTCTAGTATCTTGGACAAACACGGAAGCAAATTGATAGGTCTAAGATCTTTGGCCGTGATTGGATTTGGTATTTTGGGTATTGGTTTGACTATTGCTGTTTTCCATACACTAGGGAATGTAGAAGAAGTGATTGATTTATTTATTATTTTTGTGATATATGGCAGACTTTGGGGGAGTGTCATCATTAGCATATCTAGTGAGATATTGTCAATACCGAGAGCATTCGATTTTAGACTGCAAATGTGCAAATGAACTATCTCTTCACTGACTGGCTCAAGACTTAGGGTGTGTGTATGGAACCTATCAGTTTCAAAATAAATCAAGTCAGATAACAGTACTGCATAATTACCAGGGGTGTTTAGAAAATGCTTGTTCAGATCATCCGGATTATTAAATGTATGTGGCAAATCATGTAATCTTTGTTTACCAATTTTAATATTTGATTTTAGATTACACCAGAGCTTCTTTGGGTTTCTGATATGTTTGTTTATGTATGTTTCAAAGTAAGCTCTTTTTTCATTTTCAATTGCCTTTTCTACAATGCTTTTCATTTCTTTATAACTACTTCTGTGTAAGCTAGATTTACTTATTTTGTAACGTGTATGATACTTGTTACGTAACTTCACCATATCTTTAATTGTGTCCGTAATCCAAGGGAAAGACCAGGGTAGGCGTTTGGTCCTCGACGTCCACATGTCTGCGTCTACAGTTGCCGTAAATCACCTCGCGACGTCCGTGCCAGGGGAGTCCTCCACAGCAAAGAAACTACCCAAAACAACCGTGTCCGATGAAGACATGCCTTAGGCGGAAGGTGAGGACACCGTGGCGGCCTTCAGCCACTCCACAAAGAGTGTTCTTACTATCGCTTTTGCCGTGTATCCATATTCATTTGCACTCACCCATCCATTCACTCAATTGATAAAACAATGATGACACATGTTAAATCAGTCACGGTGACAAATCTTGAGGCAGAATAACAATTTACACCTACTAAGGGTCGGAACATATCTGACGGAAGATCCGTCGCGTTTTATCGGTCACGTAACGCCAATACATACAAATGTATAGAAAAACGTTCAACCTTTCACACCTGACCGATGAGCCGTTTGTACGTCGAGCGTACAGCGTCTGTTCCGTTTTCGTCAACCTTTTTTGACCTTTGAGTAAGGAATATACATGGAGAGGGAAAATAGTACATATAGAAAATTACATTATACACATATACTCGAAATCGACATAAAGCCACCAAACATAGTGTTGTCTCGTTTTGTCTAAGGGATATCTCTGTCAGAAGAAAGAGATAGCCATAGTTTACTGAATAAATTGATCATGACGATATTTTATTAGAAATGTCATTCGTGCCAAAGTCGCCATATTTTTCGCCAAAGTTTATGGTCCATCTGCTGTGAAATCGTTGTATATTGAACATAATAATTTTGTTTTTGTGCATAAATATGTCTAAAAACTAGATGAATCTGTGCTTCAGGCTGTGTTTCATTACCGCATGTATGGTGCCATTCATGTCCGGTACTTTCTCAGCGACACAGTATCGATATGGGCTCTCAGAGAATATTTTGTTACATGTTTGATACAAGGGTCGTCTTTCGCTTTGCCATGTTCGCCCACATTTGCATTATGGAATAAACTAATCTGGCAAAAGATTTAAACTAACTAAAGTAACTTAGTACAAAAATGTATTATTTTCATAATATAGATAACATTCTGGAGTACAACCCAAATGGCATCCATTTTATTTGCCCAACGTCTCGTAGGTATGCACGCTAATTTCGTAGGTATGCACGCTAAATTTGTAGGTATTGGACATACCATATCCATGTCATTCCCAGATCGGTGATTTTTAAGATCTTAAGATTCCAGGACCGCTAGACCTTACTTATTTTTTCAGAAACGAAATGTGTAGAATAATGTAGTGTTAGTACGTGGTATGGAGTGTTCGCATACTTGCTAGCTTGGATCGTGTGCCAATTTTTAGGTATGAGGTGCTAAAAGGTCTACGGGAACAATTTCTATACATACCTACATTGAAAACATTTTGTGTCATGCGCTGCAACTGTAACCCCTTCTATATCATTTGTATACATTTTGTTAAAAACCGTAACCAAATCGTATCATCGTCTTTTATTTTTGAACCTCCATACCTTTAAAAGAAATATATTCAAATAACGCTTGTTGCCTACTATAAAAAATCTCCGAAGTCCGACATATTTTTAATAGTCAAACTCGAATTGCAATATAAATAACTACAGGACTTCAGTGACTACATAACATCAGGGCATACAAAAAATGATTAGGTAAAAGAATATGACAGTAAAATATTGAGCTGCCCTGAGTGCGGCCCTGCACGAACAAACTGATATGTGTGCACAATAGCCACGCTTTCAGCTCAATGTGTGCAGATACGCTCGACGCATTTTCCTTCAGATGTGTACCGACTCATTTGACGGAATAGACGCGACGGAAGATACGTTCGACGCATCTTCCGTCTGATATGTTCTGACCCTAATATATGTGCAAAACAAACGTGCAGTTTTTATTCTCTCACTCTCATAGTCCCATAGGCAATTCGACACAACAGAGTCATATCAGTCGCAGGATTAACTCTTGACTGTTACTGAGAATTAATCAAAAAATCCAATAAACTTGATTATGATCCTAAGCCAGGCCAGCCAACAAAAACTTTGTAGTAGGTACTTATTTAACCATTCAGTATTGTCTGAACAAGATAGCAAAAGAATGACTTCTTACCTATAACACTTAAAATAACTAATTAGAATACACAATTATAGATAAATATAAGTCTATTAAAATAATCTTACCGTTTTATTTCCTTTGAAAAATTTCGCGCCAAACGGACTCGCAAGCACGGAGGTGCTTACGCCGCGGTGAATGTTCGCTGTGCAACGCTAACGACATTTCGTTCGAACGAAAGAGTGAGATAACCGACGCTGTTTGTCATTCTTCTGTAAGCTAACCGCCAAACCTTTTATTGACCTTGTCATCTAACCACCATACCAGATTTTTTTTTGGAGGGAAAAAAAGGGTAAGCGACAATGTAAGGCGACATTCATTTGGATGAATTATCCTAAGCGCCTTCGATGATTGATTTGGTGACTAGGGAAAACAAAAATAAACGCCAAATAAAGTCACGGAAATGAGACCTAAATGTAATAAATGACATATATTTTATCCAAAGGAACTGCCCTAATATCCTAACCGAACGTTTGGTACACAAAGATTTAAGTAAAATTTGACTAATGTATTTTTTACAAAAAAGTATTAACAGCCCAAACTACTTAACGTTAAAGTAAAGAAAAAAATATTCAAAGCCAGAGTTGCTTATCTTACAGTTTTGAAATATTGTTTTTATCCAACCACCATAATACAAAATACACCAAAAATAACTGTCGTTTATGACGAAAAGCTTAGTGTTCGAACCTCAATTTCTTTACCGCCTAAGCGACAAAAAGTTTGTCCTAGAGCTACGAAACTTAGACCATTAGACGCAGAAAAAAAAGCCGATTCTAACCATATATATAAGTCGATTTCGCCAAAAATGTCGCTTACCCCCTTTTGGCCGGAAGGCATCGATATGTTTGTTTAAAAATAGAAGCCTGGTCGATTGGTAGCTGCCACTGTTAAAAAACTTAATCACAATAATCATTCTCCTCGAAATAGTAGGTTTAGGTTTGATTTTTCAGTCGTCAGTTAAAATTTACTTGACAGTTAAACTGTAACCGGGCTAAATTAAAAAGTACGTAACATCATTGATCTACTTTATCCACAACCGTAGTTTTTAATTTGTAAGTGTTATATTTTATTGTTTTGTTATCTTTTAACTGACGATTTAAAAATCAGCCCTTAATGAATCGATTATAGCTCGATAATTAATAACACATATTTAATTAACTGTGATATTTTTTCATGCAGCTTTATTATGTATGCCATTTTGAGAATAGTTTCCACATACCAAAGACTACGGTTTCCTCGTAGTAAAGACCTACCTTACCATGGTTCTCATAACATAATGGATGAATAAAAAATACACATGAAACCACGTTGCCTCCGCGTCAGTGTTACATAAAAAAGATACATTCAAAACGTAATTTGGTACGTCAACTTCGGAAAGCCACCGCGTGGATGGGTGACCATTCGTTTAACATTATATCAAGTTTTTAACGCGCTACGGAGGGCACAAAAAATTATCGATAATTGTCACCGTCTTAAAACTGGAATCGCTGGGCAATGTCGGCAGCCTGCGGGTTAAAAACCGCTAGAGTCCTACACACGTTTACAAGGCAGAAGGAAAACCGTACAATACACGTTATTGCGGCATTTGCCTACATTTTGTTAGCGTGGTATGTAAACACACTACAAAGAAACTGCGCTCTGTACCAAGCACACATTGTGTTACTATGGTGGTCCCATTACGAATCTATGTCAACTTGAACCACGATTGAAAATTAAACTAGCAAAGTATGTTGCAGTCTAGTTTGACCACAATTGAATGCCAGCTTATTGACCTCTATAACCACTAGCCAAGCCTTTATTTATCTTAATCAGTATCAGATGACCTAAGTTGATTAAATATACATCATTAATAAAAAATAAAAAAAATACACAGATTTTTATCTATAATCATCATTATAGATAAAAATCTGTGTATTTGTATATTTATCAAGTAGTCGTGTAAACTAATACTTATCTGATAGGAAGTAGGTACTTTTATCTATATTTAGGCCTAAATTGCTATTAGGAGTCAATGAACTGATAGCTTTTGGTTGATAACATTAATTTAATAAATGTCTACTGGTTGTATGTTTATGTGGAAGAGGTATAAGGAACGACGAGTCAGTCTGCGAGCGAGTCTGACACAAAAGTTATCATGACTGGTGCATGCGAAAATTATTGGCAAATAAAATGTATTTCAGCTTAATTTTCAAACAATTACGTGGTATTCATCATATTTCTATATACTTTCTCTGTGATCCAGTGGTGACAGCCTCCTCAGTCTAGTGGATATCGTATGTGGCTGCTGATCGGAATTCTTGGGTTCGATTCCCGGGCTGGGCAAAAGTGTTACTGACCTTTTTCATGGCTTTGACATTTGACTGTATGCAAAGTGATGTTGTTGAGCACCTTTCGGTAGATAATGTTTGATAAAGTCATGAATATTGACCAAATTTCTTCGTACCCTATAGAGTTTCTGAACTTTTACAATTATCAGGAGTACCTTCACGCAACTTGAGACTGAACGTTTGTGTTCCAGTCCTGTTAATGCGGAATCTTAATGCGCCAAAGCTTTGTAATGGCAAACGCCTACAAGTAACACATAGGACGCAATATTATAAAAGCTATTCGCTATTGCGAGTCAGACTCGCTAATGAAGGGTTCCGTAGTGAAGGTCCACTTATTATAGCCATTATCTTCGACTAACTATTAATAGTATTTGTATAAACGACAAAGCTATATTTGCGGTTTTTAAGATATGCTTTATTTCATTACTGCTGACTACATATCGTTCAAACCAATTTTCGTTGGAAGTTTTTATAACGATCTACAGCATATATTTTTTTTAGATTTGTCACTCTCTTACTTTAAACGTTAGAGGGACATACACACACCCATTTTACCACTTTGGAACCGTATATCTTTCAAACGACTGACATTGAGAAACAATGGTTTTAGGAACCTCAAAGTAATTTTTAACGACCCATTTTCCACATCAGTTCCATGTATGAAGAGCCCCCCTTAATATTCAATATTTTTTATTTTCTATAACGTCGTAAAGTGGTTCACAGAATACATCTACCTACCAATTTTCAAATGTGTAAACTGAATAGTTTTGGCATTAAGTGGCTGTGACATACGAATAGACTGACAGACATAGCGCGTCTATAAGGATTCCGTGTTTAGGCATTTTTGACTACGGAACTCTAAAAATACTGTTAAAAGAAATGTTTTAAATACTTCTTGCGGTTATATTTCTTATTAGTCCCTATGAACAGAATTAAAACTAAAATACTATCAAACGATGAAAGAGTTTTGTGTTACCCCGAATTTAACGTGAGCGAAGCCGCAGGCAAAAGCAAAAATGGCTCTCACGCTTAATAATAGTAATGTTATAGTTATATAGTTAATTCCATTTGCAATGGATTTTCGGTTTATGGTTTTATATTTGCTTTGTTTTATTTTTATTAGAAGTTTGTTCTGATTACTAATATTTTGTAATGGGTGTCAATTGACCATTTTTTTTAAATAAGCGTAAAAAGGTTATGTTTGATAATATGCTAAATATTGTTTCTGTGTTAATAAATAATAATAAAAATATTGTAGCGCTCATAACGAGACTTGGCTTGCCACTCGTAGTAGGTTGGCAAAGTTAAGCAACGCTTGCTTAGGTCGACACTTGGACGGATGATTTCATGTGGCATTTACATCTGATCGCTACCGCGGAGGGCACGTTAGGCTGCCGGTCCTAATTCTTGTCTCAGGACAAGGATTAGGCCGCGTTGAAGGACTTTAGGCGGTCTAAAATCTTTAAAATGAATTTCTTTCAAAATGAGCCAAGCAATTTAGAACAGAAATTTTTTTTTGAACACTGATACCCGTGGGAAGAAACTCGTCTTCTAGTCACCTATACAATTTATTTCATAAAAGTTAGAGGTTTGCAACGTGAGTTTGAACTTGAAGCCCTCTTACAATCCGTTTGAATATTCGATCAATCCATGGATTTGGTGATACATACTTGACATAAGCTCCGTACAAAATATGTCAAGCATGTATCTCTAATCTCAAAGGCCATGGATGGATCGAATATTGAAACAGGCCGTTAAAGGTAGTCCATTAAACCGCCTCCGCTAGACCTCATCTTAGGCTATCGTACAGGTAAAGCTGTAACTGTTCGCTTTCTCTGTTTTATGACTTTGTAGCCGTATTAATATTATTAGTGCAAGTAACTGTCAGCCTATCGGTTTATATTGCTATAAATTACTAGCTAAACCAGACTTTGCTTTGAAGTGGCTTAGTCTTAATCTAAAATAATAAGGAAGTTACAAGAACCGGTAAGTGTAATTTTACTGTGAAACACTTTTGTATTGTACAAAGTTGTATCAAATTGCAGTGTTGATATAATTATTTATTACTAACAATTTTCATCGGCCTTCGGCTTCGCCTTTTGATGAACTAAACGTTCATTGTCGCCTTTGCTTAAAAATAATAGTTTCCTTGTAGTATCTTTCACTCCTTCTTTACGAAGTTAACTAATTTCAAGTTTTATTCTCGCATCAAAATGTAGTTTATATCTGTCCTCCAGCTCTTAGCTACAGATATGAAATATTATCAAATTCAGTTTAGCCGTTTTGACATGCATACGGATTGTAAATATAAAATCTTGTAAAAAGTACCGCTGTATTAACAATGCTTTTTAATTTTAATTTCGCATAACCCCTGTAAAAACATGTTGAAAGAATCCTACATCCTTAGTCGTCAAATACTTATCCACCGTATAAATTTTACACCAATCCTTTTGAGATAAACCCGATGGCGTACCTGTTCAAAAACTTTTTAAGATCAGATCAAAGAATTTATCTTTGTCAGTACATTTTGTAAAGTTAAAAGATTGCCGTGTACTTTATGTTTGTTGACTTTTGTAAAATTTATGTCCTATTGTATTCAGACATACACGTGTAGGCTTCGGAGGAAGCACGACTTTTGGATTGTTTCGGGTTTGTATATGAATTTGGGTTATTGGAAACAAGACGTGTTTCGCGGCAAGCGACAACCAATTTCTTTAGCTTGTAAAATATTTGTACGAACTTTTTACATCTTATTTGAAAATAAATACTTTAAGCTACACTTCCTGATTTATAGACAGACTAATATTTATATATCAGATCTCAATGACGCAATTATTTGATAAAGAAAATATTAATTATATATATGCCCTGACATTTTGCCCATTGTTTCACTGATCATGAGATGACTGGTGATGACAATCATTGTCACATCATATTATAAATATTAATAAACAGCATTTATATCAAAGTAATCAGATTCATGAGTTTGCCTACTTGTTTGATACAAATCAATCCCTCAAATATACTTTTGAAATGTTTTCCAAACACACAGAGAAAATAAACAACAAAGCAAGTGCCTGAATATTTTATGATTTAAGAAATTATATAAATAAATTGAGATCATTCTTTGTCCATAACAGTAGCAGAAATGCTGTCAAAAATAATTGTAAGCGAGGGACTATTACTTTTTACTTTAAAAAGCTCCGAACTATGAAAAGCACTGCGATACAAACAGAGACTGAGTTTTTTCGAACCTAACAATGTATTTACTATATTACACCACAATGTACAAGGCATTAGATAAAAATAAGTGAACTTGAAATTTTATTACACTCTAGGAACATAGATGTTTTTTGTGCAAGTGAAACCTTTTTTCAAGACAGAAATGCTGAGATTCTGCAATTACCAGGGTATAAGGCAGCTGTTCATTTTTCAAGGAAAAACAAAAAAAGAGGAGGGGTGTGCATATATGTAAAAAACTCTGTATGCTTTAATAAACTAGACTGGATTGCAGAATATTCAATAGAATCTCACTTCGAGTGCTGTGGTATTGTTATACCAGCCACTAAGTGGTTCATCTTTTGTTTATAGAGATCTCCAAATAGTAATTTCCAAGTGTTCATTGATAAACTTGATAAACTATTGCATAAATTAACTATTCGGTCAAGATGTATGAGTGCAAAGATTTCTATTCTTGGCGATTTATTAAAAAAAAATAAGTTAAAATTAACTCTAAACAATCCCACAAGAATAACTTCACATTCTGCAACCTGCATTGACAATATAATTACAAACCACACAAAATGTAAAACAGAGATCTTGGATTTAGGCATTTCATATCACACTGGACAAATTATCAAAATACCATGCAGTTTAAGCTTTAAAGAAAAATATTGGTTTATAAATAATTGAAACATAAAAGAAAATAAAGAAATATTTTTAAAATACATATCTCAACTTAAATTTACTGAAGTTTATCAAGCGTCTCACGTTGATACAACTTACAATACATTTATTGAACTATTTATTCTGATTTTCAACTTATGTTTGCCTATAAACAAAATAAAAATAACCTATAAAAAGCAAAACCATGGAAAACCAAAGGCATTGTGACAGCAAGCAAAAATAAAAGAATTATGTACCTAGGTTCTAAGAGAAGTAATTGCAAAAACAATAAAATTAATTATAATTAATACTGTAACATTTTTAAGCGTGTTATAAAAGAGTCTAAAAAGATATCCAACATAAAGTATATATTAAATAGCGATAACAAAACTTAGGCTACATGGTCTTTGATAAAACATCAAACCCAAAATATTAACACACTAAAACCTACCATAGATTACATCATTCATAACAACACAGAATTGAAATCACCCACAGATATAGTTATTGCTTTTAACAATATGTACATCACACAAAATCACGATTCTACACTCAAAAGTAGCCATGTGATTGATACTGCTCAAAATTCTAAATCAATTTTTCTTTTTCCTGTTGATAAATGCGAAATCATAAACATTACTAGGAACCTAAAAAACAAGACTAGCTGTGGTATTGATGGTATTCCAGTAAATATTGTCAAGGATAGCATAAATTATACACCCGATGCCCTTGTACACATCATAAATTTAATGTTGGAAAGTGGCGTATTTCCTGAGAGCCTTAAAGTAGCTACAGTTAAACCCATACATAAAAAAGGATCCAAGCATGAGATAAACAACTATAGACCGATTGCACTATTACCGAGTTTTTCAAAAAATTTAGAAATGGTTATTCATGCCAGACTAGTAAAATTTTTCGACCATCACAGCACTCTTAGCGCTAACTAATTTGGCTTCCAAAAAAATAAAAGCACATCGTTAGCAATTTTTAAACTTTTTCAAAGCATATGGGATGGGATAAATAGAAAGCAAAGTTGTACCGCTTTATTCCTAGATATGTCTAAAGCATTCGACTGCGTAGATTTCGAAATTCTCTTACACCAGTTAGAAAACACCGGCATCAGCGGAGTTGCAAATAATTTAATAGGATCATATTTAAGAAATAGAAAGCAAGCTACAGTTATTGACCACTATGAGAAAAAATCCAAGTCGCTACTTTCTACGCAATCAAGCTTTGAAAATGTTCTTTTAGGGGTACCACAGGGCAGCATTTTGGGACCATTGTTATTTTTGGTCTATGTAAACAATCTCCCTAACACAATAAAACATTTGTGCGTAATGTATGCGGATGACGCAACTATTTTGATATGTAATGACAATTTGAGTGAACAAGAATACAATATTGAAATAAACAATACGTTAGAAACAGTAACCAGCTGGCTAGCATCCATCAATTTGAAAGTTAACCTTACAAAAACTAAGCTAATGCAATTTAGGAATTATAAATATAAATCGCCACTATTAAATATACTTAATTCAAATACTTCGATTGAAGAAGTAGAACAAATAAATTTCCTTGCGGTCACTATAGACCACCACTTAAATTGGAAAGGTCATATAAAGAAAGTCAATAAAAAATTATCATCTTACTGTTACACTTTGTCCATACTTGTTGAAACGGCTTCCCCAAATATTGCTAAAACAGCTTACTTCGGTTACGTTTATCCACTGTTAACTTATGGAATTATATACTGGGGCAATTCATGTGAAATCCAATCTACATTTGCGCATTATCTATAACATGTACAATATAGAATCACTTAGAACTGTATTTACATTTTGCAGCTCTGTCTATTTGTAAAAAATAATGTCACGTTTTTTGAACTTAAGTGTAATTCCAAGTCTAATATACGCAGTAAATATAAAAATAACTTAACTTTACCAAATATAAAAAACAATATTTATTATAAAAGCGCATATATAACAGCAATTAGAGTTTTTAGCCATCTACCTGTAGAAATAAAAAAAATAGAAGGCAAATTGTTTAAAACTGTCTTAAAAAAATGGTTAATTAAATCCGCTTTTTACGATATGCAAAAGTATTTTGCTTCCAAGTGATACAATTTTGTTAAATTAAGATAATATTGTAATATGCTTGCTTAATATGCACTTATATGCTACTTATAAATTATATTATTTTAATGTTCTAACTTAAATAAATTATTAAACCTGTTAAAAAAAAAAAAGATAATAATATATTGTTATGTCCATAATTATAAAATTAACTTTTATCTGTGCTATTGCAATGCCCGACAGGGTAGACTGTTGAAATAATATCTAATTTTAAGAACATATTTCATGTACCTACACAGTTTAAGCAATAAATGTCTTTGTCTCTGTCTTAATGTATTTGGTTCAGGTACAATAAAAGTTTCCATGAAATCTCCGAAAACACACAGTGTATTTAGGAAACCAGAACTATTTGGATTCAAATAATCCTACCAAAGATAAACGCTTTTATACAAACTATCTTATAAATATGAGTCTGCTACAGTATGTCATCAGGGCTAATTAAGACATTGTAAATTGAATAACAACATCGATAGAATTCTCCAGAACAGTTCGAGAAAAAGCCGAGCTGTCAAAACAATCCCTTGCGGGCGTGCCAGACGATGGGTCAGTTCAAAAACCGAATGTTCTTTTTGGCAGCGCAAAGGTGATTTGTTATGACTGTTGGTCCAGACATTCTTGTGTTTCTTTGAACGGACCAGAAATTTTACAACTTACTGACGTTGAAAACAAAAAAGTAGAGCTTTGATTATGTTATAGCACTCACGGTTTTTGACTGGCAAACCGTGCATAAGCTCTCTTGAGACAAAGAAATTATGAACAGTTCAGACACTGTCTATAAATGAATTCGTTAAAATTTCTATTTGAAAAAGATTAAGAGAGAGAATTCGTTATAACTTTAATAAAGAATTCGTAATTGACATCTTTATACATTTGTTTGCTGTACGATACTAATTTGATTTACGTAGGTGTTTTAATGGTTCGCTTTTAATCACAGGGTTCAGAATTAATTCACGTTATAATTATAGTACGCTAGCTGTTATAATATTATTTACGATTGTATTATTAGTAGATGTAAAACATAGCTTAGACAACCAATTCATTAAAATTTAGCTTTACAGACATTTAAGTGATAAAAATCCTGATAACTGTAAATTTAATACATGTCGTAACCCACAACAATACGATATTTATTGACTGCAACATCAATTTATTTTAAAAAGTATGAGTGCTTATTATTCTGGCGCCGTCATTTGATCGCCTGACATTAGTTGTGGTCATGGGCAAAATGTCTTCCCAATTCAGTGCTTAAGTTATTCAGGCCCACCAATAAATGCTACACGATATTATCCCAAACGTTCAGAAACCTTAATGCTAATAAAATTAATACATTCCATTCCAATTCTTTACAAACTCAATCTCGCCACAGCCCGTAATTTCAGTTTTAGTAAAACTGAACATTTTATAAATAAACTTGCAAGTGGGTTAAGTCGTGCAGTAATGTTGTACAATTTATATACAAAATAATCATGTAGAATATAACTGCACTACTTAGCTTGCCATGTTGATAATTTAACTGAAAACTAGTTCCCATCTGATATATTAAACTGCTCTACCAGATAAGATTAAAATTAGCCTGATTGATAAACAATTTTAGTTTTTTGTGGTAACGATATTACACTTAAACGATATCGTTTCCATAAAATTACATGATGTAATATAATATGTTTAATATTGATTTGATGCTAATCACGTTAAGTAAGCTTAATTTATGTGATTTCATAAATTTATGTAAAGCTAGAGTCTGCCCGCGATTCTGCCCGCATGGGTGTCGGCTATTATTGTGGTAAAGAGTAATTCTGATAATACTATTTTTTTTGTTAAAATCTGTTCAATATTTATTACGTGGCAAACATTATCTATCCATTTGTAAAGTAGTGATATCGATACAGCGCCATTCTCTGTTATTACCTTTAATATTATAATGGCACTTTAAAGATTTATTTTTATAGGTTATTTCTATACTCGGGACTGTTTCGTGGGCATTTCAAAGGCATGAAATAACAGACATAAAGTTCTTCCGTCTCTTTCGTGGCGGCATACGATAAAACACGTAAGATTTATTTGTAGATTAAATCAAATCGTGCTTTACATTGTGCCAACAAACTTCACCATGGTATAATATAAATTTTAACTTGTGTATTATTTTATCACGAGTCTGTTTGCTGCCTTAACTTATGACTTTACATAGTATGTACTAAAACCAGATTACGTATTATAGTATAGTATGCCATATTCTATGCATTAGATTTCAACCTTTAATCGAGTCGGTATACTTTTTGCTTTTATTGTTTTTTCTTGTAGAATCTATAACTAAAAGGTTTAAAAATTAAATATAATTCATAATATTATAAACCCGATTTCATCAAAACTTGATGAGCATAGTCGCACTCACACATCAGCGTGAATGCATAATTATTGGGAATAAAAATTCCCGACGGTAGACTCTCAACACTATATACCCTCAATACTATGATATTCACAATCGTCATTCGCGTTTTGACCAACGATTTAGATTTTACCGGTAAGGTTATCGCATGTACTATTTATCACGGCTAACCCGATATTTCCACCTCTCTCACTAACATATATGGACCCATTCATTCCAATGATTTCCCACACAATTTAAACTTGAAAGGAACTCGAGTATTTCTGTTGTGGAAGTTGAACTAATAATAATTGAAATCAGGCTTCTCTTAAAGGTTTTAAATCGAAGGATCTGGAATAAAACTTTTGCTACCTGGTAGCGCCATCTACCTTCCTATCCATAACCAATCGCATCAACATCAATCGTTCCACGTTCTAGTGCGAGCGATATCATATTTCCGTCCCGCTCTATCCCACTCCCTGGAAGAGGCACTGCCTTCCGCCTGATTCGTCGACGCGATCGTGGACGCGAGTGACAGTCGAGAACATTCCTCCCGCTGAGAACGCCGTCTCGATACCGCTCCGCGCCGCACCGCTGTATGTGATTTACCGCTTCCACCAAAGAAAACCCGCTCGTGAGTGAAGTGAAAACAAGCAGCTGCATCACGAAACCACCAGGAGGAAAAGAAACGAAGAAGGCTGTATAAGGTAAGTGCCTTCCATCCTTGAAATATCCTATACCCACTCAATCACCTCCTCCCGTATCCATCTCCTCTTCCCTTATTCCTTTTCTAGGCGACCCAGAACTCGCCCTAGTACAGTCCATTCCATTAATCCTTCCCAAGTCGCCAAGCACCCTACGGTTTCGGTGTAAAGCCGAGCCACTACCTATTACCCGTTTCGTTTGATTTCCGAAAAATTAACGGTAACTCAGTGGACTATATTACTATACATACTATACAATATTACGAAGTACACAGGAATTTATTCAAAATGGGGCAGACGAAGAATTTTTTTTCGTCTGAGACTATAAAAATATGATTTTTCTCATGAATTTTGCTTACTTTTTACCCTAAGATAGAGTAATGTTAGAGACATAAAGTAATACTTACCTATATTGCCATCTTCAAACAACAAATCACTGTTTCTTATCTTCATTAAATTCAAACTTGAATGCTAACATATAATACAAAGATAACTGTTCTCTAAAATGTATCTTTAGTAGCTATCTAATTGAGTGCTCACACGCCTCGGTGAAATTATAAAATTAACAACGCACGCGTAACTTTTTGTCGTGCGATTAACACCTCGATGCGTAACAGTTAGCTGTACGGATTTTCTTTAACCTTCAATTCATTTCCCTTCGTCTATTTTTATACTGTCACTGACGATCCTGACTTCCGGCAAGAAACTACACGACCCTGATAGGTATGTACTTGTAGCATGTAACATAATGAAATGACAAATGTTATTTGTACCAGAATGGTTTTAGATCACACTAAAATAAACTCTGTATTATGTTCTTTCTTTTTCGATGTTATAATAGGTTTACTTTGGTTGTGTTCATGGAAAGACTTATGTTTTACACGTTGTGCGAAATTTTTAAATCATTTGAGTAACCTAAATTTTATAAATAAAAAAATTGCTGAACGTGAAACATTATTACAGGCTTCGAAGTGAACTTTTAGCGAACGCAATATTTGATTTGGTAATACTCACCCAAATATCCAGTACCTACGCTATAAATTGTAGTGAATTTTCATTCTACCAATAACTCCTACACATTTTAAGTCAGGTTCAGTTCAAGTGGGCGAAGATCTAGTACCATTTAAGTACTAAGCTGTTGCAATCAATAAATCTTTGAGTTTATGCTTCACCGATAAGTTTGTGAAGGACCAGTATTTCTAGAAAACAGTAGTAATTGTACTAAGCGACTTTGTCAGCCAATTATGCAAGTGCTTGTCAAGATATTGATGGGTTTTGGGTAGCCCATAGGAATATGTTAATTTAAAATTTGTTATTATAGTTGATTATATAGATGGTAAATTGGTCGAGGTGGTCACTATAGAATATAATTTGTTATATTTTTGTATCTGTTGTTTAGTTTTTGCAAAATTTTAAATGCAAATTTTGCAGTTTATTTTTTGAGATGTTACTTATATTGAGCTAAATCGTTCAAACATATGTTCGGTATTAATTGTAATCATACAAAAGATAAACACAAGGAATGGAATCTTCGATCTCGAAATGTAATGCCGCCAATATACCAACTAATGTTAGTAAACAATCTTATTACTACATTATCTATTCTTCACTAGTAATTACTACTTCGTGCGTTTAATTAGATTTCAGATAAAGCAATAGTGTGACATCATCAATATTGGTAGTATTATTGTAGTTTATGTTAAAAATGCATTCTGGACTCTGTTGAAAGTCTACGTATGTAATATCATATTATTATGACATTACAACTCCTAAGACCCAGCCAAAAAGCGAAAATAAAATTCTATACGAAAAAGAACAATGGGTGTACCGCTGGCCACATCTTGTAGGTAAATAATTAGTCACTCGTCCCAAAGATTTGATCATTCACCCTCGTATTAAGTAAAGTCAGGCGATAGTTTCGCGACATAAATATGTTTATAAATTGCGAAAGTAAAAGTATACACACCGTTACTTATCTATTCATAATATATTATAGGTACCAGTTTTTAGTATATTTTTATCATCAATATTTTCGTTTAAAACTAACATTTATTGTTGACTTACACTCGGTTGACTCTGGCAAAGCAAGCAGGCGATAGTCACGTCCACGTCTCATACAGTCAACATTTATAGATGTCATTATAAACGATATTGAAAATATTCCCTGATACGCCAAAAACTAGAACCGGGACACACTGCTGAAAAGATTCAAAAGATTATTAATTCAGTTATCTTTTACACAAAAGGACAACATGTGTGCCTTAGTTCCTTCAAATAGTTAGTAATAGATTACATAGATGTGCCCCATTGACAGAAGATAACTTTTTATGGTTTTATATTTGGAGTTATAGATATCTAATTATATACTCAGATAAAAAGGATAATCTTTCCTAATAATAATTTCTTCTAGTCATTACTATAAAAATAATAAGACAAAAATAATATCCAACTGGCTATACGTGTCTGACAAATGTGCACTGTTTCAAGTAATAAATATAAGCAACGTATGAAAGGACCGATATTATCGCCCTCGACCATCTGCACCACACGACTTCTGACAAGGAAAGTGCATGAATACATATTTCACATTATAATGAAACTGTTATTGCAGTAGAAGTCGATACACATTATTTACGAAGACATATTATACTTTAGAACGTCAAATAAAATAAGATTTGTATTGCACACATGGTACAAAGTGACATCATACATCGATGTCTATCTATTGTATGGTTTTGTCATATTGAATAATTATTACCTAATGAAAGATCATGGAATATTGAATGATCGAAGGTTCTTGCGAGATAATTGTATGGGTTATTATTTATTTATTTATTTATTTGAATGCTGGGTAAAAACGATAAGAATAAAAGCGGCAACCAACATTTTATGGAGGTGAAACAACATTAAAATTATCGTTTTATGTGTCAATATCCACACTACGACGCAGTAAGCTTCGATAAATTATTTGCCAGATAAACATACATACACATACATACATATCGTCACGCCTTTTATCCCCGAAGGGGTAGGCAGAGGTGTATTTCTACACCCACAATTCGCCAGATATACTTTAGTCCCACGTAATAAGGGGCGAGCTTATTGCCGTACCGGGCACATTTCCAGACTCCGTGCTGCTACTGAGAATTTCGTGACAAAAAAACCCAATAACACTGCCCGACCCAGGAATCGAACCCGGGACCTCCCGATCCCACGCGCACATTTATGCCGCTAGACCAACGAGGCAGTCGTATAGGGTTTGATGTCGAGTTTTCCGTCTCTACGCAAAGATGGTATTTGCATCGTGTTATCCCTTAGTCGCCTCTTACGACACCCACGGGAAGATAGGGGGTGGTGACACTTGTATTCTATGCCGTCGACCACACGGATTACCACCAGATAAACATCTCCATTTAATTTTAAAATTACCTCGATGATTATGTCTACCTAAGTACCCAAGGGTAGCGTAACGAGTTAAACCTTAAAAAATACAAACTTTTATCACTCTTCTAAATTATCATTCGCAAACCAGAGAGAAATCATAACGTACATTTACGAGACGCCGCGTACAGATTACGACAAAAATATTCTTAATGTACACGGGGCAACAAATAGGTTTTGTACGTAAGTCTGAGATTATCTTTATTATTAGACTGCAACGATGTCATAGAAACAAAGTTCAGAAATTCTGCGGCAGATGCTAAATCTAAAACGTCGATCGTAAATTTTTGTCATCGGTAAGATTATTAGTTTATCGTCTAGTCGACCTATGGTGGCTGAATATAGCGCGTCTCTATAACAATGTATTGCAATCTTAAGATTTTATCGAAAGCTAGCAATGATGATATGTTTGTTTAAAATAGTGAAATGGACACTATTTTAATCACCATGCTTTACAATCATTATTACCTATATATATCCAACTTTTATTGTACATTAACTTCGTGGGTAAATGAATGCAGCAAGAAAAGTTATATATAATAAATTGTATTACATAACATTTCATCATCATCATCGGCCCTGTATATAAACTGTCCCACTGCTGGGCACGGGCCACTTCTCACTAGAAGAAGGGTAAGGCCATAGTCCACCACGCTGGCCAAGGCCAGAACATTATGGAGAACTTTCAGACATGCAGGCTTCCTCACGATGTTTTCCTTCGTTTAGCAAGCGATGATTAACAATTTAATACGCACATAACTCCGAAAAGTCATTAGTGCGCGCCGTGGATTCGAACCCGAGATCGCTGCTACATAATACTTAAAGCTAATTATTATAGACTACAAGTAAACAAGTATTTGATGACTGTGATTTAGTTATATGAGAATCAATGTTAATAAACGCATGAAAATGACGTGTCATCGTCGGAAAGAGTGAGGTCACTCTTAGCTCTCTCCCGTCACTGTAATTTTATTAGCGTACCGAGTACTGCGCGTGCATTGTCAGATGCGTACCGAGTACCTACTGCAAGCACATTCTCAGATTGACTTAAAACGCGTACAGTTTTGGGAAGCTCGGGGCACATCTAAAGCTGGCTTCCCACAGTGTGTGCAGGTTTAACTATTTAAACAGCTAAGCCCGCTGCCCACGGTGTGTGGTTTCGAAGCCCAGTGTTTCTGACAACAGCAGATTACTAAAACTGTTTAATAATTTGTCGTATTAATTATAACAATATGCAGCACATGTCAATATTTGCGTAGTAACAGTTTCCCAAAACTTTATTTATTATTATTTCTTGGCAAATATATAAATACACTTGCAGTCATCCTTAAGGAATTTTACTATGTGAATAGGTCGGTAGGTACTTAATAACAGCACGTGTCAATCGTAGGACATTACTGCAATTTTCCGGTATGTTTTGCTTGCACTTGGGAGTTTCCAAAACTATTTTCCTTTCATGTTTTTCCTTGATCTAAAAATAAACTATTATACTTACGTTAACATAACAGGGTGACTTGACAACAAGATGAATAGCTGTACCTACCATGTTTTACCTTATAAATATAACTTATTAAATTCTAGTTTAAATCATATAACACAGTAACTGACAATATTTATTTAACTATGTGTGTTTCACATAGTAAAACTGTTATTATTGTTACTGGTGACTTTCCTAAAGTGTTGTTCGATTACCTAAAGGTGTATTTTAATGGAGTTATAGAACAATATAGATTAAATCGGAGATAAAATCTTCCTTTGTACCAAATGTTATCAAAATAAATTCAGTGTTTTATTATCATTCCACGTAACGGGACTAATATAACGCTCAGTTGAAATCGGATTTGCCAATATTAGTAGGTACACATATTAAAAACGTGTTCCTAGAAAAGAAAATAAAACTTGTTGTATCTTTACTTACTTTAGAACGAGGACTCAAGTAAATGTCAGTTGTAGAAATACTTGACCGGAGGATTAACTAGACACGGATTGTCGAGTTGTTTACGAGATGAAAAGATGTCACGAACTTTACTAGTAATTACAAGAGACATAAAACGTATGATGCAATAAAACTGCGCTTCTAAAGCTTTATCTAAAGAAACAATTTAAGACGGGACAAATGACACATTTTAGGACCCCAAACACATAATAGTTAAACCCGTATTCACCGAGTAAGGAAACGCGATTTAAAAACACTAAAGACTTACTGCTTTAAGTTTATATCCTTTAAAATTTTGCCGATGAAAAATGTCTTAGGCCGATAAAAATCCAGCTGACTGTCTAAGACTGGCGTACTGGGGAGAATCGCTAACGATCATTGTAAGCAGTTTTGATTACAAGATACCGATTTCATTGGAACTTCAATGGTATTAAAATCTGATTTGTCCAACTTTTTCTTGAAACTAGAATTTCAGTCAATTTAATTTCAAAGTCTTCATTCTTAGAATTGAACTGATTAAACAAAACTTGAACTATGAAGTAACACATATTTTAAATAGGAATTAAACCCGCGGTCTTGCCTGAGTAGTTTTTGAATCAAGGCCCGAAGGATGAAGTAAAGAAAGACTGTCATCTATTGTTCGTTAGCATGTATAAAGTCATTAAAGTTTTGAAATTGAAAGAAAAAAGACAGCTGAACTGCTTAACTGCTTTCGTTAGAACAATATATTATTATGTAGTATTCCTAAAACAAAATAATAGTCCTTAAACGAATGTATCAATATTTGCCACCAAACTGCTTTTAACAGATTGTGTAATACTTTTTTTTTATTTAAGTTTTACTATGTCTGTTAAATTATATTTTTACAAATATTTAGTGTGGTGACGGATTAAGGACGTATTTACGAATTGACGCGCTGCAATTCTAGGTATTGCGTCTTACTACTACACGTGCACGGCACACACACACAGCGACTAGCGCGAAGCGGCGAAATTATGAGTGACCTGACACGGCTTGATACTTGAGCCTAATATTTTTTTCTGTGCATTTTTTTTTAAACTTACGGTGATTTGTTTTCAAAAAGTCCAAAAGTAGATACCATTGGATTGTGATTGAGTAGTATTGGATGTGGGTTAGGTTAGGTGAAAAACCAGTATAAGCGCATGCCTCATTGTAAGGGAATTCTATACAAAGTGAGGCCATGTTATACTGGATAATATGTCGGCGTGTATGTATTTACAATCTACGTCACAAGCTTTTTGAAAACAAATAATTAAAGACTTATTATTCGTTTTCAGTATCTCCAAAGGAAAGAACGGAACCCTTATGGGATCACTTTGTTGTTCGTCTGTCTGTCTGTTTGTCAAGACCCTTTATCTCGGGAATGTGTGGAAGTATCGAGCTGGAATTAAAACCATACACTCAAGGCTGCGTCCCTTGAAGCTGTGAAAAAATCAAAGTTCTGAATTATAAAAAGATACAGACGTTTAAGTCGCATAAACGTATATTTCGACACTCTCAAGGGAATCAAAATTCATAGGGTACTTCCCATTGACATAGAATCCTGAATTTTTGCATGCGGCATGGTCTCATAGCACAAATATGACTGCACGGTTGGCGTAGTGGTTTAAGCGGTCGCCTCGCCGCTTGACACTGCGCCGAGTGTTGTGGGTTCGATCCCCACACGAGACAACACTTTGTGTGATCCATAAATTGTTGTTTCGAGTCTGGGTGTTCATTGTCCTCGTTAATTGTATGTTTGTAAAGTCCCCCGCGATACAGGATTTAGTCCTAGTGCGGGAGTTGTCTTTCAAAATAACAGATTTTTTTTAACAGAACAGAAATATAGGAAAAAAACGGCAAACTGTAAATTTGTAGTTACGTCATAAAATAAAATTTGCGATTCAGAAAAATCTTCGTAACTCAATTCGGGAATTGGACTATTTTCATAGGTAAGTTTCTACGGAACCCTCAGTGCGGCGCGAGCCCGACTCGCACTTGCCCGATTTTTTCGTCTTTCTTATCATAAATTATTTACTTTGGCATCAAATGTGAATGGGTTTTCGAGAATTAGAAATAAAAGAAATAAGAAAGAAATTATTATTATTATTATTGCAATCTATATGAACCTTCTATTTTTTTGAGCCTGGTTGCAGGAACTACAAATTAGTGACTAAACGAAGCTAAACTAAGTCCATCTATATAATAAATAACAAAAAAAATCTATCTCAATTCTGAGTTTTCATAGCATTATTATGACAATGTGAAGAATGTTCTCGTAGACTCATATTTCTTTTGAATCTTGGATCGATCAATTCTGGAAGGAGGCAGTTCTTATAAAATCGAATTAAATGCGTTTCCATATTCTCTTTCCAGAATTGATCATCTTTGTTGATAAGTTCATATTTTATTTTTCCAGGGCCCGTCCAAATAGCAAAAACACAAGTTTTTTCCCCTATAATTCGTAACTGGCCTTGAATTTGGAAATACCATTTATGTTTCGTGTTTATTACTAATTGGCTCGAATTCGAAGCGTATTTCCAAAAATCATTTTTTTTTGTTTTATCGCTTCTTCTGGGTCCATTCCATATGCCGACGACGGGCATTTGATTTCGACAATACCGAGTTCACATTTTCCACCAGGACTTGCACCAAGAAAAGAAATCTCTTCATCAATTGACAACCCACACTGCATGTTTTTCGTGTTTAATACTTTTTCAAGGTCACGCAGTGCGGTGTACTCATGATTTTTCCCATGTTTAATGGATGGTACATTGCTCAAATCTCGTCCATACAAAATTTGCTTTACTAATGGTGCACAATTGGAGTTAGGGCGCCGTTTACAGACGGTAGAAAACCATGAAGCTGTGAGCAATTTTCTTCTGGTTTCCAACCATAAGGGACTGGCACTTTGTAAAATTGTGTCTTGCTCTATCTGGACTTTTTCTTCATGACTAATTTCTAGTTTCAACAAGAACTCTTTTTTTGCTACTTCGTAGTCTTTGTCGTCCATGTCCACTTTTTGGCATTCTTCACCATAATGAACATCTCTACTAGCAGTAGGTTTGACGATTTTCTTTTTATTGACATTTTTTTATATTCTTTTCAAATTTAATTGTTGGCGATAGCTTTCTAACTTAACTATTTCATGGTTGGCTTCTGTGCCAAAAATATATTTGTGAACAGTACACTGTAATAAACCCGAATTATACGATATCACCGCTGCAGCACAGCGACCAGCATATGATCGTCGTTGCGAAAAATTTACTCTTTTTCCGCCAACAAATTTCGCTACTCTGGCGTTAAAACTCTCCACCAAGTTATTCGTTTCGTTATGTACGAAGCTGTAGGCGTGAAACGATAAACGATGAGCCAAATCTTCAACTTTTTGAAAGACTCCATTTAGTTTCAGTTCTGGTACTAAATTTTCAGTACGTTTCTTGATTTCATCGTTACAGAAATACGATGCACATTTTGAATGGTCTCCAAAAATGTGATAAGGACCATTCGTTATATCATTTTTTATATTTTCAATTTTATCAGAAAAGGGAATGTTTTGCTTGACCCAATATTTGACACTACTATCTACGCCCCATCGTATCCGCAAATAATTATCTTTTAATATTTTTCGGGCTCTAATTGGATATGTGGTGTTACTTGATATTGACAAAAGCCCTTTACAGTAGTTTCTGAGCAAATGATTTTTGCACTCGACTTTACCCACAGTCACATCCTCATAAGGCCTGGCATTTCGGAGACTGGCATATGTGCTTGAATCACCGTCTGTGACATATTGATTATAAATAAGGCCATGACTTTCTATAGATTTTTTGAAACCCTCTGTTATAATAACTGCTTCCATCGCAGTAGAAGGCCCCTGGAAATTTTTGAAACACTTGTGTTTCGATTGTTGTACTCCTTTGGAGAAGGCTCGTGAACAGATGCTACACGTCTTATTTTTAACTCCATAGTAGAACTTTTTTCGAAGAAAAACCGATTATAGCACCAACTCCTGAAGACGCATTGTAATTCGTTCCATACGACCGTTTGGACCAACATGCGTCACCCGATACAGGAATCATTGGAATCCCTTTCTCATTCACGCTTCCAATAGACAGAGCATGATTTTTCTCTTCTTTACCAGCCTCTGCCATACAGTGCTGTGCGGTTTTACTCCACCATCGACAAATTAAATCATGTTTTGATTGATATAATCGTGCCGACATAGGTGGTATATTAATATGACTAAGGACTGTATTTAGCTGAGTAACTCCAGCGCCAATAGTCATAATACCGGCTACGGCTTCCTCATTTACATCCATTTTGTTTGTGGCATCTTTTGAAGTTTTTAATACAAAATTTGTGCCACACATTTGACACTTCATATAAAAAGTTGAGTGTAGCCCAGTTTTTTTTTCATTTAAAAGCTGCACAGTATCTAAATTACATTTAAACATGGAACTATGGTTCCCAATTTCTTGAAGCTGTTCCATAAAATAACCTATTTCTACGACTCTTCTTCCTGATATCTGGTACGGTTCGGTTTCCTCATTTTTCTTGTTCTAAAATCAGTACAGAAAAAATGATTTGTTATTTTTAATGCAAAAATAGAAACCGAATAAACAAATCATAATAGAAACTTAAAACTCCGTTATAACTTACTTGAGGCATTTCCAAATTATTGTCATCAAAAGTACTGCAACTCGCTTGATCATATTCTTTCGGACATTCTTCGGGTGTATCATTCGCAATAATCGTATAACAACTACTTTCATTCTTTTGCCTGTGAAAAAGGAACATTATGGTAATGAACGTTCATAATTATACATATATTTTAGTAGTAATATTATGCGAACAATATATAGCTCGCATCTGGAACCATCGACATGAAGAAGAAGAAGAAGAAGTAGTAATATGTGTACTTACCATCTTGCTTTTTGTACATTAAGTCTAGTAGCACGAAGTTTCTTACGGGAGCTGTTGCCAAACGTCTTAGGCCTTGGCATCTAAAACAACAATTGAGGTATAAGAGGTACAACTATACATATTCATGTTAGCTGGCTATACTCGTTTACTAGTTACAATAACAGTCGTCAAAGTACATCTTCGGATCACTACATCAAGTAATGAGGTAAGGTCTCCCATTTATAATTAGTCACAGAAGCAGTCTTCAAAGTATACCACCAAGTCACTCCATCGAATCCGGAGGTAAGGTCTCATCACAACGAATACAACGAGCCCAAACTCGATACACCTAGCTCCATTCGTTTACTAGTTCCAGTAGCAGTCTTCGAAGTACACCACCAGATCACTCCATCGAATCCTGAGGTAAGGTCTCATCATAACAAATATAACGATCCCAAACTCGATACACCTAGCTCCACTCATTTATAAGTTCCAGTAGCAGTCTTCAAAGTATACCACCAGGTCACTCCATTGAATCCGGAGGTAAGGTCTCATCACAACGAACACAACGAGCCCAAACTCGATACACCTAGCTCTATTCGTTTACTAGTTCCAGTAGCAGTCTTCGAAGTACACTACCAGGTCACTCCATCGAATCCTGAGGTAAGGTCTCATCATAACGAACACAACGAGCCCAAACTCGATACACCTAGCTCCATTCATTTACTAGTTCCAGTAGCAGTCTTCGAAGTACACCACCAGATCACTCCATCGAATCCTGAGGTAAGGTCTCATCATAACAAACACAACGAGCCCAAACTCGATACACCTAGCTCCATTCGTTTACTAGTTCCAGTAGCAGTCTTCGAAGTACACTACCAGGTCACTCCATTGAATCCTGAGGTAAGGTCTCATCATAACGAACACAACGAGCCCAAACTCGATACACCTAGCTCCATTCATTTACTAGTTCCAGTAGCAGTCTTCGAAGTACACTACCAGGTCACTCCATCGAATCCTGAGGTAAAGTCTCATCATAACGAACACAACGAGCCCAAACTCGATACACCTAGCTCCATTCGTTTATCAGTTCCAGCAGCAGTCTTTAAGGTGCACCTTCAGATCGCTCCATCATGTCCTTAGGTAAGGTCTCATCATAACTAACACAACAAGCCCAAACTGGATACACCTAGCTCCACTCATTTATTAGTTCCAGTAGCAATCTTCAAAGTATACCACCAGGTCACTCCATCCAATCCGGAGGTAAGGTCTCATCACAACGAACACAACGAGCCCAAACTCGATACACCTAGCTCCATTCGTTTACTAGGTCCAGTAGCAGTCTTCGAAGTACACCACCAGGTCACTCCATCAAATCCGGAGGTAAGGTCTCATCACAACGAACACAACGAGCCCAAACTCGGCACACCTAGCTCCACTTGTTTAATAGTTCCAGTAGCAGTCTTGGAGGTACACCATCAGGTCTCTCCATCAAGACCCGAGGTAAGGTCTCATCATTACTAACACACCCAGCCTAAACTAGGTACACCTAACTCCACTCGTATATTGGTGCCAGTAGCAATCTTCAAAGTATACCTCCAGGAAGTCTTTGAAGTACACCTTCAGGTCGCTCCATCAATTTCGAAATGGAATGTTTTATAATAAGGATTATTCAAAATTATGAAACTAAAAAAAATCTTACCTTGTTGGTCCGTAGTCCGCACAAAACACGTAAAGTATCAACTTAGGTATGTCAAATATTTTGTATTCCTACAGCGATCTTATTCCACACGAGCGGCTGATAACAAGCGACACAGCGTCCACTCACGACGGCGGCCGAGCGCAGACTAATATTTTTATTTCTATTTTTTATGCAATAACTCAAGACATTGACCAGTAAAATAACCCTTAAATTCATGTAATTAAGATTCACTCGATAGAGATAAATTTGTTGAAAAACTAAAATTGATTTGATTTTTTTTCTGAGAGGAAATGGAACATTTTGGTAGTTCTTTCTTATACCTTTTTGAGTTGATCATGCCTCCTTACATAAAATATTTTTAAATAAACAAATTTATGTTATTAAATGGAAGAAAAATGCACCTAAACTAAATACGATATCGTAAATTTTGTGTGAAGAGGTACCGGAAATGATTTTTTACAGTATTATTTACCTAATTTTTCGAATAAAAAATTAATACCATTTGAAGATGAAGGAGAAATCTATCTATGGAAATAATTATTTACATTTAGTTTAGTTTAGTTCTGCAGCAAAATGTACCAAAAAGCTACCTATTTTGCTCAGATTTGTAAACGCGTCCTTAACAACACAAAGTGTCATTACACTTTTTATCATGGATAGCGTATGCGACTGCTGATCGGAGGTCCCGGGTTCGATTTCCGGGTCGGGCAAAAGTGTTACTGGGATTTTCCGAATTCTCAATAGCAGCACGGAGTCAGGTGATGTGCCCGGTAACGGCAGTAGGCCCGCCCTCTATTACGTGGGACCAAAAAATTCATAGCGAAATGTGGGTGTAATATTATACCTCTGCCTACCCCTTCGCGGAGACAGGCGTGAGTATATAAACTATTCAGTATATTTGCGATGAGTCGGCAGCCTCGACATCAAACCCTATGCCAACTCGTCTGACCAGTGTGATACAGTGGGCCAAATGAAGGAGGATTTTTGCGTCACAACATTGTGAAACAAATTTATATTTGTATTAGGTAAGTTATGTCCAGCATTGGACTGCGAGAGGCGGTATGATGATGATAATATAATTTACTTCGTAGATATTTACACTGTATTAATAATAAGGTAGTTTCCAGGGTCAAAATAATTACATTTTATTTAGTCCGTATTTTAGATTATAAAAAAAAATATTGGACACGTATTTTTTATTTTTTCGATTAAATAAAAAATAGCAAAGATATAGCCATTAAAGTTACGCATGACGTCACTTAGTGCGAAAAAATGCAGCACTGTGTGACGTAATACGTAACTTTAATGAGCTATATCTTGGTAATTTTTGGTTTAATTTACAAATAAAAAAATACGTATCGCTTATTTTTGAATAATCTAAAGGATGGACATATACATTTTTTTTTGTCAACTAGCCTATTGCAGCCGAATCAGTAGCTTAGCTAGAATAGTGGCTTTTATGGAACTTTATTAAGCTTTTCGTTCATTGTGTCCGTGTGTCTCTCAAGCACCTTAAAGTCTGCTATCGTATCTTGTCACGTAACTTCCCAAGCTTTTAATGTAAACCATTTTAGCTTGAACGTACATTGACATTGGCATTTGCTTCAGAAAATTTGGCACGCTCCTGTAGGTGAAGTGAACTAAAATGCGAATTATCAGGATTTCACTATAGTTTTAGTGATATCCATTCAATCTATTCTAGATTTCCAGTCGTGTGGAGTTATTTAGCCGACTAGGTATATTATGCATCTGATGGAAGGCCCTCTGTGATGTCTGTATATGTTATCATCGCATTAGCGTTATCCCAATTGCATTCAACTTTAGATGCCCGAGTTCTAAACTAATCAGAGTTGACAGAATATTAGCTTTTCTTCAGAGCCGGTTGTAAGCATCTCCTAATTTGCATTTCAATGGCATTGTAAAGCAAACGGTGTGTTTTGGCCTGCCACGCTGGCCAAACGGGCTGGTATAGGGTTTGATTTCGAGTTATTCTTCTCTTCTGCGACATTCTATTTGTTGCGTGATTTAACCTTAGTCTAATCTTACGAAGCTCTCTAAATGAAATAAAGTGAGACTTTGTGTTATTTATCCGTCACTTCACGGATTTATAACATAAATATAGATAATGATCTGTTTACCTACTTTACTTATTCAAGTTAATAATAAGGCACGCGAATTCTTGAGGAATTCGCGTGCCTTATTATTAAGCTCTCAGTACCTTGCCTACTTGTAGGTATTTCTTATCTTAAATCTGCGTTCTAATGTTATTTAGAACGTATATACAGGTCCCAGATTCAAGTGATAAATTGCTCTTGTTTGAATAAGTAGAACCTAAATGGATTAGAACATTTACAATTAATTATTGTTAGCAAGTAATAATGTATAAGTTTATAGACTATTTTTTAGAGTACGGTCGATTAAGCATCTAATTTAGTTTCTATTTTTGCAAATTATTACATATTTCTGTTGACAAAGGGTGCATAGGGTTCCCAACAAGAACTTAGGGTCCCAAGCCAACCTCACCTGCAAGTGGTGCACCTGCCGATCAACGGACGCGGCTCTGGCAGACAAAATATCCCGATAAGCGGCAATAGGCTCGCCACCTATTACGTGGGATCAAAACACTGGCGAAAAGTGGGTGATTAATATGCCTCTGCCTACCCCTTCGGGGAAACAGGCATGAGTCTATGTATGTATGTTCTGTTGACAAATATTGATTAAAAATTGCTTTCCATGCTTATAACAATGTCACATTGGGCAATATCAAAGTTCGATGATACTCTTGAGTAGGGGAGAGTCAGGTAACCACGGCCCATAAGTAAAACACATTTTATTTTCATCAATATCATATCAGCCAAACGACGTCCACTGCTGGACATAGGCCTCCCCCAAGGTTCTCCACACAGACCGGTCTTGAGCCGCCCGCATCCAACCGCCTCCCGCGATCTTGACGAGATCGTTGGCCTACCTTGCGGGGGGCCTACTTTTGCTGCATCGTCCGGTACGTGGCCGCCACTCCAGAACCTTTCTGCCCCAACGGCCATCGGTTCTTCGAGCCATGTGCTATCCGGAGAGCTATGTCGGCGACTTTGGTTCTACTGCGGATCTCCTCATTTCTGATTCGATCTCGCAGCGAAACTGCAAGCATAGCTCTCTCCATCGCCCTCTGAGTGACCTTGAGCCTTCTGATAAGGCCCATAGTGAGCGACCACGTCTCTGATCCGTAAGTCATCACTGGCAACACACACTGGTCAAAGACTTTCATCTTGAGACACTGCGGGATATCGGACGAGAAGATATGTCGTAGCTTCCCGAACGTTGCCCAACCGAGTTGGATTCGACGATTGACCTCCTTCTCGAAGTTGGACCTACCTAATTGGACTACTTGTCCCAGGTAGATATACTAAACTTGTCGACAACTTCGAGCGTAGAGTTCCCAACCTGAATAGGAGCAGGTAGAACATGGACGTTCGACATGATTTTTGTCTTGTCCATGTTCATCTTAAGACCTACTTGTTGGGAGACTCTACAGAGGCCATTGAGCATTGTGCCTAGGTCTTCCATGGTCTCAGCCATGACTACGATATCGTCTGCGAATCGAAGGTGAGTGATGTACTCGTCATTGATGTTGATGCCGAGTCCATTCCAGTCCAGAAGCTTGAAAACATCCTCCAGCGCAGTGGTAAACAGTTTCGGGGATATGAAATCCCCCTGCCTCACTCCTCGCTGGAGTTGAATAGGTTTCGGCTTTTTCGGGAGGCTGGAAGTCGTCTAGCTTGCTCTCGAGACGATTCGTGATAACCCTCGAAAACAGCTTGTAGACGTGGCTCAGAAGTGTGATGGGTCTGTATTTCAAGCTTTGTAAGAGGGTTTTACCCCCTTTCTTAAAGAAAAGCACCAGCACACCTCTGTGCCACGCCTGTGGCGTTTTACTCTCGAGAATGACGGAATTAAATAGCTTCCGAAGGGTTTCTCTAGCGGGTGCACCGCCAGCCATCAGGAGCTCGTTCGTAATTCCGTCATCGTCCGGCGCCTTGTTGTTTTTGAGCTGTTTGAGAGCCACACTAATCTCGTGCATGCTGACGTCCGGGATATCTTCGGTATAGTGTCGGGTCAATCCAGCTCTAGGGTCGGACGCTGGAGTACTTGCGGGTCGTTGCGTTGTCGTGTATAGCTGTCCATAGAACCTTTCGATCTCCTCCAAGAGCGCAGGCTTGGACGATAAGATTCTGCCATCCTCCGTCTTCAGCTTTGTCAGCTGACTCTGCCCAAAAGACAGATCCCTCTGGAACACTTTGGATCCCTTATTCTGCTCGATCGCCTCACGAACACATTTTGTGTTGTATTGGCGGAGATCGCGAGTCAGAGACTTAGAGATCTGTCTGTTGAGGTGCCGATATTTCGGCATGTCGTCGGAGGATAGCAGAACCATCTTGCGCCTTTGCTCTAACAGCTCGAGGGTCGGACCCGAGATCTTGCTGGTTCTCTTGCTTTTCTGGGGCTTAAAGGATTTAGCCCCTGTTGTATGGACAGCATGCACGAACCCGTTACTGTACTCGTCCTCATCTACGTATTCGCCCAGGCATTCGAAACGGTTTTTGAGTTCGAGCTGAAAGCTCTCGGGGTTTTGGATATGAACCGGTGTCGTTCGGAGCGTGGACTTTATCAACCTCGACCGTTCGAGGCTTGTACAGATATTCAATGTGCCTCTTACCATTCGGTGATCGCTCCTCACTTTAAGCGAATTGATCACGGAGACATCATTGAATATCTGCCTCTTCGTTAACATGATAAAGTCGATCTCATTTTTGGTGGCACCCTCTGAACATACCCAGGTCCACTTGCGGCATTCTCGCTTCTTGGAGAAGAAATTCATGATATAGAGGCCTTCCTTCTCCATAAAGCTAGCCAGCAAGTGACCCCGGGAATTCCGATGCCGATAACCAAATTGCCCCACTCTCAACTGACACTCTGACCACGGTGTAATGGGTTTTGAAGTCATGTATAGCCCGAGATATGTCCTCGTATATGGCTTTCACCACCTCATCGGGGTGCGTCGAGGTCGGAGCGTATACTTGTATGACTTGCAGCGAATACCGCTTGGATATTCTGAGTATAAGGTACGCTACCCTGCTCGACACACTCCCAATATTACCACGTTGGTCACGAGAGATTTGTGGACGATGAACCCGACACCACCTTGGGACTGTTGGTCGCCCTCCCGGTAGAAGAGCAAGTTGCAAGAATTGAGAACTATCGAGTCCTCCCCCGTCTTCGGACTTCGGATAGGCCTATGATATCCCATGGCAACTTGCTCAATTCTTCTTCCAGCTTGACAATCTTCTCGTCGGTCCGCAGTGTGTGCGTGTTCAGTGTTGCCAGGGCCAATTGTCGTTGGTGGTGGTAGCCCGATCTCTTCCAGAGATTCTTCGCACCCCTTGCCCCGCCGTTACCATGGCCGCTACCATAACCAGGACTAGCGGGGCCGCCGGGGACTAGGGGCCGATTTTTATTGGTGTGGTTCATTTATGGGGGGATTTGCCATAATCGCCACGCTTGGCAGGCGTATTGGCGATCGCAGTGGCGGAATTTTTTAGTGCTGGACGCTGCTGCCCATCTAGCATCTTGGGATTTACTTCCGCCAGGTTCGGATGGTTTGACCGCCGTCTTACGGTTGACTGCTTGCGCTGGGGGAGATACTATGACGAGTGTAGGTACTCAGAGTCAGAGTGTCAGAGTAACTCCCCCAGTGGGCGGTGGGGTCGTCACTTCCCGACACCAACCATTTTATTTTAATTATTTAGTATCAAAACGTTAAATAAAATATATATAAAGTATTTTAGTACTAGTAACAATATGGTAATTTCTTTATGTTAGCTCTAATCAAGTCTAACAAACAGTCCTAAATTTTCGACACAAAATTTTTTTTCGCGGTTAGCTCCTGACATACTTATTAGTCATGTTCAAGTCGTTTTTTGGCTTTGCAGAAGTCGCATAAATAGTAAAGCTGTGAAGGATCAATATCTTCACGTGCTTCTTGCGTCCAGACTTAACATTTATAGCGTTGTATCCAATCGCCTTCGAATGTTTCTCCGCAAATGATGTACTCTGTTCCCTGACCTCTTGAAAATTCTTGGATGTTCTGTTTGGATTTCTTTCTGTTTTGTTTTGGTGGAGAAAATATAATTATTAGTTACAATTATATTACGTTCAAGTCAAAACATATGTGTGCATGAACATGGATGTTTGTCTTGGTCAGGGTGTTTCTATATGTCATATGTATGTATTTACAAAAAAAAAATAGTATATATGTATGTTTATCCATTATCTAGTATACATAATACAAGCTCTGCTTAGCTTGGGACTAGATGGTGATGTATGTTTTGGTAGAATATTATTATTATTATTATATTTTCTCCACCAAAACTCCAAATCTAAATCTAACGCTCAAAATCTCCCTAGTTTTGGTACCAAGTTCACCTCTTGCCCGCTATTAAGAGCTTCTATCCGATCTTGAAGAGTATTCTCGGCACCTCATACGTGTCAACTGCTTCTCTATGCGAAAAATACTTTTCTTTACTTATCCTGATTGACATATTTTTTATTTACTAGTACATATATTTAGCTGACACGTGGGTGCGCCCACAAAGGTGTCAGATTATTCGATAAAGGGAAGCGTATTCTGAAGCAGAAGCTATATAACAGGTACATCAAAATCTGCTTATGAGTATAAGTGTGGATGAGTATACAAAACAAATCAGTTGACCTTTCTATAGTGAATTTATTAACGAAATATTAGTTAGCAAATAATATAGGTTACAAAGAACTTTTTATGTTTTGGAATGTATAGGTAAAGTAGGTTTCATACGAAATCTACACGAATAAATTATATTAAAGTGTATAGTAATGTCAAAATAACAGATTTCAAATACCTGACTTTAAATTACTTGTAATATTTTTGTCTTGTCATTATATGTTTGTGTTTGTGCGTAAAAATCTCCATGATAGAAAATACTATTTTGAGAGGAACTTCAACGGCTCCGTGAATTAAAAAAAGTAAAATAATTCATTGGAAGAGCATAAAAAAATATATATATAGAATAAATACATAAAGAATATTGATTTTAATCAAATAATCGCGAAGACGAAACCGCAGGTGCCACAAAAGTCGTTGTCAAGCAAAACTCTAGATATAAAACTAAACAGATGATATAATATTGTAATACGAAGACATCTTGACTTAATTTGACTGCACGGTTGGCGTAGTGGTTTAAACGGTCGCCTCGCCGCTTGACAATGCGCCGAGTGTTGTGGGTTCGATTCACACACGAGGCAACACTTTGTGTGATCCACAAATTTAGACACGTGGGTGCGCCCACAAAGGTGTCAGATTATTCGATAAAGGGAAGCGTATTCTGAAGCAGAAGCTATATAACAGGTACATCAAAATCTGCTTATGAGTATAAGTGTGGATGAGTATACAAAACAAATCAGTTGACCTTTCTATAGTGAATTTATTAACGAAATATTAGTTAGCAAATAATATAGGTTACAAAGAACTTTTTATGTTTTGGAATGTATAGGTAAAGTAGGTTTCATACGAAATCTACACGAATAAATTATATTAAAGTGTATAGTAATGTCAAAATAACAGATTTCAAATACCTGACTTTAAATTACTTGTAATATTTTTGTCTTGTCATTATATGTTTGTGTTTGTGCGTAAAAATCTCCATGATAGAAAATACTATTTTGAGAGGAACTTCAACGGCTCCGTGAATTAAAAAAAGTAAAATAATTCATTGGAAGAGCATAAAAAAAATATATATATAGAATAAATACATAAAGAATATTGATTTTAATCAAATAATCGCGAAGACGAAACCGCAGGTGCCACAAAAGTCGTTGTCAAGCAAAACTCTAGATATAAAACTAAACAGATGATATAATATTGTAATACGAAGACATCTTGACTTAATTTGACTGCACGGTTGGCGTAGTGGTTTAAACGGTCGCCTCGCCGCTTGACAATGCGCCGAGTGTTGTGGGTTCGATTCACACACGAGACAACACTTTGTGTGATCCACAAATTTAGCTTCGAGTCTGGGTGTTAATTGTGTCCTTTTGATGTATGTATGTAAAGTTCCCTGCAACACAGGATTTATTCCTAGTCCGGAAGCTGTCTTTATAGAAAAAATAAAAAAAAAAAAACATCAAGTGTTATAGGTTCGATTTCCATTCACGATAAAATTTTGTGACCTGCACTTTTTGAGTCTAGGTGTAATTATTTGTACCTCATATTTCATTATTTTATTTATTTTTGTTAAGTTTTAAATTGTATTTGCGATATTAATTTAATGCTTATCTTTAGCAAGAGTTCTTTCAAGAAGTAAAAAAAGTTTTGTTTTTTAAAACTACCAACAAAATATTTTAACAAAGGCGGACAGGGTGTTCGCAAGCAAAAGAAACAAAAAAGTGTAAAAGCTCACTTTCGATAATTACGATAGTTTTCAAACTTTGTTTATATTTTATTTCAGAAAAAAATCTAAGCGTACATACAAACTACTTGTAGATAGAAAACTAACAAGATTCTTAGCTTTGGAGGCCGATTCGATAATCGGCCTCCAAAGCTAAGAATCCTGTTAGCAAATACGATTATTTGGACGGACAGATACGTAGAAATCGACGTTGATACATGGTTTGACACTTTGTTCATTTTCAATCTAGTCGCATTTGATTATACTGTCAGTTAATTGCGACAATAGCTATTATGACACTGACTACTATATACTAGTCATATCTTCAGCAGTCGACGTCTCTAGGCTGACATGATGAGGTTTATTTTCGTGTCCATGAAGTGACGGATTGAGAATACAAGATGTCTATACCCCAATCAATCAATCCGTAGCTGTCCTAAGAGGCGAATAATGCAAATACACGAAGCAAATAGTATATTTGCGAAGGGACGAAGACCTCGAAATAAAACCCTGTACCAACTCGTCTGGCCTGTGTGATATTGTAGGCCAAATCCAATGGTATGTAAAATCTGAAAAAATATCTATGTATTTCTTTGCGGATATACTGACCTGGCTCTCTATTACTTTTGAGCTTATTATAAATATAACGACGCTGACAAATTATCAAACAAATTTTTAAGATTTATTTGTCAGGGAAATAATATAGAATTCATTTTACGAGTAAAAATGTAATTATTATTATCTTACATATATAGTACCGGCATCCCAATAGCCTGGTTGTAGGTTTGACTAAAAAAAGAAAAAATCTATAACAAACTTAGCAGTGAGGTGCTAAAGCTTTATGTATAGCAACTGTTTTTATGAAATTTAGGCATTTAAGGTTATACTTTTACGTATTTGTGTTACATTGTTCACACAATATTTTCATGACCAACGTTTGTTTTATTACATTGCGTAAATAGCGAATAATGCTGTCTCATAGACCACAAAAAATTTAGTGCGACAAATGTAAGGAACAGCTGATTATATTGCTGCAATTTTGGCAGAGTCTTAAAACAAAAGTTTGTAATAACCAGTTCAGTCAACTTCTAAAAGATTTGCACTGTGTATATAAAAATTGTCTTGTATATTATAGCTGAAAAATATACAGATATACTTATTTATTTTAAAAGCAGTAAACAGTATATTTAGTATCGATTGTTGCTTATTTGTCTAAGATTTTTATTACAGTCGAATGGTTTGACGTCTGTGTTGAGATTAGCATGGTGTCAATTTCTTTGGCAATAGCTGTCTATTGCCGAATTTTGGCATCTTTAAAATTCGCAATGCATTCTGTAAGACTTTTTATTTGGCTACGGAAATTAGCATTATTTTTTTTAATGAGCTTAGGTAGTAAAATATTGTAGAGTCAGAGTATTCTTTTTTCGCACAGGTCAGATTTAAAAGTGGACAGTTTTTATTTAATTAATATAAATAAAATATTGTTTTCTTAACTGAGGAACATTAAATAAAAATATCGTGTGTAATAATAAAAAATACTTACAAAACGTAATACATGTTGAAAGTGTAAAAAAAATCCAAAACAACTGATCTGTATAAATCACCACCACATAACCATAATCACAAATTCTTAACTTTTTAAATTTCAGTGTAAAACAACATTCTTCATTTCACATTTTTGTAAAACATCTCGATATTCGTATTATTATCGTTGGTGCGTGACACCGGCCGCATCTGCGCGTACGCGCTACTAATCGGTGACTGGCGCCTATTCGATGGGTGGCCAACGATACGCCAAGCTTATGACTAAGAAACTGCGATAGATAACGCAGCTGTAATGTATATTCTGCGTATGGGTTCTGTACCTAATTTATTTAGTAGGTGAAGATAGACTTTATCAACAGGTTTGAAAATCAATCGTAATGAATCATATGTGATACATGGGACAGGGTTATGTTAATATTTTTTTATTATAATGGGTTAAATTATTATTATGTTGGATTTTTAATAACTTCATGTTTAAGAGAATTAATAAATAAATTTAAACTCCTAGGTGATATAATCCTCTTAAGATTTTATTAAATTTTTTTGGGGAAATTTAAGTGATTTGTATGACGGGACATTTGCCGGGTCAACTAGTGTCATCAATGAAATTACATTATACTTACAATTTTCAAAAACAATGTTGAGTCCTCTTATAAGTATCGAACTTCTTGTGTATGTCTAGTATCTTAGTCTGTTTTGATATTCACAAAAAATGTGTCTGCTGTTATCAGCGCTCTATCATCCGAAACAGAAATGACACGTAGGCATAGTAGCTAATTTCCGCTTTATATTTTTATAAGGAATAATATTTTAAATCACATTTATGTAGATAAAAAAGGAACGAATAAAAATTGGCAATACGAATAATACATAAATATTCTATTATATAAATAATATACACAGTTCGTCTTAAAATATTTTTCGTAAGAAATATTTAAAGAATCTTATGCCTATAGAATATCTATTTTTGTATGATTATTCGTCGGTACTCGTCGTGTGGATAAAATTAAATGATCATCAAATTAGAGTTCAAGATTACGTTTAGAGTCTATATAATAGGTGACGTAATCTACAGGTACATATTCTATATGTATGTATTTTGGCGTCTTGGCTACCTCACAAACCTGGGTGAAGCTTTGCCAATCCACTAACAAGAACTTACTGAGTGACTGTTAGATCCCTTATCGTGACGTATTATATGTTTATTCTCTGTTTGAAATTTAAGTTTAGAGGCTTTTATAGTATGAGATGGTAATCTACTGACTTGATGTCGTAGGTTCGGATGAGATACAAGCTATTTTTGACATACCTACTATGATTCTTATTTTGTATTTTTGTTCATTATGTGGTGACGGATTAAGAATACAAAGTGTCACTGCCCATGCCATTTCGTGGGTGTCGTAAGATGCGATTAAGGAAAATACACGAAGAAAAGTATTTTTGTGAAGAGAAGGAAACCGCCAAGCCGTCTAGCCAGCGTAGTATAGTAAGCTAAATCGTCATGTTGGCTCACGATCGTCACAATGCTATTGTGATGGCAATGACGGATGAGGCCCATGTCCAGCAGTGGACTGCGGTTATGATAATTATGTACTTCTGTGTATAAAGGTATCTCTTTCCGCACATAATATTTGGCTAAAATATCGAAAAATCTTGGTCGCAAGTATCAAGCTTTGTTGAAAGGTTGTAGATACGAAGATGAATGAAACTATGGTAATATTACCAATAACATTGTACAACACCTATAATGGTAAAGGTATTGCGCAAATAATATAAGGATGGTAACTATATTCTAATTACTTTTGTTTTCATGAAAACTAAAACTATTTTATTCTGCACGTGTTCTCTGTTCTTCTCTAATCATTTTGGAAGGCAACCTTAGCAAGAGTTCTGGACAATCACAAATCAAATATGTAGATAGTAGTATCTTTCATTTGGCCGATCTTTTATTTCGGGGCTTTGAAATATTTTATCACTCAATGTATGTTGAAAGAGTACTACTGTTCTTACCATTAAAGTACGCCTTTGGTAATATACACTATTTATTTTAAATGACGGCGTGACAATTCTTACGGATCCCCACTAAAAGATCTAGGAAAGCTACTCGCACGTGCGTACACAACTGTCTCCCAGCACATGTGCCGTTGCTAACAACGTGTTTGACAATGATTTATATTAAATTAGCATTTTACTAGAGCAGAGCCAAAATTAATATCGCGTTGTGTGGCATTAGAAAGTAGAGCTAGACAAATGGTTTTCTGACAATTACTGAATGTGAGTAAGTGTATTGTTCAAAGACGAACTGCGTCACCTAAATTAATTTTGAAATGGAAAAGTTTTCGCTGTCTGAAGCGATCAACATGAAACTGTCTATGGAGTGAATTTTAAAACCAAAGAAATTATGCTTTTTATTTGGTACATGGTTTTGTAATTTAAATAAAGCTTAATCTAATTTTAAAATATAAGTATTATATAATTGCTTGATCCAAATTCTATACATGTTATCCACAAATCGTTATGACGAATCTGGATGTCGTTTGCTTCAGAGTTTATTCAACTCCATGTGGTGCTAATCCAACGGGCAGTTACTGTAGTAGGTACTCTTTATATTTAATATAATACTTAATATGATAAATTCGAAAGTGTGTATGTATGTATGTATGTTCCGTTTTCACGCGAAAACGGCTGAACCGATTTTGTTGAAATTTAATATAGAGATATATTAAACCATGGAGACGGACATAGGCTACCATAAGTTGTAAAAAATAAACTGGGAGGGATTGTAGGGAGGATAGAAGTTTGTACGGCAGAAATTTCCTCTTGGAAGTAAGAACCCATGCGCGAATAATTGAGTGCTGCGCATGTGCTATCTGTCAGTACTGTCTCATAATACATATTGTCATATTGTGCACGGCGATAATATTGTTCGCAAATCTAAACTAATAATTACATATCATCTACGCTCAAACGGCTGAAACGATTTTCTCTACCTACTAAAATTATAAAAAGCGAAAGTGTTTATAGATATATATTAGACATGTATTGAAACATGGCTTTGACATTTGTCATGGATACTGACCGAGCTACTTTGTACCCTATAGAACTTCTGACTCTTTAGAATAATTAGTTGTGTCTTCACACAACTTGAGACTGAAAGTAGATATGTTACCCCGAATTAAACGCGCGCGAAGCCGCGGACTAGTATTTAATATATTTGTTATTTAACTTATTCATAGGGTATGGGCATGAGAAATATTCTTGCTGCCTTTGGGTATCATCGCCATGTGTTATATGAAATATCATTCCCTTCCTGGTAATTTGTCTTTTGTGAGTAATATGTTTGCGAACAGCACCATATGTCAGGACGTCTTAGAGGAGGAGTATATTGGGAAGACTGACATAATTTGTGGCTTGTGAAACGAAAAAGATGAAGCAAGTTACTGTCCGCTGGAACACGGTGGTTCTCGACATTCTGCTCCGTCGAATACGCAAATCTCTTTCGGTTTCTCCACATTCTTCACCGGTAGTCAAATCAGCTGTTCCCTTCACCAGACTTAAGTCAACCAGGCAATTGCTAAGGAGTCAAGACCTACATGACCCGTTACTTTGTCGGTTGTAACCATAGACTTTATGGTTACAACTGACAAAGTAACCAGGTAGTGCCATGGAAGGTCCTGGGTCTGATTATAGCCAAAAGTCTTCGATAAATAGAATTGATTTTAAATGGTTCACTAGTTTCAAAGTATATCGATACTTAAATGCATCGATTCGATCGAACTTTGAAAAATAAATAAACAAAAATAATGTGTCTTATAGGCTAATAAATATAGATACAAATCAGTATTTAAAACTACATACATTATGTCATCAATAACCGCATTAAATTTTAATGGATTGGCTTACAATTTCTAACAAATGATAGAAGTTGATAATGCTCCACATATTTACATATTATTATCTCATGCATATGTAAATACATTTATAATGTTATTATTATTTAATATATTATGTTTCTATGTGATCACTGACCACCAATATGTACAAAAATAATACCTAACGTAGACATATTATGTGTGAATACATAAAACTATTTCATTACTGACTAATAGACATTGCACAGCCGAAACTACTCGGCACAAGAAGCTAATATTTGGCACGTGTGTTCCCAGGGTCCATAGAAGTGCTCTAAGAAGGCATATTTCGAAATCCCCACAGTATCGGTAAGAAACAGACAAAAATATGTGGACGTAGCTGTGCTCATCTTCTAGTATAATATTTAGGTATTCGGTATTAGTCTGGAAGGACCCAAAACAAGGGGACGATCCAAAACAAGGTTTAGAGATGTAGAGCTAAAGGACAAGAAGGTATGTAATGTTACGGGCGATGATGTCGCAAATAGAGCGAAGTGGAAGAGTAAAATAAAGAAAGGTGACCCCACCACCATGTGGGATATATAGCTAGGAATAGAGAGTGCAGGGGTGTCAAATATTACTACGGTGTTACCAGTCCTCCGGGTGGTTTGCTTTTGATCCTAAGCATGTCAAGAACTGTGTGCTACACAAATATTTGTGTATTAACTCAACCATATGATTATATCTATTTTTGTAAAATATGATGAGTAAATAGTTCATTTAAAAATCGCCGCCGCATCGACTTAATATATGTTAAGGTAAACGTAATTTGTACTACCAGAAATATTTATTGCAATGGCCGACAGACTATAAAACATGTGTCCGTGATAATTCATGAACTATTTTTAAGCTACTTCCAATGGTTAATGGTGACATCCGTGAAACGGAATGTTATTTAAGGTGCATTTTTGTATCATTGTCAGGGTTGCGTATCAGATTCGACTACCGATTCGGCTATTGTGTCAAATGTGAAACGTCGAAGCAATCGTGGCCGGGTTTGACGGCAGATATAGCTGTGGTGTAAGCGGTTGTCTTGCCGTTTAGCACTCCGCCAAGTAATGGTATTCTATCATCACATGAGACAAAAAACAACGTGATCCATATCTCTTCGAATTGAGTCTGGGTATTTCTCGGCTTATTTCCTAATTCCCTGCAACACAGGATTTATTCCCACTGCGACAGCTGTCAAAAAAAAATTATGTGAAAATCTGAAAAGTGAAAATGATAAGTTTTGCAATGTGTTTAAATAACAATGATGATTATGCCAAGAAGCATAATTGCATTTATTAATTTATCGTAAATCACAATATTTAATTATGCAATGCAACTATAAAACTTATTACGTTATTATAACACAATTTGTTTCGTTTGTTATAGCAATTACGAAGCAGACATCTTTTATTGTCTAACAAAAAGCATAAATTGTATTGATCTATTCATTTTCTATGTAAATAATGATCTTATCTGTGTTTCAAATTGATATACATGGTTATGAGCGCTTGCTGAAACAATTTTAGTTCGAGTTTGCTACACACGCGTACTGAAAAGAGTATAAAAATTTCAGCCGTCTGTCACGATGATAATGAGCTATGAACATACATACAAATATAACATACATACATATACTCACGCCTTTTTTCCGTGGGGTAGGCAGAAACAACGGAATGCCACTTGCTTCTATTTTTACAAACCTCACGCGCTTCCTCTATATTCATTACTCTGAACTAACTATAAACTACTGTCTAAAAACAATTTTAGTGTTGCTGTTTTTGTGTTATATACTATTCTCTCATTCACATGATGTAAAGAGACTGTGCTTTAAAACTTAATTGTATGTAGAGTAATATGTTTCTTTTCATTGTTGTTTCTATTTCACGAATAGCGGAACACAGCTAATGGTAAGACGTACATACCTATCCGTTATTCATGCAAAATTATTGTTCTTTACTATCGTGAGTAATGACAAGACGATATGTCCAAGATTCAGTTCACCATAGGTCAGAATACTTTAATTTATGAGAGGGAAAGAAAGATGGTATGTAGCAAGGCGCATTTTCTCAGGGAAGGAAACGGAGCGCATGTAACCACTTTACACAGACGGACAGTAAGTAACTAGGAGGTTGTCCCCACAGAGTGCGTTTGTATAGTTACTATATATACAACACTTCATCGCATAAGCCAGCTTCTGAATCTGACAATGTTATATTGCTGATTTTATAAAGTTTGTGCCAAATAGACGAATGCCATTGTTATCGTTCGTCAATTGATCTAACCGATTTGACAAAGTATTAACTTTTCCACTGAGCGACTAGCGTGTGATCAGTGTCAAAATATTCAAAGGATTCCCCGTAACGGCTGTCAAAGATCTTCATGACAGCCGAGACCGACGGCTTCATGTGCTCTCTGAGGCATGTGGCAAACAATTATTAAAATTGAAGCTATCAGTCGTGTAGACAAAATATAACGCCTCTTTATTATGTATAGGCGATTGTAGCCTAATACTTTGTAAACCTTACATGAGTTGTGACAAAGTAAATATTGGTGTGTACTGATTACCTTTCCACCTCCAACATTCAGAACATTTACCATCTTAAATTGCGTGGGAAATAAAACATAGTTGGCAACGGCGACATTGTGGTTTTACAGCCGCCTACCACAGGTTCTTTTTCTGTTTATTGTGGGAGTGACACTAGTGGGTAGCAAGCGAGTACGAATCTATTCGATTGTATATACCTAAGTAGATCATTCCATAACCTAAACGTCCTTGGAAGTAAGCTAAAATTGATAAAAAGTTAATACATTGTGATTGTGGACCAGACAATCGCCTGTCCATAGGTAGTTGGTAGGTGTATTTCATTACCTTATACTGATTTATTTTCTTTACTCGTATTTAAAGAAGATATCACATGTACTAAAGAATGCTTGGAAAGTATACATAATAAAATTATACATTTTTAATAAAAGACCACACAATCTCTGATAGGTATTTCTTATCATCATATTAGTTCAGATATTATGAAAATATTCCGATTTTCTAAGTTTATTATAAAACTGGTCTTGATATATTTAAATTGATTTACATTATACATATATGCGTCGAGACAGATAACGCTTTTAGTGATTTTTAATATTCGATATTCAAATTATACAAACGAAACAATCTATAATTTGTATAATATATTGGCCAACAAAGCTGCAAGCGGGCTCAAGAGTACAAGGCCCAGTTTACCTCCATTGGATAGGCGTTGTCTTTCAAATAAATATATCAAGTAATATTAATTAGGTAAGATAAACCAAACTAATCGTAGGGTTGTAAAACTCTTTGCTATGACAGCAGCTGCGGCCTTGTCAAAGACACGTCGCTGCATACATTGATGGCATGCCGTGCTTGGGCATCGCAGCGTCGTGACCTGGTTCTGGCATTTGGTACAGTATCCTCTCGCTTTCTTAGGGAGTCACCCGCGTTCGTTTTGGTATCTCAATACCCTCTCCAGCAGCCCCAACATGAATTATCATCCTGAGGAGTGGCAGCAGGGTCAGCCAGCAGTAGAATTTCCACGGCGAGAATATGAAAAAGGCTTATCGAGAATGTCCACAAAGATCAGATCTCTTCTTCTTTAAAGTTAGTTGCTTTAAATTCGCAGCATATGCTGTATGCAATGATATTATACAAATGTTTGCACCATTCGGTAATTCGTATGGCCAAGTGGTTTAAGTGGGTGTTCTTTGTGTTCGTTGATTTATGTTTGTAAAGTCCCCCGCGACACAGGACTAATTCTCGAGCGGTCTTATCATAACCTAAACCGAAGTCTACTAGTTTTGCACATCATGTCAAGTCATACTAAGCAAAAATAATTCCTAGGAAACGAACTTTTATTTTAAGTTGACACATTTTTTAAGCCCCAATTAAAAGTGCACTCGTGCAATGCTTTAAATAGCTACTTATCCATGGGTACATGGGACATCTATAGAACACATTGGCTGGGTAAATTTATAAATTTTATACCTAATTAGCAAAATTGTATAGTGACTTTGAGCCTCAATATCACCTGAACCAGTAACTACCCAGGTAAGGTGCCGAAGTATAAAATGAATTTAATGATTGGTACAATATGAGATTTCAGTTTTCGTTAAGGAACTTTTTACACCCTGTATACAGGGTGACACAAGACCCATCACCAAGCCGAAGTCTACTGGTTGTGGACATCATGCCAAGTCATACTAACCTAACCTAACCAAAAATAATACCTGGGAAACGATATGTTTTTTTAAGTTTTCACATTTTTTAAACCGCAATTAAAATCACGCGCGTGCAATGGTCGAAATACCTACTTATCCATGGAGTCATGAGGCATCTAAAGAACATATTGGCGGGGTAAATACATCGATTTTGTACCTAATTAGAAAAATTCCATACTAACTTTGAGCCTCAATATCTCCTGAACCAGTAATTTCCCAGGTATGGTGCCGAAGTAAAAAATTTTCGTAGTGATTGGTACAACATGGTATTTCAGTTTTCGTTAAGGATCTTTTTACACCCTGTATATTTCAATTTATTCCAATAATTCAAAGTATTATTTAATTTTGTTACAAGGCGTTATCAAGTTAGGTTAGTAAGTAGTGAATTACCTGAATTTTACCTTTTGCTTGCATAGGTTTTTTGTAGGTTAGTTATCGTAGGAATTTTAGAGTTAACAAGATTCCTAATTTATATCAATATTGCGTCAATAGAGGAGTATATACTCCTAGACTTAATATACGATTAATTATATAATTTTTATCAAAAGTTATGAATTTTTATGTCTATTGCCCATAATATAATTTAATTTTAGCACATCATCTGAAATAACAAAAGTTATAAAAAAGAAAATATTTTACATAATTATGATAAGTGTGTTTTTTCCAAACTTTCATGCCAAGCGACAAGATAACCATAATTTGATTTATAAGCGCATATTATTATCAAGGTTAAAAAACTGACTTCATAGTCTACCATAGTATGGTAGAACTTAGATGGCCATTTATGTCATATTTGTCTTATCATATAAGCCGAAAGACATTCACCACAAAGACAGACAGCCAACCGTATCCATCTGCTGCCGTCAATCCCAACAAGATTGTTGGTCCACCCAATGGTAGGCAGGAGACCTACCTCTGCTATGACGTCCGGTGCGTGCCGTTATTCAAAAATTGTTTATGCTCCAATGGCCATCGGTTCTTATGGCAATGAGCCTTATCCACTGCCACTTTATCTTGACTAATCGGAGAGCTATGTTGTTGACTTTCTTGCATCTAATCATTTCTGAATCAATCACGCAGGGTGAGCAGCCCTCTTAGAGGCCAGCAGCCACGTCTCAGATCCATATGACAATACTAGCAACACACACTGGTTAAAGACTTTCGTCTTGGGACACTGCGGGATATAAGACGTAAAGATATCGCGAAATTTCCCAAAACTTTGACTCATCCCTGTCTAGTTAAAAATATTGAGATCTAGAACAATATAAAAGTGAATACTACACTTGTGCCCCTATTCTAGAGCTCTGACTCCATTAAATATAACGTTAAAATCCACTACCCGTTTTTAAATTATTTATTATATTAGCCTACAGTAAATAATGCCAAATTTACCGTTAAGTCTTAAAAAAACCGTCTGCCATACCTAAGTGACATGTAGTAAATATTTATCTCCAATGCTTTAGTAATAATTTTCTTAAAATAATTTGAAACGTCTAACTTCCGGAGCAATCAATCATACTAACGTTTTTATACATTAGCTAAAATATCACATCAGCGGCAGAGATTCGACCGACATAATTGTGTCGAATATTTTTTGCGAAAAAAGAATTCACATCAATCGGCAACTTGCCATGTAGTGGCGAGTTTTGAAATGTGAAGTAAAATGATCGCCTTGTAAAAGACTTAACTGTCAATCTTCATAGACAAATGGAGTAAGATTATATCAGTATTTATTCCTAATGTGTTATGTGTACCCAAAAAACTTCTCTTGAAATATTAGGATTATTTTTAAACAAATATAAGATTTCTAGCTACAACTAGTAGCAAATATCAAGTATGTAATATACTAGATGACGATGATACTAGAATATGAACGCGGGTAGCATTTCATTTGCTCTGCTGCTTATTTCTATTTTCCTTTAACTGACTTTCTTCTTTCTTAATTTCTTTCTTCTTTAATTTTTGCAATATAATTGAATTACTAGTAACGACTACCTTGCTTGCATAAGCCTAATGCAAAAATTTACCAGGTAGAGGTAAATTGATGGTGATCTGCTGTTCTTACTTTTATAATGATCACTTTTTTCTACACCAACATAGCATAATTATTATTTATTTTTTACTTAATCCCTCAGTAAAAATATTTGTTTATATTGTTTTTTTAGCACTACTTATCTAGATTTTTATTAAAAAAATATTTGAATAAACTAAAATGATTAGCTTGTTTAACAGTATTTGAAATGCATACTTATACAGGGTTATTTGTAAAACACCGTTAACCTCTCAGTACTATGTTACTAACATGTCATCAACAACTTTTGTTATATGACTTTAAAAAATTCATCATATTTTAGTTCATCAGATTTTCATACAAAAATGAAAATATTTAAATTGAATGCTCTAAATGTTGCGAAGTCTATGCGATAGAACAATATCGAGGGGTGTGGGGCGGCGGGCGGCGGGGGCGTGTAGGCGTAGATAGGTACAGAAAAATACACGAGTTGAAATGTGTAAGATAGGGCAACGAAATCTTGAAGGTTTTATTTTTGGTAAATGTATTATTTTTTGTAAAAAGTCATAGAACAAAAGTTGGTGATTTTGATGTTAGTAACGTAGTCCAGTAGTAGTAGTTAACGGTGTTTTACAAATAACCCTGTATAAGATACTAGCCTGACTGGCGCTTAAATTACTCGGATGAGTCGCATAGATGTTTATATTTGACAAAGAGACTTGCTCATGTTATAGCATCATAATATTATTACCAAGCTCGTGGGTATAATGGAAGAACTAAATAACTCAGATTTCAGCCATTGACCTTATACCATTTTCGTGAACCCCAAAATGTGCCGCATCTTTTGGTCTAACAAACATTGTTATATCTTAACCCAGTCCAAAAATAAAGCCATTTTTGTGTTTCAATTGTAGAAATAGATATGTATAAATGAACATTAAATATTAGTAGAATAATTACTAACTCTATAAATACATGAACAACTGTGACTTTTGATCACTGGAGTATGAAATGAATTAGCTAAATTGAGTTATTTTGTTCTTCCACGCACGGAAATATTTTAATGAAACTAGTCAAGTTGAAGGAAAACTAAACAACTTGAGTTATTTAATTTGGGCACTAATGAGCGTTCTTTCGTTTTTAAATAAGTATTTTTATTTATTTGTTCTTTGAGAAAATATAAATTTATAAGAGATTTCAATCAAATAAATGTCAATAGGTGAAATTATTTAATATTTCTATCTATAGTATATGCACATTGCAAAGTTATCGTGCAATTCAGTAGTACAAATTAGAGCGAAATAATGTAAACCTATAGATTAACCATTCTCAAAGTGTGCTCCGCGAAGCGCCAGGGTTCCACGAAGCATCTCCAGAGGCTCCACGACAATTTTGCTCCAAATAAAATAAAATTACTTAAATATAACTAAATCACTAGGTAGCAAAATACAGCAAAATTATCGATTTAGATTCTAAACTCATTGCAACTTAAAGTAGTAGTACGTGCTATATACTGTTTTTACCGGCGATTTATTACAATCGGATAATTATAGTATAAACAGATATACCTTTTTTCTTTTAATGGCACCCGTCATCACTGGGTGTTGAGCCCGGTTGCTTCGATTTTTGTCGAAGACCTTTTATACAACTTTCGTCCGTCTCCATTCTCATTCGTTCATCGCCTGGGGAATGCTTTATTAGTGTATCTTTTTTTTTATTAGGTTCACTAAACTGGCCGTAGCAAGTTACAATACAATATTTATATTACCAAAAGATACATGGGTAAGCACGACCTTCTCGAAGTGAACACTGCGTGCATATGAAGGTTACATTAACTGCTTGTTAATATTATATTTACGCTAACGAACAAGTTAATCAACAAATCAATTTTGCTCATAATATGAAAGATTTTTGATTTTCTTAATAAAGGCTTCTGTTTCGTAGAAAATGTCCAACTTATTACTAATTTTGTTGTAAGATGAGAACATGCGGTACATTGGCGAATGTTGACTGTAATTAGTACGACAGAGTGGTAGGCTGAACGTTTTTCTATTGTGGAGACGACTGTTGGCCCTTGGGACAAGAAGGTTACATTTTCCTCATAATTTTGGACAATCAATTTTCCTTTTTAATATTTTTTGTAGTAATAGGATATCTGCTAAATTTCGTCTTTGCTCTAAAGGAATCATTTTAAAATGTAAGAGTTTAGAATCGTAAGATTTCAAACTGCGGCAAAGGTTGTTTGCGTACGCCAAGTGATAAAAAACTGTTTTTGGATACGTTCTAAGCGGTTAATATGTGCGGCATACGAAGGGTTCCCAACAGGACAGCAGTATTCTAAGACAGACCTCACATAGCAGTTGAAAAGAAGTATTGGGATTTCGGGATCTTAAAAAAAATTTGTTTGCCTGATTACAAAGCCTGACAGTCGTGCACTTTTATTAGCAATTTCTTGGATGTGATCACATCAGAAATCCATTTTTTGGTCAATTATTACACCTAGGTCGCGTGTGCAGGCGACTTCAGTGATGATCATTTATATAATAGCTAGCGTTTGTTACAATTCTCTTTCTTGTAAACTTTATATGGAAGCACTTAGAAGTATTGAGTAACATCCTGTTTTTGGAACACCACTCGCTAATATTATTTATGTCCCTTTGCAAGGACAATACGTCATTATGATCGCGAATCACTCGGTATATATTAAGGTCATCAGCACTGCCGTCCTTACGAAAAGTGCAATAACTAGGTCAAACCTGATTTCGAGAAAAACGCGGGTAAAGATTTTATTTTTGTTTTGTTTGTATCTCCATCACTATAAAAGGTATCGGATTGAAACTTTCACTACATGATGTATAACAATGTAGAGAATATTATGTGATACTTAATGTTTGTTCCCACATATAATCCCGATATAAAAACCAATAAATAAAATAATGTTAAGTATTATTACTATGTAGAAATAATGTTTACTAGTCATAACCGCAATAAGTAACCTATTTATTGCACAATATTACTAATGGTTAGGAAACCAAGATGATGCATTTTTGAGTAGCAATTCATTTTTGTTTTTAACTGCTTCCTAACCAAATGTGCATTAAGTTTCTTATTTATTGCGGTTTTCATTAGTAAAACGCCAAATTATTAACTTGTTACTTTATGAAAAACGGAGATGTTACACGATTATGTCAAATACCTATGAATAAACAGAAGTTTGCACAACATTATTTTTCCTCTCACCGATTTAGTATGAAACTGTTTTCTGCGTTCAGGTGTGTTTTTCAAAATAATGTGAAATTGGTTATAATTTTATGAATAAAAACATTATAATATTAAATCTTTTTCATTTCAAACTAAAAAAGTACAATTACAATGAGAATCACTTCATATTTATATTTATTTATTTATAAGATATAAGTTTACAGCATATAGTACACCAACTCACTTATATCTATACTAATTAATGTACTGTAAATTAAATACTAAGTTCTACAAAATTACTAAAACTAAAAATAACGATATAAAAATATAAAATTTGTAAACAAAAACAACAATAAACTTCACTAGAGGTAGGAACTATAATTTATTTCTTAAATTTAGGTACTTGTGTATAAATATGTTTTAATAATACACTCTGTGCGTTAAAAAATATGTCTGCATCTGGACTATATTTAAGAAGGTCATTTATAAGCTTAATCGCTTTTGCCGTAGGACTGTTTCCAGCTTGTGGAGAGCACTACATTGGTGGATAACAAACGAGTTTATGCTGTCTTCTGCCTACACTACGCAAATACTGGTCGGGAATACAAAAATGTATTAATCGCTGTTTCCGGAATTGAGTTCAGTTCTCGCAGCAAATTCTCTTTTATGTCTTCTACCGATTGAACACGGGTGCCACGAAGTGGTAATTTGAGTTTAAGAAAAAGAAAAAAGTCAGCTGGGGCCATATCTGGTGAATGTGGTGGTTACTCGATGGTATTTGTTGAGCGTTTGGTCAAAAATTTGTTCAGAATGATGGCCTTGTGCGAAGGCGCATTATCGTGGTATATCTTTCTACAAATCTGCACTTTTCGTTGCATTCTCTTAAACATCGCATAACGCACAAATAATATTCCTTATTTACCGTTCGACCTTCCAGCAAGATTTCCAAGTACACAACACCACGATAGTCAAAGAAAAGATTTTGGCGTGGTTTTTTCGGTTTCGGTTCAGTCGCGAGGCACCACTCCGAAGCTTGTTGACTAGTTTGCATGTCAAACTCGTAAACCCTCGTCTTGTCACGAGTAACAATGCGTTTCATGAATTAGGTCGGAATTGACTCGTTCTAGCATGTCCTCAGCGACTTTCATGCGATTGAGTTTTTGGAGAAAATCCAGGTCTTTTGGGACTAGCCGAGCGTCAATATATTTCATACCCAAATTATTAGTTAAAATGATACGGATCGAATCGTGAGATACAGAAAGTTCGGCTGCTGTCTCTCTCAAAGTTGAATGAGAATTTTCAGTCACTGTTACCTTCGCTTTTGCGATATTAGCTTCAGTTGTAACATTTACATTGACTACGAACACGAAATTCCATTGGTAATGCAAAATTTAAGACAAACTCTTTTTTCGATGTTTTTGTCCATTAAGAAATTCGCAATACTCACTAGATATTATATAACTAAAAGCAGCACTGTATTTAATACAACTAACAGATGCAACTTAAACGCCGCGCCAAAATGGAAAACAGTTATGCCAATCTAACAACAACAAAAATAAACAAAAAAATGACTTTGGAACCATAAACAAATAATCCATTCCCGATACTTCTTTGACTGAATAAGTGATAAAGTTGTTTTTACGTTGTTTTATTTTTTGCACAAAATATTTTACTCCCCTCGTACCCTCCAACCTCCTGGTGCTAGTTATAATCGCAATAAATTGTGAATTTATTGCAATTGATATCGCCTAGGTAAATTGTATTCATTTAATCTTCCTAGAAATAAATGCAATTTCCTAGAAATAAATTAATAAATCAAGTTTAATGTCCTTCCCATATTTATTAATAAGGTCCCTTAAGATAACTGCAATAACTCAAGCTTATTGTACTTATAACTAGTAAATGAGAATCACAAGCAACGAAGTATGGTAATTATAAATGCAGTAACTCTATTTAACAACTACTATAATTAGTACATTATTTAATACCGTAAATAAGGGTCCTTATCATATCTGCAATAACTCAAACATATTGCACTTATAACTAGTAAATGAATATTACAAATTACGATCTATGCTAATAATAAGTATAGTAACTATACTTATTGCAAACATAGTTAGTAAAATTCCTAATAGCGTAAGTAAGTTATCGTAGTAAGTCATCCTATCTATAGTTATTTCGGTCTTGATATGTAAATCATAAAGCATCGACCTAGATATTGCATTTAGGCTTAGTGTTAATACCGGCTGCGTCATAGTTACGTTAAAAGTGTCTTAAAATAATATATTGATCTCGTTCTGCTGATTCCGAATATGTACTTATCTCAATTCAGTGCAAAACTGGAGTTATTGCACTTTTCGTAAAGAGGGCAGAGCAAACATTTGGTGATTTGACGTGACATTATTACACAAATCGTTTATAAAAACCAAAAAAAATACTGGGCCAAGATGGGAACCCTGGGGTACTCCGGATGGCACAATCCTAGTAACAGATTTAAAGCCCCTGATCATAACAAGTTGCGACCGGTTTCGAAGGTAGGACTCGCACCATCTTAACAGCGAACCGCAGAGTCCAGCATGAGCCAGTTTTTGTATAAGTAAGGTATGGTCCACCACATCAAATGCTTTCAAAAATCTATGCACTTCACACCTGTCTTCCATAGCATCTATTACGTCAGAAACATACTCAAGGAGGTTCGATGTGGTTGACCTATCTGGCAGAAAACCGTGTTGTTGCAAGCTAAAAAATGATTTCAGGTGGAAAGCAATATGCTTCTGAATCATAGATTCGAAGAGTTTTTACCCACTGATGATAACATTGAGATGGGCCAATCATTTTCTATATTATTTAAGTCGCCTTTTTTATAAATCGGAGTAATGTGGGCAAGTTTCCATTTTGTTGGAAAGACTCCACTCGAAAGAGACCTGTTGAAAATAAGGTGCAATGGTTTTATAAGTTTTGATGCACATATTTTGAAGAAAATTGGATGTATAAAATCCGACCCGGGTTCTTTATTGATGTCAATTGATTGAAGCGATTTTTCAATCATTGCTTTTGAAATGTAAACCGAACCGAGCGATCCGGAAAAGTGAGATGATGAAACTAGAGAGTTACTCGACAACTCGACTCGGGACGATGTTTGCTCTTTAGGATAAACTGATTGAAAATATTCAGAAAATAGGTTGCTTATGTTTTGTCCACCTTGTGCCTTTTTGGTTTTAAAAAACATTTCGTCGGGAATATCGCTGCTATTATATCTAGTACATTTTATAAATGACCAAAAGTATTTTGGGTTTCTTTTTATAAGATCTTTTGCATCTGTTTTAAATTTATTAAGACAATTTTGCAACATTCTATCACAACGGTCACGTAGTACCGTGTATGTTAAAAAATCTCTTGGATTTGAATACTTTTTAAAGCGTCTATGAAATTTAACTTTTCTTTTAACGATTTGACCAGGGAATGACTAAACCAGAATGGATAATTATTATTCATTTTGCACTGTGTTGGTGTATGCTTTGAAATTATGGCGTTTATAACAGTGTAAAACACATCAACTAATTCATCTACGGTAAGATCTGATTTCAAATGATGGTCCCACTCTACGGAACTTAATTCTTCATTAATGTTGTCATAATTAGCTCTGAAAAAGTTTAAGGTGGTGGATCTTTTAATTTTGGGAGGTTTACGAGAATTAACTTTTAAGGAAATAAGCAATGCAGGATGGTGATTATCTTCTTTCACCAAGGATAACGTACAACTAGAAACTTTAAAAGAGTTGGCAGTGTTGCTTCTAACGAGTTCGAGAGTACGGCCGTTTGCATTACCAATGTGATTTAGTTGAAGGAGGCCGATAAAGGAAAGCATGTCAGTAAATAAACTATCTGTTTGATTCAGAGTGCCGACTGGAGATAAACAGTTTAATTCGTTGTCTAACCGCCATTGTAGATTTGGAAGATTGAAATCACCTGCCAGTAAAAGCAGTGAGTTTTGAGGTATTTTATTTTGAATTACGTTGGTCAACTCACGTGTATTTAAAAATGTCCAGAAGCGAGTAGGTGACTGGTGGGGGCAGGTACACAGCACAGATGTACAGAGGTGTAATCAAATTACCTTGCTTTATCTTAAGAGTAATCCAGAGATCCTCACCCGTAGATTCTAATCTAATTTTTCAAACAGGTTCGTATTCTTTCAGAACACCTATTAGGACCCCTCCACCTTCAACCTTACCAGAGCCGGTAGATCTACGGTCGCGCCTAAATATCGTGTATCTGCTATCGAGAACTTCATGATCGTAGACAGATTCATTTATCCATATTTACATGAAGTTCATGATACAAAAAATATAAATTTACATGTTTTTTCTAATTCTAATTCTTATATCTAACATGTTTCATTCGGGTCTGCACGAGAGCCGCAGCGCAAACCGTGCACAGACAGGTTTATTAAGGCGTCCTGTCGTCATATTTAACAAATAGGAGCTTACGCCTTACTTTACCTATTACTGTGCACGACTCGCCCCGCGACGTCCGTGCAATACTTAATAAATAACTTTCTTGTTATGGGATCAGCCATAAGTGCGGGCAGATTATCGGCAGTTATGGCTGCTCCCATATCTTGTTCGGCATTGTATCTGGACATCACATAAATTGGACATTCACATAAAATATGGAGCACGGTCTCCCGCATTCCAGGTTCGCAAGGGCACGACGGGTTGTCCTTACACTTAAACCGGTGTAAGTATTCGGAGAACCCGCCGTGCCCCGTTAAAACTTGTACCATTAATGCGGACAGGCTAGTTTTTTTTTATGTTAGAAGGCGACAAACGAGCAGACGGATCGCCTGATGGTAAGTAATTACCGCCGCCGCCCATGGACACAAGCAACACCACAGGAGTCACTAGTGCGTTGCCGCCCCTTAGGGTTGGGAAAGGGGATAGGATGAGGGAGAAGGAATAGGGGATAGGGCCTCCGGCACTCTCACTAACATAGTCTTGCGGACCAACCTGTACGCATCGATGGCGTCGGTGCAAAATACTTTGGTGACCGCAGCGGTCTCACCCTTCCTGTATCGATGGTTCCATTCGTGAAGCGACTCCTGTCGGATATGTCGCTTCACGAATGAAACCGGACATTGTCATAATCAGGGCGGCTCTTGCTCTTGAGGGCAGCCTCCTTGGCCAGTTCGTCGGCTCTCTCATTCCCCTGCAGCCCAGCATGCACTTTTATCCAATGTAGGGCGACTGCCCTCCATTTTAGGCGACTCGCGCCACATTAGTGCGCACCTGGACCGCAAGGGGATGAGAAGACTAGCCGCTTGTGACTGCCTCTAGAGCCGAACGCGAGTCCGAGTATATGTCGACCGCCGCAATCTTTTTCGCAAGTACCATCTCAGTCGCCTTGCTCAGCGCTAGGAGCTCCGCCTGATAGACGGTGCAAAACCGCTCCAGCACGAGCTTTTTCTTTCCGGTCTCTGCCCCGTTATCCCACAGGGATACCGCGGCCCCCACCTTGTCCTGGATCTTACTGCCGTCTGTGTAGATCTTCAGGTTACTTGGCTCGTGATGGAGGAGCTGTGCGCCGTCGACCACGCAGTCGATTATAAGCTGCTCTACTTCCGCAGGGTGTGGGTTATCTGTCTGGGCCACAGGACGCTCCACCTCCCGGTCCCCTATCACTCTCCGGGAGTAGCCTTTCCTTATCTCATAAAGGGAGGCTGCTTTCCGGATTCTAATATCCAATGGAAGCAGCCCGGAATTTAGTGACACCGTCCTGTTGTAGGCCTTCAGTGTTTTTGTGCGAACCCACATTGCACCGCGTTGAGCTGCTTCTGAGTCCCCGATTTTTTGGACGCTGAAGCCCACGGGCTTGCTACATAGAGCATGATGGGTTTATTACTGCGACGTACATCGTCCTGATGATCTCGGGCTGCAGTCCCCAGCTGACTTTGGCTGCTCGTGTTAATTGCTTGTGAGAGACCCATCGCTTTCTGGCAGATATTATTATCATTTAAGTTATTTCGGTTAAGTTTAGGTTATTTGCTATTTGCAATTGGGAGAGTTTCGAATGAAACTCTGTCCAATTTGCCTTTTTCGTGTTAAATTTTCTGGTTGAACTTTTGACTCTATTGTCTATGATATGGCATTTGATTTCAAACAGGATTGCGCGGTGGTCCGACGTGGTGACGTCCCCATCAAGTCGCCAGTTAGCGACTCGCCCCAGCAGATTCAACGTAACATCCACGCAACTGGCGTAGCGAACACCACCCTTGTAAGTATCGAAGGTAGGTGTTGTACCTTCGTTTAATACGTGGAGGCCCATCTCCACCAGCGCTCCGGCCAGCTTCTCGCCTCTGGCGTTTTCGCACCTGCTGCCCACAACGTGCTCCATGCGTACACGTCTCCTCCGACTAAAACTTCATTTGCGTCAGCTCCTTCCATAACCCTACTGAGCATGTTGAGGTCGGGCTCGATGTCCGCCTGCCCCTCGAGGTATACGGACACCACCAGTATGCCCCAGCCCCCGGCCTCCAGCACAGCGACTGCCATGTTCTCTGTAGTAACAACCGGGCACTGAGTCACTCTGATAGTGTCATCGAACACTGCAATGGCGGCCTTGTTCACCCTCTCGGTTTTTCGTGCACATTGCAGTATCCGTACCGCGGGATAGCTCTTCATCTCACCTTTGTTTCCGATGTAGGGCTCTTGGACGAGCGCAATAGCCGTTTTCGTTTTTGGGCTTCTATAATTAGCTCCGCTGTTACCAGTTCGCTCCTCTGGAGGTTCGCCTGGATGACCGGGACTGAACGATCAATTGTATGCTGCATTCTCACTGGGCCAACTTTAGCAGTACTGCACGCTGGCTCGAGCCAGTCCATTTCACCGCCTGCGCACCGGGCACTCCGTACTGAAGGCATTGTGTGCCGTACAGTCTAATTTCGCCTGAACACAGTTGCAACAGGAGGGGGGCTTACTGGCGAGCCAGTCGTCGCACTTATTTTTTACGTGGGGCCCTCCGCAATGACTGCACTTGACGGTGGTTTCTTTGCAGAAACGTCGCCCATGTCCGTATCCGAGGCACAAGCTACACTGGACCAACAGGGATTGGTCCAGGACTCGGACCCTCTGGAGGTCGATGTGTAGGTCTCCTTGCTCAGTCACTCTCTACCATACTTGTGGCGACGTTTCGACAAACAGATATACTATTATTAGACATATTATGTTACTAAGGTAGGCAGCGATAGCCTAGTAGAGATATCAACAGACTGCCACTCATAGGGCTCGGGTTAGAATTCTAGGCAGTAAAGGACATTGGGCGTATTCCGACCCGGTCACGGACATTGATGAGCTTGGTATAAAATGAAAGAGCACAAATTCACTTACCATTACATATGGTAATTTTTTTTAGAATCCATGGGAGAACAAAGTTAGAACTAGAAGTATATTTATATAAAAAGAAAATCGAATACTCTATTTAAGTAATATAAATTGTCGTTCTGTTAAAAATAGCTATAAATTATGGGTTCCGTCGACTGCATGCATGTGCATTGCATGCATGTGCTTTTAACGAACTGCCGTGTAACCCAAATCGGCAGGTATACGTTCGGTTCCTCTCTTTCACACATCAGAGCCTGTAGACAAATGGCATTCGATTAGCGATAGCACTTATCGCTAAGTGCAAAAATGTATGGAACTGACATAGGCTTTCGATACGTCCCGTGGTCAACGAAGAAGGAATTCCTTGTGTTGCCATGGCAACCAGCGAAAGTAGAAAATAACGCGAATGTCATTTACCGGTTTTCTTTTGAATTTATTCATTAACTAAACACGTTTACTGGACCAAGTTAATGAATAGACAGAGAGTTGCATTCATGACATTAGATGGAAACAATCCAGATTTTAGAGATTTCACACAGTTAACATATGGCTGTAAGAGCTGACATTATTCACATTGGGAAGCTATCATTTAAGACTGGCCAAGTCGTACTGCCATGAGCATCTGAGACCAAATGGCGTCTACTTGATAGAGCTCTATCGGCACCAAGATTTTATGAGCAATAAAGTAATGATAAGAGGACGAATTCAGTCGCGACATGTCAGAGCGCGACAATACTACACATATATTGTAATAAACCCAGCGAGACAAGGAAGACAAAGTGTTGAGGATTATTACTGCTCGTGTATACATGGCCGCCGTACCATAGGCAGTTGTGCGCATATTGTCAGTATCGTTTATTTTTTATCCTGGGCTAGGCACCAACAAGAAATTGACACTCCTGCGGTATTTTTAGATGAAATAACCATAGACATAGATTACGCTGAATAAATATTTTTATTTTTTATAGACTTACGCACATTTTGCCATGAATTTTTAGGTCCCACGGAATAGAGGTCGAGCGTATTGCCGTTACCGAACACATCACCAGACTCCGTGCTACTACTGAGAATTTGGAAAAACCCAGTAACACTTTTGCCCGACCCGGGAATCGAACCCGGGATCTCCGATCAGCAGTCGCATACGCTATCCACTGGACAACGGAGGCAACTGAATAAATAATGTAAAAAAATATGAATCAGTTTTTTAATTTTTTTTTTTAATTCCCACAACCCACAAGAATGCGACCCTTACCATGATAAACTAGAGACATTTACTGATATATACTCACAATTTCATTTCTGTCCGCCGTGGGTATTTCTCCCATACTATTTGCCCAATGTCCTTTTCGAAGTTATGTGTTTAAATTGTTAATTATGGCTTGGCTCGTACCTCAGAGAGCAGCTCTTTAAGACTGGGTAGTGTGACAGACAGACCCCTCCCTATTTTTTTCTGATATCAAGATTTGATGTCTTTCAGCCACCGGTGCAGGGTAGGTTTCTTAAAGGCTTTAGTACCGTGGGCCAAATCCGTACAGAGCATACTTTTTCATAGGTTATTTAGAAATCCGAAGAGTAAAACCGACCGCTGTGGCTGCTTATTGTGGATTACGAAAATGCCTTCAACTCCATTGAATCTGGGCTGTCCTGAAATGCACTGCCTACACTACATGTCTCTCAGAGAGCTATTAAAAGAACAATGCTAGGGATTTCGCTGATGGATAATTTCCGGCACGAAATTATCCGGCAGAAGACCATAGGCTGACATAGTTCAGAGTTATAGTAAATTGAATCGGGGAACTTATGGTCTGTCGATTAAAAAGCAGGTTCTTAAATTAAGGCCACGCCTCAGCAAGCGTAATATTGGCCGCCAGAATGGGTTTTGTGCCAAATGATGTGATTAATGCCTTGTTTTAAATGAAAAGAAGTAGTTAATAAAATTGTTGGACTATTATACGCCCCCTTCCTATTATGAAAGCCTAACGGTGAGAAAATACCTCGCATGATAGCGAGCAAGGTGTGACGTGGCAAACCGATACTCCGAAGAGGTACTCAGAAGTTGTAATTAATACACCCACATTTTACCATGTCATGCATTTTTAGGTCCTAAGTAAAATTGACGTTGCCGGGCACATTGCCGCTTACACTTCGTTCTACTACTGAGAATTGGAAAAATCTGTTACCTACACTCTTGCCTAACCCGGGCATCGAACCCAAGACCTCTCGATCAACGCATAGGTTATTTGCTGGGCCATTGAGGCAATCAGCGACAAAATAAATATAAATAAGATTTATGTCAGTAATATAGTCTTTTCTGCAAATGTGGACCTTTTTGCACAACTTTTACTTTCAATTTGTCTAGTAATAAAGCGTAGTATGTTGCAGTAATAGCTATCCCTTTCGATCTCTCTCCATGAACATCCCAAAAGCAGTCAGCATCACTTTCCCAGCCTAAAAAACGGCCTTTGTCCTTTGGAGTCGGTTCCTCCTTAGCAATTTACTGTTTGGAATGTATTATTGATTTGGGCGTATAATGGTGTATTCAGGTTTCATCTGCAGTCATTAATTGGACTAAAACTTGGATTTTTTAGGCCTAAACTACGCAAACAGAGCATTAAAAAATGTTCATTCGAACGCGGTTTTGGTGCTCATGCTTAAATCTTGATTTAATATGTTACTAATACATTTATTGGTCATTTTCATAGCCTCTGCTATCTCTCTTACTCAATTTAGCGGTCGTCTAGCACTATTTGGTGAAATTTAGCGAGGTTATCTTCAGTGGTGGCAGTTTTTGGACGTCCCGGACCTTCATCTGTTCCCTATCTCTTACGACCAGGTTTAAATTCAGCTGCCCAAAATTTCACTGTGGTAAATGATGGAGCAGAGAGGCAACGATAGCCTAGTGGAGGTACCAATGGTAGTCCATGCAGAGGGTATCGGGTTCGAGTCCACGGCACAATTAAATGTTGTTAATTATCGCTTGCCCCGTGCCTCGGAGCACATTAATCCGTTGGTCCTGGCTGTCATGAAGATATGTGACAGTCGTAACGGAGAGTCAGTGCCCTGAAATAAACTGATACTGGTCTAAACCATGGAAAATAGCTATCCATTTGGGTTGCGGAGGTCAAACGGCAGTCGCTCTGTGGAAAAGTTGATATTCTGTCATATATATCTGGTTAGACCAGTAAGCGGACCTCGAGCTCTCAGACGTGTAAGTCTTGGATACATCCGGGATAACGCTAGGGTGATGATGATGGAGCAGAGAGTCCCCATAAGCAGAGTTTTAATCAAATTTAAGTGGCGTCGGCGTATTGCCTTTTAAAAGAATTTAATGACAGCTCGATACAAAATTTCCATAATGGTACAAATTTACAAAATAGCTGAAATGTTGGTGGGTAACTGCCACAAGAAGTACAATTACATCCACAACACTTTATTTTACGAGTGCTGCTTCCTTCAGGATGAGGTCGGAAACTTTTCAGAACACCCTAGTATGTTTTAATGCCAAGGCAAGTTATTTTTGTTTTAGTTGATTTTAGAAGATTTATAATTAGTAATTTATTTGATTTTATTACATAATTATAATATTTTGTTGCCATACATAATTCTGTTAATTTTGATATTGTAATTTTACGTATTTTTTTTACATTATATGAACAATGTTACTACTTCCAATCCAGGCTTTTTTATTTCATGGGAGATCAATAAATCTGTGATAAAAGTTCACAAATAAACTTACACTAAGAATGCCTAACTTTCGTGTTATATTTCTTTAGCTTCAAAACTCAATAAGTGTACTTAGTTGAGCCAAATTCATGTATTCACATTTATTTAATGTGTGGGAAAACTCAATAACTACAATATAGAATTAGCTAACTACGGTATGTTTGCAATATCTTGGTGTGGCAAAATTGGACAAGTTGGTTTTTTATTTTTATATTTTTTTTGGTTCATGATAAATGTTAGTTTTATGCTTGAGCATTGAATCGACAGCAAACATGCTTAAATCATATAAAATCGCCGACGGTAAAATTGTTCTCCATTTCTAAATGATGTAAAAAAAAGTGTCAAAAAAACATGTAAATCGCGATTATCTCAAAACTTGAAATTTTGAGTTATTCAGTTCATCCATTATACCGACGAGCTATGAATATTTATGTGTGTAGAAATATTACTAACTAGCTGACCCAGCGAACTCCGTATCGCCTTTTTAAGACTTTTTATTTAATTCCCTTTTTCCCAAGCCCCTTTTCCAAAGTAACCATGACTTAGCGCTTAATCTCTTATCATTTCAGAGTCTATAAATGATGAACAAACAAACATAGATTTAATTCCTCATTCCTTAAAATATCGGAGACGATACCCATATCGACTTGAAAAAAAATCCCGTCCGCCATCTTTGATTTCCTATCCGCCATCTTTGATCACGAAATAGATGTTGTATTTGGATTCACCATCCCTTAAATCATCAGAGACGATACCCATATTGATTTTTATTTTTTTTCCTATCCGCCATCTTTGATTTCCCATCCGCCATCTTGAATCACGAAATAGATGTTGTATTTGGATTCCCCATCCCTTCAAACATCGGAGACGATACCCATATTGATTTTTAAAAAAAATCCCATCCACCATCTTTGATCACGAAATAGATGGTGTTTTTGAATTCCCTATTCCTTAAAATATCGGAGACGATACCCATATCGACTTTAAAAAAAATCCCGGCCGCCATCTTTGATTTCCTATCCGCCATCTTTGATCACGACATAGATGTTGTATTTGGATTCACCATCCCTTAAATGATCAGAGACGATACCCATATTGATTTTTTAAATTTTTCCCATCCGCCATTTTTGATTTCCCATCCGCCATCTTGAATCACGAAATAGATGTTGTATTTGGATTCCCCATCCCTTTAAATATCGGAGACGATATCAATATTGATTTTTTTTAATTTTCCCATCCGCCATCTTTGATTGCCCATCCGCCATCTTTGATAACGAAATAGATGTTGTATTTCGATTCCCCACCCCTTAAAATATCGAAGGCGATACCCATATCGATATTTAAAATTTTCTCATCCGCCATCTTTGATTTCCCGTCCGCCATCTTGGATCACAAAATAAATTTCATATCATTAATCAGCGTCCCGAACATCTCGAAAACGATACCCATATAGATTGTATCCTATTCGTTTAGCCTTTTTTTGCCTTTGACCCAACCCTCCCCTTTCTCGTTTGACCATTTTATTATTTTTTTCTGGCCCCTAAAAGTTGTGGCGTAATTTTATATAGCCTTTCGGAATAATTGGGCTATCACAAGCAATAACAATTTTTAAAATCCGACTGCTAGTTCCTGAGATTAGCCGACATTATGTTTTAGCCCTTTTAGCCTTTTGCCCGGCCCCAAAGGGTCGAAGCGTTATGTTATATAGCCTATAGCCTTCCGGAATAACTGGGCTATCGTATACAAAAAGAATTTTCAAGATCCAACCGGTAGTTTCTGAGATTAGCGCGTTCAAACAAACAAACAAACTCTTCCGCTTTATTATATTAGTATAGATTATATTAGTATAGATAAATAGTTAGGTACATATTGCACATTAGGAATTCAACGTGAAGTAACTTCATTGCTTTATTCTGTAATTTAATGTTGAGTGTAAGTGTAATTTAATGGTAAGTAAATAAACCACAGACCAAATACATCTTCTCCTTGCAACTAAAATTGTTTTCCTTTACCCTTTTCCAATGCTGCAAACTGGAGCGTTTGAGACACTCTGCACAACTGTACATGCAATTAGGGTGCGCGCTTCCAATTCTGAGAATCGGTCCGTTATAAATGCTACTAACCGGGGTGGCGATAGCCTAGTGGAGTATATTATAGTAATGGGTTCAGACCTACGGCTTGCACCACTGACTTGTCAATGTTACGGGCGTAGTTAATTATTGCTTGCTGTGTCACTGTCATCAAAATCTTGAATAGTCGTTTTGGGAAGTCAGTATGCTTAAATAAACTAACTCTAAATATTGCTATTCTCTGTGGAAAACCTACCCGCACTTAGTGTGGATATAACCTGTACAATATAACCCTTGTAATAAGGAGAAGAAGCCAGATAGAGCAGTGGGTCAGTATTTAAACAGAGCTGATAAGACATTATTATAATAACATCTCGCGCTTACAATTAGGAAACTGACCCAATTGTAAACGGAAAATGATGACCAGCTACAAATAGACTTGCCAAACATGGCTGAGGATGAACAAGGATAATAATGGAAATCGTAGGTATGTAATTAAACAAGTTTTTGTCTCCAAATGTAGTCATCGATGATTTTAATTCTAATTAAAGTTAATATTATGTTGTAAATAGCTTTAATTGCAAGCAGTCTGTACCTACCTAAATGGCAAGGTCATGGTTTTGCAGGTAGATAACTGTTGCCTTTTCGTATTTAATTAAATTAATTACAAAATAGGTGCAGGTAGTAAATATATTTAAGACCTACGTGTACTTATTAAAATAGCTCATAACAATATCGCTCGTATTAACGGCGATGGACAATTCCGAAACGCAATATGGTTCATAATTATTTAAGAAATATATCTACATAATAATATGAAGTAGTTCAGTTTGTAACAAATGATTTATGTATACATGATGATAGTACTAATTAAGGAAAATAATTATATTTTTGATTATTATGTTGTATCGTATAGTGTTACCGTGTGGTGACGGATTAAAAATACGGAATGTCACCACCCCATATCATCCCATGGGTGTCGTAAGAGCGGACAGAGGGAGCATATTATGCAGAGAACAGCACTGTAAGAGAAGGAAAACTTGATAAAAACCCTATACCAACCCGTTTGGCCTAGGCCTAGTCCAGCAGTGGACTGTTAAAGGCTGATGATGATGATGATGATCGTAAAGTGTTTGGGTTCACCGTGATTATCAGTTTCCTCTCCTCGAGTCGATGGTACGGAGATCAAATCGCACCAGCTCAGCGTGTGGCCACAGCAATTACATTGTCCGTAGCTTGGTGTAGATGGGCCTCCGAGCATCTGTGCTGACATTTGGGACACTTCAGCAGGTGACTCATGGTTTGTTCTTGGGTGCCACAGTCGCACAGCATATGGGCCTAGTCGATTCAATTCAATTCAATTTATTTATAAAAAAACACAGATACATTAAAATATAATTTTTACATAAAATCAAACTTAAGGCTTATTAATAAATTAGAAAGAACACCACTCCTGTACTAGTTAGAAAACTGTATCACAGTAAGTGGGTTTTCCCTTTACAAATTCTTGTTATGTATTTTAAAAATACCACAAAATAATTATAATATTCGTAAACAAAAATAAAAAGGTAAAACATTTAAATCAGTTTCTAATTGATAGGTACATACATATAACATTGACGCATTTATTAGTAAAATTGCGTGTTGTGCATTTTGGAGAAAACTTAACTGTAACATAAAAACTACGAGTCAGCTGAATCGTGAACAGTGTGTTAGTTATAGTTGTGTTTAGCATTTATTTATAATATTTACATAATGTGCGTTTATCCAAACTCGATGAAATTACAATATAATGTTAACTAGTAGGTCACTATTCTAATGAGTTTCTGTTAAGTTTATAACTAATATTGAAAGATATAATTATGATAACCAAATGACATGAAAGTTAGTTAAAGCGAGTTTAGTATGTAGCAAGTGGAGTTAAGCCTAAGTATCTCCATAATCAACGGTGTTGATATATCTCCTCTCTGCCATAATTTTCGCCGGACAGTCAATAGAGCCTGTGTTGTGTTTGCTTGGCTTTTTGTAGTGCAAGCAGGTAGCGCACGTTGGTTCGTCTGCCTTTTTCGTGCATTCCTTTATTGAATGTCCACGATCACCACAATGTCCACAGGTGTATGTTGTCTCCCGGCAAGTTTTAGCTGCATGGCCATATTGCTGACAATTGAAACACCGAGTCACTAAGGTAAAGTCTCTAACAGGGCACGAAGACCAGTTTATAAAAACTCGATCTTTTTTTATGAGGGCTTTCCTTAACACTGCAGACACTTTTATGATGAAGTTGCAGGTCTCACCGTCCTTCTTGCCTGACTTATGGCTTAGTTTGACGCTATTAAGGAAAGTTTCAAGGTCGGAATCTGGCATCACTTCGGCAACATTTTGGTGGTATAGACAGGAAAAAACTTCCCTTTCTTGCATACAAGTGGGCACACCTATTATCACCACCCTCGGTCGTCGCTTATGAGGCTCATCTATCTTAAGACCTGAGCTTGTAAGGTGCACTGATTTCTTGAACTTCTCAATGTCATCTCTGGAATCAGTACTAATTATGACACCGCCATTTTTAATTTTGTGTAGGCCCCGTACGTGCAGTTTCATCTGCTCAGGGCTAATAATCTTTTGGACAAGGGATTTTGTGTCCTCACTCGACTTCAATTTATCACCAGGATAAATGGCTACTGAGTTTATTTTCTTTGGCTGTATGAAATTACTAGGTCCTTTTTTTACCATGTCCGCAAATGAAGTGGTCTCGGGAGGTTTTGATGTTTCTTCAATGGTCCGGGTGAGGTCTTTTAGCCGCTGTGATAGGTCTAACTGCTCTTGAAGTGACTGTACAAATGTTTGGGCTTGGACGAGTCTAATCTTCAGTGCCTGGTACCGTACCGCCATATGCGATGTGGCAGTACCCACAGTACGGCACAAATTGTTGATGCGCAACTTCTGCTCCAAGTTCATTTTGCCCTCAGCTACGATAGCGCACACCCCATTGAGACTTTCTTCAATCATGGTCATCCACGAGTGTATCTCCGGTGTTTGCATCACTTCGCGAACATCTTCCCCTTGGCTCGGCGCATTAGGTCTCGTTGCGGGTGCAGGTGCAAGCTCTGCCGACGGTATAGGAGGCGGGGAGTGCAGGGTCCTGCTACTCCGATTGAAAGGGCTGTGGTCCATTATGGGTGTTGATCTACTAAATTCTCTTAAACACGATCCATGTTTAAAATTAAAGTTATATTCATTTCACTGGTAAGTTTAAAACCGATTGCCGGCTAACAAGGTCACGATTCAGCACTTTGTATGTTTATTTTAATTGATTTTTAGCACGTCTGTACTTAACGAAAGGTGCTAGGTGAATCACTTTATGATATGGTGATTATACCCCATTTGGCTAGGTTATGTCTGTAAGCGATTCAGAGATCTCCATATGGGCCACTGTAGATTACTACCGGGGGGTAGGTGTTCTTTGGCAACAACATAATTGGTGGAGGGTAGACTGTCACATGCCACATTTTTTCCTCAGGATAGTTGGTTGGTCTTGACTAGCCTCAGTAGATCGCAAAAATCTTTTGCGGCTATTTAGTCTGCCACGGGGCAATTTATGGTCGTACAATGGGTGTCAGGGGTCCTCCTCCTGGCGGCGTTTCTCGACAATGTAGACCACTTCTAGGCAAACCTCGGGTAGGGCAATGCCTGCCAGGGGGTAAATTTTATTCAACGGTGTTGGCTTAAGGCATCCTGTAATTACCCGACACGAATTATTTAGCGCCAAGTCGGTTTGTTTTGCGTGAGCCGATCGATGCCAAACTGAACACGCAAATCGCCCGCGAGGTAACATCAAGCTAGGGCAGCTGTTCATGCTACATCAGGCGATGCTCCCCAGTGTGTGGAAGTCAATCGTCAGAAAAGGTTATTTCGGGTATCAATTTTCTGCCTGGTAGCCTCGCCATGTCCCTAATAATTGAGAGACCTATCAAGTGTAACTCCCAGATACTTAGGGTTAGACTATTTAATATTAGTGCCCTGCCATAAGATGTTGAGCTTTCTGCTGGCTTTACTGTTGCGAAGATGAAATTCGCATGCCTGACTTTTGCTTGGATTCGGTGTGTTTCTAAGACACTTGACAGGTTTTGTTCGACCTCCTTGAAGCCCGTACCATGGGCTGATAGTGCTAGGACGGTCAGTAAAAGAAAGCGGTCAGTTTGCAGAGCTGAAGGCTGGTCATCCGTGAAAATGTTAAAAAGTGTTGGTGCCAGAACACTACCGTGTGGGAGACCATTTTTTTGACATCGCCATCTACTCTTGATTTGGCCTCATGAAACCTGGAAGCGTCTATTGTGTAGGAGCTCTTCCAGTACTCTGATTAAACTTTTATCATCATGATTATCATGTTAGATTTTCTCTTCGCGATATTTATTAATTCTATTTCAAACAAATTACTTTCATCCTACCACCTTTACGCAGATGATTTGCAGATTTGTACGCAAGCTCCCTTGAATAGATTAACAGACGCTTGCACAACGATTGGCACGGACTTGGCGCGAATCTGTGATTGGACGCAGAAATTTGGACTCACAGTAAATCCGCACAAAACGCAGCTGATTATTATTGGCAGCCCAAGAATGGTGTCCAAAATTAACTGGTCCGATTTGCCAAGCATTAATTTCAATGGAAAAGACCTTCCATTTAGTAAAAATGTAAAACATCTTGGTATTTACATTGATGAAACCATGTCTTGGCGACCACAGCTACAAGAAACGAGCCGAAAACTTTTTGCATCAGCTGGATCTTTACGTAAGTTACGCAACTTCTTACCAACTGCCACTAAGATTGTGCTTGTACAGTCTTTGCTTCTACCAATCCTTGACAACGCCGATGTCAGCTATCTTGACCCCACCGAGGAGCAACTAAACAAACTTGAGAGTCTCCAAAATTTCTGTAGGTATAAGATTTATATTTGGGCTACGCAAATATGATCATGTCTCAGAATTCCGCAATAAGCTCAAGTGGCTACCGATTCGACTTCGCAGAAATACTCACATTCTCACTTTATTGTATAATATCTTGTTTAATCCTAGTACCCCCTTATATCTCAAATAATGTTTTAAGTTCCTTAATGACACACATATAAGGTCCTTGAGGTCGTCCGAGGATTTGACGCTGGAAATGCCAATGCATTCCACTAGCTTTTTTGATAAGTCTTTTACTGTCCAAGCTGTACGCCTGTGGAATGGACTTCCTTTAGAAATTCGAAGAGCAAAATCCCTTAAGATATTTAAAGCTATGATAAAAAACGCATTACCTTTCATCCATTTCATAACATAGAATATGGTTAGACCTGGTATGTATTTTATATATAGTAAATGTGTAAGTATATTGAATTTTGTATATATGAAGGTATATTAAATATAGTTGTAGGTATGTATGAATTTATATGTATGTTTTGGGCCCTTATTTATAAGTCTAATATTGTTTATAATATTGTTTATTCTCGATGTTTTTAATTGCACCACACAGAACTTTAATGATCACATCATTTCTGTCACCCAAAGAGTTTGCCTGGAAGAGATTGCTGTTAGCGATAAGGCCGCCTTTTGTACAATTTGTAAATTTAGTAATAAGAATGTCATCAAATGTTTTATGGTATACAATAAAGAATATTCTATCTATCTATCTATACATAATACAATATAAAGACGTCAGAGAGTATCAGGGACACGCAATGTAAATTGTTCACTGACAATATAATAATATTTGTCATGCTTTACTTTACTATATATTTTGTTTAGCCTAAACAACATTCCATATAGAAAGAAAGAAAGAAAAATCGTTTATTTTTATAACAGACGAAGGATATGATATAAACAATGAGAAAAATAACATAATTAGGTACAAAACGTACACGCCCGTCGTCTGTACAAAAAAGGGAGGTCGGTTCAGCATATTATTGCCGGACATATGTATGTGCCCGGCGCTGGTTTTCAACTGGCTCCTTAGTAGACGCAGCCGTCAAAACTAGAGAGCAATACTTACTAACTAAATATAATTGGTTAGAATATAACATTTACACATAAAACAAAAACCGAAAATCCAAAGATAATATTTGTTTTTATATCATAACTACATTTATAAATGCACTTTTGGGCTCATTTCTGACATTGACACAATTGACACTTATGCTACACAAATGACAGATACACGATCACGTTACGTAATCGATAACAAAAACAAACGTCAGTTACGTCAGTAATACGGTTAAGTTACATAATCATTGCATCGTGAATAATGACAAACAATAACAATGTTGAAATGAGACAATGCCTTAGAGCGAGATGTACATAGACGCCAACAGCGGTTCTAAACTACCTTCCGCGCGCCAAACAAACAAAGGTTATATATAATAAAATTGCAAATGTAATATTTCAGTCAGCATATTAAGTCATAATCATGACACAATATTATCATCACCATTACCGGACAACATCGATTAGATCTAAATAAAAAAGTACACAAAATAAATAAAATCCAAATGTGTGTATACATAGGCACAAACAGAATGTTTCATCTGATATTAAGATGGGTAAGTAGGTACTTACTTAATTCTTTATAACATTCTAATACTGTTAGTTTGCTTTTGCTGAATTACGTGAAATACAAGTAATATAAGTACTAAGTGACTGCTAGACAGTGATTTAGAGTATTTCATACTTTTTTACAGATAAATACAAAGCTTATATATCAACTGCAGTAATAATTTGCAACATTACCGATAAGCAACAACACCCAACCGAAATGCTGCATGTGTGTTTCTGGATTATCATCAATGTATCCAGAGCACAGCGATATATCACTAAAGTATACGTATGTAAGAACAAAACCATATTAATATTTAGACAACATTGCAAATCAGGAACATAGGCATACTTTGATAACATACGGCACTAGAAATGAAACGATTCAATTTGCCCACATAATTACTAGCATTGATATTGAAGCCTGATACATCCAATAAAGCAACCTTTGATTAGCAACATACACGCAAAGCGGGCAAACCATGTTGCGACAGTTTAATAAATAACGTAGGTATAAATGTTATGGTGTCATAAATATGAGAGAATGCTTTGTTAACAAGCTTAACTAGGTAGCTTCAATATCAATGCAGTGATAGAAGATTGACGTGTTTTTAAGCATTATAAAATATGGAAATAATTCAAATACAAAAAAGTATTACCGATGACATATAATTATGTTAAATTATTTGGACACTTAGATAGTCAGACCTTTGTAAATGTGTAGTATTTTAATGTTGTATTAATATTATATTTTTGTGGAGTTCTACAGTAGTCTGCATTTGCCGCTGAAGTCCTCCTTCGCAGTGGGAACTATTCAATTTAATTCCCACATGAGAAAACACTTTCTGTAATCTAGAAATGATTGTTTTGAGTATGTGTACTTTGTAAAAAGTATACTTGCAAAGTAACTATAATTTCATGCGTTTCAATAAAATAAACGTTGTGTGCGGTAAGATTGGAATCAAGATCTCTCCATTGCTCTCAACGACCTTTCCGCTAGAATGTAGCTGTCATATGCTTATAATTTATGGTAATAAGGATTTATTTCTATCAACAAGCAAGTTCATTGAAATAGCCATATTAATAGCTATGTGTTGGTATGTGTAAATCTAATGATATTACAACAAGAAAGAGGTAGATACGTTACCTACGTAGTAATCAATCCCTAAAAACGGTACACTAACGCACACATCGATAACTCCATATTTTATTTTATTTTCGGTTGACAAGATGTGTCAGTTTCACTTTGACGCCGGCTCGCGACTTCACACACACATATGTCAGACTTGCCAACTGGCTTATAACATATCTACTTCTTTTTACTTTTGTAACATCATTGTGTAAATCGAATTTATGCTTTAAGTAAATTAGTGGTATTGAGTAGATCCGGTAGTTTATTATTAATTATGTATGATCATTACTTATCATTATGGTCGTTCGAGTTGGGCACAGTTTCATTATAACAATACATAGAATAATAATACATCTTAATTTTCGGTCTATACAGAAACCCAAAATTGCCACTTACTATGTAATTAGTTGTAATGACAAGTTGGTTCATTGGTCCACGCACTCTTAATATCATTCGAGTTTTGTAATTAAATTCGGATAATAATAAATTTGTATAATTAAATTCGCCAAATTACGATACGGTGATGAAATCTGATAGAGAGAGATCTAATAGAGAGTTTGAAAAAGCAATTAAACTATAACATGTGAAATCTAGTAAAATCAAAGGCCGTAGCCACAGCATGCAAAAATATGGTATACATATTTTTTGCAGGTTTCTTTTTTTCCTATTATAACCATGCACATACATCTTTTTCTGCTAAATAAGGTTTTTTGGACACATAAATCAGATTATTTTCTGTGTCATATAAATACAATATTTATTTTGACTTCTCAAAATGCACTTACCCCCTACAAAAGTTTAAGACAACATAACCTAAATACTCTGCTATCAAACCAAGCATTGGACATTAAACCAAACAATAGTACTGCTTGTTATACAAGAATTCGCCCATTGACTCAATTTTGGGAGCATTAACATCAACTAATGATCCTTACTTCCGTGTCCCGTCGAGATATCCAGCCACAGTCCACTGCACACAGTTAGTGATAATTGAGGAGTATTAATTTGAATAGGTTAAGGTGTGGACGTAAACTTGTCTCATTGTTAGTAATGGGCACAATCGCATTAGTAAATTAAACTGTTGCTGAATGATGTCTGCGGTTGTAAAAGGTATGATGCCGTAACTAAATAGCTTAAATGAGGTCTGGTTTTGTATTATAATGTAATTTCGGTTAATTTTGTGTGAGGATATTTTTACGAATTATATTGAAACCTGTTTTACGTAAATCTGGTTCGCTAAATATAACCTGAAAATAGATACAAGCTTGATCCTGACTTTGTGGTGGAGTTATAGTACGATTCTTTATAGAAAATTACAAAACTAATTTTGAAACAGAAAAATCAGCAACATCATACTTTAACTTACTTTAAGCCGAAATCCTAACAGAATCGACAACCTTATAATCTATTGCACAATCACCGCAAAATGTTCGTGTACAGCATAGGAAGACACACGTCACTCCAAATAAAATCCCGTCCCTATTTTCTACAAACATGACCCATCAAATAATAAAAAACATTACTCTCATGTTCTTATGAATCCTTGACCCGAATCTGTTAAAATAATAATTAATCAAGTGTCGGGTTCTAATTACAGCTACAATCAACGTCAAAAAATTGGAACGAGTTTAGTGACATGACATATCTTCATTATAATTTTGCACGTACGACAAATCCTCTATCAACGCTAGGGTTGTCACATTTATCTTTGCAGTGTGTTTTTGAGTTCGATTTTCAACGTCACGAGTTTGCAGGTGAAGTGAGACTAATTAGAACGTGTTGAATGCAAAGAGATGATACGATTTCGAACCTGGCTTTCCTTTAATTTTTTACTAGGGTTGATTAAGCCTTTTATGTTTTTTGTCAAATGGGAGGAAACAGAGTCACATGAAAAAACATCTTTGTAAACAGATTCTGGTAAAACAAATCGAGGTTGTATTTTGACATTCGAAATGGGTAACATGAGAGCATAAAGTAGACTGTAAAGTTTTGAACAAAGAGTTTTTGTCCCTCGCAGGTAAAAGCCCATCGTCTGCGTGCGCCCAAACCGCACAGAAAATTTCAGTTTTCTCATCACCATGGCGTTATCCAGGTTGCGTCCTAGACTTTTTTTTATAAATAAAATTATATACTACGTTTTCCCGCAAATTATCGGTTTCAATTAGTAAAATTTTTTATAAACATATACCCGTAATGTATAAACAAGCCATGCCTTGCGAAAAATATGTTCTCTGACAGTTTCTCGGAAAAGCGCGCTCAATCAAACAATCAATTTGAATATTGTGTATATAAATTGATTGTTTTATTGAACATATATTCGTTGTAGAGCCAAGTATGTGACTGTTTTTTTTTTCTATATCATCGTCTTATTTGGGTCACCGTTTATACTAGTTGACACACATGGCGGCGTCAATTCATTTAAACAGTCACAAAAAAGTCACGCCCCTTTAATTCTAGACTATACCCGTTACTAGCGGCCTCATCATTTGATTACACGTACTTTCATTAGATCAAATAGTAATTAATATTTACGACCAGGAACAATAAATATGACTAATTTTTACTCTGTGCTCTATCCATCTAGTTGTCGGTTGGACTTCACGTAAAGGAAGGACATTTACTATACCGATGTATAAGCTATTTTACTTCAAAGTTTCATCAAAAGAAGTTGAGCGGTTTTGCGTGAATGAATAAAGACGGAAATTAAGTGAACAATTGGCTAAATATATAGTTTCTAGGTTACAATTAAATATAGTGACACATTGAACACAAATTATGAGATCACTGTCAGTGTTTATTACTTAATTTGATGCTTTTTTGTGTACCTGTACTATTTTAATGATGTAATTGAATTGGTTAGCAGGATTTTATGACTTTGTTGTGAAGGTGCAATAAGAGTATCTATTAATTAGAAACTTAAGGTATCTTATCTTAATAAAATCTATTGTCGTAACAATATGATAATATTATTCTATAACTTAAAAAGCCTATTTGGCATAGGATTTATGTATACCTATTTTATGTTACCGCGACTCAAATAACGAATAGTTCAAAAGTAAAATATAGGAACTAGTTTTGTCCGACAATTACGGAAAATGGTTGGATGCAGGGGATTCAAGACCGCTGTGTGGGAGTTCCAAGTTCAGGCGTCTTTAGGTTGAGATCATGATGATGATGTTGCTTAAATGTTTTTCATAAAATACTCATTTTGACGTGGACAATACTCTTATCAAAATAATTTATATGAAACTCTGGGATAGCAACAATAATTACTTTAGTCGTATGTGATTATGGAAACAGAAAAGTAAAAAGGGAATTTATTTGTTTAAACTTATCGGTTCACATTGTACATATATTAAAAATGATTAGAATGTATATATAAAATTATAAATTAATGAAGAATATAGAAAAGAGATAATTATTCAAGTAAGTTTTTGTTTTCTGACAGGATAAATAAAAGTGAGGCCACAATGAAATTACGTGCAGGTGGGACGGCAAAATAAATAAGACTCTTTCAACTGAAAATTAAATGACATTTACTTTACAATTAACCACTCACACTGATGCGAATTTAAATGGAACAATACCAAATTTTAAACTTAGTAATGTTGTTTAATTTCAATTACGACGGATCTCAATTTTATATTTCTTTTTCCAAAATTGTTGGTACAGCCACCCTTCTTTCGTAGGCATTTAATTTGGCCCGATGGAGGAAGTTAGGCTTCGTTCACACGGCATTGTACTGCACGTTTTTTTTGCTGTATATGTCTTAACGTATAAATAGTGGTACATACATTCTCTATAGAACTATTCACATGACGCTTGTACTGCAAAAAATAACAAGCGTTTAGTAGTTATCCGTCTTTTGGAGAAATCGCGCGAAGAAACTTTCAATAGACATCCGAAACTCGAAAGTAATTAAAAAACTTCTTTTCATCGTTTCTAAGTTTATCGTATAACTTCTCAAATAGTTTAGTACGCCCTTTTTCTTCATTTATAGGATGTACCCAAAACCTTCTGCTCTGTCGGCGGCGAAACCGTTTGCGCCTTCGATTGTACCAATATAAAAGAATAACCAAGCGTGGATCCATCACTGACGTCTTTTCACAATCGCAACTCTGTGAAGACTGCGGCTATTCGTTTTTTACACGAAGGAAAATCGACCGTGTGAAAACCCGGGTGATTGTACGTTAAAAAACCGAATACAAAGAAAACGTGCAGTACAATGCCGTGTGAACGAAGCTTTAGACGCCTGACTATACTTCGTAAATACCCTAAGGCGTTTTGTCTTTTAACTTTCGTATTACACGTTTTAACTTTAATAATAAGGGTACTTGGATCATGCTTTCAAAATTTTCTTTTCCTTTATATTGTATGAATATAAATTATCTTATGGCTGCCCTCTTTTAATACAATGAGCCATTTAAGATTAGTTTTGGAAATGGGTAAAACTTTATTTAGTTTATGTTTTTATAAGATCATATTATCTGCCTATTTAAGTAATAATATTGGATCAGGAAAACTGTACATGCACGCCAATGCTAGCTTGAGAATCATGTATGTATTTAATGGCTGTCGAATAGTTTTTATCTACTAAAAACACCAATGGAGTATTTTTCATCTTCCTATAAAAGAAAGCAAAGCTACTCAATACAGCCAATATGTTTTCTGTTTAAATTATGCAATGGGTTTATAACTTTCTCTGGACTGCCTCTATAAAAAGTATGTATAACCTTTGAATTTGATTTGAATGTTTCGATCGCTATCCCACCCAATGCATAATGACACAAACGTAATTCGACTAATAAATATTGAGGCCAAGCCACCAACCGATACGCCGATACAAAATTTAGGGCGTTGCCTAACCAGTCCTCTACGTAATGACTACGTAAGATTATGATTGCCCATAGAAAGATAAACGATCAGTGTTTGTATTGCATTGTATAGAGTGTGATATTATAGGGCTGTCAAAACATCGAATTTGATGATTTGTGGTTTCATCACCTAATACAAATTGTGTGATAGTAGACTAAAGATGTTTTATATCTTTTTATTTATTTATAGTCTCACGCCTGTATCCCCGAAGGGGAAGGCAGAGGTGTAAATATTAAACCCACATTTCGCCATGAATTTTTAGATCCCACGTAATAGGGGGCGAGCCTATTTCCTTTACCGGGCATATCACCGGACCCCGGACTGCTACTGTGTATTCTGAAAAACCCAGTAACACTTTTGCCCGACTCGGGAATCGAACCCGGGACCTCTGATATTAAATTATTAATTTAAATTATAATATTAATTAGTAAAATATACCATTTATGGATCAGCTTAAATTTATGTCATATACGGAAAGAACAATGGCAGAATTTGGACTGGGTTTGTTGAGGTGACTTTAAACTTCATATGAACAAAACATATTGTTCTTTTTTTTACGATTTTTAATATTTTCACTTTGGCTCGTTAAATTCCGAGTATTTTATGATGATAAAAAGCATTCTAATTGATTACGAACTAGGTACCTACTTTATTATTTGATTGTTGCCATAGACGATGGTGTGACAGGAATAGACGTGAGTGCTATTGATCCGTATCGATTATTAAGTAAGTAATCGATACAGTCGACCTTTATAGGATTGGTTTGGTTTAAAATATATTTATTAAAATGCAGTTATTTTCTTAACATTATATTAAATCTTTAATTAACATTATATCAATAAGCTAATATTTTTAAAGAAAAACAACTTTTATATCAAATAAAAACGTTACAACACCGTTTTAATGTTGTATTGATTTCACATAAAATCGATTTAAAATGTGCAGCTCTGCTTTTGTTTTTGATTGTGACAGGTAGATGCTACAGAATACTTCTGCGTTTTGATGTCAATCTGACATATGTCATTTGATAATTCAGACGTATCTACATTGTTCATTCTTAACTAAAAATTAAAACACCGATATCTTCTTTTTCCGGCTTTCCCGAGTAAAAATAGAATCATTTATAGACTCTGTTACTTACGTCGAAATTTTTGATATATTTTTTATTACTGTACGTTTCAATTTAATTTCAGACATTTTGATGTATGGAGATCTGACATTGTCCTTTCAATGATAATCAATTTATTTATTAAATATAATAATTTAAACCTGTTACCTTGAGCGTTGTTACCTACATCTCGTCAAATTGACCTAGCCCGTAAAAATATTAATTTAAATCTATATTTAAAAATTCTTGCGTTGTAGACTGGCCGACGGACAACGCACATATGAATTTACTGAGTACTAGAACTGTTCTCACTAGGTACTTCAGAAAATTTTCAACGCAAATCCACATCACTAGTTTGTTTGAAACTATCCATCATCAATCAGCGAGGACAAGATAACGTCCTATGTTACATCTGCCTAAAAATTGAGAGGTTGAAGGTGTTGACTTTAATTGCCACGGTGCCGTCAATCCACATGATTGTTTAAAATAGCCCTGCTTCCTGTTTTATTCACGTCACATTTATTTAGTGGCAAATAAATACAGAATTCCTAATGTTTATCTTGGAACTGTTACAGATAGCATCAAAGGTTTTAGAATCCTTTGATTTTTACTTATTTTATATGAAATGTCAATAAAGTGACTACCATGAGAAAAATAATAATTTGTAAACTGAAAATATCGGAATCGATTTTTTGTTATTCCTCTACTGTAGATTGGAAGCTATAAGAAAGTGCTCCTGGCATTGTAGTTGTCCCTCAGCTAGTTATCAATATTTTAGTTCAGCTATTAAGTATTTTTTTGAACTATACATATACTTCTCAGAATAGGCATAGAAAATATAATCATTCTTGTTTTTATAACCTAGTGCAGATGCCAACAGACTGCAATGCAGGGTGTATCGCGTTAAAATCCGCGGCGCGCACGTCTGACTTTTTGAGGCTACGTGCATTCATCATCATCATGTCAGCCTAGAGACGTCCACTGCTAGACATAGGCCTCCCCCAAGGTTCTAAACACAGACCGATTTTGAGCCGCCCGCATCCAACCGCTTCCCGCGATCTTAACCAGATCGTCGGTCCAACTTGCAGGAGGAATACCCCCGCTGCGTCGTCCTTTACGTAGTCGCCACTCCAGTCGCTACGTGCGTATTGAATTGTTAATTATCGCTGGCCCCATGCCTCGGAGAGCACGCTAAGCCGCTCGGTTCCGGCTGCCATGAAGATGTTGGCAGTCGGTATAGGTAGTCAGTACCTCTGAATAAACTGACACTAGTCTAAACCATGGAATATCACTATCCCTTTGGGTTGCGGTGGTCAGACAGGCAGTCGCTCTATGGAAAGGCTAATATTCATACTAATCTGGTTAGACCAGTATGCTAGAGTGCTAGTCTGGTGTACAATAGTGAATAATTAAAATACATGTCTTCGCATCCAGTTTCCTTAAAAATACTTATAATTTTCATTCAGGTATTAAAGCTCCATTGTATCCGCTGGCCCGCTAATAAATTTCGACAAACACTTAAGATTGTCATCTATTTTAATATTTCCTAATATATATTTAAAATGAAATTGTTCTTTTATGCAAATAAGGAGGAATATCATTTCATTCACAACGCTGTTCGTATACCTATTTAATTTGATGGAATTTTTATTGCTGATTGATATTCAGTAAACAAGGCTAATCTGAATGATTTATGCCTATATATGCAAAACGCGTTTAAAGTTGAGTGTGACTTCAATTTCATAATTTAACAGACTCCACAAAAAAACTTTCCATGGTATCTAAATTTAATCATTTGGCACCAAACATCACAATTATATCAAAGAAAAGGGTTCATTTCGCCTCCTAGGTTCACCCGTATTTGAAGAAGCTTTTGATTCTTTCTTAGAAGAAGATACACAATTTTTGTGAAATTTCAGATCGCCTTTTCAAAATTAATATACATTCGGCATATACTATTCGATATTGCCTTTTCGTCCCAAAATTTACTCATGCCTTAAGATCATCGCAACTTTGGAAAAAAATAATATTATTAGGACAAATCGACCAAATTATACAAGTTACTTTAAAAAAAATGTGGACTTGGACGACCGAGCCTGGCTACAAAATAGATAGATAGATTGATTATACTTTATTGAACACCAAAACAAACAAAGTATTTACATAAGTATATAACTTAAAACTAGTGTGCAATTGGCGGCCTTATCGCTAATAGAGCGATCTCTTCCAGGCAACCGCGGATGGACAGAAATGATGTCGGTTAACAATCATGTTCATTGATGGTGTAGCGTCAGTAATCTATAATATTCATAAATAAGTAGGTACCTAAATATATACACATTGTAATATACACTTACATAAATACATACTATATTATGCTATACATACTACATTATATACATATATATATTATACTAGGTATACATACTATATTATACTACTATAACATACATAAGTATAGGTACTATATGAAACACGCATCTTTACCCATACGTTTGGGTGGGCTCGGCGTTTGCAAAATTTCCAGTGTCAGTTTACCGGCGTTCTTGTCTTCGGTTCACACCATGGAAGAGTTAAATAGGAAAATATTATCACCTACACTAGTTAACTCAAAAGTACTGGGCAAAACCGGAGCTATAAACGCCTGGAAAATGGCTTGTCCAAACACTGATTTGCCCACAAACCTATTCGCCCAAAGACAGTGGGACGCGCCGCTTTGTAACATTGTGAGGAAAAATCTTTTTGATACATCTTTTTATGTTACAGAGCGTGCTCGCTTGCTGGCTGTGGGGGAATTGGAATCCGGTCTGTGGCTTCAGGCACTACCATCGTCCAACACACGAACCATGTTGGACGATGAGACCTTCCGTATCGCCACTTGTCTCCGTTTAGATGCTCCGTGTGTTTCTCCGCATCGATATCATTGTGGAGAAGACGTCGATAGCCTTGGACACTATGGGCTATCCTGCAGCAGAAGCGTTGGTAGAATTCCTCGTCATGCTCACCTAAATGACATAATCCGTCGTGCTCTTGTCGCGTCTGGTGTACCAGCTGTACTTGAACCAAATGGTTTGGTACGCGACGTCGGGAAGAGACGTGACGGTATGTCATTGTTGCCATGGAAAATGTACAGGCCTTTGGTGTGGGACGCAACCTGCGTAGACACCCTCGCGCCATCCCATGTTCCAAGCTCAGTAGGCCATGCTGGCGCTGCTGCTGCATCTGCAGAAATCCTCAAACGGCGCAAATACAGTAATCTAGAAGATAATTACGTATTTGAGCTGTTTGGGGTGGAAACGCTATGCTCAAGGGGTCCAAGCGCTCGTTCTTTATACCGCGAAATATCTAAACGGTTAATCGACTTCTCATGTGACCAGAAGGCTGGTTTATTCTTTGCTCAAAGAATAAGCATTGCCATCCAACGTGGCAATGCTGCCAGCCTTCTGGGCACGTTACCCGATGATATCGATGCAGAGGCATTCTACGACGCCTAAACCCACCTGTACATATAATGTTCACTTTTTATTTTTAGATTTATGTTTATTCTTAGAAATTATGATTATTTAAGATAGTAATGTATATAGTTATAATTAATCATCTGTACTGTTATTATGAAAATTACTCGATCAAAATAAACCTATATTTAGCTCACTTTGTTCTTTGTGTGATTCATTTTATAAAAAAAACTAGCTTTTGCCCGTCGCTTCGCGCGCGTTAAATTCGGGGTAACACAAATCTACTTTCAGTCTCAAGTTGTGTGAAGACACTCCTGATTAATCTAAAGGCATCAGAAACTCTATAGGTACAAAGTAACTCGGTCAGTATCCATGACATTATCTACCGTTATCTACCGAAAGGTACTTAAGAACATCACCTTGCATACAGTCAAATATCAAGGCCATGTTCTAATACATGTTCAATATTATCTCTATAAATATTTTCGCATTTTTAATATTAGACGGGAAAATCGTTTCAGCCGTTTAAGCTTATTATGTAATGATTGAAATTATGTATGACGTGACAGTACTGACAGATATGCGATAGCACATGCGCAGCACTCAATTATTAGCGCATGCGTTCTTTTCTTCCAAGAGGTTAATTTGTGCCGTACAAACTTCTACCCACCCTACAATCCCTCCCAGTTAAATTTTTACAACTTATGGTAGCCTATGTCCGTCTCCATGGTCCAATATATCTCTATATGAAATTTCAACAATGTTGGGTCAGCCGTTTTAGCGTGTAAACGGAACATACATACATACATACACACTTTTGAATTTATGATATTAGTAGGGATGGGGATGTGCGGTTGTTACACGTAAACCGAGTTTAACATTTTATGTTATAATATTTTTGCCCAAACATTCATGCAGACCACGACGTTATGTAATTTTAAAATGTTGTGTAAAAACAAAATAGCTAAGCTTTATCATTAATATGTCATTTGAACAAGGTACTTTTCCCACGATCCTTAAAAAGTCAATTGTTAAGCCCTTATATAAAAAGGGGGAGTCAACAGAAATGACTAATTATCGTCCTGTTAGTCTTATACCAGTCATGTCTAAAAATTTTGAGAAGGCAATGTTGAAAAGGTTACACGACTTCGTCTTGAAGGAAACGATACTAAAACAAGAGCAATTTGGTTTTCGAACAAACAGTAGTACTTCACTGGCCTGCTTTAATCTTATTAAAATAGTTACTGAATGTGTTAATGATAGGATACCTGTAACGACATTTTTTCTGGACATGAGTAAAGCATTTGATTTTGTTGACCATAAACTTCTTCTTCATAAGCTAGATAAGTACGGAATAAGAGGAGTCGCAAATGATTGGATTAGGAGCTACTTAAAGAACCGATATCAATGTGTAGAAATATCTAAAATAGAAAACAATAAAAAAATCACATATAGATCGAATTTCAAATTGAATAGATTTGGCGTTCCACAGGGTAGCGTGCTGGGACCATTTTTATTTTTAATATACATCAATGACCTACCTAATATTACCCACCACAAAACTATTTTATTTGCAGATGACACGACACTTATTATCAAATGTGACAATAAAGACACCTATGAATATGACATAAACTTGACGCTTAACAAGACAATTAATTGGCTACTTAATAATAATTTAAAAATCAATGTAGATAAAACGCAAATGATTCAATTCCAAAACTATAGAAAACAACATATTGAGTTAAATGTGAAATACAAAAATAATAAAATACAAGAAGTGAGCACTGCCAAATTTTTAGGTCTGATACTCGATAAGCATTGCAACTGGAAGGCGCATGTTGAATATGTTTGCAACAAACTGGATCGATTCGTTGTTGCTATCAAACGGTTACGACAAACAGTGTCAACGGAAGCGGCCCTTAGTGCATATCACGGATACGTGTCATCGGTGCTGTCATATGGTCTCTTGCTTTGGGGGAACTCGGTTGAGATTGAAAAAGCATTTCGGGTGCAAAAGAAATGCGTGAGAGCTCTATGTGGAGCCTGGTTTACTGACAGCTGTAAGCCATTATTTAAAAAAACCAATATCCTGCCACTGGTTTGCATGTACGTTAGAGAACTCTGTGTTTTTGATAAACTTTATCCACAGTATTTTGGTAATTTTTTTGCAACAGAAGGTAGAAATGCTAGGAATAAATTTAAACTTTTCCGACCTAGATGTCACTTAGATATATATGATAAAAACGTATATATAATGGCCATAGAAGTGTATAATAAGTTACCGGATACATTTAAAGAATTACTTCTTACTATATTTAAAAGGAAAATTATAGCCTGGCTTGCAGAAAAATGTTTCTATACTTTAAATGAGTTTATGACATACATAGAAAATAATGCAACTAATTAATGTTAAAATTTCAATATGCGATCATAATACTATATTTTGACTTTTAAACTTGTTTCAGTTGACATTTATATACAATTATTGATTTAGGTACTACTATAAATTTACAATTATCCGTGACATAAATTTTGACATTAATTACGTAATTAACCAATACTTATAAGCAGAATTTAATTAGATAATATTATTGTATAAGTTTAAATATTTACGCACCATTGTTATGGTAGAATGTGAGAAGAGTTATATTACCTTAACACCACTATGCAACCACATTTCTTGTAAAAATAAAAAACAAAAAAAAAAGAATAACGAATATGTAATAAAATCTTATGCATATTATATTCTTTATCATCCTCCTAGCGTTATCCCAGTTGTAGCCCGGTAGTCTAACTCAGTCGGAATTACTCTAATGTCGGATTATAGTGATTATTCGCTTTTCCATAGAGCGACTGCATGTCTGATCTCCGCAACCCAAAGAGATAAAATTAAAATACATCGAAAAGTTTACAAGAATGACCAGATGGTCTTAAAACTTATTCATTATTATAAACTATGCCATCTTTGATCGACTATTGGATTACTTTGTGAGTTGCACCTATGTATTGCGTCGTTGAAATTGAGAGAACGTAGCTTGGAATTCTAAAATATTTTTCTTGGTTTTCTTACAGTTAATATTTAGTTAAAGCGGAATATCCTCGCGGTTAAGGTAAACTTTTATACTGTTTTGAAAATACGCCTCCATTTGTACACAATACCTTTATGAGATTACTATCCATTAGTGCGGATTAATATGGATCTATTTTCCGCAAATACTTCACAATGTCGACTAACAACGCTTAAATGAAGTCTAGAGCTATCTATTTGATGTGTAATCAACCGTTTCCCATCACAAAGTAATGTCCTTGAACTAACAAAGCTTTTGCTTGAGCTATATGGCCTGACAGCGTTGCGCGCTTGGGTTGCGCGTACAAAATAACAGAAAACTTCACTGAACACATGTGTATTGTTCGCGTGATTGGTAGAGGTAAATAATTGTTTGTATAAGATTAATATGAGAACGTTAGTATTATGTCATAGGGTTAGTAAGTATGATCGTTAACAGGTTTTTTGCTAACATCTTTATCAAATAAATAGTCATAGCGGAAGACTCGTCATTCCATAAATAATTCCATTAATACTGTCAACTTGCAGTTGTATAAACATTTGAATAGCGATAGTTGTAATACAGTACGTCAAAAGGATACAAAAATATAGATTCATTAATTCCATTTTATTGCATGCTAGGAATTATTCTTATCGGCAATAATAATAAGTATACCTACTTCCATCACCGAACATTATTATTACTTTTTAGGTTCCGACTGACTACCCAATGGGACACGAGATCGATTTTCTGAAACATTCGGCTGGATAATACTGTCACTCACACTGCTTCAAAAGCCTATGGCAATAAGCATATCCACACTATACTACATGTAGTTATGCCCGGAACCATTGAGCAGCCTATAGCGATAAGCAAAATCATTACCAGGAGAGTCATGACTCATGATGGACTAAATTCAGCATTGTTATTATTATAATAAACAGTCATGTGTCGATTACTTTGAACTATACAAATAACAGAGTGCCTAAATAGTGTTTCAAAGAAACTATAAATAGAATATTCAGATTCCATATGTCAGCAGTAGACATATGGAAGGTATTTGTCGATCATGCAGTAAAGTGCGCAAAAATAGTCTACCAATTACGTATGATATTCTACAAGCATTGTACTTATCCCAAACTGGTAAGTTGCATTTTAATATACTTGGGCACCAAGAATTACTTTCAATTCGTTGGGCACCAAGCATTAAGTAAGTACTTTCAAATCGCATCGCAAATTATTTAGCGTTTATTGAGTGCAAGCTAGGACCTGACTCAACTCCGTTCTCATCATCAGAATATTGATTTGTACACGAATTGTAATTCCGTTTATTTTATTTAGGTAGTTAACACGGAAAGGACACCTTGGAATTTCCGTTGCATTAAGGAATTCAGGTTCAATAAATATTGTTTTCTCAGCACTGTAAAACTGGAAGACGCTCCCAAGAATTGTATTGATCTGAAAACTAAAAGAATATATTAGAGTCCATCGACATTAATTATAATTTTAACAATACGATACGCTAGGAGAAACAGTATCACAAACGCGTATTTGATATATAATGTCTCTATAGACTTTATGTGCCATACTGACCGTTTTTCTCTCATTCATTTATTATATTATTATTTTGCAAAGGTGACCTTAAATGTAAATTAAAATCATTGTGTTATTAATATATAAATTTACTATTAATTTATAAGAATACAAAGTAATTAACTTATAATATACAGCATATAAGCTTTAGGAAGTGATACATTAAACCCGAAGAAATTGAACTGGAAAAGCTAGCTAGACACAACCGTTATATGGGAAGAGAAGCGTAGGCATTCATTCCAGTATCATTTTACGAGTAGCAACTGCCCTGACATTAAATTAGTGATAGGATAACTGCTGTAGCAGGAAATCGTTTTAGATAGTAATGAGAAAAGACATAAAACTAAATGGCAAACGAAATTTTGCTACTGATCTAGAACTATATTTCATTATTGTAATAGTCTGTCTGTATATATAAAATTCCTGCATTACTGGCTAACTGACAGACAAGCTAAAGCCAAAACTATTAAGCAAGAAGCTGAAATCTGGCATTTATATTATTTGGGCACTGTAAGGGTGCGTCTGGCATTTATATTCTTTGGAGATCGGGCAGAAACGCTTAAATTAAAAAACCGGTCAAGTGCGAGTCGGACTCGCGCACCGAGGGTTCCGTACAAACCTGTAGGTATATAAGTAAAAGTTCACCAGTCATAGTTATGGTATTTTTATTGCCAAATGAAATCCATAACATTACAGTGTGGAAAGCTGGAGGAGCATAAATTAAATAAAAAGAGGTCTTTGTCGTTTGTAATCAGTCATTCTTTATTTTATATTAACATAATATATCGCTTATTTTATAATATAACTTAAATATCTATACCAGCCTTGCAGCAGCCTTGCAAAAGTCTGCTGATGAATGATGGTAAGATTTTTTATCAAATTTATTGATTTACAAGGTTTATAGTGACTATTAGAAATCTGTTACAAAAATACTTATAAAGTACAGAATAATTAGCAAAAAGGTTTGAAGACTATGTAATTATTTGAAATCTAAATCTCAATCAGTCGTCGTCAGCGAGTTTGAAAATATGCTTATATTGCTCTTTCTTCTGATTGCGTTGACATAGAAGTTTGATTTTGTTGCAGCCTAACGGTGTTATATACTTGAGTATATGATATGAGTTTCAATTTAATACCTTCACGCGTTCAAGAGAAAGGGGTAGTAACTTTAAATTTATTAAAAATATTTTCTTATATGATGTAACAAAAAATTTATGGTTTTCGCAATTTTTCCTTTATATGAGCTATAAGGCGTTGCTTCGTACCAAATTTCAAGATTCTGAGCTCACGGAAAGTACCCTGTAGATTTTAATTCACTTGCGAGTAGACGCGAGTTTGAAAATATGCTTATATTGCTCTGTCTTTTGATTGCGTTGACATAGAAGCTTGATTTTGTTGCAGCCTAACGGTGTTATACCTGAGTAGTTGATATGAATTTCAATTTAATACCTCCACGCGTTCAAGAGAAAGGGGTACTAACTTTAAATTTATTAAAAAAAATTGTTTATATGCTGTAACTAAATATTTACGGTTTTCGCAATTTTGCCTTCATATGTGATATAAGACGTTACTTCGTACCAAATTTCAAGATTCTGAGTTCACGGGAAGTAACCTGTAGGTTTTGATTCACTTGCGAGTAGGCGCGAGTTTGAAAATATGCTTATATTGCTCTTTCTTTTGATTGCGTTGACATAGAAGCTTGATTTTGTTGCAGCCTTACGGTGTTATATACCTGATTATTTGGTATGAATTTCAATTCAATACCTCCACGCGGTCAAGAGAAAGGGGTAGTAACTTTAAATTTATTATAAGTATTTTTTTATATGCTGTAACTAAAAATTTACCGTTTTCGCAATTTTTCCTTTATAAGTGATATAAGACGTTGCTTCGTACCAAATTTCAAGATTCTGAGTTCACGGGAAGTACCCTGTAGGTTTTGATTCCAGTGCGAATATGAAAATATGCTGCAATTTGCAGCATATACGGCTGTATCTTTTGATTTTGTTGGATTAGAAGTTTGATTTTTTTACAGCTCTATGGAACCGTAGATTCGAGTATTTAGTATAAATTTCAGTTTGATACCTCCACGCATTCCAGAGAAAAAGGGTCTTGACAGACGGACGGACAACAAAGTGATCCTATAAGGGTTCCTTTTTTTCCTTTCGAGGTACGGAACCCTAAAAATGTACGTACGTATCTGCGGGCATCCTCTATGTCTAATGTTATATTAATTGATAATTTAAGGCTGTAATAGCCTAGTGGGGTATCAATAGACTGCCATGCAGAGGGTATCAGGTTCAAATCTACGGTGCGCACCACTGTCTTTTCGGAGTTACGTCGTGCGTTTTAAATTGTTAATTGATTCGAAGCTATATGCACATAAACAACCAATTATCCCTCGGAGAATACCTTAAGCCTTCGGCCCCAGCTGTCTTGAAAGTCTTTGTCAGTCGTTATCGTGCGTACCTTTAAATATACCTACTGACACAGATCCAAGCCATGAGTTAGACAGCACAAGGTTAGACAGCTGCCGCTCTGTGAATAACCTAATATTTTATTTATTATGTTTTTCTTTATTAAACTTTTTGCACAATAAAAATCATGTACATAGGTGGACTTAATGCCAATGGCATTCTCTAACAGTAAACCTAGGGTGATGCAGAGAAGTCAGTTTGTAGGTGCGTTCCGAATTTTAGTAGTTACAAATATAATTAATGCAATTAAAAGATATCGTCTGAATATAAATATAATAAAATAAAATATATAAATATATGAATGTGTATATATAACATATATAATAAGATACATGTATGTATATAGACACATATATAAGAAGGTAAAAATATATACATTGTTACGCCATCTATCGGTGAATGGGGGAATCTACTAGAAGAGATTGAATGTATCGGTGGTTTAAAGGTAATTCAGCTACTCTGTACTAGATGGCGTTGCTGTATCGAGTAATCGACTGTTCGAGATTATTTCGACAGTTTTGTGGAAGAGTCTAGAATGCACTAGTGATGTTATCCGGCCAGTATAAATAGAGCGAGAGCGCGCGAGACAGGACAGTTACAATTGAATATCGAAGCGATCAACAAGAAGCGAAGGAAATAAGTCGGAAGTGTTTAGTGTTGTTCTAGTGGTGTGAATAGTGTGTTTTATTAGTGAAGTGTAAATTAAGTGTGTGTATCTAGTGTTATTGTGTTAGTGAATAAAGTGCAGTTTTTCTGGCATAGTGTATATAATTTATCACGAACCCCAGCTCGTAACAACATAAATAAATAAAATTTCTCAAGGTGCTAAAGAAACTGCACTTTGACCCAAAAATTGTTCACGAACTTTTGACTTAAAAGAAAGCCGATTTCTTTTCTTCGCCTATCCTCATCCTGATCTCAAGAGGAAGCGTATTCCAGAGTTGAACACACTGAACAAAAAAGGAGGAGTTCACGAAGCTGGTTGAATGGGAAGGACATAGAAGAAGTCTGTTATTAGCAGAGCGAAGATCTTTGTAGTGGTTTGAGCACAAGTACTTTAAATAGGAAGATAAATAAGTAGGGGAGGGAGGGTAGGAGATTTAAGGAAACAAAATAGAGTAGAGAGAGTACGCAAGCTACGGCGTTGACGAATGGGTAGCCACTAGAGTTCGGTGCGGTAAGTAGACACGTGGTCATACTTGCGAAGATTGTAAATGAATCGAATGCAGTCAAGAAGTCGGTCTAGTTTGAATAAGAATAAGAATAAGAATAAGAATAAGAATCACTTTATTTGCTGAACAAAGGTAATCATAGTGGTTTTACAATTGTTGAGAAGATCTGGATTCAGGTCATAGTAGCACACATCAGCATAGTCTATGATAGGAAAAATAAGGTTTGCACAAGCATTACTTTAGTGGTGCATGGTAAAAAATTTTTTAGGCGATATAAGGCGCGCAGAGATCTTGAGACTTTCTGACTAACGCTGGTCACGTGAGCTTGCCAGCTGAGATTGCTATCAACGTGTAAACCTAGATTCTTGACAACTGGGCTAAATTCTATGACCGACTGGTCATATATTATTGATGGTATAGCTGTCATATCAAGCCTTTGGATCATACGTCGACTCCCCACAATAATGGCCTGGCATTTAGTCGGATTTACGTTGACGCCAAAACAATTATCTGACCAATTTTTCAATGCGATGAGATCGAGATTTATTAAATTGATAGCATCAGATACGTCATCTACTCCGGCTTGCACATAAAGCTACAAGTCATCGGCATACAAGTGATACGCACACTGAAGGTTCTTTGTGAGAAGATTGATGAAAATAGAGTATAATAATGGAGAGAGACTCTCGCCTTGAGGAACTCCAGAGTAAAGGTTTCATCCATTTGGATGACGACTCATCATGGCGAACCGAATGCTGTCGTCCTTGAAGATATGAGGAAAACCATTCCAGTGCAACCGGGGAGATCTTAAGATGGGAGAGGATAGATAGAAGGATTTCGTGACTGACGGTATTAAATAATATAATATTCTGCCATATTCACACAACACCATCTAGTTCCAAACTAAGCAGAGCTTGTACTATGGGTACTAGATAATGGATAAACATACATATAAACTTCTTTTTTTTTGTAAATACATACATATTATACATAGAAACACCCAGACCAAGACAAACATCCATGTTCATGCACACAAATGTTTGACTTGAGCGGGAATCGAACCCACAACCTTCGGCGTAGCTGTCGCTTACACTCCCGCTGCGCCAACCGGTCGTCTAAATTAAAACTAAACTAATTTAAAATGCGTTTGTGAAGTCCACCAAGACCAGCACGGTGACCTTAGATTCCTCCATTCCCGCTCGTATATCGCCAGTCATTTTGAGAAGGGCAGATACAGTACTATGTCCAGATCGAAAACCAGATTGGTATGGGCTTAGAAGGTTATTAATTTGGATAAAGCTGGACAGCTGTTTGTGGACACAAGCTTCGAGGACCTTAGAGAGGTAAAGGAGAATAGAAATAGGTAGAGGAAGGACGTAGGCTTTCCGCCATAGGGAAGGAAAATAACTCGTGGTAATTAATCATGAGAGTTAATGCTGGTAGCAGATGGTCCAGTATTAGAACAATCATCTTACGGCTAATATTGTCACAGCCTATAGCATTGGATTTTATGGACAGTATAATCTTTTTAATCTCCGCAGATGCGACTGGAGAAAATTCAAAAGATTCGATATTGAGATGAGTGAGGTTACCCACGTAATCGACAGTGCGACGCTTGGTATGTTGATCCAAATAAACAAAAGAGGTGAAATGGTGATTGAGATCATCTAAACAAACCGTCGTCTGAGGTTCAAAGTTACGCTGCTTACCAATACCTAAAGTCCCTAAGAACTTCCAGATATTGGCAGGGGACAAGGAAGTTATATTACTAAGGATGAATCGGCATTTGGCGTTGCGTATCCATTGATTACACCGATTTCTTGCAGCCTTATACGAGATCCAATTTTCTTAAGATCGGTTCCTTTTAAACTTACGGTAAGCACGATCCCTACGTCTCATAGCCATCCAAATTCCCCTCGTTATCCAGGGAGCTGGACTAATTGCTCAGTACTAAGATATGATAATAGATAAGTCATCGCATGAAATAATGATGTCAGGCTATGAAAATTCTGTTGTAAAAGTAATAAGTCTATCAAATGGATAAACATTATAAGATACTGATTACATTACAATTTTTATTCGCAGTCTCCAACCACCATTTGCCTTAATCGAACACCAGCCACAGAAATCTTGAAGCGTAAGCGGTATATGTAAAAACATTTATATACGAGAGGCCCTTCTGATCATAAGTCTTTCTTATGTTACATGATGAGAATAAATTGACACGTCTAAACAATAAGGTAGTTATGTTATTTTCAAATCCTGATGGTAAAGCGTTGCTTTAGATCCTGTAAAGAAAATTTATACTGACTTGTTTGCAAGCAGTTTTATAAACGATAAGCCACTTTGTATAAGATCCATTTCAGTGCAGCTTGATTTCGAGAGTAAACAGTAATATACCTACTTTATAAAACAAACCGTGTCGCTGATTAATAAACTAGGCTATTCAAGATCTTACGAGCTCCTTAGTTGATATGATATAAAATATGTATGATCGCTGACGTTTAAGCGATAAAGCTGAAGTAAGAACGGTACTAAGTAGTACCTACCAGGAAAAAAAAATTAACTCCGTGAAGTGGTAATACTATGACACACACATACCATTAAACAATCATAGGACAATAATACCGTTATTCGCATTGTCAATGAATTGATCGGGGCCCGTCTAACTATCTGGAGGGCCAATGCCCGTCGGAGGGTGGCGACGAATGCTTCGGCAATGCCCTACCTTCCGACACACGGGTACATGAGAAAGTCGAGGTGGTTTTTAGTGGAAACACCACATACTCCGGCTCTCATTTCCCCCAATAGTCGGAGATCCGAAGGGATTCCACCTCGTAAAACAAAAAAAAAAAAAGGTTAACAACATGCCAGTCATCATCTCAACAACCATTTGGTTTCTCAGAATAGCTGATTTTTACTTTTTATGAATAATATAATAAATGTTACCTAGCCATTGTACTAGGCTCCAAATTAGTTATTAATATAGGTCAGGTAAAACGTTACAAATGTCAATGTCTACGTTTTGAGTTCCAATTCCCAAATACACGGAGGGTTTGATAACCTTTTGGCCACCCTCACATTGGTTTCAGCGTCAACGCAGCGTTACTTCGACGTCGACGCCACGTCTACATCGCGTCAGCCGATCGTACTTTGAGAACGCTTTTGTCTTTCGAAAAACGGTCGGCAGACGCGACGTAGACGCGGCGTCTACGCGGCATCAAATTCAAATTCAAATGTTTATTTGTATAAATGTGGTGTACAACAGGTGTTATAGAACAATTTGGATCCAACATTAACCATTTCAAATATATGGCATACAAATAATAATATACATTAAATTACAATGAAATTTTAACCTTATTTGATATAAATTCTACAAAATTCTAACAACACTAAGACTTACATTTTAAATATTCATCTATGGTGTAAAAACACTTTTCACACAACCATCGCAAAAGTTGAGCTTTAAATTTATTCATCAATAATTCTTTAACTCATTGTGGTAAATGGTTATAAATTCGTACCGCCATTGCATAACTGTTTCGACTACATTTATCTGTTCTTATTGCAGGAAGTACAAGTTTATTTAGATAGCGAGTATTGAAATTACAACTATCTTTGTTATAAGAAAATAAATCATCATTGGATTTTACAAAAATACACATTTCATACACATACATCTGACGGAGGTGCCGCTGCGTTGATGCTGACGCCCAATGTGAGGGTGGCCTCTAAATTCAAGCAAATCGGTAAAAGGGACATGAGAAGATTTTAAATCAGAAGGCAATAATATGTATTCATAAGTTCATTGTGTAACGGGTCTCAATGCGTAGTAAAAAAAAGTAAACTTGTAATGGTACACTAAACCGTCTGTTATCATTTGATGACTTCGTTTTCTCTTGATAACAACTGGCGTTTATTGTTCCCGTGCGCAGATATTCTATCCATCGGACATGATAATAATAATAATTTATTGATGATAACAGTACGAAGGATCAGATTTACAAATAATCTATAATAAAATAGTCACAGTTATGAAGCAAGTGTGCCTTCACGAATTTTCATCATCTGCATCCTCCATGTACAAAAGTCAATATTTTGAACATAATTTTAAAACTAATCGGCCATAACAAGGTCACCCCTAGCTCACGTCATAAGTTTGTTTTAAAGTTCTCGCATTAACATCGTTAATTTTATGAACGCTCCATAAAGTTATTATTTACTACCTTGCTTTAGTGCTCATTACCAGCTAGTTTAGATATATTTCATATTAGGCCTAGACGTGTCCTAAACACTAGTAGAATAACCAGTTTAGATACCTACTACACCTACAACTACAAAATTATCTACTCACTTCATGGCGAAACGAAAATGAAACTTATACATATGTATTTATGATACACTTTCCTATTTCTGATTAAGATTAATCCTTATCTCGAAATCTTGAGTACTTATTAGTTGCCGAACAAATAAATTAGAACATGATTTTTATATTTATGAGGCTTGTATGTTTTTGCTCTTGAAGGCAATTCCTCGGTAGGCATGTCAATCTTAAATCGATTAATCAAAAAATCAATTATTTAGAGACAAAAAAATCGATTTTTAGATTGATTTGGAATGCTGCATCGATTCGATGAATCGATTCTTAAGCCCCTTCAATCAAGAACAAGCACTATAGTTCCTAGATTGGCTTACGATGTTGATAAAATGTGCGACATAAACTCACAATTTAATATATTTTTTATTTTTTCATTATTGTAAAAAGACAATTCTCCCATTAATTTAAGAAACAGGACTAAATATTGTGTCGCTTATGAGTTTATGACTGACTTACTTGTGTTAAACTCGAGTCTTACACTCAGTTGCAAAAACATCCATTAAATCAGCTAATGAAAGCGACATTACCATAACAAATTTTAAAACATTTATTAGAGCTTAAAGTCGACATTAAATCTTAAATAGACTTGTGCAATTCAGTGATACACTGCCTGATTGGTTTAGTGGTCGCAAGCTCGACTGCTGAGCCAGAAGTTCGCTCCCCGGGTCGGACAAAGTAGTAGCACGGTGTCTGGATTCCTGCCCGGTACATGGCAATAGGCTCAATTGAACTTCATTAATTATTCATGTTTGGAAATTTCGCGACTAATCGAAAATCGATCCTTTAATGCTTGATTTAATCGAGAATCGATTCTAGCATGTTCAATTCGAATTGAAACGAATCGAAGATCGATTTTTTTTCAAGCGAATCGACATGCCTATTCCACGGCGCGCACAACTGACTTTTTGAAGTCAAGTGCGTATCAAATTGTTGATCATCGCTTGCTTAATGGTGAAGGAAAATATCGAAAGAAACTAACATGTCTTATGGCTCTCTGCTCAGTTATGTGTATCAATCATGTTCTCAAGGACATGTACTATGGAGGCCACCAAATTGCACTTGGCCAGCATGTTGGAGTACGGCCTTACGCTTTTCATAGCGAGAGTAGGCTCGTGCCCAGTAGTTGCACATTTTATGTAAAGAAGTGATAAAGAAATGGTTTATTTATTTAATTTATTTATAGACTCACGCCTGTATCCCCGAAGGGGTAAGCAGAGGTGTAATATTACACCCACATTTCGCCATGAATATTTAGGTCCAACGTAATAGGGGGCGAGCCTATTGCCGTACGGGGCACATTGTGCAATAGAAATTGATCAATGTACGGGTGGCTGCACAGTTTTATTTTCTAGAGATTTTCGTAAAATATTGCCTGTTATAGCAGGACGAGAGCAGATGAAGTAAATGCGTCTCTAAAAACATCGTGTCTTTGGCCACATATAACAAAATGTGAACCTAAAACAAAAATGAGAATTTTATCTCATATATCATCTATTTTATCAATTTTTAAAGACTTGCTCCAAATATGAAATGGCGAATTTTAAGCTGGAAATATTAGTATTGACCTCAATAATCTTTGGGTTGGTGCAAAATGTCGAAGAATTGGTTGAAAAAGTATATCCTTACATTAGTAACATAACATCAAAAACACTAAATTGGTTCCAAGAAAGAGCTACACTGGCTGACCAATGAACAAGTTGATAAAATAAATAATATAATTTTATCAAAATTTGAAACACCTTCCGATACTCACTACTCTGTCGACACAGTGGTGGATAAAGAGGAGGCAGTACATTACCCAACAGTTTTTTTAAATTCCTTGACATCTCCCGGAATTCCACCTCACAAATTAGTATTAAAAGTAGGTTCTCCTATTATACTTCTAAGAAATTTAAATCCACCAAAATTGTGCAATAGTACTAAACTAAAAGTACTTAATTTAAAAACATATTTAATTGAGTGCACCATATTTAACTGGTACATACAACGGTGAAACTGTTTTATACCAAGAATCCCGATGAGTCCCACAGAATTGCCTTTTCAAAACAAGCGGCTCCAATTCCCCATAAAATTAGCGTTCGGTATAACTATAGACTAAGCTCAAGGTTAAACACAAAAAATTGCTGGGATTGACCTTATAACCGTTTTTTTTTACACGGAGAGTTATATGTCGCCCTATTACGTGATACGTCAAAAAATAATTTATTAGTTTTTACAGGCAATCAACAAAAGGCCACAAATATATGGTATACAAAGAAATACTGTAATTGGTCAAAGAACATTAGAGTCATGGCTATTTATATTTATTTATCTACCAAAATACCCGTGCAAAGCCGAGGCGGGTTGCTAGTGTATTATATATTTATAATTGCAATTTAGAGTTATAAGATAGCTGTCGTGCGTTATTTTACATTATTTAGAAAAATATACGTTAAAATTGCCTATAACGTTGACGAAGTTACTTAGATATCGTAATGCCAAGGCCTGTATTTTTGCGAAATCGCAATTTTTATTTGCTAATATATTGTATATTAGGCAAAATATAGGTTTATTTACTACAAAAAGTGATGTACATAACATAAATACTCGAAACAGGCATAAGTTATATGCCCCTTATCATCGTTTACATAAAGTTAATAATTCTTTTGTAGGGCTAGGTATTCGTATATGCAATAAAATACCAATTAGTCTTTTAGAATTGCCATTTAGTACGTTCGAAAGTAAAATAAAAGACTGCCTTATTAGGAAAGGTTATTATACCATTAATGATTATTTCAGTGATAAGGATAGATGGTCACTTACACTAGCCAACTCTTGATTTTTTTTAATTTATATAGATACCTTACTTTTCAGTTTTTTTTTATATAATATCTCTAGTTCTATTAATTTAATATTCATGCATTATTAGGTCATTCAACTTACTACATTTACATTTTCATTGTTGTTCTACAAATTTTATTAAAATTTGCTACAGTGTTAGATGAAGGTAACTCGTTATCATGGGCTGGATACTAACGTTTTTATAATTTCCGTGTATTCATATACCGTCACTTTCTGTAACATACTTTTCCACCATAGTTCTGAACATGATCTCGAGTTGCCTACATTATAAAGCGTAAGTGGATGCTCCTGTTACACAAGATTCACATTTGAAGACTACTACAGCACTTAATTTAGTAACTACATATTTGTTTAAGTGTTATGTATGTTCTTATTTACTATTTACAAGTAATTAATTACAATGTGAAACAGTTGCAGCTCCTTACAAAAACAAAATATGTACCATAACACTGGCGATTAAAAAGAGTGGCCACGAGTTTTATTGCCCGTTCTTTCTCGTGGTTCTACCTATTGCTTTGCGAATGGGCAGTAAATGTAAATGTAGAAGCATTATTAATTTACTTTAAAAATTTGACGTTCATAAGCGTCACGTTGTGACCTAGATGAATAAATGATTTTTGACTTTGACAATCTATCTCTATCCGAGAGAAAAAGATCTCAACTGTGTTTTAATAGTTACATGCCTCGTGCCTTGCGTTTTATAAGCATATATTATTTTATTTTCTTTATAATTTAGTTACAGGTTTATAAGTATAATTTTAGTTGTTAATAGTAAATAAGTAATAGTTAGTGGAAATGTAGGTAATTAGTTGTAATATAATTGATTTGAAACAAAATAAATATACATACTGATCCACCAAACTGATCCACAGCCAATAGTTACATTTAATTGTATATTTTCTTTGGAAATGCAATTTTTTTTGACATATCTAGATAGACTAGAGCGGGCCCCGAGATGCAAGGTGAATGTCTGTATAGTGAGGATGTAACCAGGATAACGCTGGGACAAAGATGATGATGATCAAGTTGTATCTTTTTTTTTTTCTAGTTCTCGCGGTTGAAAATCTTTCGGAAACCGTCCCCTTCAAAACTCAAGACGAGGATTGTAGTTAGTGCTGACGTAAGAAGAGTGTGTGATTGTATTCTAGAGAACCAGGTCTTCTCATTTAAACCACCGCGGTTTCACGATGTTCCATAGCGGCATATTGTATTATAATTATCGACTTCAATTTCTTAATAGATAGATGAATCACCGCAGACAAGAATATAATGCTAACAATGTTATTTGGCGGCTATGTCAATATGTAAACGTTTAAAAAATATTTGTTTACAGTGCTATTAAAAGACATAATATAAGGTATTTAATATTGCAATGTGACATAAACGTTTTGCAATTTTAAACACGCAACTTATCATTTAAAAGCTAATAGTTCTGGCAATAAATATTAAAAATACTCGAGAATTACCCATATTTGCCTTATGAAACAACGTATTGAGAATCTCTAATAGACTTATTAGTGACTGGAATAATTAGCTATACCGTAGTAGGAAACTATGTTACTGTGAAGTGTGTGCTTTATGCAATTTAATGCTGAGTGTTATGTGTGTATGAGGGACATATTATCTGTACTAAGGTATAGCGTAGTGGTTTAAGCGGTCGCCTCGCCGCTTAACACTACGGCAAGTGATGGGTTTGATCCCCAAACAAAAAACTCTTTGTGTGATCCTAATGTTTAATTAGTTGTATTAAGGTGCAATGTGTCTATTGCTGGAAATATAAAGACCTCCGCGAGTCATGATTTTAATTGTGGTAGTTGTCTTTAAACAAAATAAGATATGTTTCTATGGATTGTATCATGATTTGCAGGTGCAATACGACTATACATATGTTTTGCTCGTCGCAAATTATCCTATTTGTGATTTTTTTACTTTGAAACATAGCCTATACTCTAGTACTCACAGTTTTCACAAAAATACAAAGGTTCCTTAATTCCAACTCAGAATTTGCACCTGCTATTGTGTGCATTCCAATAAAGATTTATAATTGTTGCTAGGTATATAAAGAATAATAAAACAGCTTAAACTGGTAAATAAGTTAGATCTGCTTGTAATATAGTACCTAAGTCTTGAGTCTTAACTTATTTAGAGAGGCATATTTGCGGCACAAAACTAGTTCATGAAACGATTGATGCATACAATAAAGTGATCATACACTTATATAGCTTTATGATATACTAAAAAAATAATAGATACAGCCTTGCAATCTGATATCATCGTTGTAAAATGTGAATATACTGTCCAATTATAGGCAATAAAAACCTACACAAAACTGAATTCCATATATGGCATATGCCAGCTTATACAGGGTGTTGATATGCATTTGCAAAATATTTTAATAATTCATCATAGACAGTATACTTATCAACCTAAAATTATTTTAAACAGTGTGTGATGACATAAGACCCTATTTTCATACAATTTTACTCACATAGTCTCTCTCTTCCTAGCTATAAATCCCACATGGTGGTGGGGTCAGCTTTCTTCACGTTACGCTTCCACTTCGCTCTATCCATGACATCATCATCATCAGTGACCTTGCATTCCCTCTTGTCCTTGAGCACTACATCTCGCCACCTTGTTTTGGGTCGTCCTCTAGGTCTCCGACCAGGGAGGTCGAGCTGTAGTGCCAAATTGCCGACGTAGTCTGGTGGCCTCCTTTTCACATGACCATACCATCTCAGCCTACTTTCCTGCATTTTTTCGGCGATGTCGCGTACAAAAAAAAAAAAATTTACTCACATAGTAAATCAGAATAAACTGTTAAATCGTGCAAAATAAGACTGAATCGCGCAGTCACTGTAGGTGTGTGCGTGCAATCGGTACGTGTGCTTGTGTGTGTTAGGCACCTGCGGTGGCGATCAGCTGAGCGGCGGCGACGGTCAATACACCGAGTTAATTTTCAAAGTGTATGATGACGAAAATTTTTTTTTTTACTTTTAGTGACTTATTTTTTTAATGTATTTGTATTCAGTATATTCACCCCTTGAAATATTATGCAAATGCAAATCAACACCTTGTATATGTAATCTGCTCACAAATATAGTAGATATTAAACAAGTAGATATTATATTTGCGCATAATCATCAGTACAATAATATTTATATAATATCTTTAATTTCCTCAATTGGCAAATAATCGTTTATAATAAAATATATTATAAACGATTATTTTTACTTCACATTACTGATAACGAAACCTGCATGTCTGAGAGTTCTCCATAATGTTCTCGAAGGCATGTGAAGTCTGCTAACCCGCACATGACCAGCATGGTGGACTATAGCCTTACCCTTCACCCAGTGAGATGAGGCCTGTGCCCAGCAGTGGGACAGTATATATACAAGGGATGATGATATTGCCGATAAAGCCAGCAATACCGCATACGCCTCACGAATAATAAAATAATGATTAAATTTAGAGCCTTCATAGCCTGAAGATATTAAATATGAATAAATCTTTAGTTTAGGTCAATGAAGTGAAACACCTGTTACAGCCTGCTGCTTTGATAGCTTCTCGCTATAGAAAATAAGCTTTGGGTTTTGCAATATAGGGTTGAATCTTGAATAACAATGAGACACAGATAATGGTGCAGTTAAAATCAGTTTTCTTGACAAGATTATCGTCAGTTTATCTGTGTTCTGGAATATTGGATACGTGACATACGTAAATTCCCTTTTAATTGCCTTTTAGTAATTAATACATTAAAAAGTATAAAATGAGAATGCAAAAAATTATTAGTTTTTATTCGTTACTAGAGGATGACAGCAGCTACGCCTGCATTTTTTTTTTAATTTACTCGTTTTGGCCGATCCCGTGGGGAATTTTGAGAAATCCGTTCTTAGTGCACCCCTAAGGTCCCCAAAGAACATACATGCCAAATTTCAGCTTCCTGCGCCCAATAGTTTCGGCTGTAGCGTGTCTGTCAGTCAGTCAGTAACGCAAGGATTTTATATATTAAGAAGATAAGCTCCATACAAAATAAGACATACATGTTTCTCGAATAAAAGCGGCGATAGCCTAGTGGTGTACGTAACGGATTGCCGAGACGATGGTCGCGGGTTCGATCCCAAGGTACCCCGGGTACACACATCTGACTTTTCGAAGTTATGTGTGTATTATAAATATTAATTATCGCTCGCTTAAGAATATGCCCGGTAGATGGCAATAGGCTCGCCCCTGTTACATTGGGACCGAAACATAACTGGCGAAGTGTGGGTATGTAATACACGTCTGCCTACCTCTTCGGGGATAAAAGGCGTGAAGTTATGTCTTGTATCTCGAATTGCCAAATCCATGGATAGAATATTGAAACCGGCCGTTAATTGATAAACAAATAGATCGAAACGAAACTATAGTGTTATAACTTTTAAAACCTATGTTATGAACTTTTGTACACTATAGTATAATGTTCCATAGTTTATGCTTAAGTATTATTATACTATTCTGCTATATTTTGCTTTATATTAGTGTAATACGTTAAGCTTTATTACAAAACAGAGCTTAATGAAGCTATTAAAAGAATCAGTATGTTTATTATAACTATTCATATTTACCTCGTGTTATCATTTAAAAATATAGTTATTAAAATTTATTATAAACATTTAAATCAACATAAAGTGATGTTAGGAGCTTTATGAAAAGAGATATCATCATCATCGACCATTGTATATAAACTATTCCACTGCTGAACAGAAACTTCTTCTCACTGTAAAAAGGGCTTAAGCCACAGTCCACTACGCTGGCTAATTGCGGGATGAAAACCGCCCAAGTCTTAGAGATAATTATGAAGTTCCAGCTATCGCTTACTTATTTGTAACACCCAATACAAAACTTATTAACCCTTAACCACCTAGCATACGTCTGACAGATCCCGACGAATTGATAATCGTGAATATTCTTGCACCTGTGCTTCGTATAAACTTATTCGTTTCTGTACCTTTTCCTCGCGCCTCTCAGTACCGCGCAAGCGCTTGTCGCTTTTGGACTTGCGCGCGTTTGTCTTTGGTAAGTAGAAATATGTTGCCGGGGGCCGGAGAGACCCCTGTTAGGTGGTTACGTGACTTTTTTACATTAGTATATTTTTTTGTTTTTGTTGAAAATGGCTTTCAATAATGAATACATCGAGCGGCGGTTGGAACGAGATATATCAGATGACGAAAATAGGTATACAAAAGGTAGTGATGTTGAAGCAGATGTACCATTAGAGTATGTGTTAGAAGGCAGTTGCGAGGATTCCACCTGGTGCTGAAGAAAAGTTGACAGTGCGTAGGAACTGTTCTACTTACGATTCTAAAAGGAAACGTACAACACAATACATGTGTTTCGAATGCAAAGCTCCTATTTGCCTGGAATGTTCACACAAACTCTGCATTAAAGGTCGTGAAAATCTGTAAGTTTAGGACTTGCAATTTTAATTTTTTCTAATAAATAGTTTATTAAGTTCATAGTAATATTTTAATTAAAAACTGAAACTTACATTACATAGTTCTACAAACGAGATTTTTTTTGCTTCAGGGCCTCACAGACGTATGTTAGGTGGTAGTGTGACAGTAATAGGTGCTAGGTGGCTAAGGGTTAATAATAGCATGTTCTCCTATGACAATTTAACTATTTAATAACAGGTTAGGTACATTGAAACAACTGCTACAATACATGTAAAGTTCACTAAAATTTCAGTTCGCAAATGTAAAGCACCTCAGGTGGCGCAATCGAAATCCGTATTTGCTATCCTCTTTCCTCAGTAACAAAACTTTGTATCTATCCTTTTCCCTCATGTAATAAAATTTATTGCAAACTCAGTGCATTCAGTATATGTTACAAACTGACTCTGGAAATGCCAAACCTTCCCTTCTTTTGTTGGTCGTCGCGTAGGTAATCGTTTAAATTTTACTGTTGGGTTTGATTTCAGTGCTTTTTATTTGGCGCCTGCAATGACCCAAGAGTTCGCTCGCATTGTAAGTCAATAAAATGTATAGACCTTACTTTCTTGTTCACATTTCAGGTAGTGTTGTGCCAAAACTTGTAATAGAAGTACTAATGAAGTGACGACTGCAGTATAAAGGAAAATAAATATCTTTAAGGTTTATTTATGCGTAAGAAAAAAATGATTTCCAAGTAAATGATATTATACATTCATAGGATAATTATTTCTTTCAAAAGGCTTATCTAGTTACATAAATCCCACACATTATTAAAATATTTAAATAAAGGAGTGCCTTGTATTTTACGGAAATCTAATACAAATTTGGACAACAATAAAATTGTTTGAAAAGGCTTCTGAACTGGAGCTAAAAGCACTCATACACTATTTTAGTTATACGCGTGGCTAGTCACCTCGCCTGAACACTGTATCGAAGTCATTATATGGGCGTGTATTAACTAGCCGTAGGCGTATGCATATTAGGCATCCATCTTAAAAGACAGTAATAATGTAATTAATTAATAACCGATAGTTATCTGTCGATGAGATTTGTAGATTATGGTAACACCATTTGAAGATGATTATTATATCGGAGCTATTGAGATTAAATTGTTAACTTCTGAGAAATGGCCTATTTCTGTGAAGTTGCAGAAGGTTGTCAGTCTATAGGTATAATTCATTACTTAGATTAAATTGGTACCTGTTGTTTAAACGAGGGTCTTATATATGTTAGACAAAATCCTAATGTGTATAGGTATTACTATATTATAAGCCTTTCCATGAGACATATATTATGTTACGTTTAAAATATTCACAAGTTAAGGTTTCTTGCTTATATAACAATGTAGCGATACCCATGTGAAGTGATTAACACACGCTATGCAGAGGGCCTTTGGTTCAAACCGACACGCACCTCTAAATGTTCGAAATTATTTGCATATTGAATTGTCAATTATTGCCTCCTAAATGGCATCATGAAGAAACCGGCATGTGTAAGAGTTTTTCACCATGTTCTCGAAAGATTTTGAAGTTTGCCATACTTCAATAGTGAGTAAAGATCCATGCCCAGGAGAAACGCTCCTAACGCGTTAGAACAAGTCATGCTCATGCAGGGCTGATAGTTATGTTCATATCACACCAGTTTGTTTATTTTCAGCCATAGGCTGGCATCGACGGGGATAAAACTATTAGCAGATATTTGCGGCAATTAGATATATACATATATATAAATAGAAATATACAATAGCTTGAAATTATTTTTACGTAATAAGCCGTAAGTAAAGATTTATTTTAAAAGTGTCCAGATGTAGTTTATTTTAGAAATATCCAATATGAGGATATTGGACATTTCTACTTTCGAAACAATTTACCACGTAATCAGACGTATTACTAAAAACGGAAATTGGCCCTAAAATTATATTTCTATCTATGATGGAATTAATCCCCATAGGTATATAGAAATGTAGACAAACATCCTCTGTACTATCCATATTCAGGACGTATTCGTTGAACGCATACCGAACCGCATATGCCGACGATATTGATGAAATGATCAAGACCAACGCCATCCATGCAGTAAAGCATAGACGATTTAGTGAATTGAATTGTTCTAAATGAGAGAGCTCAAAAGAACGGCCATGCTGATTTAAAGCGGCACTAACATGGTTTAATTACCTCTCTACTTATTAGGAAATCTGTCTTACAATAGCAAGAATGCCGTTTGAACATGTTTAATTGAGTTTACAAACGGAGTTTTATATTTTTTTTAAAGTTCGTATTTTTGTGGCGTTTTGAGATCTTTTGGCTACAGGAGAAAGTTCAAATAGGGTGATAATCAAAAAATTCTAGCAAATTGTGGTCGGTGCGGTGGGTTCGTCATGCCATACACCACAGTGATTTATTGCGTGATCCTTACTAATCGGACTAAGTCTAGGCTAGGATTAAGTCCCCTAAGTTGAAGACACCGCAATGGTTTTTAGTGCGTAGGCCCCTAGATAGAACTGCTTTCGGAAGTCACTCAAATTCCCTGTGTAAGGCACCAAATTTGCCGCTGTGTGCTAAAGAAGGACCTGCAACCAGAGCTTTCCATGACAATTAATAAAAATATGAAAGAAAGTTTGTTGATGCAACCAATCGTCCTGTAACTTTTCTCTTCAAAACCGTAGTTTTAGAAATCATAATATATTAAAATTATTGTAGCTATGGTATAATTATTATAAATCGCATTAATAACAAAATAAAATTATTTTCTTCAGCTTTATAACCATCCAACTGTTCCAAACGTGCAAAGAAACACACAATTACGAAACGTCAGTTACAAGCATAAATAAAATAAATATTACTCTCTACCGAATCCGGAGAAGACGTTCACGAAGAAATTAAGTAGAAATGAATAAGAAATAGGGTTTTCCAAACCCTAATTTTAATTAAGCTATGAGTATTATATAGGCTAATAGTGCTTTTTGCAAACAGAACCACAAATCATTAGTGCAGTCACATACAAATTGGCTAATTCTAGAATCATTAATTTCAATGCAGTAACTTGCAAAAGCTTGCCCGCTCACCCATTTGTGAACAATTCCTTTGAAATTGTGATAAAGGTTTAAGTTGATATGTTATCGTCAATCTGCTGTGCTGTGTGCTGCAGCTGCAAAGACTGTATTATTTGGACACTTCGGCAATATGATTATTTTTACCAAGAAATACAAATTATCATTTTGAGTATCCTGCCTCAATGCTCAAGTCTTGAAGCGCCAATTTAGTATAAAATTTCTGTATCTATAAATTGTTTCGTTTTTACATTATTGAAACTTTTCTTATTAATTTTGTTAAGCTGTAAATAAAGTTAGTAATATATATTTCAATAACACGCACTGATAATTTCGATCGAAAAAGTCGGTTTTGTCATAGTATAAGTTATCATTACATAGTTTTACGTTATGGGAATCTATCTGACAGTTTTTTGTACAACAGTGAAAAGGGATGTTTGCCGTGTGGTTGACGGCATAGAATACAAGTGTCACCACCCCCTATCTTCCCGTGGGTATCGTAAGAGGCGACTAAGGGATAACACGATGCAAATACCATCTTTGCGTACAGGCGGAAAACTGACATCAAACCCTATACGACTGCCTCGTTGGTCTCGCGGCATAAATGTGCGCGTGGGATTGGGAGGTCCCGGGTTCGATTCCTGGGTCGGGCAGAGTTATTGGGTTTTTCTGTCACGAAATTCTCAGTAGCAGCACGGAGTCTGGAAATGTGCACGGTGCGGCAATAGGCTCGCCCCTTATTACGTGGGACTAAAGTATATCTGGCGAAAAGTGGGTGAGAGAAATACACCTCTACCTACCCCTTCGGGGATAAAAGGCGTGACGTTATGTATGTGTATGTATGTATATGAAAAGGGAGTTGATTGTAAAAGAAATATGACTTAAAATTTGTGGTACTAGGGTGTTGGTGTTCTCACATCGGACAACATAATCAGTATAATTTATTTATATGTAAAAAATAATAATCCTACGACAATTTGACAACCTCACTTCACTGTATACAAATTTTATTTAACTGCATATAATCAAGATAAATCATCCCACATAATTATCCACATATTGACAAACCAGATAATCTCAATAACACCATTCTCCCAGAAACCAACCTACTTCATCAGTTCGACGTATTTCATAAGACCACCGAGGCAGCAATCAAATACTTAAGTATGACGTTGATTGATCTAGTCAATGATCTGTGATCAATCTCATGACGTGTTGGTCAAAAGATCTCTACAGTAGCCACTTAAACACAAGTCCTTGTTATTAATATTAATCATAATGAGGATTGAAAAGTTTTAAGTGCCTCTTAAGATTTGTTAAACATATTTATACCCGCCTAAGTAAGTGTTATGGTAATATAAATAGGCTATTTATAGTAGATTAGTGTTTAACAAATTTTTATGATAGTTATAAAGTAGGATAAATTGATTATATTGCTGTGAGAAACAGTGTTTTTATACCTATAAGCTCTTATAGAATGCAATGCCCGCATCAGTACTCAATCTTGTTTTGACTTTATAAACACACTAGATTTTTGCGCGCGGCTTCGCGCGCGTTAAATTCGGGGTAATACAAATCTACTTTCAGTCTTAAGTTGTGTTAAGACACTCCTGATTATTCTAAAGACTTCAGAAACTCTATAGGGTACAAAGTAGCTCGGTCAGTATTCATGACACTATATACCATTATATCTACCGAAAGGTACATAATAACATCGCCTTGCATACAGTCAAATGCCAAAGCCATGTTCCAAAACATATTCAATATATATATATAAACAATTTCGCATTTATAATATTAGTAGAGAAAATCGTTTCAGCCGTTTAAGCATAGTATATAATGATTAGTTTATATATGCGAAATTTATCCTTGATTTAATCACCGTGCACAATATGACATAATATATGATGTGTCAGTACTGACAGATATACGATAGCACGTGCGCACTCAATTATTAGCGCATGCGTTCTTACTTCCAAGAGGTAAATTTGTGCCGAACAAATTTCTAGCCTCCCTACAATCCCTCCCAGTTTAATTTTTGCATCTTATGGTAGCCTATGTCCGTCTCCATGGTCCAGTATATCTTTATATCAAATTTCAACAAAATCGGTTCTGCCGTTTTAACGTGAAAACGGAACATACATACATACATACATACACACTTTCGAATTTATAATATTACTAGCTTTTGCCCGCCGCGTCGCGCGCGTTAAATTCGAGGTAACACAAATCTACTTTCAGTCTCAAGATATGTGAAGACACTCCTGATTATTCTAAAGACTTCAGAAACTCTATGGGGTACAAAGTAACTCGGTCAGTATCCATGACATTATCTACCATTATCTACTGAAAGGTACATAATAACATCACAATATATCTCTATAAACATTTTCGCATTTTTAATATTGGTTGTCCCTACTAATATTAAAAATGCGAAAATGTTTCAGCCGTTTAAGCTTATTATATAATTATTTTAGTTTATATAATAATATGCGAACAATTTTATGTAATAGGTCGGGGCAAAAGTATTTTATTATTTCGAATGTATTATTAGTAATGAAACCTCTTTGGCTGTACTGAATGTAACTGGCTGGTTTTTCAACGTAGACAATATGACATTATGTATGACGTGACAGTACTGACAGATATGTTAGCACATGCGCATCGCTCAATTATTAGCGCATGCGTTCTTACTTCCAAGAGGTAAATTTGTGCCGTACAAACTTCTACCCTCCCTAAAATCCCTCCCAGTTTAATTTTTGCAACTTATGGTAGCCTATGTCCGTCTCCATGGTCCAATATATCTCTATATTAAATATCAACAAAATCTGTTCAGCCGTTTTAGCGTGAAAACGGAACATACATACATACATACATACATACATACATACATACATACACACTTTCAAATTTATAATATTAGTAGGGATAGTAGGGATAAACTATACTTATATATAACTTGTGTATCACAAAAGAGTAATCATATCAGGTTTGAACCTACATCACATCGCACAGTATCGTGATCGGCAATACGGCCTTTAGCCATTTCTACATATTTTGTAGTTATGAGGAATGGTAAAATAGCCATAAACCACTCCGTCAACTGTGTAGTCTCATTTTTTTTTTTGGCTGAAGTATTTAACACGTACCTAATGGATGAAGGAAGGAAGCTATATTAACCAGTTTTGTTACAAGAGACTTAGAAACAAACAGGACCTCAGCTTCACAAAATTTTCTATGTTAACAAAATTTAGCTTCACTAAATTTTCTATGTAAATTAAATTTAGCTTCACCCATATTTTTCTATGTAGTTTTGCGATACGTCGAGACATGTGGCCTAAATCCTGCCTTAGTCTACGCCGAATAGGTACTAAGTTTAAGTCGACATCCCTAAAAACCACCGTGCTTCCTTTTGTATAACACAGTAATGGACTTATCTTGGTTGAATGGGTCTTTGATAAGACTGCAGGACAAATACTACATAATATTTATTTCTGTGTAGCATATTTGCAAAAATATGCTATACAGAAATGTTTTCAAAATACAAATGACGTAGCTATACTTTCGCTTGGTACTATGCAGTATATCACTCCGAGTTCGACGCTATAAGCTCACTGTGCCTTCATCCTACATATAATAATGACAAGAGGAAGCTCGCAGTTATTATTTTATTTTAAACATATCTCCCTACTGTCCTGGAAATTTCGGGAAATACCTTTTTAGTGCACTGCTTAGCAGTCCTCAAAGAAGATACATTGTCAAATTTCATGTCAAATTTCAGCTCGACGCGCTCAATGGTTTGGGCTGTTCGTTGTCTATCAATCAGTAAGTAGGTAACGCACAATTTGTATGTATACAGTTAATTAGCTCTATTGCATATAAAGTTGCTATTCGGTATTAATTTTGCTTTAAACTTTTGTGCCATGATTGTATAATAATGATTCATAGTAATATTTCCTTGCCAACTTATCACCTTTTACAGAGTATAAATCAAAGGGTGAAGTAGTACAACAAACTATACGGAAGACGAATGAATTCGTTATTAGCACTGAAACCCGATTTTGTGGTCGAATATGAAGCGGCTGAACCACAACAACGGTGTTTTTAGATAATGTGATGACTTAGACGTAGTTTGTACAATCTCATGACAAACACTTTAAAGAAATAAGAAAATAATTTATTGTAATCACAACCGCAATCTATTATTTGGTGATCTGTTTAAAATTATTGTGGCTCACAGTATCACATCGAATGTTGTCGATTCGATCCCAGCAAGAGACGAAAACTACTTAGGTGACAAATCTTCAAGTTATTATAAAAGTTTGTCTTGTGTATCCATTTTACATGTCTGTAAATGTTATTTACTACGTCTACTGTATTTAATGCCAAGGCAGAATTTGGAAGCTAATTTTCATCTATTATTGTCAACTTTGTTCAGACTAAGCTGAAATTGTAAACACTCAAATAACAATTTGCGAGATCCGAGAATTGAAATCGTCGACCTAGCCTAACGTTTATTTAGCAAACATTATTTCTAAGAACACAGTAATAATAACAAAGAGAAACATAGTGTAAGTGCTAGCCGAAATGAATATTGATAGTGCAATGTGTATTAGGTATTTAAAATGTAGCTTGGTTTGAGTTTACTACCTACTACTCAGCGAAAGGCTTGTATGCCACAATGAAGTATCTATAAAACGCTTCTTATTTCTATGAGGTAAAGTAAGTATTTATGCCGATAATAATTACCCTATGTTTATTTATAACTGTTTAAACTTACGTATTTTTATAACGCATGATATCAGTTTGAAAAATTATGATGAAATTTAATCATTTTCAGTTAGGTTCATAGTTTACCTGAGTCGTAGGTTCACTCTGAGTTCAAAAAGCTCATATTCACAAAAAAAAATTACAACCGGTTATAAAATACTCATCAATCCAATGTTTACATGCAACAGAGAACAAAGCCATTCAAAACCTTTATCACGGCAACAATATTAAAAGCTGCTTTAAACTGGACAGCGTTTCAGCGAATAGGATCAAAGGTTTGTATCTTAAACTGGGGCTTACCATGAGCTTAACCACTTCATGACTCATCTCGATTCGATCGACGACCACTGCTTTGTTGGTTTAGGATTGTCGATCAGAAGAACTAGTTAAAGGTGCATTTTTGTGCGTCATGGCCGATTGCTACCTTGCATGATCTATCTCATAAGGCACCTGAGAACAAAAGATGTAACGATGGGCAGAAAATGGGAGTTTATGACACTTTTACCGAAGTCTGGGAAAAAGCGGTGCCATACTTGGCTTTGATCGGCGTTTTTTTTTTCATTATCAGCCTTTAACAGTCCACTGCTGGACTAGGCCTCTCCTTTGAAAGGAGGACTTGGCCTACTATACCATGCTGGCCAAACGGGTTGGTATAGGGTTTGTATCAAGTTTTCCTTCTTTTACAGTGCTGTTCTCTGCATAATATGCTCCCTCTGTCGGCTCTTACGACACCCATGGGATGATATGGGGTGGTGACATTTCGTATTCTTAATCCGTCACCACACGGACTGGATCACGGACGGACCGGCGTATACTATACTACTATTTACTTTCCTTACAGTCATATTGTATGAGATCGAATCGAGGTGAGATTCTAAACTGGTATGAACTCCAGAGCGTTGAAAGTCGATCAAATCGAGATAAGTCGTGACTGGTCAAACCCGTGGTAAGCCGTCCAGTACAAAGTTCAGTGAGACAATAGAGATGTAACTTACATTACAACTTTGTTCACCGTTAAGTGCGAATTCACATTGTACGTTTTGGAATGCAATACAAAGTTATTTTATTTGGACCGTTTTGAATGATGTGACAGTTTATAGACTGTTCGTTATAGGAGTTTTCATATTGTTACTGTATGTGATAAGCGACTTTGTAGTAAAGTTTTCATAGTTACTGCTGGTATAGTAGTTGAATGCATTATTTGCGACTTGACATGAGTTTTAGTTTTCGCTTCAAGCTGGTTATGTGATCTCAGATTAGTTGTGCTTTTATTATTGTGTAAAAACGAAGCTGGGACATTTGGCTAATATTTGGCAACAAGTTTTTAAGTTTTATGAACTAATAGACGTCGCCAGCGGCTTCGCCCGTTTCAATTATACATATAAACCTTCCTCTTGAATCATTCAATTCAAAGCAATCTAAATTTCATTCGCAGGAGTATACACATATTTAACTCATAAAATAACAAGTTTATTATTGCTACGAATACGAGGGTCAAACTGAAAGTTCTTAGAAAATCAAAAACTGATTACATTAGCCAGTTATTAGTTTTATTATATCTTTTCAAAATATTGTCCATTGACGTCAATACACCGCTGCATGCGATGGAACCACTGGGAAAAGCACTTTGCCCACTCGTCCTTAGGGGTCTCTTCAATGGCATCGCGATACGCAGCCACCGCTTCTTCAGCATTCATAAACCGCTTTCCTTTAAGTTTTTCTTTAATTTTTGGAAATAAATAAAAATCACAAGGCGCGAGGTCGGGGCTATACGGCGGGTGACCCAGTAATTCAACGTTTGATGTCGCCAAATAGTCGATCGTTCGCTTGGCGGTGTGCGACGAGGCGTTGTCGTGGTGAACAAGGATCCTACTGCGAGGTCGTTTCTCTCGAACTTTTTCCAAGACAAGTGGCAAACAATTGGTAGTGTACCATTCTGCAGAAACTGTTTTTTGATCCTCTAACACAATTGTTGCGATATGACCTATCCTTCCAAAGAACGAGGCCACCATTTTTTTTTCCCGCACTTCGATCTCTCTTCACTTTAGTTGGCAACTCCTCGAAAGGAAACACCCACTGAGCAGATTGTCTTTTGGTTTCAGGATCATAACAGTAAATCCAGCTTTCGTCACCTGTTAGTATGTCGAACACAGCATTTGAGTCACCTCCGTTAAATCTTTCAATCATTTTACGGCACCAATCCACACGATGGAGTTTTTGAGCCTTAGTCAAATTATGAGGTATCCACCGGGCGCAAAGCTTCCTGACCGCTAAATGTTCGTGGAGGATTTTGTGCACTTGACTCATACCGATGCCTAAGCTTGTCCGAATCTGCTGATAGGTCACTCTTTTGTCAGTCTCTATCATACGCCGCACAACACAGATGTTATTTTCAGTCGTCGCCGTAGAAGGCCGTCCCTCACGTACATCATCAGTGAGATTAGTGCGACCACGTTTAAACTCATTAAACCAGTTGTAAACAGTCGCACGAGATGGGGCTTCATCGTGAAAGGCCAATCGTAGTCTATCATAACTTTCTTGTTGACTTAAATGACATCGAAAGTCATAAAAAATCATTGCACGAAAATTTTCTCGTGTTAAATTCATGTTGACGTGACACAGACAATTTTCAATTTGCCGCCAAATCGTAAAACAAATGACAAATGAATGAAATATATACTCAGTAATATTGGCAAAGAGTTCTATTTTCAAATTTTAGAATATTTTTGTATTATATTGTTTATAAGTGGCCAGTTCTAAGAACTTTCAGTTTGACCCTCGTAAATACTAGTATTAAAACCGAAAATAGAATTAAGATAAACAAATGCAGTAGCATATTGTGTTCTCCTATTTCCAGCAGACAAACTTTAGTTCGAAAATTAAATGTGCGGGCGAAGCAAACAACGTGGATAGAACTCCAGCGCACCGGAAGTGATAATGCATTAATGGCGGTCGCTATTAGCAACCGGATGTGTTTATACGTCACGTGGTATTTCACTTACCGACTATTGCGATTTTCGAATGCAGAAGCACTTTGGAATGATTAATTTTTAATTATTTGGAATTAGAATACTTTAAAATGTTGCCAGGTGATAAATTTTGGTAAAAGAAGGATTTTAGTTTGTTTTGTTTTACATGATAAATTGAAAACTACGTTTCTATAAATGTTAGGAGGTAGGTACTTTTTAATGACACAAAACAACTATATTATATACAGCAGATGAAAGATGATTTGATCAGCTCGCAGCAGCGATGATTATGTGCATACCATAGATAATTGATAGTTAGAAGTATCTCGTATATCTGCCACGTTGGTCTCGCGGCACAAATGTGCGCGTGGGATTGGGAGGTCTCTGGTTCGATTTCCAGGTTGGGCAAACTGTTATTGGGATTTTCCGTTAGGAAATTCTCAGTAGCAGCACGGTCTGGTAATGTGCCCGGTACGGCAATAGGCTCGTCCCCTATTACGTGGGACCTAAAAATTCATGGCGAAATGTGGGTGTAATATTACACCTCTGCCTACCTAAGTATCTTTATCTCTACGAAAACAATGTTATGATAAAAAACATTGGAGTAAAAGAAGCTGGTTAGAAGAAGGGAGGTCAATAATACAGTTTATGTTACTTTACATCGGTTTTATGTTAAAAAGTAAAAAAAAATAGCTTGAGAAATTCTGTACTTATACTTTTCTGGATTTATATCTGAATGAGCTATTTCTTGTTTCGTCCTTTTTAGACCCCTTTTTACGAAGACGAGTTATAGTTTTTTGAAATCAACACCCATATTTTTTATTTCCATGGACAATTTTCTTCAAAAGTGTCTTTGTTAGTTGGTTCAACAGTGCTACATAAACAAATCTATACATATTAAAAATGAAGTGCCTGCCGCGTCCTGTCTGTATCAAGACGATAAATTCAAAAACTACTCAAAAGACGTTTATACGGCTTTTATCTAAAGATAGTGTGTATCACACTATCTTTTGAGGCAGGTTTAGGTGAATAATTTACAGACCCACTGGCAAAGTCTAGTATATAGATGTAAGGAAGATTAATTAGTGCAAATTAATATGGCTACACGTGCTTCCAATTTAAGTAAGCGTTGAGTAAGGTTTATAGAAGTTTCTAGTAATGTATTCTAAGTACCCAGTCGGTTTATTAAGGAAGGAAACCATCTATAAATTAATCAATTTAATAATACAATATTTCATCGATCTATGGTCATATTAAAATATTAAATAATAATTGTACTATAAATAGGTATGTCTGTATATTCAAGGAAATAGCAACCGCAAAACGTCATTAATTCTGAAAATTAATTAATATACGTACCTACCAGTTGCGTCATCATACTCATCATCTATCCTCCTAGCGTTATCCTAGTTGGAACCCGGGGTCCGCTTACTAGTTTAACCAGATTTGTCTGCATATTAACTTTTCCACATGACGAATGCCCTCCGCAACTCTTGGGTTGCCATATTGCTATATATTGCAATATATAGCAATATGGCGTAATAGCTTTATTTCTGTGATCTTAATTTTGAAAGCCTCCGATATGGCCTAATGACTCCTAAGGGTCGTAGCACACATATCAACTCGAAAAGGGATCGTCACCGTATTGCCTTTCGCCTCACCGTCAAAAAGGCGTCAACCTGACGTAACCACGTAACGTAAGCGGATCAGAAGCTCCGGCACGTCGACTTGGCTACAGCTAGGTGATGCCGTGACGGCTCGCCGACCGCTGGTTGACGGCTAGGCGGCGGCACTACTTCAATCATTTTGAATCCGAACGTTAAGTGTAGCGCACGGTTATGTTTCGGTTCACAATACGTGAGTTGGCTATCATTGCCATAGCACTTGATGAAGAGTAAAAAGAACACGACTGGAAGCTGCCTTGTGAATAACAGCCAATGAAAGCATGTTTGGCAACGGAGACCGCGGGAGGGACGTGGACAAAGAGACGTAAGCTAGGCTACGGAGAGCCGTAAGCTAGGGTACGGAGGACCGTAAGCGCGGGAACTGCAAGTCGACCACGCACCGCACCGCGGTTCGTGAGCTTGTCCCGAGACGAGGCGGGAGTTCCATACAAATAATACTGAACGGCTCCAGTTGATGCGGTGACCATCCCTTTCCGAGTTGATACGTGTGCTACGACCCTTATATAAGACAAGAGACGAGGAATCGATGGGTTTACACTCAGAAGTAATGCTAAGAGGGCACATTCTCATAATTATATTTGTTCAAAATGCAGTTTCGATCTAGTCGCCGTAACGTGTCATACTTCGCGGCGACTAGACGCGTGACATTTTGTCATAAATGCTACGAGTATTGTCCTACATTAAATCTGATACTTAAATTATATCGCGATTGGATCGTATGCTGAACAAAGTGACAAAATATATGTCTACATCGAACGGTACGGACAAAACGATGGACATCAGAATACCAATTGTGAGTAAATGCAAAATCAAATCGTAATTCGTTCAAAATACAGTGTCGGTGTCAATCAAAATACGAGAATCGGCATTCTGAGGCCCAATTCTCCTAAATAAATTTGTTCAAAATACAGATTCGATACAATGTCAGTGTCATACTTATGATGTATATGGTATTGTCCTAATGTCCTATAAATCAACTGATATTTGAATGATACCGCGACTAGATCGAAAATTTAACAATGTGTCAAAATATGTGTCAACGACGAACTATTAGACGATAATGATATTAATTGAGCAGAACACCATTTGTGAGTCAATTTAAAATCTAATCTCAATTCGATAAATATATAATGTCGATGTCTTCTGATATAAATGCCACAGCAAATGTTTACTCATCCAAAAGGTGACCTATTCGTCGTCTCTTTACTTTGCTGATATGTGACCAACGTCAAGACATAGTAGAGGTACAGCGGAATATTTCTAAGACAATTTTATTATTAGTGTATCCACGCCATTGGTCTAGAAACAACGATGTTTTGTCGTCTAGTAAATTCTAGATTGCTTTTATTCGTGCACAAAGTCAGTTCTTGGACTTTAACCTGAAATAAATTTATATTAGATCTTGTCTCAGTTTCGGCAATTGTTCGTTTTATGTGGTTGACGCAAATGCGGTTTAAATACCGCGTCAGTCGTCCAAACACGGAATCTCAATCTTTATAGCTTTGCAGATTAAAAAAATAAATATCTTTAGATCTAGTTGTAGACAGAGTTGCAATTTCTGTTTGCTTCTGTAAATATACAGAGTATAGGCAAGCGTTTGATCGTTTTTCATTTACCAGGAAAAAATAAAAAATGTTGTATCCGTACATGACATAATACCAGACTTCGACCAGCTGGCTCCAACCGCGTGAATTATAGATCTGACTTTACCTCAGGAATTGTAATTCCCAATTTAGGTTGGATATTTTACTTATTGGTGAAAACCATAAAAATATCCTTTGGGAATTTGAATTAATCCGTTCAGAAGGGTTATTCTCTTGCCCCGATCCCTGAGGCACCCGTACCGAAGGGCCCTGATTTATTTATGTATTGGTAAACTTAATTAAAAGTCAATTTAACTTAAAAGTACCGTCAACAGCCAACATACCGTTTATAAAATATGATTAGTTATTAAAATTAAATACTTAACTTTAAGGATCAGGAAAAATATTGACTATTGCTTGGCTGTAGTAAATATTATAACTAAAGAATACAAAGTAGAATTTCTTAGGACGATGACAGGTTTTAATTACTCTCACAATCACTTCTTTTTCAATATACAAAAATCAAAATATCTAGACTAAAAGGAAAATTAAAATAATTTGAATACAGGCAGAATTTGAATTCTTCAATCAACTATAAAAATAATCAACATTAGTATCACCTTATAATAAAATAGTAATGATAAAGTAAAGTTAAAAAATGGCAGGAAGTACTTTGTGCTTTGAAAAATATTGCTGCCATAAATTGTAGAAAAAAATTGAAAATATCGTTATATTTACCATTACATGGGTAATATTCTTTCCGTTCTTCTTATATTTTAAATATTTTATTCAAGCTGTGTAAACCTTTAATAAAACTAATAGTTGGTGTTGTACAAAATTTTAAATTAAATACTTTCGTCTTATATATTTTAAACTCATGCATTTATGCACTTTTTATGTCGTCGGTATAAATAAAAAATAATGGAAAAAATAAACAAGACAAATGTAATCAAATTTATCGTTTTCGGGGCTCTCCGCAACGTGTGCCTCGGGGATCGGGGCTCTAAGGGAAAACCCAGTTCATACAGACAAGCCGCTGCAAGGTCTTTCTCTATTACTTCTATATCTACACTAAAAATATTATAAAAAGAGGAAAAAAATGTATTTTTGTTTGTTTCTTTGTAATGGATAAACTCAAAAACTACAGAACCGATTTAAAAAATTCTTTCACCATTAGAAAGCTACATTATCTGCTAGTAACATAGGCTATATTTTTATTTGGTCCGTAAGATATTTGGGTTTTTCGGACCCAAGGTGTAAAATTCATCCAAAAAAGTTCATTTTTTTGCATACGCCGCCTAAACTATAAAATATAGAACCATAAAATGTTCTAATTAATTAAAGACCTTAAAAATATCTACAAACAAGACCGCGACACACTATACCTTTCTATTTCGAGTTAAGCACTACAACCATTTTTTTATTAAAAAATCTTGAATTCTTTGGGACTTCAGTTAAATGCATGTCGTTACTCCTTATTAAAATAAACTATTTTGTCATAAAGAACAGTTTATGTTGATAATATTTAGTCTTTAAGAGCGTTTACGCCTTACGGCTTTTCATACAAACTTTCAAGTCCTTATTTTTCGAAATGAATGAACCGATTTTAATGAAACTTCATACATATAAGCAGAATACATAGGTCTAAAAAGTTAATTGAAAATATTTTAACGATTGGACGTTTGGTTTGAAAGTTATGGCGAAATCAATCTACTTATAAACATAAATAAAATTGGAGTGTCTGTTTGTAATATTAAATTAACTGCTTTTTACTTAATACACATGTATGTATACACGGTACATATACCGAAATGTAATTTTTTACAATGTTTGTCTGTCTGTTTGTTCTCGCTAATCTCTGGAACAGCTGGACCGATTTTGATGGGACTTTCACTGGCGGATAGCTGATGTGCCAAGGAGTAACATAGGCTATTATTATAAATTAACTGGGTGCGCTAAGTAGTTCCCGCAGACGCGGGTGAAACCGCGGGAAACAGATAGTCTATACTAATTTGGTTGGTTACACCGTCTTGGTTTATGTCGATTTTATAAATACTTAAATAATACATACATACATACATAGACTCACGCCTGTTTCCCCGAAGGGGTAGGCAGAGGCATATTAAACGCCCACTTTTCGCCAGTGTTTTGATCCCACGTAATAGGTGGCGAGCCTATTGCCGCTTATTGGGACATTTAGTTTGCCAGAGCCTCGTCCGTTGATCGGCAGGTGCACCACTTGCAGGTGAGGTTGGCTTGGGACCCTAAGTTCTTGGTGGGAACCCTATGCACCCTACTTACTACTTAAATAATAAAGAGGAAAGATTTGTATTTTTGTATGTTTTTGACTAAACCGCAAAAAGTAGACCTTGAAACCAAGCTAAAATAATAATTTAGTCTGCAATGGAACTGTCAATAAACGTATCCTTACTTTATGCAATAACCGACGTCTCCGCAGTAATCCTTCATCTATAAATAGTTTCAGACAACATATTGCCAGTTGATGTTTTAGTAACTGCCTATAATTTATTGGCGCCTATTTTTTATCCTGTTTGTCTTCTCGTTTGATATGCTTGGTAGATACGTGTTAGATAATAAAATATCTCGTGAAACATAATAGCCGTTCAATTTTAATTACATATTTAGATTTATGGCTTCCAGACGGACTGACATCAATTTCAGCTAGTTTGGCGTTCTTATTGTTTGCCGTTCTTAGAATTTGAATAAGAGATTTGTCATAATGCTAACCCAAATTTATGCATCTGTTACACTTAGTGAACAACAACTGAACAGTTTTTAAGACTCCCACTATGAATAAATTATTTGATACGCAGATTGCACTAAGAATAAAACATTCAAATAATAAATACAAAAATCACTCGGCTTCAACCAATATTCGAGTAGCACAAAGTATAGGATTGAACCCACGACTCAGGGCGCAGTGTTAAATGAGTGAGTGTGTAGTGACTTGACCGCTGAAGCTACTACGCCATCCGTACAATAAAAAGTTCCAAATGTTTTAGTTGAAAGTCAACTACATTAAGAGCACCATCATATTCGTCGAGCGGTATAGTAAGTTTGCAGCGTGCGGTGAGATTTTCAAAGTTCCTTGAAGCCTTGAAAACTTCACCGCAAGCAAGCTATTCAAAGTTATAGGTATATAGGTCTCTATACTCACGCCTGTATGCCCGAAGGGGTAGGCAGAGGTGTAATATTACACCCACATTCCACCATGAATTTTTAGGTCCCACGTAATAGGGGCTGAGCCTATTGCCGTACCGGGCACATTACCAGACTCCGTGCTGCTACTGAGAATTTCCTAACGGAAAAACCCAAGATCACTTATTCAAAGTTATTCGGTGGTAATTTGCTGTATAGACTGAATTGTTATAGTCTCACAAATTTTGCTGTGATGTATAGGTTAACAAACAGAATGTCAGCGATACTTAACTTTGTGGATAAGAGTAATTTGCCTTAGACATATGTATAATTATACTATGTGGGATTTTAAGCACTTAGTAGAAGAAATAATTAATAATATTATCACACTTACAGGGCTTAGTTAACGAGGACGATTGGTGGTGGACAACAAATAGCCTAAAGGCACCTGGAAATAAATAATTTTAAACTGTTGTCATTGCAATACACACATTTTTGTTATCTTATTAGTTTATGTTCAACTTATACACCTCCGCTATTCCATTACGTTCGCGGTTACGTACCCGCCCGGGTAACACTAGTTTTTGAGAATTTAATTAAGTTATTGTTATCCTGTATTGCTGGTGTACAATAAAGTTTTTTCTATCTATCTACATTGTACGGTACCTATGTATTAATCATGACTGTAGGTATGTAATTAGTTTAAGGGGATAAATACCCCTTTTACTCCGACGCTTCGTATAGCCCACACCGGTCGCGGTCGGTTTTTATTGACCATTGTATACACTTATGATAATCGCGTAAATAGGTAATCATGTTATTGGCAACGGCTTATAGGTATTGTACAATAAAGTCACATTTCTCTAATTCAGAATTATGTACCTTATAACGTTGGTCAACTACTTTAACGATCTAAAACAAATATTTATAAACTTTCTTTTTAAAACTAAAATTAATACAGACATCGTCAAAGCTGACAAATGACTACGTCACGCGGCTAGCTTTTGAATCTATGTAGCACGTGGGTGACGCCACGGGTGGCAAGTTGTAAAGCTATTAGCTGCGCCCTGTGGCCATGTTCCTTAGCTATTTTTGTAACTTACGATCTGCAGTAAACAGGCGAAAATTTATAGCACGACACTTACGTAGTTAAAAATAACGTGTGAGGCACAATTCACTGGATTTGCCATGTTGGAAGCTTTCGGGCCTGAACTATATCCGACATCAGGTCACACACGCTCATGAAAGGAAAGAAAGAACAGTTTAATCTGCACTGATCGGTAACCACTCTGTTAATATATGAAAAGAAATATCAGCTGATTGGCATTCGCTACGCTTATCACCTGGGCTTAAATGATAGATAATAAAAAAATGTATGTATAGACTCACGCCTGTATGAATGTATGTATGCCGAAGGGGTATGCAGAGGTGTAATATTACATCCACATTTCAAAAACTTCATGGCGAAAAAAATGATAAGCTACAAAAAGTAATTGAAGAAGTAGTAAAAGCAGTAGAGCTACCGAATATAAACCGCTGTAGCAATAGAGAGCCTTGCTGATTTCAGGATGATTGTGCCGGCTCAACTGGGGAAGTACTAACCTCTCACAGAATATTGACGTAAAGTAACAGTATCTATACCTCACATTTGTTCGATGAGTGAGCCTGCCGGAGGACCCATCTTATTTTACTTATAGCTCATCCTGCTCCTTCTATTATTCCTTTTCTCATCGCAAAAGCTAGCAACGCACTTCTGATTCCTCTGGTATTGCTCGTGTCCGTGGGTGGTGGCAATCGCTTACCATCAGTCGACTAGCTGACTACTCGTTTGCTGCCTATTAAATATAAAACATACAGTATTTTTGGTGTTTCTCATCCACTTCGTGAAATTATTATGTCATATTCAAGAATACCGCAAAACTTCTCAATTGAAACGAATAAAATAAAATTTACATAATCTAGTAACCACAAGGCCACAGTAAGGAATCAAGCTTATAAAATGTAACAACGTTAAAATTAATGACATCATAGTGGTTGTAATATGGTTAGAACAAGCTCGTTACTATCATGTACATTGTCAACTGAAATGCATGGCGTAATCAATTATTTTAGTTTACTTTAGTCGTAAAATGTTAATTAAAGTTTTGTAATGCTTACAAACAACACTAACTTGATTATAGAACACGAATTGCTATTAGATGATGCCCATTCTTTGTCTCGCCTTGGTATCAAAGTCGCAACATTCCCCACAATGCAAAGGTGCGGTCCATCAAGCTTATGTGAGCTGGTATTATAATTCATATAGGTATAGGTAATATAACGTACTTAATTCTCGAAAGATTTACATTGATATCCTTATCTTGTTGAGTTCAATAGTGGATAGCCACTATTACGACACACACTAATATACGAAATACACTAATATAGTATTAGGCAAGGAGTTTTAGGAACATCGAAACTAAAATGTTTGAGAACCAGGAATTACGTTACGCCAATGAAATTCAAAGGAAATCAAAACAACGAAGAGGTATCATAATAATGTTTCTCATCCCAAATAACACCACCAAGCACATATGTATATGATTTGATAGATTTTCAGAATCATTACACAAGGAAACCTTCATATAATATCACAATTAACCGAACTTGTCAACGTAAATCATTATTATAAATTATCCTTATTATGGGACAAATACAAAGTAAGTCATATTAATTACCAGTTAGCTACCAAATCCGTAAACACAACGTACCACCCGCATAATTAACTTGACGAAAATTTGCAAAATAAAACATAACAGTTTCAATATTGGTTATAAATATGGCAGGTTCCCGATAGTAACTTTATTTTATGACTAGAGGATGCCCGCGGTTATACCCGCGTTATTTAAGGCTACTGCTCCGCTCCCGTCGCTCATATCGCGATGTTATATAACCCATAGCCTTCCTCGATAAATGGGCTATCTAACACTAAAATAATTTTTCAAATCGGACCAGTAGCTCCTGAGATTTGCGCGTTCAACCAACCAAACAAACAAACTCTTCAGCTTTATATATTAAGTATAAGATAAGATATTATAAACGGAAACGGTGCCAGTTAAAATAAATATGTAGTAAAATTAATAAAATCTTTATCAGGAAATGAGTACTGTTACGATGCGACTTGAGAAAGCGTTTTTAAAAAACCGTTTTTAGATTTGAAGATGATTTATTTTGTCCTTGACAATTTAATACAATAATTATAATGGTGAGAATGATTTGGGACTACCGCGCACCGTGGAGGATAGGAACGAACTGATGGGGATTATGGTAGCGTCTATTACGATAACTAACAGGCATGCTGAGTAAGGGATTTAACTGTTAGGGATAGCAGGTTCAGTGGTTAGAGTGGCCTGTAACAGCCCCCCGTTTAAGACTAAACTTACACCCTAAGGTGAAGTTTACGTTAAGATGCGGAGCCGAGGGAGTTCTTCAGGAGTGGTAAGTTCAATTTCGGTAGGAGAATTAGGATTGGTGATATTGAGTGATTGAGAGGGAGGAGTGCAACGGTTTACATAGTAGCATTTATACAATTTATAGCATAAAATAGAAATACAAGCTAAAACAAAATAGGATATGAATGGGACATAGTAATGTCCATAAGTTTGCACGCTTGGTTGTTCAATGATCTTCTCAAATTTTTGTTTTAGTAAATCAAAATTTTCTTTATAATTAATTAAAGGTTGGAAACTTGTGTGTTTAATGTTTACTTCAGAATACTTAAGGTCTAGCAATTTTGGTATACTTATATTATTTAGTTTAATCGTATTGTAATCTAAATCTATATGTGTTAAATTTATTTTAATATTTTGTTTCGATGGTAACTGTGTGTTTTTACAGTAGCCAATACAGCCATCTGGAATATTAATTATACCTGTGCCATTTATATTTGTTTCGTAAACATGATCATTCGAACAATCAAGTGTGAATTTTGTAATTTTTGACATAACAAATATATAATTACTATCGTACAGTTCTTGCCAGATTTCGATGTTACCTTTCACATATTTCGTTTCACATTCATACATAAACAGAGTTTTAGATACTATTTCGCTCTCACAAATAGGCTGAGCTACACTGGATAGAATATTTATCTTATCACAAATATAGTATTGGTTCATAGATTGACATTCTTTAGGGTTATTTACAAGACAATATTGATTCTTATCTCTAGAGAACCCTATGTGTGACGTAGTGGGAATAATAGTTATATAAGTATCATTATACTGTGGTATAGGTAAGGGTAATGTATTATACAAGTTAAATTCTAAAGGGTTAACTAATGGGATCTTAATTACAAAAATGATCTTATTCTCGGAATAATATGAACTTATTCTAGACATTTGCATAAGTACATGGATGTTACTTATACTTAGGACAATAGGCAATTCCTTAGAGCTAGGCAATAAACGAAAGTTAGCAACTAAATCGTTATACAGTTCTTCAGGAGAACATATAGCGGGATATAGTACATTATTTTTACTAAACATTAACCCATTACATATATCTTCTAACTTAAAAGATAAGGTAAGTATACTATTCTCTAACATGGTTATAATCTCCATTATTTTAACCTTAATAGTTAAATTTTCGGATATATTAGTCAAATTTACAAGATTATCCGATAAGAAGTTGATAGCGTTATTCAAGGACTTTTCATTTTCAACGAGTTGATTAATTGTTTCATTAAATGCAGTAAGCGTTGAAGTTGTTAATAATATATTTTCTTTCATATAAGTAGCTAATTGTTTTTGATTATTGTTAAGTTCTTGAATAGCGTTATTATATTGAATAGCGTCGTCCTCGTCCATTGTGCCAAAGAGATGTTTCATAACGGTACCGACGCCGCCAAACCATGAGGATCGTTTTACTCTCTGAGTGAGCAGGTGAGAAATGGCATTAAAGTCTCTAGTCATATCAGTATATCTGACTCGGAGTGGTTGAATAATTTGATTACATACTGAAGTATCGAATACATTACTTTGAATACATATATTGTCAATTGAATGTAAAATATCATTTATATTATTGAGGTGGGGGCTAATAAAAGATACATCTATGGGTACCACTACACTTAAATGTCCATTAATTATTTTCACGGAACCAATCGGGTCGAAATAGATTCCGGGACCATTCTCTACTGGACGTATTATATCCGGAAAGCTCTTAGCAATGGTACTGTAAAAGATTACAACTATTATATTATACAATACTTAAGTTTCTATAATTAAGACTAAACTGATCTAGGACCTATATGAGCTAATTTTAGCTCGTCAAAGTGGTGTTTTACATGTTTCTTATTTATTAATAGGGATGCATTATTGTTGCCATGCAATTTAACTATCTTGAACGGGCCTTTCCAAACGGGAGATAATGCTTTGCCCATTCTCAAGTGGTTTTTTAAATAAACATAGTCACCTATTCTGTAGTTGACGGGACGTGTCTGACTATCATAGTAGTTCTTAGATCTTTCTTTTGATCTCTGGATGTTCTCAATAGCCTTTTGCTGCGAATACTGTAATCGCTGTTGAAGTATTCTCACATACTCAGGGTAAGTTGCGTCAACATTATTCTCATAAATTGAATTAGGTATATATGGCTTTTTTCCAAAAACAAGCTCGTGGGGTGTAAAGTTTGTTGTGCAATGAACATTGGTATTGTAGGCTAACATAGCGGTATATACATATTTTGACCAGGATTCTGGGCTTTGATCAATGTATGACTTAAGATACTCCTTCAGAGTGGATTGGCTTCTCTCTAAGGCACCTTGTGTCTGAGGATGGTAAGGAGTCGACCAAATTTGTTTTATTCTGAGGAAAGAGCATGTTTGTTTAAAGAGTTCGGCAGTAAAGTTGGTTCCTTGGTCTGATACTATATATTTAGGGATACCGAATACGGATATGAAATGTATAAGACATTCGCTGGTTTCTTCTGCTGTAGTGCTCCTAATGGGATACGCTGCTGAGTATTTCGTAAGGTCATCTTGTAATGTAAGGATGTATTTTAGCTTAGCACTACCAGACTCTGGTAATGGACCTACTATGTCAAGAAATACCTTTTCGAAGGCTGTGTTTGCGGTACTAGTGATCTGCATGGGAGCTCTATTCGTTTGACGAAGCGCTTTATTAGTTTGGCATAGTTGACACGATTTTACATAGTCCTGTATGTCTGATCGCATGCCCTTCCAGTAGTAGCGTTCGGCTATTCTACTATACATTCTAGTCGATCCTACATGACCAGCAACAGGTAAGTCGTGATTGTCTCTAAGAATTTGTTTGATTTCGCTTAGTGACGGGTATTGAATGTTATTATGGTAAATATGTATTTCTATGCCAGTGTTATTAAATAAATACAGAATAATATTATAGATTTTGGTGAAATAGTGCTTATCGAATGGATTTTTGAAATCAGTAATTGCTATAGATTTGACTTCGTCGCTATGGCAAACTATTAGTTCATTTCTAAGGTTTTTAAGGCTTTCAAATATATCTGAATAAGAGGTTGTATCGAAATGATTAATTTTTGTAAATAGGAAGTAATATTTTTTATTATGATCTTGGTGAATTAAGGACGAATAAAGGTTTCTATCGCGTGCAAGAAAGGTATCCTTGTCGGCAAGATTGGATATTATGTTTTCTACATAAGGGATGGACTCATCCATATCGACTGAGGTAGGTACAATGATATTCTGGCATGTAATTTTGAGTAAGCTTTCGTTATGTTCTATGATCGCTACATTAGATTGAAAATTTTTGCTACTAATGACTTTAAGAAATTCAGTGTATGTTTCAGATCTAGCGTTTGGGCTGTCTATTGGATCGGCGAGAGGAGGAGGTTGCGGCTGAGGCTGATTCACTAAAGGTAAGTCATCATTTGAATTATTATCACTATTCGGACGCTCTGAGATTTCTAGGTCGTCGAGATTTATGTCTCTAAGGTCATCGGGTAATTCCACTAAGTCTTGAGGAGTAGGGGATAATGCTGGAATAGCATTTGGATCTAGGAGGTCGTCAAGATCACGCACATCATCATCTGAATCAGGAAATATAGGGTTGTTATCATCAGCCCATGAAGGGCCTGGAACTGGTTGTGGAGCAATTGGATTTATAAGCTTAGTATCTTCATAAGGGTATCTAGAGAGAGCGTCAGCAGCATTGAATTTGCCCTTTCGGTACACTATCTCATACTCGTACTCTTCGAGTTTCAACCGCCATCTTTGTAGTTTGCTACCAGGGTCTTTATGATTGAAGAGCCATTTTAGGGGTCGATGGTCAGTGACAATTTGGAAGGTCCTTCCGTATAGGTATGGACGGAATGTTTTGCATCCAAACAATATAGCAAGCAATTCTTTTTCGGTGGTGTTATAGTTACACTCACTTTTATTTAAAGTGCGGGATGCATAGGCGATAGGTCTATCTTTACCCAATTCTCCCTGGGATAGTATCGCGCCTATGGCGTAATTGGAGGCATCAGTAGTTAATATGAATGGTTTAGAGAAATCGGGGTAAATCAATAATGGTGCTGACGTCAGTCTGTGTTTTAGGGTATCGAATGCAAGTTGATGTTTGTGTTCCCATTTAAATGGAATATCTTTCTTGAGGAGATTAGTCAAAGGTTTGGCTATTTTAGAAAAATCATGGATGAATCTACGATAATACGAAACGAAGCCCAAAAATGATTTTATATCTTTCGGGGATTTTGGAGTAGGGAATTGGTGGACTGCCTTTATTTTATCTGGGTTTGGTTTGACTCCTTCGTCTGTGATGATATGTCCTAGGTAGGAGACTTCTTTGCGCAAGAATTCGCATTTGTCTGGTTGCAACTTCAAATTAAAACTACGGAGACGTTTAAAAACGTTAGAAAGGTTTTCGATGTTAGAATCAAGGTCAAATCCATGGATCACAATGTCATCTAAGTAAACAAAGCATTGCATGCCTTGTAAGCCTGAGAGAGCCGAATTCATTAAACGTTGAAACGTAGAAGGGGCATTTTTTAAACCAAATGGCATACGAGTGAATTCATAATGGCCTTGAGGTACGGAGAATGCTGTTTTAGCGGCGTCTTCCGGTTTCATTTTAATTTGGTGAAAACCGGAAGCAAGGTCTAAAGTACTAAAGTATTTGCTTCTGCCAAGTTGATCTAGGATTTCGGATATGTTCGGGATGGGATATGAGTCGCCGATAGTTACATCGTTTAGCTTTCGGTAATCTATCACTACTCGCCACTTTCTTTCACCGGAAGCGTCTAATTTTTTAGGCACCACCCAGATGGGTGATGACCAGGGCGATACGGATGGTTTAATAATACCTTGGTTAAGCATTTTTTCAATTTGAGAGTTAACCTCTTTTTTATGACATTCTGGGAAACGGTATGATTTAACATGGATTGGGACTGAAGTAGAAGTTTTAATTTCATGTTGGATGGCATTCGTGTAAGTCAATTGGTCACCTGGGAGGTGGAAAATGTCTGAGAATTCGCTACAAAGATTTAGGAGTGCAGAACTCTCTTCGGTATTTAAATGAGATACGCGAATTTGATCAAGTACTTTTTTCGTGCGGGAATAGGAATCATCGCGGCCACACTGCAAATTGTCAGTCTGAAAATTGCAGATTCGTCGAACTTCTTTGGGGTCGTAAGGTGTTATTTCTAATTTTAGGTCAGGGTTGAAAGATAAGGGATGTTCTGAAACATTTACTACGGAAATATTAATACGAGAATTGTTTTTTACTTTCACTACACAATTAGCTATAAGCAGGTTTTTTATAGGATTCTGGTCTAATATAAAGCCTTCATCGACTTCCGGATTCGAGACACTGCATTCTATTACAGTTTCGCATCTAGCAGGTATTACACAAACAGGTTCGTTGAAATGAAGTTTGAATGCTGAGTTATTCAGTAATAAGCATTGTTTGGGATAGTCAATATTACCGTTCATGGAATCAAAAATATCGCTGCCGATTATACCGTCATAGGGTAGATCAACGCCTTCGACGACGTGAAAATTATGTTTTAATGAACCGAATTCTATAGGGATGTGACCTAGTGTAGACTTAGTACCCGAGGAGTCAATGCCTTTAAATTTAATAATGGATTTAGTAATTTCAGGCATCTTTTCAATACAGGACTTTGATATAAGGCTGAATGATGCACCTGTGTCAACTAGTAAAGATAACGGCTTCGAGGATACAGAGGTAAGTATTTTTATATAAGGTAAGAACTTACGGGAAATATTTGTTGTGTAGTTATAGATTTTAGGATCTTGAATTGATTCCGAATTTATTTTATTTTCTACAATACTTTTATTTGAATGATTAATTTTATTTTTTTCAGGAAGGGGGCTCGAACGCGTAACTGATTGTTGACCCGAAGGGTTATTCTTCATGGTTAACGAAGATTTATTTCTATTCAAAGGATATAGTAAGGATTTAGCATTAAAATTGTCATGGCGTGTCCTTGTTGCGGATGCCGTTGACCTTGGATTTGGTAAGTATTTATTAGAGTAATTATTTATTTTATCAACATTTCTAGGATATAGCAAAGATTTACTACTAGAATAGTCATGGCATAGCCTTGTTATGGTTGCCATTGACCTTGGATTTGGTAAGTATTTATTATTTAAGGAATTAGAATTATTATTTTGGATATAGCAAGCAATGTCGGATTTTGGGATGCGGTGGCCCGACCGACACCAACGCGGGCCTCGATTTAGTTTAAAGAATCAGTATTAGTGTCAACAACGTCTTCTCCTTGATCCACGAAATTGGTTCGATTTTGAGTTTGATTGCTCTGTAAATTACCGAACCTTTTATTATTGTATTCCCGTTTACGGCAGTTTTCAATGACGTGACCAGGAAACTTGCAGTATCGGCAATAAAGTGGGTAAGCTCGCGGCTTGTTTTGGAAAGCGTTATTAGGTCTAAACTCCTGTGACTTACTTTCAGGTTTTGGAAATGACCTTGGTCGTGAAGGTCCTGAGTCGGCGTTAGGGTGTGATTTCCTGTTGACAAATTGCAGAATTTTTTCCTCTGAAACGGCTGCGTTAATCGCCTCATTCAGTGTTTTCGGGGATCGAACCCGAACATTGTTTGATATTCTTGGGTGTAGACCAAGGACAAAGGTGTGAAGGGCTACTTCCTCCATTGCACTAGTTTTGCCGGGAAGCTCTGATTTCTTGGAATTGCTTAGATTAATTTCAGTTAACAACTGGGATAAACATGTCTCTAAACGCAGGGAATATTGTGTAACCGTTTCTGTGTTCATTTGCCGACACTCTTGAAGGTCGGTTAGTAAATGTGAATAGCATTTTCGCTCGCCAAATTGAGTATTTAAAAAGTCTTTAAGTTGATCCCAATTATTAAAATCTTTAATGGAACATGCAGTTTCCGCTCGTCCTTGGAGTTGGCTTAAAATATACCTGAACAATATGGGTTTTTGGTTCGTAGAAGCAAGGTTGTATGCATTTGAACAGTTAGTTACAAAAGGTGTGAGTTTGTCCCTGGAACCGTCATAAGGTTTTATGAACTTAATTAAAACATTTAAATCAACAGAGTCAGATTGCACTGCAATAGGCTTCTTGAGTTCTTCCTGTGACATTGTAGTTTAATAATCGAAACAGGCTAAATAAAATCAAGGTTATAAGTATTGGCAGTATTCGTTACAATAGAATGGTAAGTAACAAAGAATAGTCAGACACGAATTCTACGAACTTAAGCGAGTTTTATCGCTTTGTTATGACTGCGAGTGGACGGCGCTATTCTTATCTCGAATAAGTCGTCTAAATTACATCCGACGAATGAGTCGAAATTATAGTATCGGATATTAAGTTAGTTAGTCTAGTTTATTATAAAACGTATGTTTTGGATCACTGTAACACTGGAAATTGCACTGCACTGAATATGGTTTGCACTGGTAAGTATAAATGGTGAACAGTTACTCACATTGAAGTCAGGAACACACCCAGCGGGAACATATTATACAGCATCTTCTAGCAGTACTTCTCTCGTCTAGCAGGACGAGATATATAGGATAGCACTCTGGATACGAAGTTGGTTTGTATGTAAGAAGAACGCGAGTCACGTTCTGCGGTATAGTACTATTGTTTCCTTACTCGACTTTAACTCTCACAATCAGCTCGAATACACTTTACGAGTATGTCGCGGTTTTGATTTGGAAATGGTAAGTATGGATTTAGAATTATTATCACTTTTCTCACTGCACTGGAATGTAGCTTGTTTAACGGTACGGTTTTATGCACTCGGAGGATACCTGGGATTTTGTTATCCCTTTACGCTGCCACCAATGTTACGATGCGACTTGAGAAAGCGTTTTTAAAAAACCGTTTTTAGATTTGAAGATGATTTATTTTGTCCTTGACAATTTAATACAATAATTATAATGGTGAGAATGATTTGGGACTACCGCGCACCGTGGAGGATAGGAACGGACTGATGGGGATTATGGTAGCGTCTATTACGATAACTAACAGGCATGCTGAGTAAGGGATTTAACTGTTAGGGATAGCAGGTTCAGTGGTTAGAGTGGCCTGTAACAGTACGCAGGTGGTACAGGTTTAAGCGGTTGCTTCGCGTTTTGCACTATGGCGAGAGTTGTGGGTTCAATACCCACGTCATATAATATTCGGGAATACACAAATATTTGTACCATGTCTGTACTTTGTGTCAATTGTTAGAATAAATTTTATGAATCATACAATTTTATAGAAACGGGTCTTATTCGCCATATTTAAGAATAAGATCCGTTTCTATAAAATTGTATAATCATTGTCCTGATGACAATGATTATACAATTTTATAGAAACGGACCTGCCGTAGTCCACTACTGGATATAGGCGTCTCGAATGGCACTCCACTGAGCCCGATTTTCGGCTTTTCGAGTCCAGCCGCTGCCAGCCACTTTGTAAATAAAATTGTATGATGTATACAAATCGCAAAAGTTTAAAATAGATTTTATGAAGTGTCTCACGATATACGTTTTATATTTAGTGCGGGCTCTATCTTAAAAATACGTCAGTAATATTACGTCAGAATTTTTACTTCGAGGACACATAACTTACTAGATTCAACCTACGACCTCGCCCACCAGGTAATTATGTTGTTAAAGAAAAAGCCAATATTTGTAAATTTCATGATCAATGTGCCAAACTTTACTTAAATCCGATTGACAGTTTATGCGTTAAACATAAACATACAAACTTTCACATACTGTATCAGAAAGATAAATAAAACAACAAACAAACATAGGTCCCTAAAATAAGTACTTCTGTTGCCGATTATCGTGATAAACAACATTTAGCGATGACACATTATCTTTCAACATGACAATCAAATCAACGTCCCCAACATACGTAGCCTCAATATTTTGATTAGTTTATCAACAGACCTCCGATTGCGAGTTATTTATACTTCTGTCTAATTGATCGTATGCAGAGGAACTAAATGAACATGTTTCTTGATGACATGATGTTTATCTTTGGCCTTTAAATCGCTACATCTGTTGTGTTTATTACATTGTATTCTGCAACATTGTGCCAAATATCCTATGATTAGTTTTGATTTTTGACTGGCTTCTCGCAATTCGACTATATTTATAGACGGTGATGGTGTTACTATTCTGCAGACTTCAACTTTTTTTCTTGCCCTCATTTTTTTTCGATAATACCAGAAAGAGGGATTAAAATACAACCTATTAAATTACTTTCACTTATTTGTCAACTTTGTTTTAGGTGGCACGTTGAGACTGTTTGACCTAATTATTATTGTTTAGATTCTATTTGTACTTTGTGTTTTAAAATATTTCTAAAGCTGCTGAACAGATTTATTCTTCAGAATGAAGTATAACAAAATTCCATCCACATACTCATCAGAATTTTATATGCTCTTTACAATAGCTCTTGCAGATAACTGCCATAATTTTCCTCCTACACGAATAAAACAATAATTCTCGACACGTGTTATGAAAGCTTTATAGCACATGAACTTAATACGGGGTTCATACATTTGTTCAAGTCCTAAATGTAGTAGAACACAACACAGGCGACCACAGCCATATTCTCCAAAATATTCCACGTTATAGCAGCAGCGATGTTTCAATATAAAGTTTTATTGCTTATGCTAATTTTCAGGTGTGTTGGGTACGCCAGGAAAACACTTCGTGTATTCGTTAGGTGCTAACACAGCGGTATATTTATATGGATTTCTGGAATTCCTGTGTTTACACAGGAATTCCAGAAAATAGTGTTGCGGTATATTTATATGGATTTCTGGAATTCCTGTGTTTACACAGGAATTCCAGAAAATAGTGTTGTATAAATAGTGTTGTGCCTACGGCTAGTCGGTCACTGTAATGTGAAGGGTTGGACAGCTTGAACTGGAAATGTAAGTAAGTTTATTTTGGTATACTAGACTAAAGGTTCTTAGTTGAACAGAAGTTACAAAGCATTGTAGTAAAACAAACACGAAATCTGATTGGGGTATTTCAGGATAATAATATATTTTTATGATTAATTGTAAATGTATGTTATTTCATTTTATGACAAGGGAAAGACAAGGGAGGGTTTAGTTTAATTTAAATTTGACAATGTACTGAAAATTTTGTTATATGTATTGAGTAATCAGAATACGTTTTTTACAATAATTATTATTACCGTAAGTTTCCTTATACAATAGTATTTGCTAAATTTTGTTGGTCTATTATACAGTTTGATTTTCAAGGCAAATCAAATTGAAACCAAAAACCAAATAAATAAGAAAGGTAGATAATTAAGAAAGTTATACACATAAATTCATATCAACAGGTAGCTGTGTGAAGCGCATCAAATTACAAATGACGGTAGCAGTATGCCGATTTGAAGGCAGCGATAGTCAAGTGGAAAAACTAATAGATTACCATAGAGGCCTACATCCAGGTCCCACACTACTGACATTAGTAGTTATATACAGGGTGTCAAAAGACCCATCACCAAGCCGAAGTCTACTCGTTTTGGACATCATGCGAAGTCATACTAAGCAAAAATTATGCCGGGGAAACGACATTATTTTTTAAGTTGACACATTTTTTAAATTGAAAACAAATGTGCCTGGGTGCATAGGGTTTCCACCAAGATCTTAGGGTCCCAAGCCAACCTCACCTGCAAGTGGTGCACCTGCCGATCAACGGACGAGGCTCTGGGAAACTAAATATCCCGATAAGCGGCAATAGGCTCGCCACCTATTACGTGGGATCAAAACACTGGCGAAAAGTGGGCGTTTAATATGCCTCTGCCTACTCCTTCGGGGAAACTGGCGTGAGTCTATGTAAGTATGTATGAAAATAAAAGAGCGCGCGTGAAATTCCCGAAATAGCTTTTTATCCATGGGTGCATGCGACATCTATAGAACAAATTGGCGTGGTAATTGCATCGATTTTGTACCTAATTAGAAAAATTGTATAGTGACTTTAAGCCTCAATATCTCCTGAACCAGTAATTGCCCAGGTATAGTGCCGAAGCAAAAAATGTGCGTAATGATTGGTACAATATGAGATTTCAGTTTTCGTTAAGGGTCTTTTTACAACCTGTATATGTAAGTATACATAAAGTTGTAAGCATCGCTTGCCTCATGCCTCGCAGAGCACGTGAAGTTGTCAGTCTCCGTTCACGGTTGTCACAAAGATCTTGGCAGTCATTGTGGGAAATTCGTACTCTCGAATATATTCACTTTGGTTTAAGCCATAGATTATCGCTATCTCTTCCTGTGGCGGCAGTCAGATGGCAGTTGCTCAGTAAAAAAGTAAATAGGTCAACCCTAGCAAACCTGATTAGACTAAAAGGTGAACGCCGGAATCCAAGAGAAATTCTTGGATGAAACCGGGATAACGTTAGTACGATGATGATGAACAATACTCCGGCAGATGGCACCATTGCGATACGCTTGACGCCCATACTAATGACCGGATCCGATTTATAAATAACTATAGAAGCCCATCGCATGTTAGAGTCAACTGTAAATAACCGTCAATCAACTCGTCGTTTGAACTAAATAAATGCTTCCGAATTACATAATCGGTGTAATAACTCAATCAGTAAGTGCCGTTATATTAATTTGTTTATGGTGACGAATTTGGCCGCCGTCTAAATTGTGTATAAAGCTGTCAATTACTTGATTGGTTGAGTGCTATTTAGGGTAATTATGTTTTATCTCTACTATTATGAATCAATGAACCAAAATATGGATCATTGGTTTTGTACGAATCTAGTAGCAAGCGCGATTTCATTTTCAGGACAGAAAAACGTGCAGTTGTTTTATTTAGGAATAAGTAAAAGGAGCGTAAATCATAATCTATAAGAAAACTAATATCAATATTAGCCATGAATGCATACATCCTGATGTTTGTCCGTTTTGGATGAGATATACTTACTTATATTTGAAACTACCCATCTATTTCCTCACTTTTTGAAATACGTTATGCACTAGGATTAATTTATGGGGTGCGTTTAGATATAACGAACGCGCCGCAAATTCCCACTTGTGCGTGAGCCGCTCTCGTTTTGCAAACTTTCAAATAACGTATAAAAAGTACATCCAGACTTGGAAAATCAGTTTGTGAATCACACAAAGTTTTGTCTCGGGTGAGAGTTGAACATGGCATTTGTTGTGAGAAAGATATCACTTAGACACGCCATACCTGCAATCTATATTAAGTATAAGTATATCATTATAATATATTCTTTTGGGTGGTAGGTCAGACACGCAGTCGCTCCGTAGAAAAGCTAATATTCGTTCAAATCTGGTTAGACTAGTAAACGGACACCGGAGTGCAACTGGAATAACGCCAGGAAGATGACTTCATTACACTGGCTATTTTTTTTATAGACTCACGCCTGTATTCCCGAAGGGGTAGGCAGAGGTGTAATATTACACCCACATTTCGCCATGACTTTTTAGGTCCCACGTAATGAGCGGGCGAGCCTGTTGCCGTTACCGGGCACGTCACCAGACTCCGTGCTGCAACTGAGAATTCGGAAAAACCCAGTAACACTTTTGCCCAACCCGGGAATCGAACCCGGGACCTCCGATCAGCAGTTGCATACGTTATCCATTGGACCACGGAGGCAGTAGGTACACTGGCTGTTTACCCAAAAGAGTATTTTATTTCGTTTGATGATACAAATCTTGTAACTATAAGTATATTTATTTCTTGGAAGTTATCTCGTTACGCTGTTACGGCAAGCAGTGTGTTTATTATAAGTGACAAAAGATCCGTCACGATATCGATTTCTTTCGACTATATAATAATGTCCTTTGAAATACAAATCGTTCACTAGAACAAAAAGAAAATGCTGAAAATGATAGCGCAATGAAACTTTATATCGTTGACATTATGACAAAAGCTCTTGTGAAGGTATAAAAATCTAAGAGATCAGTGAAATGTATTTTTATACTAAACAAGCGCTGGTGACACAATGGATAAAAGGAAAGGGAAACTAATTCAGTTTCCAGAACTTCAAATAATAATAACTTCTTATAGTTACCTGCTTTGAACTAAACTCAGACTGTTGGGCACGAATTATGAATTAAATCAGTTGTTTATAATTTTCCTAAATATTAGTTAATCGTCAACGTAGTTTACCTCTACTAATATCTAGACATCTTCAGTGGCCGTCGAGTTTTCGTTTTGTCTGTCAACTACATAATATATTTAAATCGTGCAGCAAATTTTATCTGAATAATAATTGTAATTCTTACCTATATACCTATGTTGAATCGTGAAGAAAATCTAAATCATAGTTCTGTCTTACATAAATGCATTTAAATTAATCGCGCCAGTTAACTAAATTAGCATATAAATATCCCACTTTTCTCCTACGTTTTTACCGGTTCGTGTGGTCACGGATACTACTTTATGTCCATATTTTATATCGGTAGTGACTTTAAAGACAGATTGCCAAATATCTTCATGAGAGCCCCAATCAAAGGTATAATGAGCTCTTCGAGACACGGGGCAATCTATCGCTAATTAGCACTTTAATACCCACATAACTTCGAAAAGTCAATAATGCGCGCCGTGGGATTTGAACCCGATACCCTTTAAACTAGGCTGTCGCTGCCTTGTAAGTAGGCCATTTTATACGGTTCTATACTACGTATTACTAGAGGATGCCAGTAACTACTCTCGCACGGTATGATTTTTAATTTCCGTGATTTCATCTAAAAGTGTAAAAATTACCGTTGCCTTGGGCATTTCGGAAAATCTTTTCTTAGTGCACTTCTACGCATCCTAAGGAACGAACATGCCAAATTGCAGATTCTTGCACCCTAAAGTTTTGGTCACAGATATAGCAAGATCTATTTCTTTGGCTGTGCATTGTCTGTCAGGCAGTGAGACAAGCATTTTATATATATATTTTTATGAAATAAATAAGTGGATCAAGCAAAAAAATCACAATTTTATAATCGGTCATTGTGCTGTTATTTGTATATTATATATATATTGAAAAATATACTCATGCAATTCAAGCGATCAAAGGTTCTTTTAATAGGCTATAACAATTTTAATAGCCAATCCCAATCACGTACAACTAGAAAAATACCTAGTAATAATAATAATATTCTACCACATTCACACAACACCATCTAGTCTCACACTAAGCAGAGCTTGTACTATGGGTACTAGATAATTATACATACATATACACATACATACATACATACGAGTACCGAAGAGGTAGGCAGAGGTATATTGCTACATCCACTTTTCACCAGATTTATTTAGTCCCACGTAATAGGGGGCGAGCCTATTGCCGTATCGGGCACATTGCCAGACTCCGTGCTGCTACTGAGAATTTCCTAACGAAAAAACCCAATAACACTTTGCCCGACCCGGAGATCGAACCCGAGACCTCCCAATCCCACGCGCACATTTATGCCGCGAGACCAACGAGGTGGCAACTTACATAGAAACTTTTTCTTTGTAAATACATATATATTATACATAGAAACACCCAGACCACGACAAACATCCATGTTCATGCACACAAATGTTTGACTTGAGCCGGAATCGAACCCGCGACGCTGGGCTTATGGGGTCCGAGCGCTCGTATTTTCTACCGAGACATCTCCAAACGCTTGATCGACGTCTCACGTGACCAGAGGGCTGGTTTATTCTTTGCTCAAAGAATCAGCCTTGCTATTCAGCGTGGCAATGCTGTCAGCCTTCTGATGACAGTGATGCGGAGGAATACTACGACGCCTAAACGCTTTACCTTGTAACGTAATACTCTACGTATTGCGTCATAATATCTCGCAGGCGCTTAACGCCAGCTTAGCCGCAGAGTGACCTTATATGGTCATATGTCTATGGCTATATAAGATGGGTGCGCAACCTAAATCGATCACTTACCCTACACATCGCCTTGCTGATGGTTGTAGTGACAAGCAATTATTCTACTTTTCTATCTACTGTCCCGCTGAGGGTAAGCATATTCTAGTTGTCTGTATGCCTATATGTTCTGTCTGTAGTATCTGTGTCTCCTAAGCATAACAGCCGATCTAGGGACCGCCTGTTCCTGACCGGTTGTTGTGTGTTCTCTGTGCTGTTCCAGTTCTCCCTACGGGCTCTCTGCACCTGTCTTCTCTCTGCACCTGTCTTCTCTCCACGGGCTGTCTTCTCCCTACGGGCTACAATTACAAGCTGCTGGCGCCGTGCCGCTAACAGCCGCCGCCCACGCTACAGCTCCTGCCTACGAGCCTCCTACAGCCAGGCAACACCTACGCCTGAGCCTCACCGCTTGGCCCACATCGGCGTACGCCTGAGCCTCCGCTTAGCCTGCACCTCGACCACCGAGCTGCCTACACAACGTGCACTTCGGCCACTGGCGACCCTGCGAGCGTCTGAGAGCAGCAGGAGTCTACATTCCAGCCCTCAAGCCAGTGCTTACCTAGTTCGGTCATACTGTATGTAAGCGGTAGTGAGACATAATAAAGAAACTGTTCAGCCTAGCAGTATTCCTCTCGAACCCCGACATCCTACCTGAGATCCGCCGTCTCAATCTTTTTATGTATATATTAGCTCTTTTTTTTAATTTAGTTGTAGGATTATACGTATAATTTTAGTTGTAAATAATAGGTTAAATGTAAGTAAGTCATTCATCATTCTCTTAGCGTTATCCCAGTTTCAATCTGGGGTCTGCTTACTAGTCTAACCGGATTTGGCTGAATATTAGCTTTTCCACAGCGACTGCCTGTGTGACCTCCGCAACCCGAAGGGATAGCGAAATTCCATGGTTTATACCAGTGTCAGTTTATTTACAAGGTACTGACGCCCTGTAACGACTGTCAAAGATCTTCATGACAACCGAGACCGACGGCTTAACGTGCTCTCCGAGGCAGGGGACAAGCTATAATTAACAATTCTATACGCACATAACTCCGAAAAGTCATTGGTGCCCGCCGTGAATTCGAACCCGATACCCTCTGCATGGCAGTCTGTTGGTATCTCCACTCGGCTATCGCTGCCTTAGTTTAAATGTAAATAAGTATACAGTTGTAAAATAATTGAATTGAAATAAAGTACAATATATTGAATTTCTATCTAATAATTATTTTTGTGTCGACAACTCCCGCACTAGAAAATATTGTAGTGTCGCGAAGATTCGGAAAAACAATTTATGGATCACGCAGTTTTTTCTCGTGTAGGGTTCGGACCCACAACACTGTGCAAAGTTATAAATAGCGAGACAATCGCTTTAACTACTACGCCATACATGTAGTAGTTACCTAAACAAAATTTTTATTTAATTAATTGTTTTCAACAACTAGCAATCATTTCTACTTTAAATAGTTATTTGGTCTTGTTTTATAACAACATGACACTTAAAACTATACCTAAATTAATTGGATGAGAGAAAAGATTAACTAGGAGTAAAATATATTCTTCAACATTTACGCTAAAGCTTTTGTATGTGGCAAAAAGCAAATTGTGTTTGCATATTTGCCTTGAATTTGACTGCACTGATAACATAGTGGTTTAAATAGTCGCCTCACCACGTGGCACTACGCCACGTGCTGTGGATTCAATGCCCGCACGAAAAAATAGGTAATTACTTTGTTCTACAAGATGTTGTTTCGAGTCTGGGTGTTTTTATGTCCATTGCTTGAATGTTAGTAAAGTGCAAGTCAAATATGGAAGTTGTCTTCAAAAGAATTAAATCGTATTTTCTTAAATATTATTTAATAAGAATAGTTTAGTCTAATAAATACGAAAATAAACACACATTCATAAAACTGCACCACACACATAGAAATATCTCAAAAGATATATGAGTACTGTTCATGGCAGTACTAGACCTGACTGATTAATTTATAGCCTGAATAGGTTTTTATTTCTTTAAATGACAACTCCCGCATTAGGACTAAATCCTGTGTCGCGGGGGACTTTACAAACATACAACTAACGGACACAATGAACACCCAGACTCGAAACAACAATTTATGAATCACACAAAGTGTTGTCTCGTGTGGGGATCGAACCCACAACACTTTGGCGCAGTGTCAAGCGATGAGGCGGCCACTTAAACCACTACGCCAACCGTGCAGTCAATGTTATGAAGACGTACCATTTTATTTGAGAACAAGCTTTAGTCGAGCAGTTGCCATATGGGCAATAATTTACTGTTAAATATGACATTTATTGTACGCTTGCCGAAAACTAAATAAATTGGTTTATGTTATAATGAGTAAAGTACTGGTTAATAATGATTAAGATAATATATAATGTGTAACAGAAAATTTTGTCTTCGCTGTAGCAAGAACCGAAGAACTCGTGCGCAGTGACAATAAACCGTAGGCCAGGCGGTCAGACGACATCAAACACAGTAAAATCCATGCAAAAGGCATAAAAGGCTAAACATATGTTTAGCGCACAAAAACGTGCTTTCAGGCTTCTTAAACCACTGTGCAGTAAAATTCAATATTGTTCAAAACAATAATGAGGATCAGTATGGTTTCATAACCTATTTGCATAGGTGGTAAAAATAAGAACAGTTCATTGCGCCAAAATGAACTCTGCATCTGTGTCAAACTTTAAAATATATAGTAATCAGATTCGATTAGCTTCAGCTATGAGGTTATAAGATCTTATATTTTATACCTAGAAGCCATATCTATGGAAGATTGCCCAGAATGTTTTATACAGAGTGAATCAAAATGATCATCTTCTTAATATATATTATGTACATATTACAAAACGAAGTCCCCTTTCCTTTCTGTACGTCTGTAACAAGATAAAATTACCTAACCTAACCTAACTTACCTAACCGAACGAAATGCTTATACAGTTTCACCTTCGATACGATTCGACCAAATAGTAAGAAAGATTTCTGATGAAGGTTTTACTCATGCAGGTTCGCCCGCGAGCAAAGTCTAGTATTTTTATATTGATTTAATCCGTATTGACTAACTGAATTTAATTGCTGCTCATAACACCGAATTTTACCCAATAATTTTGTTTCAGGTTTTGAAAGGATTAACATTATAAATACGATAATATATTTTTATACGTTTTGCGTTACGTTATGCCAAACGCTATTTTTATAGACTTACGCCTGCATCCCCAGAGGGGTAGGCAGAGGTGTAAGTAATTTAACATCTACATTTCGCCGTGAATTTTTAGATCCCACGTAATAGGGGGCGAGCCTATTGCCGTTATCGGGCACATTACCAAACTCCGTGCTGCTACTGAGAATTCGGAAAAACCCAGTAACACTTTTGCCCGATCCGGGAATCGAACCCGGGACCTCCGATCAGCAGTCGCATACTCTATCCACTGGACCACGGAGGCAGTCATGCCAAACGTACGTGCGATATATCCCGGTCCGGTCGCATATAAAGCTAGTCACGGTACTGACGTAATTTACGAATTGTCATTTGGAGTCTGGTCGTTCTTATGTCCGTTGATTGTAATAGTATACGTTTCTACAGTATCCCACGACACTCCATTTAATCCCAGTTTGGGTTCAATTCTCTCTTTTTAATAAAGAAAACAGCAATACCCTTGTACATAAAAGCCATGGTCATCTGGTCGGAATAGTCACAGTGTCGAATCCACTTAGCATCCTTGACAGCGTACTTTTCAAGGCAACAGTCCGTCCGTTACTAAAACTGTAAATTTATTAGTATTTGAAGAGCAGTGGCTATCCATCTTCAGGCTTCAATCGTTCTAATGGTTTCTAAACGGCGCTAGATTAGTATTCTGAACGTTGTCACTTTGATAGCTTTTCGTTACCTAATCGTTATTTGGTCTGGTACGGCGAGAACAAAAGTTCTTCTTGCGGCAGTTATAGCGGATAAATTGGCGAGGCAGGATTTTAGGTTGAGTTTAGCATAACCATATAAAGTAATGTTCATATTGTAGTTTAATGCTAATTTTGTTTTACTTTTAGAACATTTTGCAATGCAGAATGCAATTAATATATCTGGAAAGTAATACAACGAATTCAAATATCTTACTTGTCTAGGCACTCTAGGCTAAGGGATTGACTTGATACGGGCATAAATAGTATAGTAAGTTTAGCTTTTTATAGTTAATATATAATTTACTTAATATATAAGAGAAGTTTCCACTTAGTTAATAACTTCTTAATGAAAAATGTTTGGTATTTAGTTTTATCAGTTCATAAAATCAAATGAAATATAATGTGATCCCATAAATATCTACACACCCAATGACTCACGATTCCCACAAACTACAATAAACAACTTGATTTATCTATAAATATAATATTGCCTTAGTTCGTTAACTTGGGAATTCGTAGAAAGTCTTTTAATTATTAAACATATCAATATAATAGCGGATGCATAAACAAGATGGGTAGAGGTTAATAATTAATCGAATGATTGTAATTATTTTAATAACTTACATTTTTATATCACCGTATTTTCTTTTTCCCATAGATCCCTACTAATATTATAAATTCGAAAGTATGTATGTATGTTCCGTTTTCACGCGAAAACGACTGAACAGATTTTGTTGAAATTTAATATAGAGATATATTTTCCGTGTGGTGACGGATTAAGAATATGAAATATCACCACCCCATATCATCCCATGGGTGTCGTGAGAGCCGACAGAGGGAGGATATTATGCAGAGAACAACACTGCAAGAGAAGGAAAACTTGATACAAACCCTATACCAACCCGTTTGGCCAACGTGGTATAGTAGGCCAATTCCTCCTTTCAAAGGAGAGGCCTAGTCCAGCAGTGGACTGTTAAAGGCTGATAATATTGGACCATGGAGACAGACATAGGCTACCATAAGTTGCAAAATTAAACTGGGAGGGATTGTTTGTTGGGTAGAAGTTTGTACGGCAGAAATTTTCCTCTTGGAAGTAAGAACGCATGCGCGAATAATTGAGTGCTGCGCATGTGCTATCTGTCAGTACTGTCAAGTGTCACATCATACATATTGTCATATTGTGCGTGAAATACATTGTTCGCATATCTAAACTAATAATTATATACTACTAGCTTTTGCCCGCGGCTTCGCGCGCGTTATATTCGGGGTAACAAAAATCTACTTTCAGTCTCAAGTTGTGTGAAGGCACTCTTGATTACTCTAAAAAAGAGTTCAGAAACTCTTTAGGGTATGAAGTAACTCGAACAGTATCCATGATATTATCTACCATTATCTTCCGAAAGGTAGGTACATAATAACATCACCTCGCATACATTCAAATGTTCACAGCCATGTTCCAATACGTGTCCAAAATATATCTACAAATACTTTCGCATTTATAATATTAGCAGAGAAAATCGTTTTAGCCGTTTAAGCGTAGTAAGTATATAATTACATACATACATAGACTCACGCCTGTTTCCCGGAGGGGTAGGCAGAGACTACGGAACGCCATTTGCAACGATCCTGACACATCTCTCTTGCTTCACTCACTCCTATAAAATTTCTCATGCATGTAATATATATATATATATGTAGTAAGTATATAATTATTAGTTTATTTAAGTGAACAATGTAATTACCGTGCACAATATGACAATATGCTTGACAATATGTATGTTGTGACTCTTACGTAGTATTTGTATACTCTTTGGTTGTGACAGTACTGAGAGATAGCACATGCGCAGCACTCCATACTATAGCGCATGCATTGTTACTTCCAAGAGGAAAATTTGTGCCGTACTAACTTCTACCCTCCCTATAATCCCTCCCTGTTTATTTTTTGCAACTTATGGTAGCCTATGTCCGTCTCCATGATACAATATATCTCTATATTACATTTCAATAAAATCGGTTCAGTCGTTTTGGCGTGAAAACGGAACATACATACATACATACATGCATACATACATACACACTTTCGAATTTATAATATTAGTAGGGATGCTCAACCGGCTGAAACCATTTTCTCTACCTACTAAAATTATAAATGCATTATTATACATGTTTTGAAACATGGCTTTGACATTATCATGGACACCGAGCGAGTTACTTTGCACCCTATAGAGCTTCTGACTCTTTACAATAATCAGGCAGGAGTGTCTTCACACAACTTGAGACTGAAAGTAGATATGTGTAACCCCGAATTTAACGCGCGCGAAGCCGCGGGCAAAAGCTAGTAAATAATATAGATGTGTCAATAAAATGTAACATTCATTCATGTATGATATCATTACTAATTAAAGATTCACCGTGAACCTAAAATGAAACAAAGTACATTTATTTTAGAGCAGTTACCTTTACTAATAAGTAAAGAAAATGCATTTCTATGCTTCATAAAGTTACTTGATTATTTTTTTAAATTTTGCATGATGAATAAATGGATGTATCTAAAAATATTTGTTACTTTTTTACGAAAAAACCACTAAATAAAACTATCGTGCGAACAAAGACGTGAGAAAAAGCTAGGACAATAAATAATAATACAATATTGAACAATAAAGTTATTTGATGTTTAAGATAAATTACTATCCTGTGTCTATAGTATACTATATAACTACCTCTACTCACTTAGAGTTACTATTGGTTAATGCATTACAGACAGATCATAAACATCGGTTCCCCCCCGTAGGATCTCCACCTTGTCGTGGTGGGGGGGCTCAGTAACCGTGGATTGGTGACCCGCGGTGAAGCTAAGAGGGATCCAGGAGGGGACGCACCGCGTGGGCTTTACGGAGGCCTGCGCAGGATGCGTCCAAAGGAGCGGGTGCGAGGGTCAGTTCTTCTGTCCCTCGCAGTCGGGTGCGGTCGCGGGAGGAGAGGCGTGTCGGTGTTGCGTTGCCGCGCGCCCTATCTCCCGCGACCAAATGGGGGCGCACCATCGTTGCGTCGCGGTGGGGCCGCAGAGGAAGAGGAGATGCGGTGTTGCGTTGCCGTCCTCCCTATCCTCTGCGGCCGCTGGGTGTTTTGGCGGCGGAGCCCAACATCTTCATCCGTCGCCAAGGGAGTTTCGTTCGGGACCCGCCTGGCCTGGCCTGGCGGGCCAATACCCGTCGGGGGGTAGCGAGGAATGCTTCGGTGAAACCCTACCCTCCGACACATGGGTACAAGAGGAGCACGGGTTGGTTTTTAGTCAGTAAGAGTCTGACAGTCCCCTTCGCCCTTCACCCCCAGGGCGGAGGGACTCCATGAGGATTTTCCAACCCGACACCAAAAAAAAAAAAAAAGATCATAAACATCGGTATGCAAACTAACCGAATTGAGAATTACAATGTTGAATTGTTTTTCTAGTTTTATTATGACAAGTACTTTTATTACCTAAGCGTGAGCTCATAAAATATATGTCGCATATTAACGAACCTTGATGACAATATCAGTACGTGAATTGACTAAGAAACTATACACAAAAGGTAATTATTTAAAAATAAGTTAAAATTCAGGTGTCTGTCTGTGAATTATAAATAACTGTGTTTTTTGAAGTGCTCGTAGTTGTTTATATGAATCCAAGAACTAAGCATCTTTTTAAAAAGAAAATCGCTGTCGTACATCTATCTAGTCAAACATTTGTGTGCATGAACATGGATGTCTTGGTTTGGGTGTTTCTATGTATAATAAGTATGTATTTTAAAAAAAAGTATGTATGTATGTTTATCCATTATCTAGTACCCATAGTACAAGCTCTGCTTAGTTTGGGACTAGATGGTGATGTGCGTGTATGTGGTAGATTATTATATATATATATATATTTATATATATATATATATATATATATATATATATATATATATACTAGCCTTTGCCCGCGGCTTCGCTCGCGTAAATTCGGGGTTCTCTAGTTATAGTATATCATCTATGTTCGGGATAACACAAATCTCCTTTATTGGGCGAATACTTCTATAATTGTCGTTTTAACTGAGTTTAAGAAATATAACTGCAAAAAGTATTTACACATACAAACTACTTAGTACTAAGACTTAGTAGGTAGGTAGTACCAAAGAGCTCAGATATTTACATCTGTGTTCATTGGTAGTAGGTACTCAAAATGTTATCAGATATCAGTGACGATTCGCTTTAGAATTTAACAAAACACGACTGCCCTGCAAAAAAAACGAACTAAAAAGTTATAACAAGTTTAATTTGTGTGTAATAATTTGTGTGTAAAAAGGGAAAGGTTTAGGAAATAAGGCAAATCGGGTTACTCACCCAGTTTTTGCCTTATTACCTAAACCTTTCCCTTTTACACACAAATTAAACTTGTTGTTAACTTTTTAGTTCGTTTTTTTGCAGGGCAGTCGAGTTTTTTTAATTTTTAATTATTAATTTATTTGATACATTTTAGTATTTTTACAAGTATTATTATTTCTAGGTAACACTTATTTAGAAATAAGAAATATAAATTAATAACAACACTTATTTGTTTACCACAAATAAATAATAGATGGCGTTATTAAATTTGATGATGTTTCTTATTTGAAAACGGCTTCACACCGCTACCATCTTGATTTATTCAAAAATATATATCCAGTGTTACTCGGGGTGATGTAAGGATTGTAATGATACCCCATACATCCTAATCAGTCCAGGCATTTAGAAGTTATAGTAGAATAAAGAAACTCACATAAAAACATTACACTCCTTTTTTTGGGCAGTCGTGTGAAAATACTCGACAATCAGGATTTTGCGGATATATGTAGTCGACTCGAAATCTTTATTGTTTAATTTTTTATTATTCAGGTAAGGTTTCGATCGAGTCTACCGTACCCCTTGACGAAATTATTAAATAAAATAGATATTTGACACTGCGATGGTAGCGCAGTCAGTCGGTTCCAATGTGAAACATTCCAAAATCAAGAACTACTTACAAATTAAAATTTAATTAATAAAACATTTTCCAATGGACTAAGTTGTGAATCTAAACCATTCTCAAGTCCCCTTGAATACACACAAAAAATTCATCAAAATCGGTCCAGTCGTTTAGGAGGAGTTCAGTGACATACACACGCACACAAGAAATATACAAAAAATGTATCTTTGTACATTTTTTGTGACATCCATAAATTGTTTTTCGCATCTGGGTGTTCATTGTCTCCGTTAGTTGTGTGTTTTTAAAAATCCCCAACACGATTGTGGTATACTAAGGGTGAGACCTAAAGAGCGTAATTTGGGAGCTGTGAGTCGTGGAAAATGAGTGGCAGAATTAGGTACGTTGCATTTGATGCTACACGCCGACGCAAAATGATTAGTCTCCTGGGCTCATTATTTCAACCCTGTTGTGATCTCGGAGAGAGAGGGGAGCTAAGCAAGTATCAGTTAGTTACAAAATCTGCGTATAAATGTTGGATACCAAATTTCAGTTAAATGTACATTGCAGTTTTTTATATAGGAATAGGCGGCAAACAAGCAGACAGATCGCCTGATGGTAAGCAATTACCGCCGCCCATAGACACAAGCAACACCATAGGATTCACAAGTGCGTTGCCGCCCCTTGGGGTTAAGAAAAGAGTTAGCATGAGAAGTGGGATGAGGGAGATGGTATAGGGGATTTTGCCTCCGGCACTCTCACTCACCGGAAACGCAACAGTTTAAGTAGGTACTGTTACTTTACATCGATTTTCTGTGAGAGGGTAGTACTTCCCCGGTCGAGCCGGCCCATTCATGCTGAAATCAGCAAGGCTCTTCTACCTTGGCTAATGCTCGTTCATCATTACTCTATTCACCAATCAATATACTTACATTATAAAACTCTTCCGTTACAGACTGACTGACTAACAGAAAACTCACAGCAGAAACTGAAAATTATACATTTAGCACTTTAGTGTCAGTTTACAGTTAAACTATTTCTCTATGTTTTTGATGGAAAGTACCAAAAACATAGTAAAATAGGTCACGCTCTATTTATCAATTTTCGATAAGTTGGCAACAAGTGAGTGATGCCTTGTTGCCATCTGACATTGCGCAGTTTAAATTGATGGTACTCACCTAGCAGTTATCTTACACTAGCTGTTTACCCTGAAATTACCACAAAGATTCTCACTAATCGGAGTCACTGAGCCGCTGGATGACTGATGCCTTTGACGTCCGCCGTCAATCTCTAAGAAGTGGAGCTTTCGTCACTTATGTTCGCTATGCCTTTATATTTATTTTATTCGGAACGGTCGGTACTTTGACACAAGACTATTGCGTCATGCTGATGTACGTTATCACTTCGTAACTACATATAAACACATTCCTATGAAAGGATTTAAAGACGTGCGCAAAGATGACCGGTTAGAACTCAGTTGAAATTGGCGTGTTTCTAGATTTTAACTGCTTCTTAGGCTATTCTCTCTCTCGTGGGCTGATGTAGCTAAATTGAGTCTATAGATACAGTATTCGACCTTTCTAAAGTAGGCAGAGGGTGTGTATGACTTCCGCAGTTAGCATATCTTTTTTTATAGTAATAGGCGGCAAACGAGCAGACGGATTGCCTGATGGTAAGCAATTACCGCCGCCCTTGCACACAAGCAACACCACAGGAGTCACCAGTGCGTTGCCGCCTCTTAGGGATGGGAAAAGGGATAGGATGAGGAGTGGGATGAGGGAGAAGGAATAGGGGGTAGGGCCTCCGGCACTGTCACTCACCGAACGAAACGCAACAGTTAGGTACTGTTACCTTACGTCGATTTTCTGGGAGAGGGTAGTACTTCCCGCTCGAGCCGGCCCATTCATGCTGAAATCAGCAAGGCTCTACTACCCAAGAAAATAATTATTGTTGTTGCGACACACTGGAAAAACTACAATTGTTACCCCACTTTGGATCACTTGCGTGAATTGCACCAACATATTTTTTATCAATCACCTTGATACAGTGCGATCTTTTAAATTTATTCTGATGATTTTTATTCCATCTCTTGGAATCATCTTCCAAAGGATAATGCAATTTTTCCTTTGACTGCTGGTCCAAAACTATGAAACCTGTTGTGCATAAATGAAACCTTTTTTTACTGGGTTAGATTTATTTGGCCCCATTGTAAAAGTTGCAGTAAATGGCTAGGACTTACGTTTAGCAAAGGTTTCAATTGTGCACAAAGGGTTTCAATTTTTTGGGCCAATAAGTTGCATTGTCTTTTATGGTAGATAAATTTGTCTCGGACGACTGTTGAATAGTAATTGACGAATTTATAGAATAAACATTGCAATCACATGTATTATACCACACGTAACGATTTTGTACATTTAAAGCCAGCTAAGCTTACACTCTTAACGCGGTTTAATTTATTTTAAATAAATACTTTGTAATAAAACTTAAGATGCCGAATTTCCCCCACTATAATGAATTAAGATAAGGTGCCAATACGATAGTACCGTACCGTTGAGCTGATCTGGTGATGGAACTGACGAGACCCCAGGACGCTTTCTTGTAAAGTCACCTAGTTTGGGCTATACGATTCGCCTTAACATGTTTTGGAAATTGTCTGTGATCAAGATACAAAAGCAAATATCTGTTTTATTTTTAACCATTAATTTATTTTTTTACCTTAAGACTGCCTCCGTGGTCCAGTGGATAGCGTATGCGACTGCTGATCGGAGGCCCCGGGTTCGATTCCCGGGTCGGGTAAAAGTGTTACTGGGTTTTTTCGAATTCTCAGTAACAGAACGGAGTCTGGTGATGTGCCCGGTAAAGGCAAAAGGCTCGCCTCTTTTTACGTGGTAAAAAAATTCATGGCGAAATGTGGGTGTAATGTTACTCATCTGCCTACCCCTTCGGGGATACAGGAGTGAATCTTTAAAAAAAACTGGACTATTATTTTACCGCGATTAAGACGAAATCATCTTGTATGACATTATTTCTTGTTCAATCGTTTAAATAAAAATTAGTAAACTTTTACAATTACTACTACCGTCAGGGTATTCTGGCCGCCATAGAAATGCTAGACAATCTCTTTGACATGAACCGTACACACGCGTTTGATTGATAATCTTAAAGCCGTAAAGGTGCTTCATGTAACTCTGACGAGCACCACACAGTCCATAGATACCTTTACATGTGAAAACCGTCTATACAATCTGCAATATCGAAAGTGATTGATTAATATCTAAAAATAACAATATTTTCTTGATAACCAATATACTTTAACAGTGTAGCGGAGGCCAGACTTTAATATTACAGTATTATTTACCTTTACTGATAAGGCAGTCTTTCCACGAATAAATCCTAACCAACAGTTTCCAAATCATAAATTAGTAGGACGCTATCTATAGACGTGAAATTAAAAAGTAGCTTTCGTTCTTTCCTAGTGTAGCTTTAAAAACTTAAAAAAACCGACAAATATATATATTTCTGCTTTTTTAATATTCTCTTTAAATATTCCACGTGCTAAGTAATAGTGCCAACACAAAGTGTAAACAATCTTCAATAAAAAGAAATACAGAGTAATAAAATTAATTTCCTACTCCAAAAAAAAGGAACGCAATTCTCTTATTGAGTCAAGTTAACGTTTGGAAATTACAAACTGCCAATAATAATCCCGGGCGCTGCGCGTATTCTCTCGCAAACAATACAAAAACGAAATCAAAGAATATTATTTGTACCAACAAAACGTTACCAGGTCATGTGTCAATTATATTTTAAACAGACGTTTGATATTATGTCCGTCTGATGTTTGCCTAGTATACAATGCGAATTACAAGGAATGTTGGATCAAATATTGGTTCCAGCAATGGCCAATAACTTCCCTATAGAGATTTAATTTTATCCAGATAACAGTCAGGACTGATGGCAAGTTTAATGTTGTGTTTATGTCTAGGCACTGGCAATAATAAAATTTGTATCAAATATATACTGTGTTAGACCAATTTCAGATGAAAATATGAATTGACCACATTTCTATTGCAGAACCTTAGAAAATTTTTCTGACTGAATGAACATCGTCATTTATAAGTTTAGTTTGCTGTTTTCAAAAGCTAAAATATTATATGTGTAGTGGCGGATTAGTTTAGTAAGTGCAGTAAGGGCGGGCAACTAAGGAAGATACACGAAGCAAATTATATCTTTGCAAAGACACGGAAAACTCGTCATCAACTCCTATACCCGTTTGGCCTGCAAAGTATAGTAGCCAAAGCCTCCTATTAATGCATTACGTTAATGTGACTCAATGAGGATACTACTAAATCCTGCAGGGACTGCAGGTGACTACGGAAGGCTGTATGGATTTATAACGAAATTGCTGTTTCTGCCAGATAAATTTATCAGAGTAGGTACCATAATATGCACAATTAAATAAACAGATAAATAAACTCTTTGTTTAATTTTTCTTCCTGTCTCTGACTCATTATGACAATTACGACAGAAATATTTTTTGATATTCATAGCACATTGAATACATAAACAGGAACAGGCCTCCAAGAAGATCACTTGCGTCTAATGCAGTCTGTAATAAGTGATTCCCGTTGCGGTCAGAGGACGAAAAATATTAGAATAGACAGCTCCACTTCAGGATCCCGAAATCACTACTCACTCACTGCAAGCATACAATTACCTCACTAGAGTTTTTGGAGGTGATTTTTTGTAGGCTTCTGTTTGTGGTATTTAGCAACTACTTTCTACAGGTTGGGGAAATCTCAGGTGAGTTGGTACTCGTTTCTGATGAAAAAGTCGTGTTGTATACCTTAGGATATTTCAACAAAAAAGCTAAAAGAATTCAACAAAATAATATTGTACCTTGTATGTAAACATGTGTATGTCTTTCCTTTGTATCATTATAAAGTTTCTTTATATGACCGCACATATTATATGGTCGTTTTGGTTCATTTCTTTAACGAGGCTCTTTGTTTTTGATTGAATGTTTATTGAATTCCTTGCGAGACATCATTTATTCTTTGTGTGAGCGTTGTCTTACATAAATATTTAAGATTATTGTCATCTTTTGTGTCTATATGTCTATTATTACTAGTCTAAAGTATACAGTTAAGTGCCCGCACTTAACTTTATGTTTTCGACTAGTAACAGGATATTTGATCTGACATTAACGACTGTTAAAGATCGTCATAACACCGAGGACAATTGGCTTAACTTGGTACGTGGTAAGCGACAATTAAATACGTATTTTTAATATTTTGAATGGTCGGCAATGATCAGCGGCGATAGGTATGTCGGATGTATTTGTGTCATGTAACATAATATAGTGCGAGAGAGCATGCATACACTCAACTTTACGTTTGCCCGGCGCAGAGAAAACAACGCGCACAGATTAATGACATAATTAAAATATTCTCAAGTGTTGGCGCCGAGCCCCGTAACTACTTGCAGCCCCAGGTGCCTCGACAAATTATACTCAGGTTTATGTAGTGGACTGTATATTCACTTAAGTGGCGATGTTTACAAAATTCAAACAAATACAATATATTAAATCCGCGACGCGGCGAGCGTGCGTTCGCTCAGTGGTCTAAGATGGGTGTGTAGGTGGCTCCCCGCGTGACATCGCGCGAGCCCGAGAACCGGTTCGACGTCACGGCGGTTCGGGTGCATGGAGGCCCGAACAGGTTCCCCCCGTTGAAGGATGAAGACTTCAAGGTGATGGCAATAGGCACAAGTTGTTGTATGGTCCCCCTCGCTTTATGGTCCCCTTCTTTGTCTTGATGACGGCGACTCTGGTACGACCGTCTGAGCCAGGCGTGATATCGATCACCCTGCCCATCAGCCACAAGAGAGGTGGTCGACTGGCGTCCTTGACCAGAACCATGCTGCCTATCTTCAGGTCCCGGTGCCCATCGGTGTGCCACTTTGACTTCTGCTGGAGGAGTAAAACATATTCGTTAGAAAAACGATGCCAAAAATGTTGTCTCAGTTTCTCGATCCTCTGATATCGCTGCAGTCGATTGATGTTGGCGTCGTCAGGTATCGGAGGACGAGGGACTGACGTGAGTGGTCGCCCAATGAGAAAGTGAGAAGGGGATAAGTATGAAAGATCGGAAGGATCAGAGGATAGAGGTGTAAGTGGGCGTGAATTTAAAATAGCCTCTATCTGGATCAGGCATGTAGAGAGCTCTTCATAAGTTAGATGAGTTAGGCTTAAGACTCTACGTAATAAATGTTTGGTGGACTTAACGGCTGCCTCCCACAAGCCACCGAAGTGTGGTGAGTAGGCAGGAATAAATTTAAATTGAATGCCACGTTGAACAATGTCAGATTCTATGTCTTGTGAAGCATGCATTAAGAAACGAGAAAGCTCATTAAACGCTCCGACGAAATTAGTGCCGTTGTCACAGTAGACACGTTGAGGTAGTCCGCGGCGCGCCGTAAACCGACTGAAGGCGGCAAGAAATGCCTCTTTCGTCAGCTCCGGTACGAGCTCCAGATGCACGGCTCGGACTGCAAAGCACACAAACACGCAGATATAAGATTTCTGTAATCTGCTACCTCTACCTTTACGGTCGGCTATAAGCACTGGTCCGGCGTAGCGCTCATAGCGAGACTTGACTTGCCATTCGTAACAGATCGGCAAAGTTAAGCAACGCTTGCACAGGTCACCACTTGGATGGGTGACCGTGTGTGGCATTTACATCTGAGCGCTACCGTGCTTCGGAGGGCACGTAAAGCTGTCGGTCCCGGTTCTTGTCTAAGGATAAGGATCGTTAGGCCATGTCGGAGGCCTTAGGGCGGTCTGAAAAACTCCGACACCAGAGTTGGCCACACACTCACACGAAAAACAAACAAAACTGGTCCGGCATAGTCTAACCCTGTGTTCAAAAAAGGGTACTCTAAATTAGTTCTGTCTGCAGGCAGGTTTCCCATGGTTACCTGGACAGGTTGAGGATTGAAACGGGTACAGTGAACGCAGTTACGTACTATTTGCCTAGACAAATTTCTGCCTCCTAAAGGCCAATAGGTGAGTCTGACATTAGAAAGGAGTAATTGAGGCCCAGAATGTAAAAGAATTTTATGATAATGTTCAAAAATAAGTTTTGAAATAAAATGTTTACTGCAAATGAGAATAGGATGTTTTACATCAAATGTGTAGTTAGAGTTATGAAGACGTCCACCGACACGAATAAGATTTTCAGCGTCCATAAAAGGCGACAAACTGATTAATCGAATATTTTTAGCTATTTTCTTTTTATTTTTTAGAAGTATGTACTCCTCAGGAAACATTTCCTGTTGAGAGATTTGTAAGAGGATAGAGGTAGAAGATTTTATCTCAGATAATTGTAAATAAGATTTAAATTGATCGTCTTTGTTTATGCAATTGTGAATGAATCTTTTAACGTATGCAAGAATTCTTATAAGTTTGGAAAATGATGAAATTTTATGTATTAAAATAGAAATAGTATTATTTTGTGTATTATTGGTTTTATTCTCCACAACTGTAGCAGTAGTATGAAGTGAAGATTCGGTGGATTTGTTAGGTGAAGTCGGGAAATATATCTCAGTATGATTCAAGAAGTCGGGCCCGGACCACCAAAGAGGGGACGCGCTGATGCAATCAGCCTTCACCCCCCGGGATAAGAGATCTACGGGGTTGCATTTAGAGGGCACGTAGTTCCACGTGTGACCGACCGAAGCTTCTTGTATTTCGTTAATTCTATTCCTAACAAAACATTGAAGTTTGTTAGGAACAGAAGATAGCCAGCCTAGGACGATCGTAGAGTCGCACCAGAAGAAGCATTTACTAAATGATAAAGTAAGAGATTAACGAACTTTTAAAAAAAGTCGTGCGCCTAGCAAGGCTCCGCACAACTCCAAACGTGGCATGGTCGTAGGTTTTATGGGCGCGACTTTGTTCTTGGAGGCTAAGAGGCGAACACAAACAGTACCGTCAGTCGCTACGGTTCTCACGTATAGACAGGCCCCGTACGCGAGCTCCGAAGCGTCTGTAAATGTATGAAGCTCTATTCATTTACAATTTTGTGAAGAAATCCAACGAGGTATGCGAATAGAATTAAGTGAAGGTAACAAATTTAGGAAATTAAGAAAATCGGTTTTTATGGATTGTGGGACTTCATCGTCCCAGTTACATTTATGAATCCACAGCTGTTGAAGAATAATTTTTGCCTGGACAATGCATGGTCCCACTAGGCCTAGAGGATCGAAAACTTGACTTATCAATGATAAGATATTTCTTTTAGTGACCTTTTTTGAAGAATTAAATTCAAGTGAAAAGAAGAGATGATCGGTATCAGAGTCCCAGTAAAGACCGAGTGTTTTGCTCGGTGAAGACTCTAAGTTTAGAGCCTTTTCGCCACAGTGTTGCTCGGCCACCTGAATTGATTTTAAAATTTCAAGGCTGTTCGACTGAAATTTTCGCAGGTGAAACTTAGCTGTATCAAGAGTTTTTATTACCTCTTTGCAGAGATGTATGACGGACTCAGTGGTTTCTCTACCACTCAGATAGTCATCAATATAAAAATCTCGCCTGATGGATTCGGCGGCATCAGGGTCTGTACATTCATCTGCAAGAGATACTAAACATTTAGTGGTAGTGGTGGTACGCAGCTGAGCTGGTCCCATAAGTTAGGGTATTTAAGGTATACGTTGTCAAAGGCTCTGAGGGATCAAATCTGAAGACAATTTGTTGTAACGAACGCTGTAAAGGCTCGATAAGAATGGCTCTATACATTTTCTCGATATCGCCCGTTACAACAAATCTGTGCTGCCTAAATCTCAACAGAATAGAAAAAAGATCATCTTGTACTGTGGGGCCTACCATTTGCAGGTCGTTGAAGGACTTGCCTGTAGTTGTACTGCAAGACGCGTCAAATACCACTCTAAGTTTTGTTGTGGTACTTGACTCGCGCTCAACTCCGTGATGAGGAATAAAATAAGTGACTTGTGTTTGATCATACTTTGAATTGTTAAGTGTCATGTGGTTTAATCGTAGGTATTCACGCATAAAATTTAAATACCTATCTTTAAAAATTGGGTCCCGTTCAAGTCTACGCTCGAGAGAAAGGAAGCGACGTTTGGCCATGACGTAAGAGTCACCAAGACTTTCAGGCGAGTCTTTCAAAGGAATGGTGACCACGAATCGGCCGTCGTCGTCTCGGCGCGTTGTCTCTTTGAAGAGGGATTCACATGCCTGCTCTTCTGTTGAAAAACAAGTACCCGGAGACACAGACTCGAGTTCCCAGAAACGTGTAAGTAAGTCAGACTCATCATGCGTCACAGTGCAGTGATAAGTGGATGAAGATGGCTGCTTCTCAGAAGTAGATAGATGTATACTGCCAGAAATAAGCCATCCCAATTTAGAGGAATGAAGTTTGGGCATATGCCGACCCAAATTGACTGAGTTTGAACCCAAGACGTCCCAAAATACTTCAGCGCCGACCAGGATATCAACGACTGAAGGAACGTGAAAGGTTGGATCCGCTAATTGAAGACCCGGCGGTAGACATAACTGAGTTACATCTATTGAAGAGCCAGGCAGCGAATTTGTTATTTTAGGAAGCACGAAACAGCTTATGTTCGCCCTATAGCCACCATGTATCGAATGTATCGTTAAATCAGCGATTTCATTAGTGCAAGAAACTTGATCATTAATACCTGACACGATGGAGGTAGTGCTGCGCCTTACCAGACCGAGCCGGCCACACAGGTTGTGAGTGACGTAGTTGGAAGTGCTGCCGTTATCCAGCAGGATTCGGGCTGTGCGAAGTCTTCCATTGATGTCAGCCACCTTCACCAATGCTGTGGATAGCAAAACGATACTAGGTGAAGACGAGATATGAGAAAGAGCAGACAAGGCAACACTTTCCTCCTTTTTATTCTCGTTATTATCCCTATGTAAAAGGGTATTGTGTTTAGACGGACAAATTTTATTAGACGGACATGTCCTGGGCGAAGACAGTTCATACAAACGTTACTTTCTGATGCTTTTTTGATACGAGCATCAAGATTAAGATTCCTAAATGAAGGACAAGTAAACAAGAAATGATCCTGTGCACACATAGGACATGTAAGTTTAGAAGAGAAAGATTTAATTTTATTAGAAGTATGGAAATTTTGTTTTTTATTTACCTCATAAGATGAATTTGATGCTGTAGGTAAAATAATGTTAGATTTACGTTTATTATTTTCGTAGATTGTTTCTAATAAGTCAGCTCTGTTTGATAAAAATTTTGTAAATTGTTTCAAAGTAGGGAAACCATGTAACTCATTTTTATGCTCCTCCCACTCACGACTGGTGACAGTATCTAGTTTCTTTGACATGATGAAAATTATTAAAGTGTCCCAGTGGTCAGTAGGCTGGCCTAAAGTACTAAGAGCCCGTAAGTTTTTATTAGTAATATCTACAATTTGACGCAAACCAATGCTATTCTCCTTTTGAAGGGGCTCAATATTAAACAAGGCTTGCATGTGATTGTTCACAAGCAAGCGTTCATTGTCGAACCTCTCCGATAATAATTGCCAAGCAATTGCATAATTATCTGATCTAAAATCAAGACTTTTGATTACTATCGCTGCGCTTCCGCTTAGGGCGGCGCGCAAATAGTGAAATTTATTGATAGATTGAATGCTATCATTATTATGAATAAGGGAAAGATACGTATCTCTGAACTCGAGCCAGTGCTGATAGTCCCCGTTGAAGTGAGGCAAGTCTATTTTTGGAAGTCTAACGAAGTTGTGCTTGCAAGCCGAACCGTGCCCCTGTGAGGAGTCGTCGTCGCTGTGACCGTGGCTGGCAGCGGCAGCGTGCGTGGGCACGGGCTCCAGCAGGCCGCGAGCCAACGCCAGCAACGAGTAGTATTGCTTCTCGAACACCTCGCGGTCATCATACGCAACTTCCGGGTCCTCCATCAGCAGCTCAATTTGGTTCTGTAAGGCATCGTATTCAGTATACATAACTTCCATTTTATTAAGACGGGTCTCGAGTTCCCTAATGGCAAAGACATTTAATTCACATGTTTGTAACGGCTGTATAAATTTGGAAAACTGCGTGCTTAGATTTGAGACTTCCTCGCTTTTTAATAAGCTCCTTCAGTTCCTTAGACATAGGCTCTTCTGACATTTTGAACTGAAGTTATAATAAATAACAAAAGAAATGAAAATAAGTTATGTAGAAAAACACAACAGCGAGATAACGCAGAAATCTTTTGCAACATAAGCCATTAAAAATAACTATTAGAAATATAAATGTTTCAATGAATTTAATGCAATGAATAGGTGAGATACATTAGCGAGCATCAATAGGCCTATAAAGTCGTAAACAAGTTACGTAATCAGCAAGTCGAGCGAGCAAGCTAAGTATAAGGATTTGCTAGGTATTTAAAATAAGCTAATGGTCGAATGCAAATGCACAGGTGTTCATCTAAACCATATGGTTAACGTAAAATACAGATGAGCAGAGATATTTTTGTATTTTTTAAGAATGAAATGAAATATTTTAGCAAATTAGCATATGTAAGAATGCGGCGCAATGCACACTGAAAATATTTCGTTCTTATTGAGGATTGATGCAAAAAATATAGATGCAAGTATACGATAGATGTGCAAGAAAAATGGCTACTTATGAAGGGATCGCCATGCCAGATCCGAATAGCACTATTTAAATTCTTGGAAGCGGTATAAATATATAGGTGGGAAATAAAGGAAATTGGAACGAACTCACTCAGTACAAGACCCTTTGTGGTGTATTGTCCTCATGTCCTCGCAAGATGTCGGCGGGTTCACAGTGGCGCAATCACGATGTCCACGCGGGCGTACGCGCAACAAGACGGCTAATATATTTGTATTTGTCCTCTTCACGGACGACTGCATCGACTGGTAGGTTCTTGAAGGTCCAGTTATTCCAGTGCTCGATGGTCCAATGCTCGAAGGTCCAGTGTTGGCGCCGAGCCCCGTAACTACTTGCAGCCCCAGGTGTCTCGACAAATGATACTCAGGTTTATGTAGTGGACTGTATATTCACTTAAGTGGCGATGTTTACAAAATTCAAACAAATACAATATATTAAATCCGCGACGCGGCGAGCGTGCGTTCGCTCAGTGGTCTAAGATGGGTGTGTAGGTGGCTCCCCGCGCGACATCGCGCGAGCCCGAGAACCGGTTCGACGTCACGGCGGTTCGGGTGCATGGAGGCCCGAACACAAGTTTAGAATTATACACCAGTTTTACGAGACGTGAGAGGTAATTAGAAGTGGAGAAGGGTACTTAAAATATATTAAAGTTTTATATAGTTTAAAATTAACAACGCCAATAAATTGATTATACCAATTACTTAATTATTTCGTTTTAACGTCATCGTCCTGGCGTCATTCCTATTGGGATGGTGGGCACTAGGTAAGTGTCAGTTGCCTTCGGATGTCTAATATAATTTGTGCTTTCATTCCGAACCTAAATTTAAAACTATTGCGAGGAGACGTATTTCAGCTTTTTAGTACTTATGGCTTACGATTACTATGTAAACAATCGTCATGTAGACGACCAGTGGTTTAATTACGCTTGTTTTTGTAGTCATCGTTTTTAACAAATTCCAGTTCAATGAAAGATTTATTAGGTGCATTATTTATTATTTTCGAAAGCAAAATATCTGACACCATTTTCCTCAGTTAGTAGATGTGCAAGATGTATAACATACGCCTTTGTGTATTACTTCACGTTAGTCCAGGCAATAGTCTTTACAGGCATGTAATTTAAACTCAAAGTGCCACACCACCAGCATCGAGAGTAAGGCCCTGGATTTTAATTCTCTAATTACACAATAAACTGAGCTAGCCTAAGTTAATTTTGCCTTTGTTCAGTAAACACGGTGTGAGTTTCCTAAAGGACTTTGTGGATGCACGTGTATGCGGTCAGTTTCTTGAAGTTCAGAACTTAAGGGACAAACGGACGGCCATTTATCTCTACTTTTTGTTGAAGGTTGTTTCGTTAGAGCTTTGTTTTGTTGGTATTCGGGTTTGTTTAGCTTTGTAATTGTACATATCTTTAAATACTTGTGAATTCTCTGAACGTTTCAAATTCTGTTGCATATCTTATGTGTAAAGTTTATAAATTCCGACTAGTTTTAGTTAAGACTATTCCTGATAAATTACAAAAAAATCTGAAGATTAAAAAGACCTTTCTTAAATTAATAAAAGCTATAGGTATGTGGGATCTATATACTCACATAATGTAGCTGGTCATCCTTCTCTATTTCCTAGAATAAATTTACTTTGTTGGAATTACAGATGTACAGTGTACATGAACAGGGACAGTGTACATCTACCAGCCAAATCCATCGATAGATATTATGATTTTTTTATGGTAATGGGCGGCAAACGAGCAGACGGATTGCCTGATGGTAAGCAATGACCGCCGCCCATGTACACAAGCAACACCACAGGATTCACAAGTGCGTTGCCGCCCCTTTGGGTTGGGAAAAGGGATAGGATGAGGAGGGGGATGGTAGAGAAGGAATAGGGGATAGGCACTCTCACTCACCGAACGAAACGCAACAGTTAAGGTACTGTTACTTTAAGTCGATTTTCTGTGAGAGGGTAGTACTTCCACGGTCGAGCCGGCCCATTCATGCTGAAATCAGCAAGGCTCTACTACCTGGAGAAGTGTATGGTATGGTACTACTGTGTATGGTACTATCAATTATTACAAATCGGAAATTCTTAGTAGTAGCATAAAGATGGCGTTACAAATTCAAAGCTTGATATTACAGTGTCTGTAGTTCGTAGCAGTAAGTAACATACATGTGCAGGAAAATTACATAGAAATATTGTGATAGGTACATTTCTGTAACAGGCAGACGCTGCCTTAAAAAAGCTTTTTATACAACACAAGTACAAGGTCTTCGTATTAAAAAGTAATTCCCTGTCCTGGCATGACTACATACGTGTTCCGTCGTACCAAACATAACATATCCCTATCGTACAACAAAATCAAGCTTAATTACACCCCTGTTTCCCATATGTTTCACCCGATCCGGTCCATGTCCAACAAGGCGGCATAATGTAATATTGTCAGAACTCAGCAAAGTTACCAGAACTGGAGGTAGCAAAACTTAATAAGGACGGTGTCTCAAGTTTTCGACTGGCGGTTGAAGTACGACTAATTAATAACTGGCCACCTTGCTTGTAACTTGCTTGGGAGATTCTGATATGTGCCATTAAAATTTTGGAATATAGTGCAATACAGAAAGTTAGTATGCAATAAAGTATATTAATGCAGCATTTTATGGTAGCAAAAAAAAACATCGGTAAAGTTAAGCTTCATTGATAGAGAACCTTTACGTAAATTTGATTGATCAGATTGCTATCGTAATTCGGAGTGATTCGCTGCAAAAATCATTAGGCCATGTCGGAGCCCTTTGAGTGGTATATAAACATCGTAAATTGTTTTAATAATAAAAATATATTTATATGCTATTTGCTAGTATTTTATTTATACTCTAAGGTAAGCTTTCAAAGGCAGGTGTAAGGGCTCTTATTATTAAAGATAATTTTGGCATACTACTAAGTTGTCGTATTGTGGGAGACTGAAACCACGGACACAAAGAATACCCATAAAAAAAACAATTCTTGGATCTATCCAAAGACACGCGGCGTTCTCGCAATGGCAAAATGTCCATTCCAGCCACTATACGCACAACCATATCTTTCAATCGATTTATTAGTTATCTCATAAATTTAGGGCTGTTTTACCTTTCCAATGTCCCAAGGCATATAAATATACTATCTGGCAATAGAATCCTCTTTTAGTACAAATCTTAAAGCAATTCCTCATCATGTAATAAGTTTGAGAAATAGTTCATACGGATAATTAATTATTTTTCCACAGACGTCTTATTGCAAGAGATTTAAAGTCATTGCACTACAAAATGTTAGCGCATTAGACATCTTCACGTCTTTAATTAACTCAACTCCGTCAGACTGTGCTGATTAAGTGATAGCTTTGATTGCTTTTAATTTCTAAATTCTACAAGTTTTGTTTCTCTGATACAGTCGTTCTGGATAAAGTATATTATTATAGAACTCTTTCTAGATGTAATTTTTTTCCAGACTTATCTATAAAATCGCATTTTAGCAGATATTACCCTAATAGACAAGAGTATGTTATAAGAATGATTGAAAATTTAAAACGTACATTGAAATAAATTTTGTTGTTTGTTGAATTTGTTTCAGTATACGTACTCTTCAAATTGTTTCACTCATTGGTTTACTCGCCAAATTATACCAATCTCAATTATTTATTTTATGTTCTCTAAACAATACAGACAAACCGATTCAATAGACATTTAAACAATAAAGAATCAAACTCTTGCAAATAATCAAAACTAATGTCAATGTTAAAATTAATTGAATTTCTGAACAATGAGTGTCCTATTATAATAATAGAGAACGAGCAATTATATCTGGTTCGGCGTTACACCGAAACCGTAGGGTTCTAGGCGACTTGGAGAAGGAAATGGACTGTATAGAGAGGATAGCGGTTCTTCGCCGCCTAGGAGATGGTTACGGGAAGAGGTGATTGAGTGGGTATAGGATATTTCAAGGATGGAGGGCACCTACCTTATACAATCTTCTTCGTTTCCGAAGGGCAGTCTCCTGGTGGTTTCGTGATGCAGCTGCTTGTTTTCACTTCAATTCACCATTCGCGAGCGGGTTTTCCTTGGTGGAAGCGGTAAAAAATCGCATACAACGGTGCGGCGCGATACAAACGAGACGGTGTTCTCAGCGAGCGGAATGTTCTGGACTGTTCACTTGCGTCCACGATCGCGGCGACAAATCAGGCGAAGGCAGTGCCCCTTCTTCGGGAATGGGAGACAGGGACGGAAATATGATATCGCTCGCACTAGAACGTGGAACGATTGATGTTGATGCGATTAGTTATGGATAGGAAGGTAGATGGCGCTACCATATCCCCCCGGCCCTAAAGGGTTGCCTTTAAAAAAAATAGAATTGAACTTAGCTATGTTGGGTGTACTACCGCATAACCCATCAATAGGCTAAGACAGCGATATAACAATAAAATTAATCTAAATTAACTTTAGCGAAAGCTACAAACGCAATAATAGCGAAAACTACTAACTAAATACTTAAACTAAGAGGTAAGTCCAACTTCAGGCTAGATCTCACTGAGTTGGAAGCGGACAGAGACGTACAACAGGGCGCACGTAACTCCCTTTGGCGGTTTTCACGGTAACAACGCGAGTTGTACCGTCCTTGGAAGTATGCAATTTCTCTACGATGGCTAACGGCCATGAAAGCGGCGGAGCATTATCATGTATTATGACGACCAACGTACCCTCCTGTATAGGGGATGCAGGACTATTCCACTTGGATCTAGCCTGAAGCTGGTGTAGATATTCCGCACGCCAGCGTCGCCAGAACGACTGCACGAGTTTATCCAGCAGAGTATGTCTCTGGAGCAAGCTTGAAGAGTCTGCTTCAGGAGCCGGAAATGACGATAATGGCACTGTGTTCAGAAAATGTGCAGGGCTTAACGCGGATGGTTCTGCAGGGTCACTACTCAATGCCGTGAGCGGACGCGAGTTGATCAGTGCCTCGACTTGTGCAAGGACAGTTAAAAGCTCTTCGTAAGAGAGGATATGTTGACCTATTGAAGAGATGCGTTTTAATTACTTTGACCATGCTTTCCCAACATCCACCGAAATGCGGTGATGCTGGTGGAATAAACTTCCAGTCAATATGATTTATGGAAAGTTCTTCCTGAAGACGAGTACGATATTCTTCCCTGAGAAACTTATAAAGGTCGCGTAAATAAGAGCTTGCGCCCACAAAACAAGTGCCGTTATCCGTGTACAAACACTGTATAGGGCCGCGCCGTGAGAGAAATCGTTTAAGGGCTGCCAGGAATGACACCGTGCTTAAATCTGTCGCAACTTCAATATGCGTAGCGCGCGTCGTTAAGCATGTAAAAATACATAGCCAGGCTTTACGGCTTTTAACACCTCGACCACGCACTGGCGGATACTGCAGTGGTCCTGCGTAATCACAACCGGTGTGTGTAAACGCTTTAGCAACCTGGTTGACGCGCTGGCTAGGGAGATCGGCCATGGGAGGGAAAGTCGGACGCGGACGAAATTTGAAACAGACGTTACATTTATGTATTCTGTGACGAATTATTCGTCGAGCGGCTAAAATCTAATACTTATGCCTAAGTAAGGACATAAGCAACTCCGGACCGGCATGGAGGTGCTTCTTGTGATAAAAATCAACAAGAAGGTCGACAACATGATCATGTCGCGGCAGAATACAAGGATGTTTGTAGTTATAAGGTTCATCCGAATTTGACAGACGACCCCCAAAGCGTATGACGCCGTGTTCATCGAGAAACGGCTTGAGTCTAAGGATAGCGGGAGAACAAGATACATTGTCCTTTAAATTTTGAATGTCGTTACTAAAATGAACAGCTTGTACAGCTCGTAGTAACTTACATTCTGCGAATTTGAGATCAGTACTTGATACAAAAGTCTCATTAGGTAGGTGCCTAAGAAACCTATAGACATAAACGATGGCGCGGAGTAACTTAGACCACGATGACATGCGTAGTGCGAGTGCATAGATGGGAGACTCCTTAACCTCAGCAATCACGGGATAAGAAACAGACTTCCGTTCGGGTACATCTTCGTCTTCTGCACTGTGGTCAAAGGGTTGCATGGGCCATTCTGACGGATCATGGGAGATCCAAGAAGGTCCACGACGCCACAACGGATGATGCAGAAGATTAAGTGGAGTGACACCACGAGACAAGCAATCTGCGGGGTTCTCAATACCCGCGACGTGATTGAAACAAGTAGCAGGAACCAGTTCAATCAATTTGCTAACGCGGTTGGCGACAAAAGTCTGCCAGCGATGAGGAGAAGAATGAATCCAAGCGAGCACTACTTTGGAGTCAGAAAATGCGTATAATTTATTAATGGGGTAGTGGGGCAAAACTGTGTCTTGAACCTTGCGGAGCAACTGAGACAGCAGAAGGGCCGCGCACAACTCCAGTCTCGCAACTGAAACGGTTTTAATAGGCGAGACCTTAGACTTGGCACAAACTAACTGCACCGAGTAGTTAGAACCAATGTGGACTTGCAGATATACGACTCCGCCGTAAGCACGCTCGCTGGCGTCAGCGAAACCTATCAAGTTGATGGTACATCCATCTACCAACCCAAGATGACGCGGAATAGTAACTTGATTGAGCGCGGTAAGCTCAATACAAAACTGGCCCCAAGCGGCGACAATATGGTCAGGGGGTGTTTCATCCCACTCACACTTTGATAGCCAAAGCTCTTTGATCAAGAGCTTGGCGTACAAAATTGTGGGAGCCACAAAACCCATTATGTCCCATAGTCGAGCCACTGTGGACAGCATAGTGCGTTTGGTGCACTTATCATCTGGTGGTGAGACGTCAAACCGAAAACTATCGCAGGATTTGTCCCAGCGTAAACCGAGAACCTTATGCGGTACAGACTTCTCAAACTCAATGTCTGGAGAAGCCTTATGAGAATCTGGTATGCGTGCGAGAACCTCTTTAGAGTTGCTTGTCCATTTGACAAGATCAAACTGGCCTCGCTTGAAAAGCTGAATAAGCTCTTCACAAAGCGAAATTGCTAGCGGAGCGGGTATGAAATTACAAGCAATGTCATCTATATACAAAGCGGATGGTAGTATAGTATAGTGTAGCGTAGCTTAGCATAGCATAGCGTAGCATAGCATAGCATAGCATAGCATAGCATAGCATAGCATAGCATAGCATAGCATAGCATAGCATAGCATAGCATAGCATAGCATAGCATAGCATAGCTAATTAGTGCTTTATCTTACACACAGTTTTAGCACCCACCTTGATCTCTTGAAGAGCCGAACAAAAACAAGACGTAATACAATGAGAAGTATGTAACGTAGGTACGGTACCCATAATCACATACCCAAGTACCGTTTCAATAGCGGGCGGTAAATCATATCGCTCACTACGTACTATTTTAGTTAGTGCGGAAATATTGAGGCTCCGATCAAAAGATCAATGCCTGCCGGATTCGCAAACTCCGCGTCGGCTAGCGGCAATGACTCGAGATGAGTGAGTGATGCTACGTCTACATTAGCGTTCGGCAATGCGTCCGTGATACGCTCCACGATAAGCGAAGAAATGTTAAAATTAATATTCCTATCAAAACGCGAATGTATTTTAATATCTACGGAACCCCTGCAATGCTTTTCTGATCCGCCTATCCCTTTGACGGTTGAGTTAGTATTTTCAAAGTTATTCCATAATCTGAGGCGTTTGAAGCATTCCGATGTTATTAGATTGGTCTGAGATGCGCTATCTAGCAGACAACGTACCATGTGCGGCGACCCATTAACATCATATACGATAACTTGCGCTGTCGCTAACAGTACCGTCTTAGACGCCGTACACTGCGTTTTGGCCCTGCGCGGATCATTATAGATGCGCGAGTGCCGTCCTCGCGTGCGCGTCGCCCGCGCAATGGATGTCATACACAACGATACTTCGCCCTCAGACGCGGAAGGCGCAGCTACCGTGTTCTGCACTTGCGACGTACTCGTAAGTGTGTCAAGGTTAGCGGCTTGACTTGACAACCGGTTATTTTTATCGAAATGTAACAGTGTATGATGTTTTTGATTACATGATCGACACTTTGTCTTACTAGAACAATTACTTGTTTTATGTTTTATGCTTAAGCAGTTAATGCAAGCTTTGCTATCTTTTACGCATTTAAAACGAGCAATTGGATTTAAATCATTAAAGGTGGGACACTTATAGTAATGGTCGTGCACTATATTACTGCACAGACACTTCTGTGAATTATTACTATTAGATTCCGAACATGTTACGTAAGATTGTGGATTAGGGACCGAGTTACTATTACTATTTCGCGATTTATTCAACCTTTGTTTGTTGCTGTTAGTGTTAGACGGGCCAGGTGAACCAGACTGCGTATTATGAAATATTCGACACTGATCTTTGATGAACGAAATAAAACTATCTAGTGTAGGTATTTTATTATTGCGTTCCGTCATCTCGAATGCGCGAATTGTATCAGTGTCAAACTTTTTTAAAGCGAGTTGAAGCAACATAAAGTCGAAAAGATCTTCTAATTTTAAATTCCTAAGAGAATTAACCGCGGTTACGAAGTTATCAATAAACAGCTGGAAATTCGAGACAGACGCGTTGCCGGACAGTTTGAGATTTAAAGCTTGGTCAAAGTACGTAGACGCTAGGACGTGCGTGTCCTGATATCTGTCAAGTAGTGACTGAAATATGACCTGATAATTCTCAGCACTGGGTGTGACACCTGCAAATACGGACTGGGCTTTCGGTGACAGTTTACCTATTAAATAGTACAACCTGTCAGCATCTGTCAGAGAACCATTATCGTGCACTGTAGATTTAAAACTCGCATAGAATAACGGCCAATTTCGTATATCTCCGTCAAACGACATAATCTCGATTGGCAGTAATCTCGGTTTGCGGGCAACGGGCTCTGCTGAACATTTACCCTCCAAATGCGATTGTATACGCTTAATAATACAATAAAGATCTTCGAACAAGGTATACGCCTGATAGTTCGGTTTTTCATCAGGATTGATAGAAAGTAATCTTGCGTTATAATCGTCTAACAACTTATGAAAATCTGTTCGAATACTATCTACTGTTATACAATAACTGAGAAATGCTTCGCTATTACTGTCAGACATAGACGCGCTTTTTGAGCATTCATATATGTTTTGAATGCGCTCAAATAAAATATTGCGTCGCTTCTAAGATTGTCATCTCTTTGTCTTCCGACACGCTTACGTTTTTGTTGTGACATGCTTACGTAAGTATAAGCTAATGAGAACGAAACAAAATAAGAATATCTAATGTATCTATTATTTTACCTAAGTAGGCTAAGTAGGCAACACTTTAGCGCTGAGGAATTAAAAGTTGCTTGAAATATGAGATTTATAAGACAACTATGATAGTTGCAGAAATAATAATTTAATAAGTAGGTAGCTACATAAAAGTTTACCTACTGATGCGGGCGGAAATAACCATGTGACGGTTATGTGAATATATTAGGAGTATAGCAAGGTGCTATAACTGCCTAGGTATAGCGATATAACGTATAAGTAAAAACGTAAATGAATCCGACTCGTATGGATCAAAAAAATAGTTCGGCGTTACACCGAAACCGTAGGGTTCTAGGCGACTTGGAGAAGGAAATGGACTGTATAGAGAGGATAGCGGTTCTTCGCCGCCTAGGAGATGGTTACGGGAAGAGGTGATTGAGTGGGTATAGGATATTTCAAGGATGGAGGGCACCTACCTTATACAATCTTCTTCGTTTCCGAAGGGCAGTCTCCTGGTGGTTTCGTGATGCAGCTGCTTGTTTTCACTTCAATTCACCATTCGCGAGCGGGTTTTCCTTGGTGGAAGCGGTAAAAAATCACATACAACGGTGCGGCGCGATACGAACGAGACGGTGTTCTCAGCGAGCGGAATGTTCTGGACTGTTCACTAGCGTCCACGATCGCGGCGACGAATCAGGCGAAGGCAGTGCCCCTTCTTCGGGAATGGGAGACAGGGACGGAAATATGATATCGCTTGCACTAGAACGTGGAACGATTGATGTTGATGCGATTAGTTATGGATAGGAAGGTAGATGGCGCTACCAATATCATTTGTCTAACATTTAATTTGATGTATTTAAATGAAAATTAAGAGGCTTTCTATTTTTGATTTGCACTAAAATGATTGCAAACAATTGCTGAAAGATACACTTGAAGTTATAGTTGTTAAGTTTGTCTTATTAACAGAACGACGAACAAGTATTATATGCTTAGTCATCGTCAAGAAAGTGTATAAAATTCTTACATTACTGACTGACAGACAAGCTTCAGTCAAAAGTATTAGGCACACGAACCTGAAATTTGGTGTGAATGTTCCTTTGGGAGTAGAAGTGCACTAAGAAGGGATTTTCCAAAAAAATCCTAAGGAACGAACTGAATCGGCTATAATAAAAAAATATACAAATGGATGGGATATGGATAAAGTGATAGGTGTAGATATAGCTGCTGGCATTCTCTAGTAACATATAACTGGTTTAAAGGTCACTGTGAACGTTAAGGTACTAATGTGTGTGTTTTAAGTGCCTACTTTTGTTCTAAAATATGTCGGAGTATAAATAGTATGCTCCGTCTTATAGTTCACTTATCACTATCCAAATAATAACTAAATGGAGGACAAAAGAAACTCTCTATTATTAATACCAAAATCATAGATACCTTTTTCTTATATAAAAAATCCATTATTCCCATCTACTGCGCCAAGTTTAATGTAGGCTTGATTCCCTCACGAAACAACATACGTTTGTGTGATCCATAAATTGTCGTTTTGAGTCTAGGTATTCTTTGTTTCCCTATAATATGATAAACTCAGTAAGATACACAGATTGGACGTCGTCTTTATATAAATCTAATGTCTAGTATATATTTTTATGTGGTTGAGAGTTTTCTTTATTATCACAATACTGTTATAGCCCTTTTTATATATTCTTGCTATTGTCAACAATTTATTATATTTTATTTATATATAGACTCACGCCTGTATCCCCGAAGGGGTAGGCAGAGGAGTAATACTACACCCACATTCCGCCATGAATTTTCAGGTCCCACGTAATAGGGGGCGAGCCTATTGCCGTTACCGGGCACATCACCAGACTCCGTGCTGCTACTGAGAATTCGGAAAACCCAGTAACACTTTTGCCCGACCCGGGAATCGAACCCGGGACCTCCGATCAGCAGTAGCATACGCTATTCACTAGACCACGGAGGCAGTCAACAATTGTAAAGCTGTAATATTAAACTTGAGTTTCTTGCCCGCTTCTTATCTTTCTCTCCTGGGTGTCATTTTTCTCCCTTTTGAAGTAGTTGTAATATTTACCGATTGACGACTAAAGGCGATAGCTTATTTGCAAAAAATATTTGTCTCTAAACTGAACTGCCGCGCAGAAAGTCCTATGATCCAAACCAGCGCGCAATTAGATTTTTAACCGACTTCAAACAAAAAAAGGAGAAGGTTCTCAATTCAGCCGGTATAATTTTTTTTCGATGTATGTACACCGATTTCGCCGAGGTTTCTGAACCGATTTACGTGATTCTTTTTTTGTTTGATGCGAAATAGTTTCGAATTGGTCCCATAAAAATTTCATGTAGGCCCAGTAGTTTTTATTTTATGAGCATTTTTATTTACTTTCACCTATCCCGATGTCTGAAATAATACTAGCTGATCCGGCGAACTTCGTACCGCCAATTTTTTTTTAATATTTGCGTTTTTTTTTGTGAATCCAAACCATTCTCGAGTCCCCCTGGAACACACGTAAAAAATTTCATGAAAAACGGTCCAGTCGTTTATGAGGAGTTCTGTGACATACACACGCACCCAAGAAATATATATATAAAGATTGTGACGGGCAGTGTCATGTCAAAACATCATCACTACGGTCATCAAGGACTACACGACAAACTGGCCGGTCGTCAAACATAATAATTAGCAAAAAGGTTTGAAGGCTATTTAATTTTTTGGAAATGACAGTTTTAAGTTAGATGACGTAAACACTCTGTCAAGTGTTCGCTAAATTCGTTACTAATTGACAACAAGGCGATGGCCGTGCATCCGCTTTACGTTTTGAACGCGTGGTTTCAAATCCCAGTCATAACAGTTATGTGGATTTTGGTTTTTATGAAATTTGGAAAATGTTGATTAATATTTGGCAAATAGGTATTCATAAAAAAAAATAGGCATTATTTATTTTCCAAACAAAATCAACCATTACATAAATATTAAAAGTTTTATGTAGTTTAGTATTAATTATGTTTTAAAATTAAAATAAGGCTATTTAATATATACAAGACGAAAAATAAATTAAAATTACGAGGAAAAAGAATGATTATTTAAATATTTCGAATAAAAATTAGAAAATTCTAGAAACTTCAGGAAGGAATGGAAAGGTTAAAAAGAGACAGGAGATGAAAAACAAATTAATTAAAAAATGAAAATCGTAATAAGTGGACGTATTTAAATTGGATGACAATGAAAAATTATAATGACATAGAGCTGATCTGATGATGGAATCGAAAGGTGGCCATAGGAATAATATAGGAACTCAGTAATTAAATGACAAAACTTCATCGAATTTGGGCTCATTTGATTCGTCTTGACGAGCACTTTGGTGCGGGTGGTAACTAGGATCCTCTAGGGTCTGATGAAGGAGTCAGAAGGTGGCCATACGAACTCAGTAATTACAAAAATCTATTTGACTTCCACAATGATGATAATGGTGACTTCAAAGACGTAAATCATGCGGTAATGCCATGATCAAAGATTTGTCGATTATATTATTAATGAGACCAAGTCTTTTAGGTCTCTGCTCAAAAGACTCATTCGCTAGACGCTCTTGGATTTTACCGAGTCTAGAATTATACTGTTCAAGAGTTTCTCGACGTACACGTGATTTTGTAAGCTTTCCTGGCCAACAAACGTTTTCAGGATCTTTAATAGTCTCACAAAAACGTGAAACTGTGTCCCGAAGAGCATGTTTACAGTGACGACTACTTTTATCCGTTCCCGTTTCGTGAGATCTATATTTTTAAGGCGCACAGCACCTTTTGTAGGTCTACTCATAACTAGTTGACAATACAACAATTCACTAAAAAGATAACTACGTTAAAATCAACCGACTTCAAAAAGGTAAAAGTGAAAAATGATAAAGATTTAATATTAATTAAATACTACCTATTATTTATATGTGATATTTACTAAGTGGTTTGAAGTCTTTGCCAAATGAAACTTGAAAAGGCTTTTAATTAAAGAACGCATTTCATAATTAACAAGAATTCCCATTCTGTTGAATACATTTTCGTATAATTTTTTTTCATTATTCTTCGTATTAACTGAAGCTCCTTATTAAGATCAAATTGCTCTTTATTAGGTTCATTTACGCATCTTTATCTTTTTCGTAGTAATTTCATTGTATTAATTTGCTCGTATTCATTGAAGTGATTAAAATATTATTATTTGATTAAGGCTTGGCACCGACTTCAAACCTTTTAGTAAATAGCACATATAAATAATTTATATATTAAAAGAATTTGTGTTTTATAATACGAGTCGGCCAGCCCGTTCTACCCAACCGATTCGCATGATTTTTTTTTATTTAAAAACTCTCGCTGCATAGATTTGTTATCAAGCATTAGAAATTACCTAACTTGCACATTTATCAAGTTATATGCAAAAACAGTTTTCTCCCATACATTTTTTACGTTTTCGTAGCCGTAGTCAATGACTTTCTGCTTCTATATATCTGGTTCTCATTGAGGTAGGCGCTTTGTTATTGGCCTAAAACACGCGCTAAAAAGAGCTCTTTCATTTCATGGTATGCTCATTTAAATTGGGTAAGTTTGAAGGAAGATAGGTGTGGACATTGAACTTATTTTCAATATTTTCCTATAAATTTCTTAAGATTCCATTGCACTCTTCCAATATTTTTATGGCATCTAATAAGTTTCTTGCGGTAACTGCCAGGAAAAACCGTTATGCCTCCTTAAGGTGACCTTGCCTTACTTTCATACGGGTGTGAGTGTGGTGGTGTGTAAAATTATACCCGATGTTGGAAAATTATCACTATAGTGAATTATCGCTGGTGGCAGGTAATATTCCCCGAAGATTACCATTTAACCCTTAATGTTGGGTGAACTGATCTCTGATGTTGAGGAAATATCCCCCTTATTTGTATCGTGATGAAATCCAGTTACGGACTGTCCCTCAAAGGGACTACGGACTGTCCCTCAATGGGACCCCTCTGCCAACTCTGTACCTCTCCCCTAGATGTTTGGGGTTCGGGATACCCTCTAAAACACCGCGGTGTTCCTCTATCGACCCTCAACGAATCATGACGAATGTCAAATGCCAATGCAAAATGTAGTGAAATTTCCGCCTAATGTTGGGAAAATCAACCCTACAGACGGGTAAATTACGTTTTATGTAAGGAAAATTTTTGTGTTTTTAAATTACGGACTTTCTTAGGGCATCTTATTTTTTTTATATTGAACATATAACAGCGGTTCATAGTACTATTGTCATATAATTATACTAGAGGACGCCAGCAGCTACGCCTGCAATTTTTTTAAATTTACCCGTTTTGGCGGATCCCGTGGGAATTTCGTTTTGGCGGATCCCGTGGGAATTTCGGAAAATCCCTTCTTAGTGCACCCCTACGGTCCCCAAGGAACATACATGCCAAATTTCAGCTTCCTGCGCCCAATAGTTTCGGCTGTAGCGTGTCTGTCAGTCAGTCAGTAACGCAAGGATTTTATATATTAAGATTACAAGTGGTAGTTATGGTAGAAATTGTAGCTTTGGTATGAATAGTAGTTTTGAGAGAAAAGGTACTTTTGACATAAATGGTAGTTTTGAAAAATGGAAGATACGATGGTGTTAGTACGAATAGTAGTTTTGTTAGAAATTGTATTTTTGGCATATTTGGTAGTTTTAGTAATGCCAAGGTGGAAAGAAACGATACCTAAGGTGCAACGCAAAGCCAATGTTGTGCGAAAAGAAGTTTTGTGATATATATATATATATATATATATATATATATATATATATATATATATATATATATATATGTATATATTTGGTAAGAATATCATCTTTTTACTTATTATATAAGGCTACAATGTACTCATAACTATATGTAAGAGCTTTTTTATAATATTAAAATATGCTGTGGAGCAGCACAGGTCCTCTAGTAGGTAGTATTTAATTAATATTAAATCTTGATTACTTTTCACTTTTTCGTTTTTCGAGTCGGTTGTTTTTAACGTAGTTATTTTATTCTATAATGTGACTATTATATTATTTTTTTATTAAGTATTGCCTCGTGCCATAGATAGCAAGTTAATCCAGGTAAATGATAATTTTGATAACTGTCACGGAGGGTCAGTGAACTCAAATAGACACTGGTCTAAACCATAAGATATTGCTGTGTCTTCGAGTTGAGTAAGTCTGACATCAGTCACTTAGTACATTGAACGAAAATATTTTGTGGGCTGATGGGCACAAAATATTTACTTTTTATGTATTAAGCTGATGCTTAACCTAGAAACCGCACCAAGGCGGGCTGATGCGAATGTGACAGGGATAACGATATATTGATGATGTTGATGAAAAAAAGACAGTATCTGCATGTAGGTAACATATGACATTATGAATAAAAGAGACATCAAGTATAGTGGTTATTATTCCCATAGCGGTATTGGCGAAATGCTACTTCGTGTAGTGACAAAGGGTTCAGTGTTTCTCCAAGATCGCAGATACTTAAATTACTCTTACTAAAGATTTACTCATGGTCTCGAATAAGTTATTCATTAATTAAATTGCCATTTAAATAACACTATAGTCTTATAAGTATGGTCTGCCAGAATAAATATAACCAAACCCATCTAAAGAGAAGAAAATAAAAGTTCAAGAGATAATAAATACGCTTCCAAGCAATGGCTTCTTTAAAAGTAAACAATGAGACAAATTTTCACCGAGTACTCTGACGATCAAAGTTTCACCAAGTTACCTGGACAAACAGCGAAGTAACGTCCTTCCGACAAAAGTTTTAACGGCAAAAAAATTAACATTTCACGAGAAAATCGCTGTGGATGCAGTCCGAACAGTCTTTACCACAATATTGTATTGAGTTGAATAATTCAATGAAAGTGTGCCAGTATTTTCTATCAACTCCACCTATTAAAAAAAGAAAAAGAAGCAATATTTTATTAAAGTTCGCGAAATGGTTATAATTTTAAACTCAAAAACACCAAAAGTTTTGTCAGAAATAGAAAATAAACCGACTTGCGTTTATCATATTCTCTAGCACAGGTAGGCAGTGGCGTATAGTATATAATAGAGCCTCATTCTGCGAAGCGCTTTTCAGACTTCACGTTATCGTGCTCATTGTAGTCATGCGGGCAGTTTGCCAGACTACATGCGAATTTTATAACCAAAAGGAAATAATAATACTCTGCGGTTTAGGAATTAAATCCAGTATCCCATAAAAGTGCTAAAATGTAATAGATATCTTATTATACAAGAACAAGGAAGTTTTTTGAATGTGAAGTGGATCCAAGGAGTCCGATATACTTCTGAATAATTTCTTTTTGGGTTACCTGAGACTTCTATATTCACTGCTGCTACATCTAGGTACACAGGTGATAAAGAAGTAGGCATGACGTCAAGACTACTGCAGCTAGAAACATAAAATTATATCTTAGGCACCCTTAGGTTAGGATTCTTTTATATTCCATCTCTTAGGGGACAAAATAAAAGTTAAAATTTGTTTGAAAATGAACCAATTTTTTTTCGAAGCCACTACGAAAATGGTCCGAAACTTTTAATGCACCGGTAGCATCTACAGTCGTCGTACGTCGAACAACTCTCGCAACTCGCTAACTAACGCCACTGGTTGTTTTTAACACTAATTAACTAACAAAAAACAGAGTTCTTCCAAGTTTATCCTCAGTTCTACCTTAAGTTAGTTAGCAGTGACCATGGACGGATTAATGAAATAAGTACCGTCGCGGCAATGTGACGAGAACTGACCGAGTTCTGTTTGATTAAACTGCGACAGTTCTCGTAGTGCGAAATTATATTCTGACATTTTGCATGGAATTCGGTTTCCTGATCAGGAAAAATCTTCATTTATACATGTTATATAAAACTAGTTTGTTTAAGATCCAATACCTATTTGCTTTGTTACTTATCGTCATCATTATTATGACCTAGTATACCCAATCATAATACACATAAATACATATATAGTATTCGACATAAGCCTCTCCCAAAGCTCTCCACACTGACCGATCTTGAGCAGATTTTGGTCTTGATGTTTATTATTATTCTATTTTATTAAGCAAATTATACACCTCTGCCCACCCCTTCGGGGATACAGGCGTGAGTCTATAAATAAATAAATGGATGAAGAATGAACTCAAATGTGCCAGCATCATCATCTAAGCTACATAGATCCTATTTTAAATTTAAGAATCTAATACAGCGAAGATAAGTATCATATCATCACCATAAACCAATTTTGCTGTAGTAGACAAAGATTCCGATAAAAAATTTATATGAGTCCTCCCCTTATTCCATAATATTGTTCACTTCACACAATCTTGAGCATTCCCATTTGTCCATTGACACGCTTATCATTTACTACAACGTTAAGATAGAATCTCTTAGGCTTGCCTCGTTTATTGGGACAATAGAAGCGGTACGTGGCATGTGGCATCGCATGACATTTCAATATTGTTTTACACGATTTTAATATATGATGATTTTGTATAAAAACGTATCGATATACTTAAAAGTAGTTAAATTTACCCAGTAGTTACGAACGGACTGATCGAAATGTAAAGTATCAAAACATAATGTGATACCGAAGGGAGAGATTATAGTACTAAACAAAGTATAAGTTCTTGGTCCTTACATTATTTTTATGGGTCTTGAAGGCTGATCATGTTGATTCTCTTAGTACGGTAAAGTCAGTTAGACGACCACTTATCCATAACGGTAGCTGCGTAAATAAATCATCATATAAAGACATAAAGACATAAAGACATATTTATTTCTGCATTTTGGTTGTTTACAACACTTATACATGTCAAAACCCTATTCTAGATGAAGCCGGCTTTTCCTAGCTAAATGACTTCTTGAGAAGAAAGGCCGAAACAAACTCAGAGTCATTGTATTTTTTGTCACTTCAATTTCTTTAGTCTTTTCTTCATCTTTTAAAGTCCAGACAAAAAAGGGTTTAGTATGCAAGTACAATGCAGGAAATTATCTGACGCTTTTGACTGACTCGGCCCACTGATGGCCCGCATTCAACAGCAATCGTACGGCTCAACCTTAATTGAGGGAGCCAGCACGATCTGTATCACTATGCCTCCACGCCATCAGAAGGTGTATGCATAAGCATGTCAGCCTAAGCCATCAGACAGGTTGCCACAACTATTTGTTTATATGTTTAATAATGCCCGCATCGTACTCACAACTTTACATGCTAATACACAGTAAAATACATGTTGCAAACAATAAGTAAAAATAATAAAAATTTAAACAATAAAATGTCATATATTTAAAATATCAGAAAATATTATTAAATGTCAGAAAAAAATATTGAATGTCAATTTATGAATAATAATATATTACTTAAGTAATTTTAAATGTCAAAAGAAAATAAATAAAATAACAATGTCAAATCAAACAATGTCAGAACAAAATAAATAAAATTACAAATGTCAAATTAAAAATGTCAAAATGTAAAAATATAAGTATTACAAATGTAAATAAAAATATCATGTCACTAATTTCAAAATGTCAAAATTCATAATTTTTAAACTCAATTCCAGGCATTTTTGTCTGCTAAATAATCTTTAACTGTGTAATAAGCTTTTGAACACAAGCTCTGTTTAATAAATACTTTGAATTTATTAATACTTAGTTCCTGAATATTGCCTGGAATTTTGTTGTAAAAACGTATGCTTTGACACTTGTATGAGTTACTTATTTTTTGTAGTCTAGTTGAAGGTAGAACAAGTTTGTTTTTATTTCGTGTGTTTAAATTATGAATGTCGCTGAATTTAGAAAACATATTTATATTTTTCCTGACATATAACAAGTTCTCATAAATGTATTGAGATGCGACAGTCATTATCTTAATTTCTTTAAATTTTTCCCTCAGTGAATGCCTTGAACCAAGACTGTAGATTGCACGAATAGCCCGCTTCTGCAGTACAAACACAGTTTGAATGTCAGCTGCGTTGCCCCATAATAAAATGCCATATGACATTATGCTGTGGAAATAACTAAAATATACTAATCTGGCCGTATCTATATCAGGTAACTGACGAATTTTGTAAACTGCGTATGCTGCAGAGCTAAGTCTATTCGACACCTGACCTATATGTGGGCCCCACTGTAGCTTAGAATCTAAGGTTATGCCTAAGAATACGGTGTTATCTATAAGATCCAACTCTTCTCCATTCAAACATATGTTAGGTTTAATTTGTTTTACATTCGGTCTTGAAAATCGTATACATTTTGTTTTTCTTTCATTTAACAGTAAATTGTTAGCTGTAAACCATTTAACTACTTTAGAGAGAGCGTTATTTACATCGTCATTATTTGATTGTTGTCGTCTTAGTTTAAAAATAAGTGATGTATCATCAGCAAATAACACTATCTCTTCATTATTTTGCATAATGTATGGCAAATCATTAATATTTACAAGGAAAAGGAATGGACCAAGAATTGAACCTTGCGGCACTCCCATTGTGACCACTGAACCCATAGAAACTTTTCCATTTACCTCAACTCTCTGTATCCTATTACTCAAATATGATGTTAGGAGATCCAAAGCAGTGTTCTTAACTCCATAGTAATGTAATTTCCTGATCAATGTTTCATGAAACACGCAATCAAAAGCCTTAGATAAGTCACAAAAGACTCCCAGAGCATCATGCTACTCCTCCCAGGCATCAAAAATACTATCTAAAAGCTCAATTCCAGCATCGGTAGTTGAGCGACCCCTAGTAAAACCAAATTGTTTTTCATGTAACAGCTTATTGTTATTAAAATGAATTTGAAGCTGACCTAGAATTAATTTTTCAAAAATTTTACTAAACGTGGGTAGCACAGATATTGGCCTATAATTTGTGGGGTCAGATGTGCTACCTGATTTAAATAACGGAATTACTTTACTACTTTTCATTTGATCAGGAAACACACCACAGTCAATGCATCTATTGAAAATCATTGCCAGTTCCGGTGCTACTGTGTTGATTATAGATTTCGTAATCACAACAGAATTGCCCCAAAGATCACTAGTCTTCTTCAAATTAAGGGTATTAAAAGTTTTTACAATATCTCTGTCAGTGACATAACTAAACCTAAATTCAATGTTACACCTATTGACATTTTGTTTCAATAGAGATTCGGCGTCATTAGGGGACGAGTTGAGGGATTTAGTGGTTGAGACTGGAATGTCTGTGAAGAAATTTTCAAATGCTGTGGCAACCTCAAAATCTGACTTTAATATCTTTTTATTTAATTGAAGAGTGTAATCGTTACTTTTAATCTTGACCCTTCCAGTCTCATTGTTTATAATATCCCATGTTGCTTTTATTTTATTGTCACTGTTTTTAATTTTTGATTTTAAATAAAGTGTCTTAGCTTCACGACAAATCTTTTTAAATAACTTGGAATAATTTCTTACATATTGACAAAATTGTTCATCATTTTTATTAATTACTTTCTGTTCATATAATTCGTAAAGCTTATTTCTACTTTTATAAATTCCAGTGGTTGCCCATTCACTGAAGGATGGAGTACCAGCAACTGAGATCCTCTTAGGGACAAAGATAGAATTGAATATAGTACAGTACATGTCAAAGAAAGAATTGTACAACTTATTAGGATCGTTATTATAGCATAAGTATGGTAATGTACTTGTGAGTTTATCCTTGAGTCCCTCCAGACGACGCAAAGTTTTTGGCACCACACTCAATTCCTTTCTACCTACTTTTTTAGACTGCATAGCAAATGTTATAGATTGTCCACAATGATCTGATGTTAATTTGTTAATTATTTGCTTTCTAACTGGTACAATATCTGTAAATATGTTGTCTATACAAGTAGATGTCGTGGAAGTTATCCTGGTGGGTTCCAAAAATAAGCATGCAAGATTATATGACTTGAACAAATTCTTAATTTTGTGGCAATTCAGGGAATCTTCTAGTAAATTAATATTAAAATCGCCACCTACTATTATAGATTTATTTTGTTGGCATAGCTTCCGTAACACATCATCCATGACACTTTCAAAGTTGTCATAGCAGGATGATGGTGGCCTATACACACTCAGAACAAGAAGTTGGTCCAACTCCACACAGGCTATTTCAACTGTCCGTTCAACAGAGAAACTAACAATGTCACTACGATTCTTAAATTTAAGCAGCTTGTTAACTAAAATCAACGATCCACCATGTATTGCATTTTGTCTGCTGAACGAACTACCAACTAGATGGTTATTAAAATTGCACATGAACTGGTGATCTTTAAGCCAATGTTCTGTTATACACAAAATATCGACGCATTCACCGTTCATGAACAACTCCACTTCTAAATCTTTATTTGACATACCTTGTATATTTTGATGTACCAGTTTTAATACTTGTGAATTTCTAAATGAATTGTTAGTTGGATTGGGCTTATTCGTACATACCAGCCCATTATGAATGAAAGTGTCATTGCAAGAGGTATTCTCTATTGTCGAATTATTTAATTTAAATTAATAGAAATGTCAGACTGTGTAGCCAAAATACTGGCTGAATCATTATATATGTCATTTTGTTGCTGTATAGGGGCAACACGTTTATTAGCCAAATTCTTGGCTGAAATGTCAATACAAAATGCTAGCGACTCAGCTAGTTGTCTTTTATAATAAGAATTCAGATAACAAGTATCTTGCGTCAAATGTAAAGCTTTACTAACATAATTGTTAGAGTCAAAAACATGAAATTGATAGTTATTGTATGACCAACTACACAAATTTATGTTAAGACTATGTCTAATATTATTTTCTTTCTGTGGCAACCCTTTACTGAAAAGTAAAGTGAGCATAATAATTTGATTTAAATTTAATTCACATAATTTACTGTAATAATAGAATAAAAGTCTTTTATTTAAAGATCCTCTTTTACCAAGTAGGATCAATAAAGTTGTATCCTGGTCAAAATTGAAGTTTATAATTTTATCTAAAATAGCAATGGAACTTAACCCAGGCAAACAGTAGTTCATCACTAACCCATCACTATATGTGTTCGTCAACAACTGACCCATACCTTTTCCAATCTCGTCACTAAATATTATCACTTTATTTTTATTTTGTAATATAGTTTTACTGTCTAGTTTGTTATTTTTTAATTTATTTAGAGTGTGTTTAATATTTGAATTTGTATTGTTTAAAGAACTATTTGGCAAAACCGGGTCACATGTTGGCAATGAGCAAGCTGGCGAGTGTTGGTGGTTGAACTGGATGTCATTGTTCAATGGTATTGAGCATTTGTTACTATTTGATGCCACCAACTCATTCATTGCCAATATGTACTCTTTCATTTGTAGTTTAGAGCTTTTATATTTATTTGTCATTGATACTAATTTGTCACTAAGATTATTTAATTCTACCTGCAAATTATTTATTTCTAATTTATGTTTCAAATTATTTTGGTGATATTTCTGTGAGTATATTTTTAATTTTTCAAGAGCAAGTAATCTTTCCCTATTTAACTTAACATTTTTTATGAAAAATTTTTGTCTGTGAACTAATTTTTGGGTCTTTTTTATGAATTTGTTTATTTTGACATATTTCTTAATTCTATTCCTACTACCCCTAATCAATTTTATTAAATTATTTGATTCTTTGCACACTGAGAGACTATTTGGAAATGATGCTTTAGAATTATTGATGTCAGTAATCATGCATGGAGCATGAACCACCAGCTCATCGAACAGACTTTGATTTGCCGAGGTAGTGATCTGTTCTTGGGTGAATTCTAGATGTCTTATTCTACTATTTGCCTCATGTAACTGTTTGTCTAGAAACTGAATACGGTCAAGTGCTAGTTCGTACTGTGAGCTACACTCGGCAAACCCGTCCACAATGAGCTGGAGTCCATCCCGAGCACTCATGGCATCAGAGAATTGAGTATGTAGCTGAGCCATTTCACATTTTAATATCTTATTTTTTTCCAGTAAGTTCAACATTTCTTTCTCGTTATCTTCTCTTTCCTCTATCAGTTTGTTACACAACTCCTTAGAGGTCTTTAATTCAATTAAAGCCAGTTGGAGTTTAGACTCTTCCTGGCGAGCCAAAGCTTTACGAGTCATAATCATAGTGAAAAGAGAGAAATACAAGTACAAAGAAAGTTTTGTTCAAAAGTAAAGGAGAAGATTGAAATACGAAGTAATAGTAGAGTTTAAAGCTAAATATTATTGTAAGAAAGAACAGCTGATCTCGTTGAAAGTTGTGTAACCAACAACAAGGTTTAGGTTATATTTATGTATTTTTACTATTTATAGGTGATTATTTAAGAACTTGATAGCACTTTTTATTCGGAAATATACTAATTAAAACTATTTTATACGTATAAGTCGATTTTAGATAGTAGTTACAATGTTATACCTGTTTGTAAAATGACAATGCAAATTTAGCCGGTAGATTGGTTGTCAAAAAAGAAATCACAATAAACTCACCTTATTTTCTCAGAAAACACTAATACTTTTATAGATTATTACAAATAACACATTTATTAAGTAATTAACTTGTAATAAGCTTTAATTATTTGATTATTTTATATATTTATTTGTAAAAAAAATACGGGACAAGGTCGGATCAGCTGTTAACCTCAGTGTTGCCACAGAGCGAAAAAAAACTACATGTACATATAAACAGTACACGTATGATCGAGTTCTGCTCGGTATCTTTTTCTTTTTTTTATTGGTAAATCGTGTTTTCTAAAAATAAACCCTAACTAGATCAACTTATCACCTCCAAAACTCCCCTGCATACTATAGGTAAATTGCATGAAAATCGTTGTAGTCGTTGTCGAGATTCAGGTAGTTTATAAATATACAAGAATTGCTCGTTTGAAGGTCGCCTGTCTCCCATTGGGGTAAGCAAAGACAATGGAACGCCTAATGCTCTGGTTCAAACATACCACTTTCGCTTCCTCGACATTCATTAACCTCATCATACATGCTCGTAAGATCATCAATACTTGTTTAAAAATGTCGACCGTTTCACTGATTTATTTAAAAGGGTTTAAAGGAAGTTTAAAAGGAATCGATAAGGTAGAATAAATATTTAAAATAATATTAAATTGCATATTAAATTCCTCGTAAAGTAACAAGATTTTTGGGTCACAGTAAAAATAGGGTGGCAATGCGTATAAGGTCGACGTATGTCTGACGCATAGATTATACAGATATACTGGGTCTGACGTTTTGATCACAGCTAATAAGGCACAGAAAAGCGCGACTTATGGAGCAGAAGTTTCTGAGAATCTTCCACTAAAGTTAAACTAATGACAAGGAATTACTAATAGTCACACTAATTTGTCACAGCTTTTAAGACCGCTACATTAATTTATATCTCTATTAATTTTAATACCAGTGAGTCACTTTTCAGTACATCACCCACAACCGTTTTAATTGTCATAATTTCCAAATATGTTTATTACACCAATTGTTTCTAGTTGTACGAATGACTTCAACAAGGCCTATCTAGACTTGTTAGAACCCATTGCTATTATTGGCAGTAATATAAAATCTATTGAAAGTAGTTAAACATTGAATATCCAATACCAGTACCAAAAATTTGCTAATTGCCTATTATTTGTTGTTCAACAAATGTTCAATCAGACAAATCCTTGACACGGTTGGTATGTTGTTTTAATTAATTTAGAACTAATCGTGAGCTTCAAAAGGCCAATTCTAGTAGTTTGACCGACACCGAAAATGTATTTTAAAAGAAATGCGATTTGATTTTGAAACCATTCGCATAATTCATTATATATTCATATTTATTATATTTATTCAAAATGCAGTTTCAATTTAGTCTCGGTGTCATACTTATTACACCGAGACGTCTACTATCTAACTATCCATATTTTAATATATGTTTCAAATTAACTATAATTACATTATGTAACTGTAGCAGAGTACTAATTGTGAATAAATTCAAACTCAAATCGCATTTTATCTACTTTTATTATATCTTACGAAAATCGACCTTCTGGAATCCGATTGTAACAAAACATAATTCCTACGTATGAACAGTAAACTATCTTGTAAAAAGTGTATTATGAATAATTATTCTAAAGAGGAAGTTTTAAAGCAAAATAGGAACGGTTTTTAGTTACTTTTCATAATCAAAAGTCCCTTATGGGTCGTAATAATAACTTGCGTAAATTAATGTATTCATGACTTATACCTTTTCTACAACTTTGCATGTTTTTTTGAATCACTTACTTTCTTACATTGGTCAGATAGTTGATGGTTGGTTCTAAATTATGGGAGTTGATATTTGGTATGGAAAGCGGTGCGGAATAAATACCCTAAACTCTTAAGTAGATTTACAAAGCCAGACCAGTGCAGCTACTTCTTTGTTTTATTTAAGTTTGTAGAGTCTTCTAACCACCGGTTAATTACTGCCAATATCTTGGCTGCACCTCGTCTGGTATATTTTTGTACGTGGCTGACACCCGTTAAAACATTTATTTGTGTGTATTAGGTAGTGCTGAGAATAGATCGTTCGCTATAGTTTTATATCCCTAGGTGATAAGGGAGTCTATTGTAGAAAAACTTTTGGCAAGACGCCTGTCATCAATTAAATCTCTAACGAAGGTAACAGTGTTAAATGACTTGCATAAACATTGGAGGACTCATTTAATCCAAACTCAAAAACACGCAACACAAATAGAAGTGAGGCCACTTCACTTTCCTTACACGTCCAAGCTGGTCACAAAGTAAGCAATTAAAGAAATAAAGCTCGTTACTCGGCTAATACAGTTTTATTGAGCCATTAATAGCTCAGGCACTCACGTGTAGACCCCTGCTTTCTGCTTTCATATCAACTATTAGCATTTAGGTAGTGCTGTGGACATTTGTTGCATTGTCGACATCAATAGTTGATATATTTAAATGGATGTTAATGACATTATGTTGATTGATACATTTATTTCAAATGTGCATTCAAGATAAATGTGAAATATGACTTTTGATAGCAAAATAGAATATTTATCTTATAAATGTGGGTGGGACGTGAAATCCGAAACTCACTCAAGTGGGACCGCCCAACTGCGTGAGTTGCGGATTTCACGTCAAGAAGTAGGTTATCTGTTATTCTGATGCATAAGCAATGTTACTGTAGGGTTTCACAAAATTTCGTTTACTAGTTCGTTGTAGTAGTTTCGTTTATTGAAAGTATGAAAAATAATCTAACTGCCGCATTCATATTGGTTTGGATAGTAGAATTTAAAATAAATATTAGTGTGTTTATCAATTACCTGTTTGGGATTATGTGACGTAAATTAGGAGAGTTCTGTGTCGGGCAGTGAACAGCGAAATCCTGTATGATGAAACACAATATTATAATTTTTGGGTAAACCACACATTTAAATTTTCCAAACGTCTATTGTATTAAACTTTTAGATAAATGTAATAATTAATTATTAATACTTACCGTCTTATTATAGAGATGTCACGTACCATTGAATGTACGAAACAAAAACATATTAAAATTAAAATTAGTCCCAGCGTGGGATGCCATGAAACATTACAATGAAATAATATATATGTGAGAATTTCAAATTAGTCAATACTTTGAATGAGAATGAAATATAAACTTTTTGACAAGTTTTCTTTTTAGTATACTTAGCAACAAAAGCGAAGCACAAAGCTAAAATGTTGCACCTGTTGTTGGGCGGCATTCTATTAACGATGGCATTTATCGACATTACGACTTCACTATCGCATGTGTTCTGGGCCCATATTGCGTCAGGGTTGCAACGTAGGAAAATGCGCCGGTGACACCGAAATTGCAATATGGCTCGCACGGTAAGCACGTGATTATGTACAGCTTGTAACACAGAGGTAATGGTCCTGGATATGGTACATATTTGTGTCGATTACACACCCCTAGTGACATAAAAAGTAAATGTATATCGATGCGTGCATTAATAAATGTTATGTCTGAACATTTTCACCGAATGCAGGTGGCTCAGTACTTCGTTGTATTTTATAGTCTCTTTTTATGAATTCTATAAAGTTGGCCTGTTACTTAGAAGGTATCCGTGGAACTAGTATACTAGTATACTCTTAGAAAAACAAGTTCTGTTCAGTTTGAGGCAATACTTAACATTTGCCTTCAGGAGGTTCCTAAGATAAATGAAATTATTGTTTAAAGATTATTTATTCTATGAATGCTAAGAGATGTTTTAACGAAGAATTGCTTTATTGATTCTTAGAAAAATGCATTGCTTGTCCGAAGGCAAATTTCGCCTACATTGTCATAATTATTATTTTGTAGGTAATATGACAGTGGCTGATCGCATCATTTACTGATACCGCTCTTTACATGAGTGAATTTATCAGGTAAATAAGATGACTAAGATGGTCACTGGAGTAGAAACTTGTAAAACTTTCTCGCCAACCTCGTAGATTATCACATGTTTGTATCTAGAGCTGCCTAGCTCAGAATTCTATTAGCAAAGGATCATCAATCTTAAGGATCATTATTAATAGGTACCCAAAACTTTGGTACCTATTACTTGAATGATGTCCAGGAGTGTTGGTGAATGTGATTACAATACCATGTATAATCTATTTATAATGCCTGCCTGTATTAAGTTATAAGACAGAAGATTTTCTGGACCAATTTAAGTCCTTGCTTCGTATTTGAACTATATCTTATCCAATTGTATAAATATTTATTTAATGTAGGTTAATATAGAAAATGCCATATTTTCTTACAAGAATATTATAGGAAAGACTTTTATATGAAAGGCTCTAGATAGCGATCCTAAAGTTTGCTGACTAACTACTCATTTATAAGTTTTTTTTTTATAATAATAATAATAATAACACAGGGTTCCCGCTGCCGGTGGTAATGTGCAGCGCATGAAGTGGACGTCATCCATAAACGAACAAGTCATGCGCGCATATTTTGGGGCAACAGAGGGGGGCACTAACCTCACTGCGTACCGTAGTCGCATGCTGTCTATGTTTCGGGCCTTGGAACCAAGCATCAACGTCACGGCTCAACGACTATCGGATCAGGTACGGGTTATCCAGCGCAGTGGCAAGTTGGATAACGCCGTGCTTGATAGGATTCGCTCAGAGTACTTACCTTCGAGCCATGCCAATCCCGTCCGGCCCACACTAACACCGACACCGAGCGCACCGCCAATGGGCGGCAGCGCCGTCAGGGAGGAGCATGACATGGCTGATGATGTAAGTACCCAGTGCAATGAGGAGGTCAAGGACGCTTTGGAATGTGCGATTAGGGACTACCGGTACACGCCATCATCTATTAGGCCTCGCCTACCGCGGTTGCCTTTGCATAGGCGAAATATAGCGCTGGTAAGTGCTCTTGACTCATTATTATCAAATTATTTAGATAATAGTGAGGATCTCGGTGATACACACTCAATCTTGTACTGTACCGCCGTGGCAGCTTGTCGTATAGCTGGTGTAAAGTTTCTTGAAACTGATACCGTTGTACGACAAAGGTCTGCTGTACCGGCGTGGCAGTGCAGGATTGAGCGACGTATTGCCGAGGCAAGGGCACTTATTGGCAAGCTGATCTGTTTTAGGGAGGGGAATACACGCCCTAGGGTAATGCGCTTTGTGAAACGGGCTTTTTCGGGGGCTAATATTAGTCCTCAAGATTATATAGCCCGGGTCACAGAGCGCATTGACTACCTAAAACAGAAAGTCTATGCATGGGCAAACCGAATACGTAGATTTAAAAAACGTGTGGACCGGTACGTCATTAATCGTACATTCCAGAGGGATCAGAGGTGGGTATACAGAAGCTGGGAACGACCAGATCAATGTGTGACTAATGTGCAGCGGCCGGATGCGAACGCCACAGCCATGTTTTGGCGTAGCATCTGGTCGACGCCCATTGGCCATACTGAAGGTGATTGGATGCAAGATGTCGAACGTTCATGCGAACATATTCCTGAAATGGAATGCGTGGCCATTTCTAGCCAGGATGTTGCACAAGCAGTCCGTCCATTATCTAATTGGAAATCTCCAGGCTTGGACGGGCTGCACAATTTCTGGCTGAAGTGGCTACGTAGTTCGCATGAACGCTTGGCATCTCAATTCCAATCAGCTGTAGAATCTGGGTCGTTGCCATCATTTATGATGACTGGAATTACCCACCTGCTCTACAAGACAGGCAGTACTAGCGAGCCCGGCAATTATAGACCGATAACATGTCTACCATCGGTCTATAAACTTCTTACATCTATTCTGAGAGCTAAAATAGCTAAACATGTTGAAGACAATTCTATTATGTCAGCCTCTCAGAATGGATGTAGGAAGGGTGCTCGCGGTACTAAGGAGCTCCTCCTCATTGACATGGCCATTAGCCAACAAGTTCGCCGTAACCGAAAGGATCTGGCGGCATTTTGGATAGATTATAAGAAAGCGTATGACTCCGTGCCGCATACATGGCTTTTGAGGGTGCTAGAGTTGTATAAAGTAAATACTACTCTACGCACCTTCTTAAAGTCATGTATGGGGCAATGGAATACGATTCTTTGCTATCCAGGATGCCGAAGGATCCAGGAGGACGGCGAACGTATTAAAATTGAGCGGGGAATTTTTCAGGGCGACAGTCTGAGTCCCCTTTGGTTTTGCCTAGCCATGAACCCTCTCAGTACATTACTGGAGGGTTCAAGGTTAGGCTATAGGTTACAGAGAGGCGGTCAGGTCGTATCCCACCTGTTATTCATGGATGACCTGAAGTTATTTGCCCAATCTGAGGTCCAATTGCTAGATTTACTAAACGTAACCCAAAACTTTAGTAAGTCTATCAATATGGAGTTCGGTGTGGATAAATGTGCTGTCATTCATGTGAAGCAGGGCAGGATGGTGGAATCTGAGGGGATCCAACTCTCAGATTCCATTAACCTAAGATCGCTTCTCTTAACCGATACCTATAAGTACTTGGGTATGTCACAGGCTTTAAGTATCAATGAAGCTGGCATGAAGCAATCGTTGCAAGAGCGTTTCTTTGGCCGCCTGAAAAAAGTATTAAAAAGCCTTTTATCAGGGGGCAACAAGGTTCGTGCTTGCAACGGTTGGGTCATGCCACTTCTTGTATACTCCTTTGGCATACTCAAGTGGACTCAGTCTGAATTGGACGCCCTGGACAGAAGAGTCCGCACATTGTTGACGGCATTTCGTATGCATCATCCTCGTTCATCCGTGATGAGGTTGTACATCCCGCGGAAGTGTGGGGGTCGTGGCTTTCTGAATATCAAGACCCTACACAACCGCGAGGTGTGCAATCTCAGAGAATATTTTCTCCGGGCGAACGGGGACATGCATCGAGATGTTGTCGCAGTGGACAATGGACTCACCCCGCTCAAGTTGGCTAAGGAGAACTGGCGCATACCTGTAGTACTCAGTGCTGATGAGCGCAAGCGTGTATGGCAGAGCAAGGAGCTTCATGGCAGGTTTCATCGGGCCCTGTATGGACCCGATGTAGACCTATTGGCCTCGGTGAACTGGCTACGCTTCGGTGACCTCTTTGGGGAAACCGAAGGGTTTGTTTGTGCAATTGCTGACGAAGTTATCAAGACGAATAACTACCGGAAATATATCCTGAGGGATGGCACTACCGATATTTGCCGTGCGTGTCACCAGCCCGGTGAATCTCTCAGGCATATTGTTTCCGGTTGTTCACGTCTTGCTAACGGCGAGTACTTGCACAGACATAACCAAGTAGCTAGAATCATTCACCAGCAACTTGCTCTGAAATACAAACTTGTAGACATCGAGGTACCGTATTACAGGTATGTGGCAGAGCCAGTTCTCGAAAATGGTCATGCCACATTGTACTGGGATCGATCTATCGTCACAGACAGGACTGTTGTAGCCAACAAACCTGATATTGTGGTGATAGATCGATCAGAGCGCCTCGCAATAATTGTTGATGTCACCATTCCTCATGACGAGAATCTCGTGAAAGCCGAGAAAGACAAACAGATTAAATATCTGGACTTGGCTCACGAGATTGTCGACATGTGGGATGTGGACTCAGCAATTATTGTGCCGATAGTTGTAACGGTTAATGGCCTAATAGCCAAGAGCCTCGATCGTCACCTTAAGAGGCTCGCGTTGGGTGCTTGGGTCAAAGGTCTGATGCAAAAGGCAGTACTTCTCGACACGGCACGTATTGTGAGGAAGTTCCTGTCTCTGGAGCCCTAACCACCGGCAGCTTGGACCCTGTGCCCGTTGCTGGTGGGATCCCACGGTTTTTTTTATATTTTTAAATGTATTTCATTTTTTGTGATATATTTAAAAATGTAATTTAAATTTGATTGATGAGAAATAAATGAATAATAATAATATTCTACCACATACACACATCACCATCTAGTCCCAAACTAAGCAGAGCTTGTACTATGGGTACTAGATAATGGATAAACATACATATATACTTTGTTTTTGTAAATACATACATATTATACATAGAAACAGTTACAGTTTACCCCAAGTACTACATAGTGAAAAGAATAGAGAATAGTGGAATCACAATTGGTCTTTATTAAAAGGTATCTCATGACTACTCACCAGTCTACACATTTTTGCTGCGAACAACAATACTTCACCAAATACAACAATCCAACTCAAGATCGTTCATAAAGTTAAAAGCAGATTTTGGCGGCAGACCCAATGACGCCCTTTTGAAATAAACAAGAACACAATGACGCCGCAATATTAGATCCAGCTGTACCATAAAATACACTTCCAAGATATTTTCCATATTTCGTCTGAAGAGCGTTCACCAAAATAAAAAGAGATAAGGAAGGGGAAGCTTTCGGCCCTGATTGGCCTGAAGAAATATTATGTTAGTCGACTAAATAAACTGAAGCAGTATACTGTAGGGGCGACGCAGAATGAGATATAAAGCCCGTAATCTTGAAGCAGGCTCCCTAAATATTTATGGATTTTTTCTTAGGGTACGGCAAAGGCTTAAGCGAAGTTTGAAGTGACAATTTTGAATAATATAGTGGAAAATAACTTATGTAACTTGTCTTCACTGTAAGTTTGATAAGCTTATTTTGGCGTATGTAAAGGATGAACAACAAATTTAAACGGTTTGTTTTTGCAACAATCATAGAAATCCTTAATTAGCTATTTCATACCCAGTTTCCGAACGATATACCAAAGAGTAATAGAATGCAAATGAAACGTCTGAGATAAAAAGAACTGAGTGTAGTATGTTAACTGTTGTATAAATTTAGCAAAAGATTTTATCTTTGGCTCTTAACTACTAGGTTGTCAAATAAGAATCTTAATTTTTGTATAAAAAAGACATAGAACATAAATTTTAAATAGGAAGGAAATGAGCTACGAATAAATATTTCAACTCAACAGTAAAAACAGTCTGAGTTGGACCGTATAATTTTTACTTCATTTCGTCTGACTCCGAACGTAAACCGTAAACACCTGCTTTTTTATTGCCAATTAGATGCATTTTAAACCAAGTCGACTCATATTTGTAAGCTTTTTAAATTTTAAAAAGTAAACTAAAATAACAAAGAATAAAAATGTATATTGTAACTTCATTGAAGTGTCAGATAATTTTTCCTCTAAACCTTTTTCTGATATAAATGTAAAATTTAATGAAACACTTGGCTCAGGTAGCCGTTTTATAGCACCGTTTCAGGTTACCGTTTCTAGTAATAAACACACAAGCCAAGGGTTTTAACTTATGAGTTTCATATGTAAATTTACTGCAGTCGACGTTAGGCTAATTTGTGCCACAAATTTTGCTAAACTTGTCTCTATAGTTATTTAAGGCTATGTGTAAACAAGAAATATGGTGACTTGTGAGATAAATTGAATTATTTTCACCGTAGCTTCTTTAAAATTGCTGTTCAGTAAATCGCGGTCTAAAGAATATTATATTGAATCACATAAGAACCTCAACTGTACACTATTTTATAAAGTGACGTTATTTTACGAAATATGTTGATCATGCGTAAGCCAAGAGCAATCTCTTCTAGACAATCTTGGGGCGATGATTGATATGAACTTACTAAATAAGGTATTGATAAATTTTCGTTGGAATGTTAATTTCCTTTACCCTAGAAGTGTCTGACTAGTAGTGGACTGCGAAAGGCTGTAAGGTAGGTACCCTTCTCTTTATTTATGATCTGGATTGATACCAGTTATTTGATTACGATTGAGGCTATTCCTTAAATAATCAAATCATTAAATTATTTCTAAAAAGTTACAATGTTTTGCTGATCAAAATCTATAAGCTAAAACACTAACCAACATAAAAAACGTGCGTGCTATAAAATTACATACATTTTGAATATTTTATGTAATAATAAGGGAATAGGCTCGCAACAAGACTGCAAGAACTATAGAGGCATTAGCCTTCTCAGCATTGTTGGCAAATTGTATGCGACGGTACTGATTGAAAAAGTTATGGAAGTAACTGACAAGAAAATATGGGATGTACAAGCGGGATACCGAAAGGGTATGGGGTGCACGGATCAAGTCTTTTCCTTGCGGAGCATAGCCGATAAATTCTTGGCCAAAGGTCAAAAGATCTATTGCGCATTCGTGGATTTGGAAAAGGCTTACGATAAAGTGGTGAGGAATGAAATGTGGTCGGTACTGTCGATGTATGGGGTGAACAGCAGACTCATACGAGGTCTGAAATCCACTTATGAAGATTCTACAGCTTGTGTGAGGATAAATGGGTCGTACACTGATTGGTTAACCATCAAGACAGGTGTTAGACAGGGATGTGTAGCGTCGCCGTGGCTGTTCAACCTCTTCATGGACAGTTGTTTGCAAGATTTGAAAAATTGTGATTGTGTATTAAGGATTAATGAGTTATTTGTCAAATGCCTCCTTTATGCTGATGATCAGGTAATACTTGCGTCTTCAACGGAGGAGTTGTAGGAGATGGCAACAATCATGCATGGTGCTTTAGGGAGGAAAGGAATGAAAGTGAATGTGAGCAAGACGAAATTTATGGTTTTTGAAAAGGAGGAATGTGTCACGTCTTATAATGTTATGATCGATGGGCAACGAGTGGAGCAAGTGAATAATTTTGTATATTTAGGTACGCTCTTTACTAGGAATGGTAAGAATGAAGAAGATATTGAAAGAAGAGTTAATGCAGGTAATAGGGTGAATGGAGCTTTGAAGGCCTTTATGAACAGTCAAAATGTGTCCAAAAAGGCACGTTTGGCTGTGCATAGAGGGGTGTTAGTACCTACACTTATGTATGGTAGTGAAAGTCGGGTATGGCAGAATAGGCATGAAAGTAGAATAAATGCTGTAGAAATGAGAGCACTGAGAAGTATGTGTGATGTGTATTTGAATGACAGAGTAAAGAATTGTGTGATAAGAGAGTGTTGTGGTATAAAAGAAGATGTAGTGACAAGCATCGAGAAAAGAATGCTAAGGTGGTTCGGGCACATGGAGAGGATGGATGACGAAAGACTGACCAAGCAGATATATAAGGCAAGTGTGAATGGTATAGCACTAAGGGGAAGACCAAGACGGACGTTCTCTGACCAGATCGGAGACATCCTTAAAACAGGAAAGGTAGAAGTCCCCTGAACAGAAGAGCATGCATGAGGAATTTGATGGGAGTGAATGAAGCAAGAGAGATATGTCAAGATCGTTGCAAATAGCGTTCCGTAGTCTCTGCCTACCCCTCCGGGAAACAGGCTCTATGTATGTATGTATGTAATAATTATTTTTTCAGTTATTTCCGTTTTTTCTGTTACACATAGTTGTAAAATGAAGAAACATAGGTAAAATACATAAAATAATAATTTGATAGGTATTCTGTATGAATTCATCAATTAGGAGCCGACCATTATTAGAACCATATGGTGCATTAAAAGCACTTTTATTTTTATATAATAAGCACGCTGAGAATTTTATGCCAGCGATATTGTAAAACCATACCGTTTATAGCTTTTTATAGCTATTCCTATGGGTATATAAATTAAAACAGTAGCATGTTCTGATTAACATAACATCACCTACACTATCGAAATCAACATTTTATTGAATGATGTACACCATCAAAGTTAAAAACCTGATGTACAGAAAATGGCTTTCTTTCATGACGCAGAGCAGAAATCTTAATATATAAAATCCTTGCGTTACTGACTGACTGACAGACACGCTACAGCCGAAACTATTGGGCGCAGGAAGCTGAAATTTGGCATGTATGTTCCTTGGGGACCGTAGGGGTGCACTAAGAAGGGATTTCCCGAAATTCCCACGGGATCGGCCAAAACGGATAAATTAAAAAAAAAATGCAGGCGTAGCTGCTGGCGTCCTCTAGTTTATTCATATAAATAATACCTAAGCTAAAAGATTCATTCAACTTAAAATAAATTTATCATAATATACGCTTTTTAAAGCCTTGATCTTCGTGTAGGTAACAAAATTTAACTCTGTAATATACGCTCGCAAGGTGAATGACAGGTTTAGAGGAGAGTAAAATTGAATCGCACTTTAACGCTTATGAATCTGAACTTCACTTTTATGTGATTTCAATATTATTTTATATGCCCATACATTTTAAAGGTCATATACATTTAGACTGGGTGAATATAATTTATAATACGTCTTACGTACTTAGAGAGTGATTTAAAAATATACCGTTATCCAAAATAATGCCGTGGCTCGTGTGCATCGTGAATGAGCAGGTTCAATTTGAGATGTATTATTGTTAAATATTACGTGTAGTCATAGGTAGGTAGCTCCATAGTTGAAGTACAAGTGCGTTCGGCAGAGGCCAAATTATTTTGCCTGCTACTTTTCCATATATTATAATGTATATTCCTGCTCTTCTTTTTCTTAATAGTAAAACTATATATTATATATATTTGTCTGTATTTAATCTTTTTCTTTCCGGCAAACAGCGACACTTAGCGTTTTCTTGACTTTGCTACTATGATATTACAGACCGTGACTGTGTAGTCACGTATGTGTATGAGACTCGGTTAATACTTACTATCATATTTAAACAGCAAAGTCTGGCACCAAGAAATGCAAGCGGGAGATTCTTTCTTTTTTAGGGTTCCGTACCTTATAGGTAAAAAACGGGACCCTATAAATTACTAAGCCTGCGCTGTCTGTCTGTCTGTCTGTCTGTCACCACATTGTATTTCATAAACCGTGGTAGCTAGAAAGCTGGAATTCCCATTCCCAAATTATGTATTTCGGTTGCTGCTATAACAACAAATACTAAAAATATAAAAAAATAAATATTAAGGGAGTTTCCATACAATCAACGTGTTTTTTTTTCGTATTTTTGCTCAAAATTACTAACGGTACCAAGTAGACGCTTAATTTTTTTACAGAATATGTAGTTTTAGATTACCTTTCAAAATAAATAAATAAATAAAAAAGTAAATACTAAAGGGGGGCTCCCATACACCAACGTTATTTTTAAGCAATTTGTTACTCGATCTTAATAAAAAGGCAGATACTTAAAAAAATATTTAAGTATACATACAACAAACGTGATTTTATTTTATAGATGAAGGTACGGAACCCTTCGTGCGCGAGTGCACTTTCCCAATTTTATTTATATTTTGTCTTCTTCAGAATCAATTTATGCACATATCAGAAGGCCAAGTTTTGTATTCTATCTGACATCGACACTGTATTTTGAACGAAATGCGATTAGATTTTGAATTCACTCAAAATTGCGATTCTGCTAGGTATCCGCTCAATTTAATTTAAGAGAATACTATTTATGACTATTATTTATTACATAAAACCAATTTTACAATATAATATTATTAGTTAAACTTTCCATTTGCTGTCTGGTAACCTACATGCCCAAAATTTATCTTTACCACAACAACGAAATCATAATATAATTAATTATATCGGTGCCATTTAATCTCAGAGAAAAACTGATGCTCATTTCGTGTAATTTCATAACGAAATATAATATCAGCAATTATAACGCATTAAGTAAAACGTAACGCAATCATCAGAACACATTAAAATGAATATGGTGAATTCATTTTATTAATTTAAAATACCCTAATAATTTTTATTTATTAACACACAACGACGATTCAATAATCTCTTCTAAATGATAACATTGTAACTCTTTGAACAGCAAAATATAATTATATCGGTAAAGCGGTTTAACAGCGCAAACGTAATCTTTAATCCCTAAAAATAAAATTTATTATTTTCTTAGCTTTGAGCGGTTTAAAAACTACAATTCATATTAAATACTAGCTTTTTCCCGCTGCTTCGCACGCGTCAATTTCGTTAAGATCAAATGTTTATTTAGGAACGCCCCTAAACTCCTCAAGGAAGATACATGCCAAATTTCACATACTTGCGCACAGTTGTTTCGGCTGTAGTGTCTCTGACAGTCAGTAAGTAAAGCAAGGATTTAATATATACAGATTAAAGTGCTTCCATTGAAAAATAGTTTTACACAAATTCTGACTCCCTTTTCTACTCTCTTCAGGTATCAGAATGTCCAAAATAAATGTCTTTGGGTTGTTTAACGTGATTTGAGAATTCAATATAGAAAAAATGAAGTTAATCTCTTGAAATATTCAAAAGGTTTCATACAAATTTTGACTCTCCTTTAAGGTTATATATATCCAAAATGATTTTCTAAATGTTCACTTACAGCATTTGAGGAACCAATACACAGAGTTTGAAGTGAATCCATTGAAGGAATATAAAGTTTCATAGGAACTCTGACAACCTGTTTTAACCCCTTAGGGGACAAATTTCCAAAAATCCTCTCTTAGTGCGCACCTACAATCCTCAAAGAATAGGATTGTATTTCACCTACTTGCGCCCAGTAGTTTCGGCTGTAGCGTGTCTGTCAATCAGTCAGTAACGCAAGGATATAATTATACATAGGTGAGGGTGTTTCAGTAATCCATTAGGCGGTAGAACTAAACGCATTAGTAGGATTACTACTAATACCATTAAAAGCCCATCTATCCGCAAAATTTTCGTCTCAAAGTATCACCGTAGTTTTGCGTATTGTTGGATGCTTTTCGCAATAGGTATCGGCTGCATAGGATAATATAGGTATCGAAAGTAATTGGCTAGTGAGAAATAATTTTATTTGTCTATTAAACTTTCAGTACCTACCGGTGAGTGATCATTGATCATGATTAACTGCTTTGTTCTGCTATGAAATCCAATTACGATTATTATTGTAATCTGTTACAATAATAATCGTAATGATGTCGAGATATCGGTCTTATTACAAGACATATTCTTTAATAATAAACATATATAAGCAAAGGATATAGATTATAATTGTAAGAATTTTATTTAGCCTTGGCTTTATCTATGTAAAATTTATTTCAGTGACTTATAATTTAAGTATCATACATAATCCTTGTTTTGTAATTAAGCCGAACATGTTAACGCAAATATTTTTTATCAATAAAAATTATTTTAATTTAGATTCAAATTAAAAGAAGTTCGCACAGAAAAAAATACTTTAATTGGCTTTGTCACTTTTCGTTCCGCAACACTTCATATAAGTTAGATAACAGAGTGGCTCGTTTCATAAATTAGAGACAACTGCTTAAAATCCAACCGTCGCCAAACTGTGAAAACTACTGTGGCGATGGCACGTGCAAAGCCGACACGTGTCAAAATAATATATTTATTATTTATTGAAGTGAAATTCGAAGAACTGCTTTAGGGGAAATCGGTATTACGGATAAACTGGTACTATTTACTTTGCCAGTTTACTATAAACGACAAGTGAAGTCACTCTACGATCTACAGCCAAATAGTAATTTAAATCCAATTTGATATTTCGGTACGCTTCTTCATTTAAATGACATGCACGAGTCTATGAGTTTCATCATTTGTGATCTATAATGCCTTCTAGTTGGGGGACCAGACACTTATTTTTAACCGACTATTAGTTTTTCCACCCAGCAACTGTCGTCTGACCACCGTTACTTATAGGGATAGTTACGAATAATTTCGTGGTTCAGACCAAAATTAGAGTGTTTCCGGGAACTGATGCTTTGTAACTGACAAAGATATTTTATCATCAAAGCACAGATTGATGCAAACAAACAAAGCGATAGAAGTTACAGAAACAAAGGATCTATAGCTTAGTGTCGTCTTTCTTCCTCAAAGCTCTCAAGCCCTATTCATAGACTCTTGCACGCAATCAGTGCAAGGTGTAATACCCAGATGATAGGTAGTCGTGAGATTGTGTACGTACACTATACAGACAAACGCATACGTAGAAGTGCTTTCAATATACAATGAACAGTAAAACTAATAGAATTGAATGCTCTATCGAGCTTTCCATTACACTGATGTTTGAACTTTCAAAGTAACTTTATGTTCCTCTACTTTTTATTATACAGGACTTAGAGCTTTTTAATTATATGAGTGAAGGGAAGTATCTATATTGGTAGTTATTTTTTAAACCTAACGTGATATTGATAAAGTCTTTTGTTGCCTTGTAAGAGGTATATTCTTATGAAAGTAGATGTAGCAACGATGATTTAAACTTGAGTGCCTCTAATTTTAACACTATCTTTAGTAGCTACAAAAAACGGTTAATTTGTTTGCCACGCCTTCGTTAAAAATAATCAAATCAAATACTGCAATTTTTATTTTTCCATCCTCTACTTTAACCCCTATCAAAAATAGAGGTCGGTGGATTCGAACTCAAGTCTAATACTAACACATTAGGCTACCTCTTGTCGCGATACTAGACATCGCGGCGGGTGAAACCGCAGGAGACGTCTGGTGAACGTAAATACCTGGCATCTGTTTTCATAACAATTACACTAGAAACGGGCAAACGATCCCTGGGATGTTGATAGTATCTATAGGTCGTAGTAAAATCATAAAATTGTGTTATAGCTCAACTAACTAATAGGGCTTTTGTTTTATCGAAGGCACTAAAAGCTTTTGTACCGTGAATATGTAAAGTGAGATTGGAAAGCATCAAATTCTTTGATGTCAAATGATTTACGATACTGAAAAGTCGATGGTAAATTAGTTGAAATTTTCGTGCTGACTATAAATAGACTACTCATTTACAGTTTTATATAGATGTGTCCAATATTACTTTTGTATTGAAGTCAAACTCTGGCTTAATATTTACCATAGAAGGAAATGCGGGGGCTATTGTAGCAAGGAAGTAAAATCTATAAATATCTGACAACCGTTTAATAAACTCGTATTTTTTATTTCAAATCATGCGCAGACAAGGGTCTTAATGACGAAAAAGTCGTCACATCATTCACATATATTTTTTATAGTGAAGGTAGAGCACTCATAAAAATAAACGGTTTGTCCTTCGTTCGGACCACTGAGTTTAGGACCACATAAAAATTCCTGGTTTGGCCCGCACAATATGCTTCCTTCGTCCCAAAACGATATTTTATTAAATTTGTTCTTGCTTAGTCCTATTTTATATACCTTGTACGGACCATATTTTTTTTTGTATAGGTTTTACTTGCTTTTTTGTACTATCAGCCAAAAAGACTTATGGTTATGTCACTAACAATATTTGATGTATGTAAATAGAAGATTTTACGTGAAATAGAACATGATTTTTTTTTTGTATATTTTACCAGTAGTGAAGTAAGAATTATAAATTATTCATATAAATAAGATGATGTTTACGTATGATATAATAATTAATGATTGACTAGCAGTCCTATTAAATGGGACTATTTCCTTCAGAAGTGGCTTGAAAAATTTGCTCGTTTTTATTTACTAGCAGTGAGTTCAAAATTTCTCGTAAAACTTGAATAGAGTCTTGGAATTTAATAGTAAACATTGAAATGAACAATGAAATGGAAATCTATTTGGCGGTGTTCATAAAATATGGATAGAAATCTCCTTCCTACAATGAAGGTATTTTAAAGTTGAAGGAAGTTTAATAAATTATTTCAAAAATATTAACCACCTTGTTAGGCGACTATCTTCTGTATCTTTATGCTACCCTTTTTTATTTTTTTGGTGTCGGGTTGGAAAAATTCTCATGGAGTCCCTCCGCCCTGGGGGAAGGGCGAAGGGGACTGTCAGACTCTTACTGGCTAAAAACCAACCCGTTTTCCTCATGTACCCTTGCGTCGGAGGGTCGGGTACCGCCGAAGCATTCGTCGCTAGCCCCCGACGGGTATTGGCCCGCCAGATGGTCAGGCGGGCCTCGAACAAAACCCCCTTGGCGGCGGATGAAGGTGTTGGGCTCCGCCGCCAAAACACCCCCGCAGAGGATAGGGAGGACGGCAACCTGACAACACCGCATCTCCTCTTCTTCTGTGGTCCCGCCGCGACACATCGAATGGTGCGCCCCCATTTGGTCGCGGGAGATAGGGCGCGCGGCTACGCAACATCGACACGCCTCTCCTCTCGTGACCGCGCCCGACTGCGAGGGACCGCGGGTGTCCAATCCACGGTTACTGAGCCCTCCCACCACGACAAGGTGGAGATCCCACGGGGAGGATCTTTATGTTACCCTGGTACTTTTCAATATCCTTAGCTGCTGCTACAATGAAGACATTTTCAAGCTGAAGGAAGTTTAGTAGAGATGACTTCAAACATTTTAACCAGCTTGTTAGGCGACCGACGATAAAGATACAGAAGATAGTCGCCTAACAAGGTGGTTAATATTTTTGAAATAATTTATTAAACTTCCTTCAACTTTAAAATACCTTCATTGTAGGAAGGAGATTTCTATCCATATTTTATGAACACCGCCAAATAGATTTCCATTTCATTGTTCATTTCAATGTTTACTATTAAATTCCAAGACTCTATTCAAGTTTTACGAGAAATTTTGAACTCACTGCTAGTAAATAAAAACGAGCAAATTTTTCAAGCCACTTCTGAAGGAAATAGTCCCATTTAATAGGACTGCTAGTCAATCATTAATTATTATATCATACGTAAACATCATCTTATTTATATGAATAATTTATAATTCTTACTTCACTACTGGTAAAATATACAAAAAAAAATCATGTTCTATTTCACGTAAAATCTTCTATTTACATACATCAAATATTGTTAGTGACATAACCATAAGTCTTTTTGGCTGATAGTACAAAAAAGCAAGTAAAACCTATACAAAAAAAAATATGGTCCGTACAAGGTATATAAAATAGGACTAAGCAAGAACAAATTTAATAAAATATCGTTTTGGGACGAAGGAAGCATATTGTGCGGGCCAAACCAGGAATTTTTATGTGGTCCTAAACTCAGTGGTCCGAACGAAGGACAAACCGTTTATTTTTACGAGTGCTCTACCTTCACTATAAAAAATATATGTGAATGATGTGACGACTTTTTCGTCATTAAGACCCTTGTCTGCGCATGATTTGAAATAAAAAATACGAGTTTATTAAACGGTTGTCAGATATTTATAGATTTTACTTCCTTGCTACAATAGCCCCCGCATTTCCTTCTATGGTAAATATTAAGCCAGAGTTTGACTTCAATACAAAAGTAATATTGGACACATCTATATAAAACTGTAAATGAGTAGTCTATTTATAGTCAGCACGAAAATTTCAACTAATTTACCATCGACTTTTCAGTATCGTAAATCATTTGACATCAAAGAATTTGATGCTTTCCAATCTCACTTTACATATTCACGGTACAAAAGCTTTTAGTGCCTTCGATAAAACAAAAGCCCTATTAGTTAGTTGAGCTATAACACAATTTTATGATTTTACTACGACCTATAGATACTATCAACATCCCAGGGATCGTTTGCCCGTTTCTAGTGTAATTGTTATGAAAACAGATGCCAGATATTTACGTTCACCAGACGTCTCCTGCGGTTTCACCCGCCGCGATGTCTAGTATCGCGACAAGAGGTAGCCTAATGTGTTAGTATTAGACTTGAGTTCGAATCCACCGACCTCTATTTTTGATAGGGGTTAAAGTAGAGGATGGAAAAATAAAAATTGCAGTATTTGATTTGATTATTTTTAACGAAGGCGTGGCAAACAAATTAACCGTTTTTTGTAGCTACTAAAGATAGTGTTAAAATTAGAGGCACTCAAGTTTAAATCATCGTTGCTACATCTACTTTCATAAGAATATACCTCTTACAAGGCAACAAAAGACTTTATCAATATCACGTTAGGTTTAAAAAATAACTACCAATATAGATACTTCCCTTCACTCATATAATTAAAAAGCTCTAAGTCCTGTATAATAAAAAGTAGAGGAACATAAAGTTACTTTGAAAGTTCAAACATCAGTGTAATGGAAAGCTCGATAGAGCATTCAATTCTATTAGTTTTACTGTTCATTGTATATTGAAAGCACTTCTACGTATGCGTTTGTCTGTATAGTGTACGTACACAATCTCACGACTACCTATCATCTGGGTATTACACCTTGCACTGATTGCGTGCAAGAGTCTATGAATAGGGCTTGAGAGCTTTGAGGAAGGAAGACGACACTAAGCTATAGATCCTTTGTTTCTGTAACTTCTATCGCTTTGTTTGTTTGTATATATATATATATATATATATATATATATATATATATATATATATATATATATATATATATAATACAAAGGTTATACGCAATAGACTTAATGACATAAAGTCCCCTGCATGCGACGACAAAAGGACCTAGTTCAGCATATGCCAGGCCGAAGCTTGACGCTGGTTTTCAACTAGGCCCTATTTGTGCTGCATAATACACACTAGTACACATACGTAGGTGTAGGGAAGCGGTGCAAGAGGCAGCGGGAAGCGTCGCTTTCTACTTCGATGGACTGACTCGTCAGTAGAGGACTAATAGACCCACGCCCCGCAATGCGTATCCGTGACCTATACTTGCAATACGGTATATTACGTATATAGGTATCACGTGCTCGCATCGTTTTATAGTATCAAAGATAAATCACACGAATAATAATCAATAGCTAAAACAGAAACAAAAATACAAATAATACTCAATTCTACGACGAAACTCGCATACACCACACAAAAACACACACACATACAGAGACACACGCGCATACAAGCGCAGTCATGGTCTCTCGGAAGGCTTCTCTGTGCATTATTCTATTTCAGATAAAAGAGTCATTATTTTTTATCATATCCAGCCTCCGCTGGACGTCAACAAAATCACGTCGTAATCCATTTTTAAATGCACTTATTGTTCGAAGAGACCTAATCGGCGGTGGAAGATTATTTCATATTTTTGACGCCGCATAGTGGAAGCTACCCGTAAACGCAGCCGTTTTATGCGGTAGAATAGAGAGCTGTTGCGAGCATTGTCTGCGGGTACAGTCTCGCTCACCAGTCACCCAATTAAGCTTAATGTGTAGATATGGCGGTTGTTGGAATCTTATAACGGCGAACATAACAGACGTTAAATGCAATTTTCGACGCAATTTCATTTTTAAAATCGATTTTTTATTTAATAAAACGGTGTCACACGATGTCTGGGTGGTATAGAAAAGCAGAATCGAGCGCAAGCGTTCTGTACCCTTTGGATCAGCTTATCCGTGCGTGATAGTAGCCTCGGCCCACATACCGTGTCAGCATAGTTTAATTTTGAGAGAACTAGAGATTCCACGAGTCTCATGCATAAATCTTCTGTCAAAAATGGTCCTATTTTGTATCTACGTACGCAATCTATAAAAGCAGTTTTTAACTAACTCCGCGACATGCTTCTCAAATCTCAGGTTCGAGTCAATAAGCAGGCCTAAGTTTCGGGCGTCATCTACCTTTTCGATGACTTCACCCATTAACTTGAGGTTTAAGGTAGGCAAACGTTTTAACTGGTTCTTGGTACCGAGTAGTGTGCTGTTTCGGCGGCCTTATACTGCTAGACCCCATGGGCTCGCCGTCTACAGATACCTGTCGGTGACTTGAAAACGTAACCATCGTAATCGTCAGTTGTACCGATGTCCGCAGCGAGAACACATTCGAACCGACTGCTGCGACCAAGTCGTGGCGGTGCTGCCCCCAGGCGAGGCACTGCGTGTGCTGAGGCCAAGGTATGCTTCGTGGTGTTGTAATCAATGCAGTCCCCGCAGTGATGGCTTCCGGCCTTCCTATGCTAGCACCGGCCAAATCAAAATTATCTGGTTTATACTGGATCAAATAGAAGGTGAGAACGTCATGACTCCCTTCAAGTTTATTTTTTACTTTTTTTGTGAAAAATAAACTTCTTCTTCTTTTGCGTGTCAATAGTTCTGGATCTTTCTAAGGCTTTTGACACCGTCTGTGTCCCTATTTTGTTGCGTAAACTCGAGAACATTGGTATAAGAGGTAAACAGTTAGAATTAATTAAAAGTTACTTAGAGGACCGCACGCAATGCGTAAAAATCGGTAACACAGTTAGCACTGATGAAAATAACACATCTTTCGGAGTCCCCCAGGGAAGCATCTTAGCCTCTACGTTATTCCTCATTTACATAAATGACCTTTGTAATCTACACATAAATCACGGTTCTATCATATCATACGCTGACGACACTGCTCTACTTTTTTCCGCTGAGTCAGAAAAAGATGTTTTCGACTATGCACAACATGGTTTTAATTGTGTTAATAAATGGCTTCAGCACAATTTACTAACACTCAATGCAGAGAAAACCAACTATGTTAAGTTTACCATACGCAAATTAACAGCACAACAAACTAACACACCACTGTATGCCCATCACTGTGGCGCCTTTCCTGGAATTCCCTGTGCTTGTCCATGTATTAATGGCACAAATAAAATAAAATATCTAGGTATCATAATAGACGAACACTTTCCTTCAAAGAGAATAATACGTAAGTTAATATATGTCTTCAAGAAAATGCGATATATTGCTGACCCAACATTAATAAGGCAAGTGTACTTTGCTCTATGCCAGTCATTATTAACAGTCAGTATTACGACGTGGAGGGGCGCAGGAAAAACTTTGTTACTGTCTGTTGAAAGAGCTCAGCGAGCAATTCTTAAAGTATCAACCTCCAAATCGTCCCTATATCCAACTAATTCCCTATACCAAGCTTGTAAAGTATTAACAGTTCGACAACTATTTATGAAGAGTATCGTATTAAAGCAACACACAGCCCTTCCCTACAGTACTATATCTAACAACAAAAGGCGACATAATATGATATTTCCGACTAAAATGCAAACAAGACACGCATTCCCATCCAAATTTTATATATTCCTGGGGCCGCTACTTTACAAAAGACTAAACGCATTATCTAACCTAATTCCTTGCACCTACTTCAAATGCAACAAAATTGTCAACAATATCCTTTTGAATATGTCCTACGAAGATACAGAAAAATTATTAATTGTGATAAAATAATCATCTCAACAAAATACACCTTTACCTCAATTTATTAGTTGTAATTATTCATAAGATATTATAGATCTAGTATTAGTGTACTAAAACATGACGTACGTAATATTGTAGTAAGTAAGTGATTATATATTTTATAGTATCTAATTAGCCCTAATCGCCTGAAACACAGGTTTATCCTAGTTCAGGCATATAATCTTATATCAGGATCCTAAATTAAGCTTTTGTACTCTAAATAAGTAAATTGTACCTTTTTATTTAACAGAATAAATTGAATTTGAATTTGAAGTTCCTAAAAAATAATTTCTGTCACACTGATCCGCTGTAATATTGGGCCAATGCTATGGTGTTCGGAGTAGCTGCATTGAGATCGTCCACGGTACACCTGCAAGGACAGAGTGGGCACTCCAATAAATGTGACATAGACTGCACAGGATCACCGCAGTCAGATTCCGCTCGCCTTGGGTCCCTGAACCCCCATTTGCACATATTAGCCCTGCAGCAGCCAACTTGTGTGCGCAGTCTGTTTAGCGATTTCCAGATCGGCAGGGTGTGTCTTGGAGGTAGGCTCTCCCGTCGTGCTAAGAAATTCAAGGGAGGAGGGTTCACCTCACTCCAGAGCCTTCGCCTTGCAGCTGCTGGATGGTCTTCTATAGCTGTACCAGAAACTCAATAAAGTGGTGGAAATCCTTTGGAATGAGGGGACACAACTTTTTAAGACTCATCACACCGGCAGGAGATCTCAACGTTTGCGAGAATCTCTGCAGCTAATAGAGAGGCGACGAGAAAAACCGGCAGGCACTTCGTCAGATCTAATTAAAAAGATCTTCAAGCTAGTAAGACTCGACCTCCGTAGCTCCAAAACACGCTCAATACAAGATGCGATCGAGCAAAATCGGGGGTCGAAAGTTTTTACTCAGCATTTAGGTTGACGTCATCTGACGAAGCTGACCACGTTAGACGGGAAAGTCGCCACATCTAGGCCGGAGATTTTTGCGGAGGTTCAGCGCTTCTAAGGCCACCTCTACACCTCGAAAGCGTTCCGTCCCCAATCCGACTCCGAGGATCCAAGAGCCACTTTAACCCGCCACTTCACGGAAGAGTTGCCAGACGTCAGCCAAGACGAAATCGTGGTGGCCCTGGGGCAGCTTAAAAAGGGAAAAGCCCCCGGGGAAGATGAAATTACGACGGAGCTGCTAAAGGCAGGTGGAAAACCTATACTGGTTAGTGTTGCCCAAATGCAAGAACAAGACGAGACTTAGCCAGTCTTGGTCTTGGTCTTGCTACAATACACCTGGTCTTGGTCTTGGTCTTGGTATTGCGCTCCCAGTCTTGGTCTTGGTCTTGGTCTTGCAGCAAGAGTCTTGCAAGTCTTGCAATTACCTATCAGTCTATTACTATTTATTAAAGTTTTTAAATCTTAGAAAAACGTATTAGAATTGGAACATTGTGAGCTTGAATTAACACAGCCATAGTAAAGATCAAGCAGATTAATAAATAACTGAAGATTTGATAAGAAATTCGAAAAATCAACTGACCTATATGTCGTTTTCCATGCAAGTAACTGTTTCTTAATAAACATTTATGATTTATAAGCTTACATTTGCTAAAACATGTAAAAAAAAAACAAATTAATTACAATAACTTGACTGTATTTTAAAGAACAATATCTGTCTAGAAAGAGATTGAACCCTCAACTTATATGAAATTTAATAAAAGAGTTTTACGATTTATCATTTATTTCAATAAAAAATAAAATACAACACAAATCAAACATAACAGTACACAACAGCTTTATCATTAGGTTATGTTACTTTATATCAATTCTTTTGACCAAGAATTAATACAAAGTAACCATCTGGCTGACTCATCACTTAACCTATTTCTATGTTTTCTAATTACTAATGATGCTTTAGAAAATAATCTCTCAGCAGGTACTGAAGTTGCAGGTATTGAGAGAAAATCACGGGCCATCTTCGATAAAGTCGGATACTCTGTCTCATGCGTCCTCCACCAATCTAAAATGTCTTCCGAGCTGGCAGTTCTTGGTTTTCTCAGGTACTCCTCCAACTCGTCTATCACTAAGCCTTGAAGACAAGATCCAGATGACGTCGAGGGACATTCATAGAGTTTATCAAAGTCTATGAATGTCCCGTCGATGTACGTCTTCATCTTCATCACATACTTTATTTTCTTTTTTTGGTAATTCCAGAGATTTGTTCAGTGAGTGTAGACTTTTATATTCTTCATAAAGTTCATTGAACTTGCGCAGACTTTCTGTTTTTAGTTGCTTTCCCCACATTGTCAGGTCAAAAGTCTGAGCCTTATGCCTTGGGTCTAAAATTAAAGAAGTACAATAAATCCAGTTGCTCTTCTTATAATGTTTAAGCATTTTGTCTCGAGCTGCTTGGAAAGCTAGAATGAGCCTTTCATCCACTTCAGATCGATTAGGTTTCTCATCTAACTGTTTTACCATGGATTCAATTTTATCTAGCAAGAGATTGAATGATAAAATGACTAGCGGTAAAGTAACATATTTGTCTCCACCAAGTTTTGTACTTAAAAGTTTAAAGTTTATTAGGAATTTATGTAATTTTTCGAGTACCTGCCATTCACTAGCTGTGATTTGAAAATCATTCAATTCGGTGACAGAACTGCACAATATGTTAATGCCCGCTCTCACTTTTAAACCAAATCCAATCATATCATGTGTGGAATTCCATCTCGTTGGACAGTCAAGAATGGCATTTAGATTTGATGGCACGCCAGCTGCTTCACAAGCAGACTGAAACTTCTTCTTCACTATCTCACTTCTTTTTATTTTACTGGAAATACTGCGTAACTTTGTTACAGATGTACGCGAATCAGCAATATTTGGTGCATATTCTTTATCTTCCTCATCCTCAGTTTCGTCTGCATAGTCTTCATACTGCTGATCTTGCGCGTTAGTGTCAGACTCACAGTGTAATGCTAAGGTCTTTCATAAATTTTGTACACCAAGGTTTAAAATGTGAGCAAAGCACCGGAAATGTTGATTGTCTGAATCAAAGTGTGGCCCAGCTGTTTGCCCAGTTCATACATAAATTTGGTATTTGCAGTTGCGTTGTCGACCGTGATACCTTGTATTTTATCAATTATGTCATATTCCAATAAACATTCATGGAAAATCGTTGCAATATCTTCCCCAGTATGTCGACCGCGTGATGGTATAAAATCAAGAACTTCGATACTTCCATTCGTTGTCTATATAATGCATAGTAACCCCGTAGTAACTCCTACCAGCAATTGACGTCCACCCATCAATGGTAAACGACATTTTAGATGATAATTGTTGAAGTTGTTCCTTGAGATTCAATTGGAGCTCTTCAAATCTCTCTTTGACTTTCCTTCTAAGTGTAGACCTTTTAGGAAACACCATATTAGGGCAAATACGTCGAAAATATACTTGTGTAGCTTCGTCATCGAAAAATGAGAAGGGAAAATATTTTTTCACCACCCAATCAACTGTAGCTGTCGTGATGTTGTCACTGCTGTTTTCCGACTGAAATAAAACAATAAATCTTCTGTTATTATTTAAAACATACTAGGTTTGAGCGTTAAAGAGCGCGAAAAAGAGCCTCCTCTTAGGAGGAGGTTTGTTGTTGTTAAATCGAGAAAATCGTTAAATTGACATTTGTTATATTAAGGTTGCACTGTACTGTAATTTACCAAAATAAAGTACTTAGTTGTTACTGGCCGATTATGAAAACAAATGAAAATATGGGTGTTTATAAAAAATATTTAAGACGATAATTACATACTTAATATGTCGCACCCCTAGATGAAAACACCACTAACTCAAAAATACTTACGTAAGTTAATGGCGTTTTTGAAAGTATCGCATGAATAGCTACGCGGAGTTAAAATTCCCATAGCGACAACTTCGACCGTTGTTAAAAAAATATTCTTACCTGTCCACTTCTTCCAGCGGTTACTAAAAAGCTTGTGATATCTCCTTCTCCACTTAATTTTGGTTTAACAGGAAGAAATATTTGTGATTCCTTTTTGTGGAAAGATATTAGATGTTTCCTTAAGCCTGAAGTGTTTCTGTTTTTCATTTTTATTTCAATCTTTTTATGTTGGCACAATTTACACAAGGCAGTTTGGGATGCATGAATTATTTCGAAAAACTCCTCAAATTTGCTTTTGGGTCTTTTAGATCTGTGACTCAAACTCTCGTTACTCGGACTAGAATAATTTGAATCTTCGTCACTCATATTAAATTGTACACGTGATACGTTTTTAGAAAACAACAAGAATTAGTAAAAACAATTATTAAGTTAGACTCGAAGCACAGCTCAATTGGAAATGACTGGAATTAAAATAATTCCTTTATTTATAGTACCTACGTTTCCTTGCTTTCTACCGCGCCGCCTCGCCACGTGCCGGCTCTAATAAAAGGATGCGGCCGCAAATCAAACGATGCCGCGTGCGGCGTACAAACACAGATTATTACCTACTTGTACAGACGCGACGCGTGAATAAAATATATGTAAAGAATTAGTGCCAATCACTATTCTTTACATATAAGTGAATGTTTTGGCGTACATATATACTAATCTATACTAATATTATAAAGCTGAAGAGTTTGTTTGTATGTTTGATGACAGAAGTTTAAAAATAAATAAATAAATCCTGAACGTCACTATACCTCCAAAGTTACTATTCCTCGTGGACGAAGTCGCTGGCACTGCTAGTAAATACTTACTCTCATCATCTCTCTCAGAGATATTCGGGCTGGTAAGCAATACAAAACTCTTATCGCAGGCTTTTTATTTTATTAGTAGGTAAGTACCTACGCTTTTTATATTATTTTATTAGTTTTGTAGAATTTTTTTACACTTTTCAAGTATATTTAAAAGTGGCTACAATATTTATCAAGGATATGTTTCTACTCAGTATGCCTACTACTACTCCCTGAAGTTGGTTTTTATTTATGTACAGTCACGAGCATAAATATATTACTATGGGCAGATTAGCAACAATATCTGACCCAAGAATGAGTTCAATAATATCTGTCTGCACGTACGCAGCAAAAATATCTGATATTATCAGGCAGCATATTGAAGTGGCATCAAAATTATGTGTTGAAAATGTCGAAGCATAAATATCTGATGTGACATGTGGCAAAATGTTATGATCCCTTGTGGAGAGCAAATATATGTAACGTTTTATATTTCTGTAATTTGCATTGATTCCGCCCTAAAAGCATAAATATGTGACACCAACTAGGTGGCAATAATATCTGACATACAATTTAATAAACAATAAAATATTTGATATTATGTATAGCGCCGGTAAAATGGGCCAAAATGTTTTATTGTTATATGCCGACCTTCATAATCATCGACTGACCAATCAGAGATCAGTATGTTATTTGCCGTATTTTAAAGATGCTTAAAATTAATGTGAAACTTCTGTGATTGGTTAAACCGTTTAGAATCTTACGAATAGATATCCGGTAGTTTATAAATTTACCACGAGACGTCGCAAATTGATAAATTTGCGAAAATAATAAACTGGAACTGTAGTGATATTTATGAGCCTAAGTTAACCGAACCCTGCTTCGCAAGGCTCCTATTTTTCTGTTCAGGGTCACAAGAAAACCTAACATAACCTATTAAGTTGAATTGATGCCGACCTTCATTATCATCGACTGACCAATCAGAGAGCAGTATGTTATTTTCCGTATTTTAAAGATGCTTTAAATTAATGTGAAACTTCTGTGATTGGTTAAACCGTTTAGAATCTTACGAATAGATATCCGGTAGTTTATAAATTTACCACGAGATGTCGCAAATTGATAAATGTGCGAAAATATGGGCATAAAATAATACAATTTATCTCCCGTTTAGAATGTCCATTTAGAAATTAAAGTAAATTTATAAACATGCGGATCTTGTTATCTTCCGGTGAAATCTAATTAAATATAATAAATTAAAATCGAGTAAATCCTTCATTTGCATCATTACGTCCTGTAGCCTGTCTTGCATTGTAGAACCATATTAGCACACACTTGTGAGCCTCGGAGTGACTCCCAAATGTCAAAGGTGTGACAACGTAGAAAATCATGGGTTCCAGCCAGAGTTGGATCCTATTGTTGAAACATTGAACTCCACAGATTCTCAATGGGATTCAAATCAAGGCTCTCTGAAGAGAAATTGATTAACTTTAAGGCCTCTCTTTGAATATTAACTTTTAAACCATTCACGAGTTATTCGAGAGCAATGAATGGAATTTGTGCATCGAATAGTATGCATGTGTGTCTTCATAAATGGATACTGTTCGATAACTCTTCGTCAATCCAATGAAATCCAAAAAAATAAGTAAGGTCTGTGAGCCTGATATATTACTATAAAAACAATAGGGGATCGGACAGTATTAAAAATAAATTGCAAATTATTATTAAATTTATCAAAAAGATTGTCTCAAATCACCACTATAAATATTCTTAAATTTTAATTTTGCTCTTACAGCAAATTTCATATAAATAAAACCATAAAATAGTACAGCAGTTGATAAAATACAAAACTAGCGTTTCGACGGGTGACAAAAAGTTACTAATTTGACTACGCAGTCCGATACCCTATTCCTTAACTATTACTCAGCAGCCGTAGATAAAATAGATCTACCCATTACAATAATAAATAATTTAATTTGGTCGTAGTATTGGATATGTCTAGACATAAATACAGGATGCCACAAGACCCATCACCAAGCCGAAGTCTACTCGTTATGGACATCATGCCAAGTCATACAAAGCAAAAATAAAACCTGGGGAACGTTTTTTTTTAAGGAGACACATTTTTTATCCGCAATTAAAAGTGCGCGCGTGCAATTTTCGAAAACCCTACTTATCCATAGATGCATAGGACATCTATAGAACAGGTTGGCGGGGTAAATGCATCGATTTTGTACTACTTTTGAACCAGTAATTTCCCAGGTATGGTACGGAAGAAAAAAATGTTCGTAATGATTGGTACAACATGGGATTTCAGTTTTCGTTAAGGGTGTTTTTACACCCTGTATAGTATAAAACGACAGCCTATATTAAAACAATGTAAAATAACATTTGATTTTTTTAACTATTTCGTATAAATTTAAATTAAATTGAAGATAAAATAATGTCAGATATTATTGCCACCTAGTTGGTGTCACATATTTATGCTTTTAGGGCGGAATCAATGCAAATTACAGAAATATAAAACGTTACATATATTGGCTCTCCACAAGGGATCATAATATTTTGCCACCTGTCACATCAGATATTTATGCTTCGACATTTTCGTCACATAATTTTGATGCCACTTCATTATGCTGCCTGATAATATCAGATATTTTTGCTGCGTACGTGCAGACAGATATTATTGAACTCATTCTTGGGACAGATATTTTTGCTAATCTGCCCATAGTAATATATTTATGCTCGTGACTGTACATCAACAGCGACATTGGTCCAATGTTTCGAACCCTATTATTTCATTTTCTCTCTAAACTACTACGACAATTATACGACCAATTTCGGGAAATTTATGATCATGGGAACATTGCGATTGAATCGTATATTTATCTAGGCAAACGCGTTTAATGACAAGATGGCGAATAAAGTCAGCTCAGCTCAACTCAAAAACAATAGATCTTGTTATTTTAACTGATCGAGGTAGTACATAAATTAAAAAGATTCAATACCTGTATTGTAAATTAGGTAGGTAAATTTCGTATAACTTTCAATAAACCCAAAAGGTTGACAATGATTGACACATCTGATTATTTATTCTTTGATTACGGAGTAGCCGACCGCGGCTGCGGCTGGTGCCGCCAAAGAAAACCGACTAAGCCGACAGAGAAATAAAAGACTAGCCGACCACCAATCGTAGCTTAGCCGCCGGCTTAAAATAAAAGCCGCCTGCCAATAGCGGGCAATCGCAGACCTTTCGGCAATTAAGCCACACCCACAAAATACATTTATTTTTCACCCTGCGGGTTCCGTCATAATTATTTTTGATAATTGTGTTTACTTTTTTTTAATGCAAGATAGATGTAGATCTATCTTGCATAAAAAAAGTAAAGTAGTTGGTGGTTACTCGTAGGATTGACCAATAACTTGCCTGATGTGTTAAGCGAAAGCGTGGCCGAGGATGAAGCTCGTCAATCTAGAAGATATCTATTCACTCTTGCCTTGAAAATCAAAGTTTGAATGAATACTGATATAATAAAAAACAGGTCTGGTTGGTTAAATAAAAAAAATTGCTAGATTGAAATTGATAAAATTTTAATGAAGCTCATTATGAGAAGGATAAGGCCATAGTCTACCACGCTGGCCAAGCGCGTGTTGGCTGACTTTACACATCTTCAAATCATTGAGAACTCTCCGACATGTAGGTTTCCTCACGATGTTTTCCTTCACCGCTTAAAGTTGGCGGCAATCAACAATACGCAAATAACTTCGAAAACACAGAGGTGCGTGCCGCAAGATTCAAACGCATGACCTGCAGATCGCAAGTCATGCGGTCTCCCGACTAGACTGCCGGAAACTCAGAGTGTGCAAAGCTTATCTTCGAATAAACCAAATGACTAAACTGAAATTGAAACTTTTTAATGGAATCTTTTAAAGCGGGCTCCATCGTAAACCGCAACAGTCGCTTGACATCAGACGAGTTGACGGTCAAGTGCAAAGTATCTTCGAATAAAAATTTGAGTAAAAATGTTGAAATTATTTTAAAAATAAAAAACGGAACCCTAAATCAATTCGCTTAGAAAATCACACCCACAAAATACACTTATTTATCGCCCTGCGGGTTCCGTCATAATTATTTTTGAAAATTGTGTTTTTTTACGCAAGATAGATCCGATTGACCACCAATTTGCCTAACGTATTAAGCGACGGTGTGGCCGAGGTTGGAGCTCATCAAAAGCCGCTTGACATCAGGCGAGTTAACGGTCAAGTGCAAAAATGAGTATTACTTACAGCATTGCATTAAAGAATTACATTAAAGCGTGCTCCATCATAGCAACAGCCGCTTGGCATCAGGCGAGTTGACGGTCAAGAGCAAAGTTTATCTTCGAATAAAACAAATGACTATTACATTACAGTATTGCATTAAAGAATTACATTAAAGCGTGCTCCATCGTAGACAGCAACATCCGCTTGACATCAGGCGAGTTGACGGTCAAGTGTAACGCTTATCTTCAAATATTAAAAAATAAAAACGGAACCCTAAACGGAGCCGCTTTGAAAATGCCGCTTTTATTTTAAAAATCTTCACTCGGCTTTCGTCATTAGAGGTTTGAGGTTGTATTTTTTCACGTTTGTTTTATTTTATTTTTTTATCATACAGACGATGTCTTATTCAAACGCAGAGTATTATGATATGATACTTTGCGTCGGAGCTGGGAACGGGTCCTGGAGCGGGGGTCGCGAGCTGTACCGTCAACGATTCGTCGACGGCAGGCCGCTAGCGTCACAAAGGCGTCTCCCTTCATATTCAAGCTTCCGCGGACTTTGTTTACGTCTGCACAGCACCGGAAGTTTTCATGATGCACCAACTAACAGGGCCGGCCGAACCATCAGCGGTAATGTGGAAACTCAGATCCTGGAGCATTTTGCCGACGATCCGCGTACTAGCACTCGTCGAGCGGGTGCGCGGCTTCGCGTTGATCACAGGGTAGTGTGGAGGACTCTTCATGAAGACGGCCAGCACCCTTATCATTTCCGCAGAACACAGGAACTACTTCGGGCAGACTACAGTGCTAGAGTTGATTTTTGTGAGTGGTTAATTGAACAAATTGCTGTGGATTCTTCGTTCGTGGAAAAAGTGTTATGGACTGACGAAGCAACATTTACACGAAGTGGACTTGCCAACCTGCACAATGACCACGTATGGGCACACGTCAATCCGCACGCGTCTACCGAAAGCAGTTTTCAGCATCAGTGGCGGATTAATGTCTGGGCGGGCATAATCGGAGACTGCTTAATCGGCTCTATCTTCTTGCCTGCCAGCTTGACTGCTGCAGGCTACTAGGAGCATCTGCAGGGTGAGCTGGAAGATGAAATTGACAACTTGCCGTTGGCCGTGGGGCATAACATGTGGTTTCAACACGACGGAGCGCCAGCGCATTTCGCACGTCGCGTCCGCCAATACCTACATACTCGTTTTCCCGGCCGTTGCCGTTGGATCGGTCGCGGCAAAGATGCGCCGAGGTCGTGACCTCCACGGTCCCCGGACCTGACGCCCTTGGATTTCTTTTTGTGGGGTTACATAAAGAATATTGTGTATTCGGAGCCGTGCAACACGAGAGAAGATATGATACCGCGCATTACAGCGGCATTCAACAACATAACCCCACAAATGTTGAAAAAAGTCATGAGTTCGATTTCTCGGCGCGCCCGGCTGTGTATTGAGAAGGGAGGCCAGCACTTCGAACCTTTTCTTTAATGCGTCGTGAGTAAAGAAAAGTAGGTAAACTAACGACCCCTCGGTTGTACGTAAAGTACATTGAAAGTAAAATGTTAATCGTAATTTTGTTACGAATAAATGTGAATAATAAACCAAAGTGTATGTAACAATAAACAAGCATTGATTAATTAATTAGTAATGGTATTTTTAATCACTCTCACTCCCTCGGTTTAGGTACCCTAAGGTAAGCAATGCACCTTGACATTATTTGGTGATATGATAGGTAAATAAATTGAGTATTGTATTTTAATTCAGATAATTAAATTTTTAGATTAGAATTAAGATAAGCGAATTACTTGTAATGTGTCAGGTTCTATCTAGGCACCTGTTACATTTCGATTTAAAATAATCGCAATTTATTTTCCTATTCATCAATAATTGTACCTAATAATAGGCAGGTAGGTTATCCAGTTAGGTTTAGTTAGATACTAATTAGACCACAGATAAGGTTAGGATGATGATAATAATTAAATTAGTTAAAATGTGTACCTATGCAAGTTATTACATCATGCGATTAATTGCATAACTTACAGAAAGTTTTTTTTAAGTAGGTGCACGTGCGCTGAACGTGGCGCGGGTGGCGTGGAGGAGCGGGGATGACGCGTGATAGTATACGTGTGTGCGTGCCACAACCACGACTATAGAGTTGTTAGGGTTGTCGAAAAAAACACAAAAAAAATTTTTTTTTAGTTTTGTATGGAAAAAAAAGTTTCGCTTTCATTATTAACATTTACGCATACGATTCCAAACTTGATATAGATAAACACCTTTAAATATTGTTGGGCCTAACTCGGACACCCTGTATACTTACTAGAATAAATTATTATGACATCTACTACCTATCCTTACCATTTTATCCTAATCATAATACTGCTTGCGTTCACAGTATAATGTATTCATTTTCATTCTAAGCACTCTGAAACTTATTTATTCTTTGGAACACCTGTAGGTACTCTTAAAATTCGAAATTATTTTGCATGAGTCTACCTACGCCCTGTGGCGGCAATCAAATAGTGTCAAATGTTGTGATTTCGGCGCGGCGGCAACGATTGTTGTATATGATTTCAAAAGAAGCCGCCGGCGCGTGTATCATAACCATGTACTTCCGAAAAGCGGCAAATTTCTTTGAGAAGTAAGTACAAAACCTTTGATGCCGCATTATCAAAGTGCCGATGGTTAAAACATAACTATGCATGCACTCAGTTTGATTTTAATGGATATTTTTTTATTCGCTATGTAGGTATGTTTATGGTACCTATTAGTCGTAATGCGCATAGGTCCAGTTTTTCATATTCTTTGATACAGTTTTTTGCGTCTCATAGAATTCCTAAGCGTACCTATACACCGAACTGTTACACCTAACTACTCCGTGAAATAGCGCTAAGTCCTAGCTGCAAGACGCAAGAGTCTTGCAGGCTTAGTCTTGTTCTTGCTCAAGTCTTGCACGATCAGTCTTGGTCTTGGTCTTGCTAGAAATACGCGGTCTTGTTCTTGGTCTTGGTCTTGCAAAAACGCAAGAACAAGACCAAGACTGCAAGACCAAGACTGAATTTGGGCAACACTAATACTGGTGCAACTCCAACGCATATTTAATTCTGTCCTGTGTTCAGGGAGAACTGCAAGGGCGTGGAGCAAGAGCATTGTTGTTTTGTTCTTCAAAAAGAGAGACAAAACTCTTTTGAAGAACTATCGACCTATCTCGCTCTTAAGCCACGTCTATAAGCTGTTTTCCAGGGTCATCACGAACCATCTCGGGCGCAGACTCGATGATGTTCAGCCCCTGTGCTTAGCGTTTGGGGACTATGAGAAGGCCTTTGATTCCACTGAAACCTGGTCTGTTCTGTAGTCTTTGCAACGGTGCCAAATCGATTGGCGATACGTCCAAGTGCTGAGAGGTCTGTATGAAGCCGCGACTATGACCGTCCAAGTACAGAACCAGCAGTCTGAACATATCCACCTGCATCAAGGCGAGAGACAAGGGGATGTTATCTCCCCCAAATTGTTCACAAATGCAATGGAGGATACGTTCAAGACGCTGCACTGGAAAGGACGCGGTATTAACATAAACGGCGAGTACCTCTCATACTTAAGATTTGCAGACGATATCGTTATCGTGGCTGAAATCGTGCAAGACTTGCAGTACATGCCAAGCAGCCTGGCTGATTCTTCTGCTCGCATCGGTCTCCGGATGAACTTGGATAAAACCAAGATAATGTTCAATGAACATTGTCTCTCCGGAACCAATTATCCTAAATGGGGTCCCTTTCGAAGTTGTTCAGGAGTACGTCTACCTTGGGCTAACCTTGCAGTTGGGTAGAAACAACTTCGAGAGAGAGGCTTGCAAAAGAATACAGCTCGGCTGGGCAGCATATAGGAAACTCCGTCGAGTCATTTCGTCATCCCTACCGTAAAGCCTTAAGACAAAAGTCTTCAACGAGTGCGTCCTACCCGTTATGACTTACGCTGCCGAGACGTGGACACTGACGGTGCGACTAGTCCACCAATTTAAAGTCCCTCAGCGAGCTATGGAGAGGGCTATGCCCGGAGTTTCTCTGAACGATCAAATTCGTAATGAAGTGATCCGACAGAGAACTAAGGTAATCGACATAGCTCAGAGAATTAGCACGTTGAAGTGGCAGTGGGCTGGTCACATCTGTCGCAAAACCGACAACCGATGGAGTAGTCGTGTTCTAGAGTGGAGACCGCGCCTTGGCAAACGTAGTGTAGGACGCCTTCTGGCTAGGTGGAGTGACGATATACGCAAAGTGGCTGGCAGCGGCTGGACGCGAAGAGCCGAAAATCGAGCTCAGTGGCGTGCCATTGGAGAGGCTTATATCTCGCAGTGGACTACGGCAGGCTGATGATGATGATGATGATGTTTAAACAAAGAGACAGCTGATAACTGTACTCAATATAGGTGCCAGTTATAATAAAAATATTTTAAATAGGCAAATAAATGTGTTCAGCGATCAATCTGAAACACTGAAACACTGAAAAATATCATGTAGTTTCCGCTGAATAAATTCAAGACCCCTAGATAATACAACTTATCTGTAATGTCTAAAATAAGTCACTGGCAAAGCAACAAAAAGCATAATTCACAAACGGGCAGAGCAACAACGAGATTATAATGTTTTATGATCAGGATCAACTGATAATATTGTATCATCAATATTCCTTTGTGTATTTAATCGCCTAATATCAAACTTTTGTCTAATCATCCTTTTGATAGTTTCAAGCTAATCTGTATTTCAAAGTTCGCATCATAAATAGCCTACTTCAATGACGTCCAAAGAAATTACTGTATTAACAAAAATAGTTCCTCCTTTTTACTCAGAAGCCTTAACTTTTATCAGATATTAAATTTGTTTACAGGCCTTAACGTGTCTGCCCTCTGGGCTACATCATTAATCTGTTTTTTGGATAAAAACTCTCTGGATAGCTTTTGATCTTATTAATTTGAATTGGAGCAGTGAATAACGTTGTATTTTTCTGAGTAAAATTAAAACATCAGATAATTTTTACCGTAGGTTGTTAAGGAAGTGTATTCATATTGTAACACGGAAACAGAAAAATAACTAGGTGGATTAATATTTGGGTAGGTCACACTATTGTGAACTACCCAAATATTCATCCACCAGTATCAGTAGGACCCATTTAAAAGAAATAACTTGAAGGGAGTGCAGCGATTAGAGCGCAAGTTATTTATATATTTCAAGTTTATTTGTTCGTATCCAAAATATCTTGGAGTAACTTTAGACCGATCACTCACTTTTAAATTGCACTGCCTAAAAACGAAGATGAAAGAAAGAACCCGCAATAATCTACTACGCCGTTTGACGTCTACACAGTGGGGTGCTTCTCCAGATGTCCTCCGCACTACGGGAATTGCTCTTTGTTTCTCCTCGGGTGAATACACTTGCCCTGTATGGCATCGTTCTTCACATGCCAACCAGGTTAACGTGGCCTTAAATGAAACCTGTCGCATAATAACTGGATGCCTCAAACTTACACCACTAAATATGGTTTATCCGCTGGCAGGGGCAGCACCACCTGAAGTGCAACGAGACGTGGCCTGCTCCCTGGAAAAACAGAACCAAGAGCATGACTATCGACACCCCCTGTATGGACCTCAATTACCTTCCAATCGTCTAAAAAGCCGACAAAGTTTTCTAGGTCCAGCGTCTATTGCGGTTTCCAAGGCAGCGAACTGGTTTTCCAGTTTTAGCTGGAATGTTTCAGATCCAACCACGGATTGGGGGAAATTTGGCCGGAGCGTAGACTTCATAAGGCGAACGCGTTCAAGCTTATAATCGATATTCAGAGTGCCTCGTACAAGTCGGTGATCACTTCCCGGTGTTGAACCTAGTTATCACGGAGACATCCGTAAATATTTTCCTTTTGTCCGCCATAATGAAATCTATCTCATTTTTTGTCATAGTGTCGGGGCTTCGCCACGTCCACTTTCTTTGAGACTGCTTCCAGTGGCGGCTGGAGGATCGAATAAGTGGTGGTGCTCTTTTCCAACATACCTAGGTACTAAATACTAATGCGTCGTTTCACCACCCACGCGTAGGCCAATCTTCAAGATAAAAAATCAAAGTTGGAAGGAAATCCGTATAAGATCTGTGAAACTGAGCCTTCGTAATAAATACCTATTCGAATTCTTACAATAGTAAAACAAAATTTTGTCTATATTAGCTATTTATTATTAGTACCTAAGTAAGTATACTTTATACTAGGAACCTAGTACTTGCCAGTTTTTATTTATTCAATCAATACGCCGTCTTTGAAATAATAAAGTGGACAAAGAACATAATAATAATTGAATGTGCCTAATTACTGAGACGCTCCAGCCCTCATAATCACAACCATTTCTTAATTTCAGTCATTAAAGTTCGCATGCTAATATTTTTATCATATAAAAATGGCGCACTTGACTCTGCCAATTTCATTAATCTATTTTATGGGCTGATGGTTTAATAATTAACATACCTAGTCATTATTTACTCACAGTTATTATTTACTTTGACTGACAGAGTAAAGAATTGTGTGATAAGAGAGTGTTGTGGGGTAAAAGAAGATGTAGTGACAAGCATCGAGAAAGGTATGCTAAGATGGTTTGGATACGTGGAGAGGATGGATGACGAAAGACTGACCAAGCAGATATATAAGGCAAGTGTGGAAGGGACAGGACGAAGGGGAAGACCTAGGCGGACGTTCTCTGACCAGATTGGAGACATCCTAAAAACAGGACAGGTTAGAAGCACCCTGAACAAGAGAGCATGCATGAGGAATCTGATGGGAGTGAATGAAGCAAGAGAGATATGTCAAGATCGTTGCAAATGGCGCTCCGTAGTCTCTGCCTACCCCTCCGGAATACAGGCGTGAGTCTATGTATGTATGTATGTATGTATTTACTCACACACTAACCCACAACTCAGTAAACACTTATTAAACTAAACTAAACATATAACTAAATACATCAAAAATCCTTTCCGAATATGCCAAAATGTAAACAAAACAAACATGACAACTGAGCTGGCGCCGGTGAATGGGTCTGGGAATTTCGTCAAACCTCTCCCGTTTTCGGGAGTTTTTGGGTCACCAGTGCACCGCACGGGAAGGGGTTATTTCATGGTACATTTTGTATTGAACTATCTCTGTCTCACGCGCCAGGCGTTTCACCCGTTTCTCATAGAAGTTGTATGAGCACGCGTCGTGCGCTAGCGTCTAGCGCACGACGGTTGGTGAGTCTGATCACAAGGTATGCTACCCTTGTCGACTCACTGGAGATTTCTAAAATCTTGTCAGAGAGGACTTTATGGACCAGGAACCCAACCCCGCCTTGGAATGGCTGGAGTGTGAGCCTGAAGAACATAAGATGGCCTGAATCTAGGGTATCGGTATCCTCTCCCTCTCTCCGGACCTCGCATAATCCCAAAACATAACACCTTATGTACTTCAGTTCCTCTTCTAGTTGTGCCAGATGTTCGTCGAGCCGTAGCATGCGTCCGTTATACGTAGCCCTGGTCAGTCGGTGTTGGCGGCCTACCGTAACCCGGGGATTCTTCGCACCCTCTGCCCCGCCGTTACCATGTAAGCCGCCTTGGCCAGGAATAGCGGGGTGACCGGGAACTGGGGGCCGATGCGTCGGCGTGTGTACCATTCAGGTTTTTGCCCGTAATCACCGCGCTGCCTGGGCATGCGTGTTGGTTATCGCAGGGCGTAGCTTCTCGCACTGGTGACGCTGCTGCCTGTCATCGATCTATTATATTTAGCTACGCCTATTTGCAACGGGTATACCGCCATTAGTCGGTCGCCAGAGCCTCGTTCGCTGGTCGGCAGGATGTACCACGGGCAGGTGAGGTTAGCTGGGAGCTCTAAGATGTTGTCGCGCTCCCATGCATCCCTTTGTTCAAACGTCTTGCCGTAACTCTGCATGGGAAAAGAGACCAAAATCGCAAAAAAAAATCTTTTAAAAGTCATTACTTGACCCGGTGGGTATATGCATTTGCAACTGCGTCACATGTTCTTAAAAAAATAATTTATTTCCCTGCTGAAAAACTATAGGCCCATTCACGCCTGAGCCACGTCTTCAAGTTGTTCTCGAGAGTCTTAACAAACCGCCTCGCTAGAAAACTCGACGATTTCCAGCCACCGGAACAAGCCCGGTTTCGAAAAGGCTACAGCACCGTAGACCACATCCATACTGTACAGCAGATTGTACAGAAGATCAACGAGTACAATCAGCCGCTGTGTATGGCTTTCGTGGACTACGAGAAAGCCTTCGACTCCATCAAAACCTGGGCGGTTCTGGATGCTCTGCAGCGATGTCGCATCGATTGGCGCTACATCGAGGTGTTGAGATGTTTGTACGACACGGCCACTATGACCGTCCAGCCCCAAGACAGTTAAACCAGCCCTATTGAGTTGCGAAGAGGGGTGAGGCAGGGGAATGTAATATCCCCTAATCTCTTCACCAACGCACTTGAAGACGTCTTTAGGACGCTGAACTGGACTGGACGAGGCATAAACATTAATGGCGAATACATATTTCACCTTCGGTTTGCCGACGATATCGTCATCGTGGCAGAGAACCTGGAAAAGCTGAGCGAAATGCTGCACAGCCTAAATGGAGCCTCTCGACGGGACGGTCTCGGCATGAACTTGGATAAAACCAAGATTATGTTTAACGAACACATTGTGCCGGATCGATGCCGTTCAAGAGTATGTTTACCTTGGGCAAGTAGTCCAGCTTGATAGAAACAACTTCGAGAAAGAAATCGACTGCAGGATCCAGTCGGGTTGGGCAGCGTTTGGCAAGCTACGTCAAGTTTTCTCTTCGTCCCTACCGCAATGCATTAAGACCAAAATCTTCAACCAATGCGTCCTACCTGTTACGACGTACGGTGCCGAGACGTGGACACTCACAGTGGGACTAATCTACGAACTAAAAGTCACGCAGCGAGCTATGGAACGGGCTATGCTTGGCGTCTCTTTGAAGGATAAAATCCGAAACGAAGTTATCCGACAAAAAACCAAAATTACCGATATAGCTCACATAATCAGTAAGCTCAAGTGGCAGCGTGTTGGCCATATCTCTAGAAGGACTGATGGCCGATGGAGCAAGCGTGTCCTCGAGTGGAGACCACGCTTCGGCAAGCGTAAGGTAGGATGGTCCCCGGCTAGGTGGACCGACGTCCTGAAAAAGGGTGGCTGGGACAGACTAGATACGGAAGGCTGAGGACCGTGTACTGTGGCGCGTGTTGGGAGAGGCCTATGTCCAGCAGTAGACTGCGATAGGCTGATGATACATGTTCTAAAGCATAACAGACTAGAAGAAACTCGCAGTTACGCTCACCTACTCCATTTTATTTACCCGTTTCTGCCATCACAATCTGATCGTTTCCGTAGTGGAATTAGTCGAAAGATTTTAAAATGCAAAAAAAAAGAAAATTAATCGAGCGTGTCAGATTTTCTAAGAGGATCTGTATATGAATATATATACAGGGTGTCACAAGACCCATCACCAAGCCGAAGTCTACTCATTATATATATACGGGACTTAACGCGAACATGCATTAGGTATTTACATACGGTACTTTGTCCCTTATCTCCTCCTCCTTATCGTCTATACAAAACAGAAAACAAAATTAAGCTCGGATCGATTGTAAAATTAGGGCGGCCCCGCCGACCGGATACTGTAAAATTATGTGAGCAAAATTCGACGATTTTGTTGAAATCGAAAGCAAGCGAGCGGCTAGGAATAATTGTTGGACCAAGGCACTATACAATGATTGCGACTTTGAATACCAATAACACCTACACTTGGTAGAACCCTTTGTGCCCATGACATTGTTTCCACCTCAACATTCAAGCTAGTACCAAAACAAGCTCGCTATTTTATGGTGCCGTAACGTATTTTGCAGGATTCCGCTGCCATTTCAGTGAAACGATGTACAAATGCAGTACACAATTGCCAAGTAATTTATATGTGCCTCGGCGGGAATTCCTTCAATTAAAGAAACTATTGAGCTTCTCTCGATCCTGTCTTTAGTGATTAAGGCGGAAAGTAAGTTAGTGAAGCACTTTTAGCTGAGTTCGGTTTATTTTTCAGATGGTTCCTTGTGGAACACATTAGTTTTGTCGTGTCGTAATGCAATTAGAGATTGTCTTACAGGAAGTCAAGGAATTACAAGACTTACCACAATAATAAAAATACTTGTTAACAAAGTTTAATGTGTAAAAATAACTACACATCTGGTTTATACGTACATAATAACCAACATATTATATGCCGATCTAAAGCGGATATTCAGTGATATCATGTTAGACTAGTAAACGGACCCCGGGCTGCAAGGCGTGTACGTCTTGGATGCAATGCTAACGCTAGGACGACGATGATTAAATATGCAGATCGTTGAGCTGATGATCATACAGTGCGAGCCGAACTACCCAAGAACAGTTACACCATGTTCATCTCAGAGTCAGTTTAACACTCAAAGCAAGACTGTGCTCCCAAAAGCTAAACACATTTTTATTTGATAGAATTTCGTCTGATGTCTGATAGTCCAGTAAACTCCTAACAGGTTATATCTCAACCATCAACGTCCCGTTTAATTCAAACATACCAAACTATTCATTAGAGTTTAAAGCTTGTTTGCACAAAGAACTTCCAACAGTCCGGGGCAGCTTTAAATAAATTCTGGTCCCTATTCATATTCATTGATCGATCTCAAATTTCAAACGGTGTACCTACAGTAGCTTTCGTTTATTATTTTAGCGGAGCTCCCGTTTTGGTGGGCACACAGTAAACTACGTAGAAACTCAGTGTTGTTTTGCATAATAAGATAAACTGACGGTTACCAACAATGAATTGGTTCATCAATGTAGGTATACGAAAATGTCAGCTGCTTACATAGCGTATATCTATTATGAAAGGAATATGGCAAGTAATTTAAATGTTCTGCTACCGGTATCATTGTTATTTGAAAGACGTTGGACAGCTTTAGTACTTTAAATTTCACAGTGTATTGTTTGCTTAACAGGCAGAAGAAAGGTTACGCAGTATTAATGTAATGTGCTGCATATTTAATAACAAACAACCAGGTTTCTTAACCAACGAAATAGAAACAATGTTTTCGCCTCGCGGTATTAACACCAGTGTTTTCCTCACTAAACAGAGAAGATTCACAGATTACAACAGCAAGTTCTTACTCTAACAATTACTATCCTAAATGAAACATATAAACATAATTCCATTAAAACAATACTTGTCAAAAAACCAAACCTTGCTACCGTAAAAAGTTGCGAGATCCATTTAATACCAAGTCGGTTAATTAAAAATCTTTAATGTTTTATAAATAAAAAGATTGACTTGGCAATCGCACTAAACAATTTAAATTTATATAATTATAATTATGTATTACTTATAAGATATATTGTGTTTTCATACTTTTGTCCTTTCCGGTTGCTTCTACTTCTTGTACACCAATAACGATTTTTTTGAATTAAAGCCCTAGCTGCAATGTAATTTTGTAATCCTATATATTTATGTAGGATTACAAAACTATTTATGCAATTGATTTATCTCGAAAACTGGACAGCAATTGAAAAATATTTAAATTTTTTCTTAATTCATATACTAAAATCTAATTAAATACTAAAGGAGAATGCCGATTTTTGTATGGAAGCCTGTACCGTTTGCTTTTTCATGAAATTAACATTTTTAGCCAGCTTATTGTTTAATATTACCGTAGGCCAGGTAAAGCCAGGGTGTGCTTTCGCTCAACTGATCTGTCCGATCGTAGAGAAGAGGCATTCGGGTCCGCGCTCCCGGCTCGCTAGAGCAGTCGCAATCACTATCAATATCCCTTCCGTGATTGCGACATCCTTTGTTACCTGTGACCTTCTTTCCAAATACCAACCTCCTTTAACACTCCCCTATCTCATCCTGTATTTCCCTTCCGTTTCTTATCCGAAGAAGAGGTGGAGAAGATGGCGCAATGACTATAAGGGGATTCAATATTACTGTACCCCAGGAGCGTACCGGTTCTACCGGAGAATCCCTCTCTGAGCATTGTCGCTCAGACTGTCCAATCGTATCTGGGGGGGGCAAAATTCCCAACGGCGACGCGCTTTGCCACACGTCACGTGTTGTCTCCCCGTCCAACAGAGGTAAAAAGAGGGCTAGGGAATGCCTGTTTGCAACGGTGAATGTTTGTGGAGGAATGGAGAGTAAGATCGATGAACTATGTGAGATGATGGATGTAAGGAAAATATATATACTAGGAGTGAGTGAAACTAAGAAGAAAGGTTGCTCAACAACTACTCATGGCCAATATCATGCATACTGGTCTGGAGTTGTGGAGTCTGAAAGGGCTAGCCAAGGAGTTGGAATGATTCTGTCGGATAGGATGAATGAGTGTGTGAAAGAATATGAATATGTTAACTCCAGGCTTCTTTGGATGCGTTTAAAACTTGGCTTAATTAAAGTCTTCATTGTTTGTGCTTATGCTCCGGACATGTCCAAACCAGTGAATGTCAGGCAGGAATTTTGGGATAAAGTCAGAGATGTGCTTGCTAGGTGTGAGAATAATGAAAGAATAATTATGTTAGGTGATTTTAATGGATGGGTGGGTGTGTATCGTGATGGATATGCAAGAGTGCTAGGGCGATTTGGTGACGACAAAGTGAATGAAAATGGTGAATGTTTGTTGGATATATGTATGGAGAGAAAGCTAGTGGTGACGAACACTATGTTTAGTCACAAGAGGATTCACATGTATACATGGCAAAGGCAGACAGAAAGAAGTATGATAGATTTTGTTGTGATAGATGAACGTTTGAAAGCGAAAGTAAAACATACAAGAGTGTATCGAGGCATAAATGTGGGTACTGATCATTTTTTGGTAGTCAGTCGTATAGCTGGTCTAACCTCTAAGTGGTGTCATCGCCCTAGCATACACTTACCTGCCATAGAAAGAGTGAAAGTTGAAAGATTTGAAGAAGAGGATGTACGTAGTCAGTATAAGGAGGCATTGGAAGAACGGTTTAAAGAATTGTTTGAGGAAGATGATTGCGAGATAGAAGAATTTTGGAAGGAGTTTAAGAATGGAGTAATAGATACAGCAACACACGTATGTGGCGTAAGTAAGAGGAAGCATGTTATAAGGATATGTAATGAATGGTGGGATCAGGAAGTAAGTGGTGTGGTCGTGGAAAAACGTAAAGCATGGATGGACTTGCTGGCCATAAGAGCCAACAAAAGGATACAAGGTAGTGTGAATGACAATGAGAGGATTGTAAAAGAAAAGTATGACAGGTTGAAATATAAAGTAAAAGAGACAGTGAGAAGAAAGAAAGAAGAATGTAAGGATAAGTTTGATAGAAAATTCGCTAACAATTTTCGGGACAATATTAAATTATTCTGGCACTTGGTCAGAACAGCCCGAGGCAATTCGTCAGGAGACTCGAAGGTTGGGGTGATAAGGGATATGAATGGAAACATTATTAGAGAGCATGGAGATGTTCTGAATCAGTGGAAGGTATATTTTGAAAATTTGTTTGAACAAGGAGAAAGTGTTACCAGGAATATAGTAGCGGATGAGAAACATGATAGTGAAAATAATATAAGTATGGAAGAGATAAGGTATGCATTGAAAAGTATGAAAGCGGGTAAAGCTGTGGGATATGACAGGATATCTGCTGAAATGCTCAAGGTAGGCGAAGGCGTCACGGCAAGCCTGCTGTACCTGCTTTTTAACAATTGTTGGCGGTCCGGTCGAGTACCAGGTGACTGGAACAAGGCAGTAATTGTGCCACTTTACAAGGGCAAAGGGTCTCAGCAGGAATGCAAAAACTACCGCGGTATAAGCCTACTGAGTGTTGTTGGCAAATTTTATGCAAAGATACTGATCGAAAGAATTATTTCTGAAACTGATAGTAAGATTTGGGATGTACAAGCGGGATATAGAGAGGGCATGGGATGTACGGATCAAGTCTTTTCCTTAAGGTGCATTGCAGAGAAAATCTTAATGAAACACCAGAAGGTTTTATGCGCCTTTATTGACTGGGAAAAGGCTTACGATCGAGTGGTGAGGGCTGAACTTTGGTCAACACTTTCCGTGTATGGAGTGAGCAGCAGTCTGATACGGGCACTTACATCCTTATATAGGGATTCAAGTGCCTGTGTCAGAATAAACGGGGCCTACACGGACTGGTTTAACATTGATCGTGGTGTAAGACAGGGATGTGTAGCGTCTCCTTGGCTGTTCAATCTATTCATGGATAGTTGTTTGACTGATTTGAAAGAGTCTGAATGTGGTTTAAGAATGGGTGAATCTGTGTTTAAGACCCTGCTATACGCTGACGATCAGGTTCTTTTTGTATCGTCAGCGTCTGATTTACAGCAGATGGTCACCGTTATGAAAGAGGCATATAAGAAGAAGGGCATGAAAGTGAATTTAAGCAAGACCAAGGTCATGGTCATAGAGAGGGAAGCTAGTGTAACTAAATGTAACATAATGATAGGATATGGAAAAGTGGAGCAAGTGAATGAGTTTGTCTATTTAGGGTCATTGTTTACAAGAGATGGAAAATGTGAGGGAGATATTGAAAGGAGAGTGAAAGCAGGAAATTGTGTGAATGGCGCCTTACAGACCATTTTTAGCAGTAAAATTATACCGAGTAAGGCTCGCCTTGCTATACTGCAGGGAGTTTTGGCTCCAACATTGATGTATGGAAGTGAATCATGGGTATGGCAGAAGAAGCATGAAAGTAGAATTAATGCTGTGGAGATGAGAGCTTTGAGGAATATGTGCGGAGTAAGAATGGCAGATAAAGTGAGAAATAGCGTTATTCGAGAAAGGTGTGGTTTGAAAGAAGATGTAGTGTCAAAGATTGAGAAAGGTATGTTGCGATGGTTTGGACATTTGGAACGGATGGATGCAAGGAGATTTACGAAAGATGTGTATCGAGTAAGAATGAATGGAGATGTCGGTAGAGGACGCCCAAGACGGACTTACGCCGACCAAATTAGTGACGTACTGCGGAAGGGCCAAATCAAAAGTACTCGTAACCGACGAGCATGCATGACGAGGTTAATGAATGTCGAAGAAGCGAAAGAGGTATGTTTGAACCGGAGCATTTGGCATTCCATAATCTCTGCCTACCCCAATGGGAGACAGGCGTGACATTTAGATAGATAGATAGATTAACGTAGGCATGAAGCGTTTTTGTTTTCGAATCCGCAGTTCTGAGATTTTCACATAACCATATTTTAAAAAATCCGCCACAAATATTGCAAAAGAAGGAATTTGTCCTTGATTTCTAATTGTTTATAACGATTTCAATAAGTGAATGATGTTACAAGTTAAAAGAAACGTAGTTTCGACCCAGAGGAACAAACTTCAACTCAACGGATAAAAACAAAATAATAACACAAACAAACACGATAGATGTGTAGGCGATGTTGTGTAGGGTTGACATTTGACACTTTTGACAGTTGCTCAAGTTATCAAATGTTACCCTGCAAGTGTTGCTATCTCGATTCAATTATATCTTAAATCGATATCACCTAAAAACAATCGATTAATGAAAAAATTGCTCAACCAAAGACTGAAATCAAGTGAAGTAGCCAAATATGTATTTATATTTAATAAAATCATACAGAACACAGTTTTTTTAATTCACTATCATAGTACCTTCTATTGAATACAAAATCATTTAATCGTGTAAGCAATCGTTAATGTTGAGAATATTATTACACTCGAATTTTTGGCAATGTATGCATTCGGAAGTTGTCGATCTTATTTCTACTTTTTTATATTATTTCGTAAACGCGGATTTAATAATGTTTCATAATTTAGTAATGGCATTCAAAATGTGTCAAAGTATTTACGGTATATAATTTTTTTAAAGCACTTGGTACAGGTTTCGGCATTCTCCTTTGAAGCTTCCATGTTTGCCAGAAGTGCCTTAGACTTCTGATGATCGGTCAGTGAGTGACAAAATCAGAAACTTTTGCTCGTTATAATTCTTAAACCACTCGTTCAAATTGAATTTATTTTGAAATATACCATGTTTATACAATGCCTGCTGGTTTGCTTAAAAATCAGGCTTCTAGTTTTATCCACAATGAAGTTATAGGGCGTCGAAAATGGCCTGAATTGCTTTGAGAAAAGGATGGTACGTACGTGCCGCTTTTTTGCTCGACTTGGCACACTTGGCAGACTGTACAGTAAAGTTGGAAGTGCGTTTGTTTGAAATTCTGCCGTTGTTTGTAACTTGCGTTGAAAAGCAACCAAGTGCTTTTGTTATTAGTCAGTTTTCGCATAGTATTCGGAATTTCGGTGCATACCAACTTAATTTATTATACGTGAAAATAAAGTCCTCTGAAACAATTTTCAGTTAAATTTTGCAAAATATGTATTTTACTCTGTTATTTTCTAGGAAATGAAACGGTTACGCTATATTTGGTTCGCAGTATATTACAATGTAATTTATAAAATATGGGGTCTCTTTGGTTATGCAGTATGACTTTTAATGGAATAATTTAATCACTCTTATAACACAATATTGACTTATTCGTTTACGTAGGTACGTCGACGACCGGTTGGCGCAGCGGAGTGTAAGCGACTGCTTCGCCGATGGTCGCGGGTTCGAGCTCAAGTCAAACATTTGTGTGCATGAACATGGATGTTTGTCTTGGTCTGGGTGTTTCTATGTATCATATTATGTATGTATTTACAAAAAAAAGTATGTATGTATGTATGTTTATCCATTATCTAGTACCCATAGTACAAGCTCTGCTTAGTTTGGGACTAGATGGTGATGTTGTGTATGTAGTAGAAAATTATTATTATTTATTATTACTATGAAATTCAGCACTGTTATTCTTTTTTATTACGAAATCGAAGTGTATTCGTGAATCATGCTTGCAATTTAAAACAATATGAGATTATTTGTCAAAGCAACGCAAATAAGCATGGGCAACGTTGCTTTTATTTTAAATAAGTATATTATTATATTTATACTAGCCAACCCGGCGAACTTCGTACCGCCAAATTTTTTTAGGTCAAGTCGTATAGGAGGAGTTCAGTGACGTATACAAGCACACAAAAAATATGTATATACAGATAAATATACCTATTTGAAGCCACACCAAAGCCATTCCAAAACTATTGAGCATAAGGTACCTGAACTGATAATGATTAAATGGATCCTGGGCTTGACCAGTTACCTCATTTCGGTGAAAACAACTGTAGTTATATATTGGAGCCAAAAAGTGACATATAAGTATATTTCTTAGTCTTAAGTCAATAATCCGAGACCAAGGAATGGACTCAATTGAAACCAAAGTCGGGGAGCTTTCCTAATAGCTATTGAAAAATACACAACATCTTCACGACATTGGAATTATTATATTGTCCATTCACAAGCTACTTTTTAATTATCAATATCACAATTAAAAGCTGGTCAACTCTTAAGATGGATCATAGAGAAAAGAAAATCACAAAAAGGAATAAAAACGTTTAGAATACCTAAATTCAGATCTTAAAAATAAGATAATCCAACCCTAAAACACTCTTTACGATCAAAAATACTTAGCTGAGTGAGATCTTTGACTTCTGACTTCTCAACTTTCAACGGGTATGACTGCTCTCAACACGCCTTCATTTGTCTCTGTCTTCTACGCCTTTCTTACACTTTGTCATTCCATATATTAATACGTACACACCAATTAATTTATTAACTTCCTACGTACATATCAAAGCGTGAAATAAAAGGAGTAATCAAATATTTTTGTTTATTTTTTGTCAGTTTCCTAGGAAGGTCTTGATGGAGGACTGTATTTCGGGCTTGGATACCCATCCAAGCCAATCAATAATTTGTTACCTATTTTGTATGTTATAGCCTTATAGCGCTGTTACACTTGAACATTCACCTGTAATGAGCATTCTCGTGAATGTTACAAAACAGAAAAACAAATAAGTGTGTTTTAGCGAGCATTCTCAGGAAAATTCTGGCGAGCCTTTGAATATAAAAAATACATAGAAACAGCGCTAAAATGGCGGTTAAACCCAATATATTTACTGCACTTTGACTTATGATTTTAATCTAATGTAAGAGAAAGATAAATATACAAATGATGTTTCGAATCTTCGTAGTTTGTCACTAATTTTAACTTGACTAGTGATGTGCTGACTCAGAATGTATATCGATAAAATATCGCTGATGTTTACAATAAATCCTTACATTTGGTTTACTCAAAATTAATTTCAATAGAATATTGATAAATCCTCGATATCGATAAATAAATTTGAACGTAGGAACGGACACTTCTGTGATTTATTAAACCTGTTCAAATTAAAATCTGCATTTAATTATTTAGAAATGTGAAATGTTTTGTGGTTAACAATGTGATCATGTTTTGATTTAGGTATCTGTTTTTAAACGCCTGTAATAATTTACCGATACAGAAATAGCTACAGTGTGTAAATACGATAAATGTGTTTCAAAATGTCACAGTTATACTATGCGTTTTTATAAAAATGATTGTTATCTAAAGGATATATAAAAAATACATACGTAGAGATTAAAAGTGTTTCGTTACCGCTAGTTCTTTTTCTAACTAACAGTTTTGTTTCACGCTAGCACTTCTGTGTAGCAACTTTTAACTGACTAAAGGGTACATTTTAAGAGCCTAAAATAGTTCAAGAGGTAATCTATAATAACAAATAACTACCTGTTAATGAAACCTTCTCATAACACTTAACTATTGTAAATCAATAAGAAAAAGCGAAATCCATTTCTACAATCTGAGCATGGAGCTGTCTTACAATATACTATGATATTACCCTAATCGGCACATTTGTACGTCGAATATATTAGCCGATATTATTGCTTCGGCAATAAAAGACGCAGATGTTAAATATTAACGACTTGGATTCTTGGTTGGTTTATTTTATCACGTAGTAATAGTCCATCAGTCATATCACTGACAGCGTTAATAAGACGAACAAGTTTATTATAAGAGAATATGTTGTGTTGAAGGATGGTATCAAATTATTAAGATTTACAACATGATCTGCTTAGGATTTTGTTGTATACAACAATGGAATTATTTTAATTATTGAGCTGTCTATCTGCTTTCAATGTTCGCGAAGCCCTGTATCTTGATCTTCGTAGATTATATTAAATATCCGGCTTACTTATGTAATGTTTACTTTTGTGTAGGAAAGGAAAATACATAAAATAAATAGGAAAAGAGGTTATTATTTATTTATAGATATTTCAAAGAAGGTACGGTTCTTGCTAGTATATTAAATAAAGGTATTTAATATTTATATGGTGAGTTTGTAAAATGTTCATAAGCCCTCCCACTGTTAGGCATTTAACTGCTCAGATTTTTTACGTGGACTGTAAGTTACACTACTGAACATTCGCTAAATACTAGTTGGTAAAGTTCACATGGCCTCTGACATCATTATAGGGAACTCTCAGACAAGCTGGTTTCCTCACTTTTTTTCTTTTTAGTTAAGCTAGAGATAATCTACAACTTAATACACGTTTAGCTTAGAAAAGCCTTCGATACACACAGAGGAGTGGGTTGAACTCCAGACCACCCTCTGCTCAGCAATCTGTAGGTATCCTTACTATGCTAATACGGCTTCAATTTTATATGAAGAAAGGACAATGGCAGATCTCCATACATCAAAATGTCTGAAATTAAATTGAAGCGTACAGAAATAAAAAATATATCAAAAAATTTGGCGTAACTAACAGAGTCTACGAATGATTCTATTGTCACTCGGAAAAGGCGGCAAAAGAAGATATCGGTGTTTTAATTTTTAGTTAAGAATGAACAATTACCCGCATTATTAATTCTTAAATAAAAATTATTACAATGTAGGTACGATTGAATTATCAAATGACATAATGTCAAATTGACATCAAAACGCAGATGTATTCTGTAGCATCTACTGTCACAGCCAAAGACAAAAGCAGAGCTGCACATTTTGAATCGATTATAAGTGAAATCAAAACAACAATAAAACGATGCTGTGAATTTTTTATTTGATTTAAAAGTTGTTTTGCTTCAAAAATATTACCTTATTGATATAATGTTGATTAAAAATTAAATTACTGCATTTTAATAATTATATTTTAATCCAAACCATCCCTATAAATGTCCATCGTATCGATTTCTTAGATATATAATAATCGATACGGATCTTCACTCACGTCTATTCCTGTCACACCATTGTCTATGGCCACAATAAAATAATAAAGTAGGTACCTAGTTCGTAATCAATTGGAAAGCTTTTATCATCATAAAATACTCCAAGTTTAACGAGACAAAGTTAAAATATAAAAAATCGTAGAAAAAAGAAAACATTTTTATTTGTTCATGTGAAGTTAAAGGTCGCCACAACAAACCCAGACCAAATTCTGCCATTGTTATTTGATATACGCGCATGAGAAAACAAACAGAGCTAAACCAATGACTATTCTACCAAGTTAATTACACAAAAATAATCAACAGTTGCCAGGCTGATTATGCTTCTTACCGCACCTAATAACTCATTACTTTAACTAGTTACGACGCGAGAGGAAATAATTGGATAGGTTTTCTCGAAATTACGCTATAATGAGATAATATTATTAATCGAGCGGAATTTGTAGCGAAATATGGCAGAGAAAGCAAACATTGCGCAACCATTTCAAACTATTCCGAATTATCACTCTTTATCTATTTTCATAATCACTCTGAGATATGAAACCCGTAAATAGTTTAACTTTACATTTCTATTCATTTTTTTTCCAAATTTCGCAGAGTTACACGATTGTCTTGTTTATCGCTTTCTATATGTATCACGTGTTGTAATGTTATTGTTTTTACTTCACAATTCCACACTAGGTTCATGTCTTATTCTCTGTAATATTTATTGTGCTAAGTTTAGTTTAATTTTATTGTTTGTGTGAGTCGGCGGGTGGTGCAGAGATGACTGTGTTGCCTTTGTTTTTAGGTACTTAATATCTTATTTATTAGTATTTTATATGTATAATTTTATTATATTATTTTATGGATTCTGATACATATTTATCGGCTATAGAGTCATCTGCTTCTTCCGACAATGAGAGTTTCTGCTCGATGGATAGCACGTTAAGCGAATGCCTTCATAAGGCATTTGCACATCAATCTGGCTTATACTTTAAGGTTTGTCACATAAATGCACAAAGTATACCCAGCCATTATAGTTACCACTACTTTACTTACTTACTTACTTATTGGTTGTAAAAGAGTTCTAACAATAAAGGGAGATCTCCTTCTCCCACGTAAGGTGATTGACGAAAATTGACTTGTATTGCATTCACAATCTGTCATTCAAACTTTGGAGTTCCGTTAATATCCACTAGATGGCATGACTAGTATATAGACGTGCATACATTATGCTACTTAATATGAGACGCTCTAATTCTCACATCATTTATTGTTCAAACTCAACTAGTACTAGCTGTACTAGTTGAGTTTAATCAACCTCTATAGTAAATAGGAAAGGCAGGAAGTCAGCTTAGTGACACTCAATTTCACTTCTCAACCGGTATCCTTATTGCCTATAGTAAAACATATCTATCCGTTTGTCTTTACGTGATACAACATTGGTTCGTATCAAACAATGTGATCTGTAGCCAGTGTCTAACTAAGCCGATGTCATTGTGTCCGCCTGTGTTCGCTGATACGTCCGTCTGTCCATATTTCGATGCCCTGTCCCCGATTTGATTTAATGCACTTAGTATCACTTGATCATATCTGCTATGGTGTATAGTTGGTGTTATATTAGTGTAAATAATTTGAGTTGTTATTAGTGTAATTAATTTCTGTCAATTGCTGTTACACAGAGATTCGGTGTTTAATGGTCTTCCAAAAATTTTGATGTCAACCCTCTAAAATAATGTAGAAAAAATATTACATCCTTTACTTTTGCTGTGAGACCATGCTTCTTGTCAAATTTTATGATATCAAGAAGTACCGTTTAGGATTTAGTTTAAATTAGACAATATACATTGAAATACCAGGATTGATCTTGTAAACAAGCTTGGGACGAACATGATTGATAGAGATAAGTTTAAGTGGAATAAACCTCAGCCTTCTAGATTATGTCCAGTAGTGGATTGCGAAGGGCTGTAAGAAGAGTAGAAGATACCCTTATCCTACTTTATAATCTGTCTTAGTGTCAATAATATGATTACCATTAGGTCTAATCTTTAAATATGCAGATCGTTATATTATTTCTCAGAGTTAAGGTTTGTTTTGTTGATTAAAATGTATAAGACAAAACATGCTTTAAAATTACGCGTTCTATAAAAATTCATACATTTTGGACAAGTTATGCACTTGTATGTAAGTTATAATTTGCTTTTATTTATTTTCAGTTATTTCAATTCTTTATTTCATTAATTATACCCTGCGAGTGAAGTAAAGAAATGTGGGCATAATACACAATGTAATATTTTGATATATACAATTCATCAATTAGTTACCGACCATTAGGTATTAGTACCACATGTTGTATTAAAAAGAGTTTTATTTTATATAATACGCACGCTGAGAATTTTGTGAAAGCAATTTTGTAAAACAGCAGCGGTAGCCCAGTGGAGAGACATACAGACCGCTACGCGGAGGGTCTTGGGTTCGAATCCGCGGCACGCACCAATGACTTTTCGAAGTTAAACGCGTATTAAATTGTTAATTATCGATTGCTTATCCGTCAAGGAAAACATCATGAGGCAACCTGCATATCTGAGAGTTCTCCATAATTGTTCTTGAAAGACATGTGATGTCTGCCAACTCACATTTGGCCAGCGTGGTGGAGTATGTCCTTATCCTTCATATAGTGAGAAGAGCCCCGTGTCCAGCAGTGAGACAGCATATATAGGGCTGACTATGATAGATTATCGTAAAACCATACCATTTAAAGCTTTGTATATTATAGTCATTTCTATCAAATCGGGTTTAACCTCAATTATATAATATGTAATATGGAGCGTGTCCTGATTGACACATCATCATCACTACAGATATATATAATTTTTGTACGATGTTCACTATCAAACCTAGAAATCTGATATTCGGACAATGGTTTTATTTCATGACGCAAAACCCACTAAACTCCACGAATAATGACTTTCTGAAACTCTACTCTAGTTTAAGCTTTGCTGAGAACCTTTTCATTTTAAAGCTAAATCTATGAACATGCAGCCATTAGCAAATTTTGTATGTAAATAACTGAACACCAACCTTAGTTAAAAGATCCGTTCAACCTTAAATAAATTCATCATAATATACGCCTTTCAAAGCCTTGATCTTCGTGTAAGTAACAAAATTTAACTCAGTAATATACGCTCGCAAGGTGAATGACAGGTTTAGAGGAGAGTAAAATTGAATCGCACTTTAACGCTTATAAATCTGAACTTCACTTTTATGTGAGTTCAATATTATTTTATACGCCCATAGAATTTAAAGGTCATATATACTACTCAAAACAAAATAAGGCCTATACTAAGGTTTTTTTGCTGTACCATGAAAACAATAAAGACATTCAATTGTTTCACTTATGTAACTACAAAATAATGTTATTGGTTATAATATAGGCTACCAATTGTTAAAAATAAATTTCATGAATTGTTTTTTTTAAGTTCATAATGAAATTGGCCTTTTTGAATGAAAAACATGAACAAAAGCAATCACCGGAAAAAGGCAAAATACTGTTCTTGTCACTTTTGTTTCTTCTTTTTAGATACGAGTATGTCCTCCTCTCTTAGCAATACACTCCTGAAGCCTCGTACGCATACTCTGGATCAAATTCCTCACTTTTTCATCTGGAATCTCCTCTTAGGCACGTTTTAAGGCGTCAATCAGCTGCTGTTGGTTGTAGACCCCTTGCTCATTCTCTCTAACCCTTCGTTTCAATTGGTCCCACAATTGCTCGATTGGATTTAAAGCCGGACTGTTAGCTGGCCATGGTAATAACTCAATATGAGACCCTTCTAGGACAGGTCGATCGAGCTGTGTGTGCACGGGCATTGTCTTGCATCAGGATGAATCCAGGCCCCACTCGCTGTGCAAATGGGATCACTTGAGGCCTGATGACATCCTCGATGTAACGTTCTGCAGTTACGGTACCCGCATTTAAAATGGTGAGCTCGGTTTTACCGTGTATATTAATCCCACCCCAAACCATTACGTTGGGACCACCGAAACGGTCAATTTCGTGGATGCAGGGCTCCGAAAACCGCTCGCCGCCTTGTCTCCACACACTAACACGCCGATCATCATTGAAAAATTTTACTTTGCACTCGTCTGTACAGAGCACCTTGCCCAGATACACATTGGTGGGTAGTTGAATAAACACCTGGTTTAAAACAGCTGTTAAAATTATTTTAAACTAGAAGACGCCAGCAGCTACGCCTGCAATTATTTTAAATTTTCCCGTTTTGGCCGACCCCGTGGGAATTTCAGTAAATCCCTTCTTAGTGCACCCCTACGGTTCCCAAGGAACATACATGCCAAATTTCAGCTTCCTGTGCCCAGTAGTTTCGGCTGTAGCGTGTCTGTCAGTCAGTCAGTAACGCAAGGATTTTATATATTAAGATAAAATAGTTTAAATAAAGTATAAATATATTTAATGTCATATAAACATAGTTGAGGTTGAATACCTGCCAGTCTAGTGTTATCTCCATATATACACAACATTAATAGTACTAACACAGTTACACGCTGCAGCATGGAATCCTCTATTCATAATATACAACAATATTTTGAGGAAAGGATGGCCAAGTTCGAAGCGGATCTCCTCAAGAAGAGCTCTACTGGTACGAGCGGCTTGGCAGAAGAATTTGGGGCCTTCAAGGACTTCATAATCCAGTCACTTAAGTCCTTCTCGCAACAGTTGGAGTCCGTCGCCCGCACTGTGGACAGTATGGAGACACGCAGCCGTCGAAATATGATTCTTCTGCATGGCGTTGAGGAGGAGAAGAGTCAGGATACAGCTCAGATGGTCGTCCAAGTGGTGAAGCAACGGCTGAAGTTTGATACATTCACTACAGACGATATCAAGCGTTGTCATCGAATGGGCCGTCACCAAGCAAATAAGCCTAACCTATTCTCGTTAAGTTCCGGAGCACATCAGTTCGAGACAGCATATGGTTCGCCAAAACTAAATTGAAGGGATCCGGTGTAACGCTGTCTGAGTTTTTGACCCGAACGCGACATATGGCGTTCATGGCAGCGCGGGAGAGGTTTGGCGTGACGAAGTGCTGGACCAGGGAGGGCTCGGTATTCGTCCTTGGTGCGGATGGTCATCGGCATCGGGTGCTGTGCTTGGGCGCCCTCAACAAGATTAAAGTCGCAGACCCAGAGAAACCTGCGGGGAAGGCTGCTGCGAAAACCAAGCGGACCGCGGGTTTTCTTGTTTGTTTGTTTTTGTGAGTGGGTGAATTTATATTATTTTTTTACCTTCTTCTTAACTTGATAATTTACTTCCACAATATTTTTCACTTTGACGTATCCTAATATCATATGTCAGTTATGTCATTTGCATGACGTACATGTACTGCCGATTTGAATCATTGGTATTTTATCTTCAAGCTATGATTTTTTTTTTATAATTACGTTAACAACATATTCACCTGGTTCAAATCTCATTACGCATTTTAATTTAATTTATTTTTTTCTTTTTTATTCTTTGTTTCTCTTTTCTATAAAGCTGTGTGGTGTTATTTACATTTACAATAGTCTTCTTGTAACACGCAACTGGCGGGTGGACATTTGACTTTACACCACTTTACAATATATTTTTATTTAAGTATTCTATATAATATATATAACTTTTTATTATATCGATATATTTAATTATTTTTATATATTATTAATATATTATTATTTATATGGTCGACGTATTATGTTAGATGCAAATAGTGATGATGACAGCTTTTTAACTACTAGTAGTCTCAATGATAGTTTTACCAGTTTGCCTTCACTTGCAGAGATTCTTCAGTCTCAGTTCTCTGATGTCGCAGGGAACTTTAATGTAGTCCATATAAATGCCCAAAAGTATTCCAGCTCATTTCCCTGATATGCTGGCAACCTTTGACTGTAGGAACATTCATGCTATTCTCGTTTCAGAGTCATGGCTCAAACCATGTCTCCCATCAACTTCATATTCTCTTCCCCGGAAGAGAATATGACATGTAACGAGAATATGAAATGAATATGATATGAAACCGCACGATCATTTCTTATTAGGTGGTACCCCGGTACCACCTAATAAGAAATGATCGTGTGGTTGGTGGGGGTGGCGGTGTTGCTATTTACTTACGTGCTCAAATTCCGTACCGTATTGTTAGCATCTCGCCGCAACCTCCACCCTCGAATGCCGGCGAGCATCTATTCTTAGAAGTGGAATTAAATCGTGCTAAAGTCTTCTAGGTGTTTATTATTCCCCTTCATTACGTTTAAATTTTTTTCCTTCTTTTGAACACATCCTAGAAACTTTGGTACCTTCTTACAGTCACACAATTATAATGGGTGATTTTAACACCTGCCTTTTAAAACAGGATAATCGTTCCACCACATTTAGGCGTATTTTAAATTCCAGCAATTTATCTATTCTTCCTCTTCATGCTACACATCATTTTCCAAACTCTGTACCTTCTCTTCTTGACCTCATTTTCGTTTCTTCCCCTACTTTTGTATCCAAGCATGGTCAGTGCTCTGCAGACACTTTTTCTTACCATGATTTAATCTATCTTTCATATAAAATACGCCCACCAAAGGCAAAACCGAGAATTATTATGCAACGCAACTTCGGTGGGATGGATAGTGTAAAGCTTTGCGCAGATGCCCGTAGCATAGATTGGTCTCCCTTGTATTCATCAGACTGTGTAGATAACAAAGTCAAAATGTTTACAGATAAGTTAATTCAGCTGTATGATGTGCATGCACCAATCCGTGCCATTAAATTAAAACACCTACCTGCACCTTGGCTTACTGACGAAATCAAATTTCTTATGTCAAAGAAAGCGACTGCCAAGGCGAAGTACAAATGTCGTCCAAACCCTGTAAATTTGGAAAAATACATACGTACCAGAAATCTCTGCAATAAGGTGTGTAGGAAAGCACAACGCCAGCATATTCACAACTCGGTTGAATGCGGAGATCCAGTTAAAATTTGGAAATTTCTTAGAACACTGGGAGTTGGTAAGTCGCGCAATGACGCAATCCCCAAAGATATAAATATATATTCGCTTAACGCACATTTCACTGCTTCGTCCAACTTTGATGGGACAAGAAAAACAAACACGTTACAAGATCTTTCACGTATCCCAACTCCCAGCTACTCACCTTTTGTTTTCGAGCAATTTTCCGGTTGTGATGTTAAAAAGAGCATAATCTCAATATCATCCAATGCTGTTGGTAATGACTGTATCAGTCGAAATATCCTACCTATCCTAGATGAAATCCTCTCTGTCTTTTGTCATATCCTGAACTACTCAATTACCAGCGGTGTCTTTCCATCCGCGTGGAAAAATGCACAAGTTGTGCCGATATCCCTAAAAAATCCAAACCCTGTGCCTTTACCGACTTCCGTCCTATATCCATACTTCCATTCCTCTCAAAAGTCCTTGAGCGTCTTGTACATACACAACTCTGTACTTTCCTTTCCAAGAATGCTCTCCTGAATCCATTCCAATCCGGTTTTCGTCCTGGTCATAGTACTACTACAGCATTGGTTCATATCACTGATGAGATAAGGCTAGGCATGGATGGCGGAAAACTCACGCTTTTGTCCCTACTTGATTTTAGCAACGCATTTAACACCGTGGATTTCCACATCCTGCTCGCCATACTCCGCTCTATTAACATATCTCCAACGGTAATTGACTTGACACATTCAAGGACCTTGAGGTCGTCAGTGGATCTGAGACTGCAGATGCCAACACATTCCACAAACTTCTACGATAAATCCTTTGCCGTTCAGGCTGTACGTTTGTGGAATGCGCTGCCAATTGAGATTAAGCAAGCAAAATCACTCAACATATTTAAAGACGCACTAAAGAAGCACTACCTGTCATTTTAATCGAAATTCTCTCGATGTATTTATTTATTTATTGGTTCTGTACTTTGCATTGATATCATTATACTCGTAATATGGATATCGATGCCTTCCGGCCAAAAGGGGGTAAGCGACATTTTTTGCGAAATTGACTTATATATATGGTTAGAATCGGCTTTTTTTTCTGCGTCTAATGGTCTAAGTTTCGTGGCTCTAGGACAAACTTTTTGTCGCTTAGGCGGTAAAGGAATTGAGGTTCTAACACTAAGTTTTTGTCATAAACGACAGTTATTTTTGGTGTATTTTGTATTATGGTGGTTGGATAAAAATAATATTTCAAAACTGTGAGATAAGCATTTTTGGCTTTGAATGTTTTTTTCTTTACTTGAACGTACTTAACGTTCAAGTAAGTAAGTTTGGGCTGTAAATACTTTTTTGTAAAAAATACATTAGTCAAATTTTACTTGAATCTTTGTGTACCAAACTTTCGGTTAGGATATTAGGGCAGTTCCTTTGGATAAAATATATGTCATTTATTACATTTAGGTCTCATTTCCGTGACTTTATTTAGCGTTTATTTTTATTTTCCCTAGTCACCAAATCAATCATCGAAGGCGCTTAGGATAATTCATCCAAACGAATGTCGCCTTGCATTGTCACTTACCCTTTTTTTCCCTCCCAAAAAAAATATCTGGTATGGTGGTTAGATAATAAGGTAAATCAAAGGTTTGGCGGTTAGCTTACGGAAGAATGACAAACAGCGTCGGTTATCTCACTCTTTCGTTCGAACAAAATGTCGTTAGCGTTGCACAGCGAACATTCACCGCGGGCATAAGCACCTCCGTGCTTGCGAGTCCGTTTGGCGCGAAGTTTTTCGAAGGAAATAAAACGGTAAGATTATTTTAATAGACTTTTATATTCATCTATAATTGTGTATTCTAATTAAAAGAAAATTATAACGAGCTATTCAAATACTATAACGTGTTACCAATGCAATGTTAAATCCAAATGGCCGTTATGAAAGAACTTGTAAACACAGACCTACTTACTACAGAATTCAATATTCGAACTATAGATAGATGTGTAAATTTTAGATTCGTTTTTGACATAAGCTCCATACAAAATATGTCAAATACGAATCTAAAATCTACAGATCTATCTATAGTTCGAATATTGAAAATGGCCGTTAGTAAGTAAAACCGCCACAGTACTATAAGACAGTTGCCAAACGCAAAGAAATATGTTTTACCAAAATCTAATAATCTGTATGGAACTAAAATATATCGATACATACTTCCAAATATATTAAATAGTTTACCAGAAGTTATAGCTAGTAAATATGTAACAAAACAGCCGTATAAAAACATGTTAAAAAGGTATTTCGTCAACAACATAGATATGGTACTCATTTCGTTGTAAATATTGTAGTCATGATAAATATGAACTCCCATTCGCAAAAAAACTCTAGTGGTTTAAACGAATGGTATAAGTGAGAATATTGTAAATTGAAAATTTAGGTCAATAAATAAAAAATAAAAAACATTAGTTATTTTAAGTTTTATAGATAAGAAGTCATTCTATTGCTATCTTGTTCAGACAATACTTCTTTCTCTTAGCGTTATCCCAGTTTCAATCTTGGGTCCGCTTACTAGTCTAACCGGATTTGGCTGAATATTAGCTTTTCCACGGAGCGACTACCTGTCTGACCTTCGCAACCCGAAGGGATTGCGATATTCCATGGTTTAGACTAGTGTCAGTTTAATAAGAAGGTACTGACGCCCTGTAACGACTGTCAAAGATCTTCATGGCAACCGGGACCGACAGCTTAACGTGCTCTCCGAGGCACGGGACAAGCGATAATTAACAATTCAATACACACATAACTCCGAAAAGTCATTGGTGCGCGCCGTGGATTCGAACCCGATACCCTCTGCATGGCAGTATGTTGGTAGGTATATGCACTCGGCTACCGCTGCCATACTGAATGGTTAAATAGGTACCTACAGAGTTTTTGTTGGCTGGCCTGGCTTAGGATCATAATCAAGGGTTCGAATCCCAGGTTGGGCCAGCAAGGAATTATTGGATTTTTTTATGAATTCTCAGTAACAGTCAAGAGTTAATCCTGCGACTGATATGACTCTGTTGTGTCGAATTGCCTATGGGATAATGAGAGTGAGAGAATAAAAACTGCACGTTTGTTTTGCACATATATTAGCGTTAGTAGGTCCCTCTTTTGCAAATTGTTATTCTGCCTCAAGATTTGTCACCGTGACTGATTTAACATGTGTCATCATCATTGTTTTATTGATTGAGTGAATGGATGGGTGAGTGCGAATGAATGGATACACGGCAAAAGCGATAGTAAGAATCCTCTTTTTGGAGTGGCTGAAGGCCGCCACGGTGTCCTCACCTTCCGCCTGACGGATGTCGTAATCGGGCACGGTTGTTTTGGGTAGTTTCTTTGCTGTGGAGGACTCCCCTGGCAACGGACGTTGCGAGGCGATTTACGGCAACTGTAGACGCGGACATGCGGACGACGAGGACCAAACGTCTACCGTCATACCTAAAAGTGGTCCTTAGGTACAAAATTTTAAGTTTATATTTTTTTTTGTCATCCCTTGAATGTCAGCATGAATGTACCTATAATGCAAGACTAACTTACAATGAGTAACAATTGTTTTGTTTAATTTTCTAAAATAAAGACTGATTGAGCATAATTTCTTTTTTTTTTATTCATACCTTAGTCGGTTAGCCTGTTTAAAAACTTATAAAAGTCTAATGTATATATGTAAGTATGTATGTATAATTTTATAAGAATAAATCACAATGTGCTTTCGCGTTGCATAAAAGAGCTTATAGTATTTTTATAGATAATTAACTTATAACAATTTTCTTGTTCTTCTGCCATTAACCAATAGCCGGTTATGTCATATTGGCTCCATTTGATGAACAGAAAAAGCACAGGTATGCTCTTTTTCTGCAACAGGAATAAAATAAATGGTGTAGTTAAATCATTTGGGTTGGAACTCATTAATTGGGTTGTTTTCATTTACGACGTTTTTTCCTGTTAGTATAATTAGGACCATTTGAGGGTAAGCGACAGTAAATAGTGTTAGGAGTGTGATTTGTTTTAATTAACAATGTCATTTCGTAGAGACCTAATCAAAACCTATATGGTTAAATTTTGAAACTTTTGGAACGTACAGAAAATTTTATATGATTTTTTTCACTTATTTTGGACTTTAAACTACTCTCCTGTAAAGTTTGTAAAGTGGCGGTTAGCCTCTTTCGGCCGTAAGGCATCGATATGTATGTATGTATAGCTATGTATTATATGTATAGTTTGTATGTATAATTTTATATGTTTTATAAGTATAGGTTGTATGTATATTAAGTATTAGGTATTTGTATGTATAGGCGATATATACTTACACATGTATGTATATTCTATTTAATAACTATTAGTGTCCGTATATATCTGATCACTACACCATCAAATTTGTCTTTTTCAGTCTGTCCATCCTAAGGTTGCCTGGAAGAGATCGCACTTTGCGATAAGGCCGCCTTTGTGCATTTACTATTTGTATACCAATTACCTACATTTTAAGCTATTGTAACAACTGTATTTGCACAATAAACATTTATCTATCTATCTATCTATCTTGCCCCACTGATTAACCTCTTGTATGCCGGAATGCCAGACACAATTAAAAAGCTATTGTGTCTCGCGTAGAGCTGCGTTCCGGCATACAAGGGGTTAATCCCCCCGTTCAAATACTGACGGGAGAACGGTTTGCACGTTGAACCCTGGTCAGAGAAATTCGAACAACTCGTCGTCTTGACATTTGCTGGTCTTTGTGCAATCGATTACGTATAGTTTGATCACTGACTGACTGACGGGTACCCGTTGTCAGCCGTAGGCGGTGTTGTAACTTACGGGCCGTTACTGTACGATCACGACGAGCACTCAATTGGATGTACCGATCCTAGTGCGCCGTTGTTACACGAACTCCACCTGAACCGGGTCTCTTGGCAGCACTGCCGGTCTCTTGGAAGCGATTCCATACATTTTGGACAGCGTTTCGAGAAAATCCCAACTGCAAAAAAACGATGAGAACGTCCTTCTTCATCATCAGCCCTTTATACTGTCCCACTGCTGGGCACGGGCCTCTTCTCATTATGAGAAGGGTAAGGCCATAGTCAACCACGCTGGCCAAGAGCGGGTTGGCAGACTTCACATGTCTTTCGAGAACATTATGGAGCACTCTCAGACATGCAGGTTTCCTCACGATGTTTTCCTTCACCGTTCAGCAAGCGATAATTAACAATGTAATACGCACATAACTTCCAAAAGTCATTGGTGCGCGCCGTGGACATTCAAACCCGAGACCCTCTGCGTGGCAGTTCGTCGGTCTCTCCACTCAGCTATCGCTGCTAACGTCCTTCTTGAATCATAGTTATGGCTCTGGTTGCCGTAATTGTATCCATGTGCCCTCGTACTGGTGGCATGATTAACGCGAGATGATAAATGAAACAATTAAAATTGAAAAGTAAAACTTTTTTCATAAAATAACCGAGACAAGTCAAGAAGACAATCGAAGAAAAACAAGAATTACGTCCATTTTTTTTCTTGAAATGATAGCCCATACTTTTTAAATTAGGAGCACGAACACCAGCATAAAAAAGATCAAACACCAAAGAGTTCATAATATCAATATAATGGTACTTATCAGTTACTTTCAGTTTACTAAAGTGCACTTAAATGTAAATAAACTAGTGGCCCTTATTTTGTTTTGAGTAATATATATCTAGACTGGGTGAATATAATTTTTAATACGTCTTAATTAGAGAGTGATTTAAAAATATACCATTATCCAGAATAATGCCGTGCATCGTGTGTATCGTGAATAAGCAGGTTCAATGTGAGATGTACTGTGTTCAGAAGTGCCTAAAAAAACTGAAAAATTGTTTGCAGAGGGCAGTGGAAGCGTGATTATATTCATCCAGTCCTTGTAAGCCAGAACAAATCTCTGACATATGTATACTGTGTTTCACAGCGATGAAATTACAATTACTTACCTGAATCTTGACTGATGTCAGGCTTGAGCGAAATAAGACACACACAAAACTAAATTGGCCAATATTAGCTTATGAGTGAATTATCTTTATAGCTACCAGACTCCGAAAGTCTTCGGGCACGATGCACGTGGTCGGATTTACACAATTTTTGCAAATGTTCAATATTTCACAAATCTATTACAACCCTTGCCGGTAATGGTCAAAAGGCAGCAAATACAAGAATTTCCAAGACAAATTTACTTCAATTCTACAAAACACGCGAAAAAACAAAACGGCGCGGACACAAGACAATTTTTCTGGAAACAAAAAAAAGAGAGAATGATTTGACAGTTCATAGTGTGAACAGAGTCAAAATTTACAATAGACAAAACAAAACGTTACTAAACCGATATAATCGATTCAACTTATCATAAATAATATTTCTATTTCAAACATCCACCCGCCCCGGACCAGCCTACCGGTCCGCTAATCGGTTGGTAGACGTGACAACGTTGCAACCGCTCTCCTCAGAATTGAACCGTCCACCAAGACCTCAGCAAATCGGGGAACTCCATCAGCCCCAGTTACCAAACGAAGAATGCGCCCCTTGCGCCATCTGAGTGGCGGAAGGTTAGCCTCCTTGATCAAAACGAGGTCTCCAATCTTGGGTGTAACGGTCTTGTCGGTCCACTTAACGCGTTGCTGGAGTATGTGCAAATATTCCAAATTCCAGCGTTTCCAAAAGCTCTGAGTAACTTGGCGTACCAATTCAAAACGCGAGAGACGATTAGGTCTCGTATCAATATAGGGGTTCTCAGACAAGGCGACAAGTGGGCGACCAATCAAACAATGGCGTAATGGCTTCCAAATCATTCAGATCTGAGGAGATCGGGCACAATAGCCTAGAGTTCAAAACGGCCTCAATCTTACAAAACACAGTTGCGAGTTCCTCAAAAGTAAGGACTGATTCACCAATTGTCCTGCGCAAGTGTGTTTTGGCCGATTTTACAGCGGCCTCAAATATACCACACCAGTGTGGACAATTTGTTAGGGAAAACAACCAATTTATCCCACGTCAGGCATGCCTATTGCCTATATTAGCCTTGTTGGTTTCAAGGAAATTTACTACGTCATTCAAATAATTATAAGTGCCTTTGAAGTTAGTGCTGTCGGCGAGGTATGATGATGATTAAGGGGAATGTAAATTAACGCCGATAGATATTGCAATTTGAATAATATGAGCGGACAGATGTAATGTTCAAAAACTTACATATCAAGACGTAGACATCACTTTCTATCATGGATAGGTCTGTTTGACCTCGATGCCAAGCATTTGTCAGTATGGTTCATCCACAACCCTTTCAGTGCGACCTGTAGGTTAAAAAGTTATATGATTCCACTGTCTGGCAGTCTAGCATTGCAGTTCTATCAATTTCTATTTAAGATTACTAATATATACGAACAAATCACAAAAACAATCAAAACGCCCGAACAAATGTCATCGACATAAATATTGTCCTTCAGGATGGCAGAGGCTCGTGGGAAACGTAGGCCCTCGCGGTCTGCGAGCTCCCAAAGAGAACGTATTGCCAAGTAGGGGCTCAACCTTAGCCCGTACGTATTGGTATTGAGCTCGTAGACGACTATGGGATCCCGAGGATTCTCTCTCCAAAGGATCAGCTGGAAATGACGGTCATCAGGGTAGATAATCGTCTGCCTAAACACCATTTTTATATCGGCCACAAAAACAACCTGATGTCGTCGGAAGCTGGTGATAACGTCACAAAGGTCCTTGACCAACTTGGGACCAGAATGCAAGCATTGGTTCAAGGATACGCCTGTTGAAGTCTTCGCAGAACCATCAAACACCGTGCGCAGCTTGCCAGTTGATGGCTTCAATACCGCATGATGCGGGGGAAAGTAATGCTCTACCGAACGCCAATCCAAATTTGACACAGACATGTGTCCCAATTGTTCATATTCTCTCATGAACTCAATATACTTCTGTCTTAGCTCCGGATCACGACCCATGCGACGCTCCATAGCCAACAATCTCTTTTCGGCTAAAGGTCGTGACTCACCAAGCGGAGGCCGAACAGACAGAAAAGGTAACTTCGTAATAATCCGACCAGAACGGAGTCAACCAGTATTGTTCTGGAAGAACAGCTCGCACTCCTCATGTTCTGGATTCAAACGAGCAGCTTGAGGGGGCTCCTTTACCTCCCAAAACCTCTGAACCGCATCAGAGAGAGCGGAGCCTACCGCCAACAAATTATCAAGTTCGGGTGGAGGGGGGTCCCTAGGTACAGGTCCCATCAAAGCAAATCCTAATATAGTCGGTATGGCAATCAAACCATTTGGCACCAAGACCCGTTTGCCAACAATCAAAATTCCACCGAGGACATCAGAACGAATCAAGAAATTGATTTTTCCCGGTGTGTCAAATTTGGGGTCTGCCAGTTCCAATCCCGATGTTAAATTCACCACAGCAGTGGGTAGCTGTTTCTGTGGATGCGTACCAAAAATATTCTTCAGCAAATAGCCGAAGTTATAATATGATTAAAATGTGAAGATTCAACAGGGGTAAACAAAACCTTAACTTGCCCTTCAACATTGGATGCTACGCCCCGTATACAATTCGAAAAAGAACCCATATTTAATTTAACCTGCCTTATCAAAGAAGTGGAAACAATGCATCCTTATGAACCTGTGTCCAATATAGCCCGGACAACAACAGAGGCCCCCGTGGGTCCCCAGACCCTAACAGCAACCATTGGTAGGATAACGTTCTCAATGGGGGAGGTTGGCGTTATAGGGCAGGAGTCAATGACCTATTGTTGCCTGGGCGGTGACCGTTGGCCAGGACCAGGCAAATCGAAACGAGGGTGCGGTCTGAAGTCCTCAAAGGCGCGCTGATTCGATCCGTGCGCCATCTGTGGGGGGTCATAATGACGCACCCGCCCAAAACGAGGTGGGCGTGAGTCAAGGCGGGGACACTCCGCCAAAGGAGGGGAATACCTGGGGCAACAGTCATGGTGCTGGTAACGCTGAGCAGTCGCACTATCTGGTGCACGAGAGAGAGGAGGCATGCGCATGCTACGGTTCTTCAAGCGGGGTGAGTGGCGATCAAGTGAGCGAGGCGCGCACCGGTGAGCCTCGGCTGCCACCTTCAAAAAACGCACCCGTGCGCGGCGATGGCTGGTTGGACAAGCGGCCTACCTCTCTGGCGTTCATACAGAGAATGTCCAAATGCTGTCCTCCACAATGAGAACAGGGTCGAGAGTTTGAGCAGTCTTGCTGGTAGTGGGATCCCAATCAAGAGAAGCAAAGGCGGCGGGCATTCGCGAAGCGCCTACGAGAGGCGACATGAAGGACCAAGCATGGCTTACAACTGGCCGTTCTATGCCCCGTGACCTTGCAGTAAAAGCACTCCGCTGGGCTCTGTGTGACTGCAAATCGAGGAGGACGCCGATCAACATTTCCTCGGGTGTGAACGCGAGCCTGTTCCTTGACCTTGGGCGGCTGCGACTTAGCCGGCGTGTCACCACCGGACAAGCGTTAAATAATACTATCAATTAAAACTTAACAAAACTTAATATTTGTTAATTCTTTGAAACCAACGAGGTATTAGCCTGTTTACTACAGCTGAAAGCAAGCGACAGGTATTTACTGCCCAACAAAATTAAAAGTTTCAATATATTGAAACAAACACAAAATTTATCAAAAGTTATAACTTATAACAAATTAAAAGTTGAAACTTCAAATTAATTAATTAATTATTTGCAACTGTCTATGACACGCTGCGCACAGCACTAGGCGCCGCCCCCCGCACCTTCTGGACGCCGCGCCGCACGGGCTCTGGCGCACAAGCGGATGCACTGACAGTTGGTTGACAGAAACAGCAAGACACACTTTTTGAAGGGCGCGCCCAGGCTTGTCGGAATTTACAGTTTTGTAACGAACCATATCACATTTACGCGAAATACAGTCCGCTTTGCACAGTATCGCATAGTTTACTTGTGTATGGATTATACATTGGTCCATTCGAAGCCATCCATACGTGATTGAAGACCGTCGCCATAAACACCATCTTTACAAGAAGCAACGTGGCCACTTCTAGAAAAATCATCACGGCGAGGACAACGACAGTCGAAGACAGCCACGACGGTCTCAGCGCAGTACAGCATCAGGATAACAGATAATCAGACCAATTAGTTTTTCCTTTATTAACTTTTCAACTGATTTTTTCAAATTGCTACAGCAATTACTGAATCAAACTTTTCAGACTCATATTTTCATGATAATTACGTTATCAAACTAAGTACAAATTTATTTCAATCAAAAATAAGCAAAAATATTCAGAAAATATCAGCATTTCATAACCTCTCATGTCAATCCTTCTCATCAAATTAGCCCTTTTTTCATAATACTAAAACCAAAATAACATTCCCCAGCATCTGGATAGCTTGCCAAGCCTAAATTGCCAGCCGCCTGCCTCAATAAGGAGCCCCCACGTGGTCATCCCACGCACATGCGGCCTAGGGCTTCGCCCACCACGTGTTAGCTGTGCACTCAAGCTTTGCACAGCCTTGCTTTCTGCCGCTTGCTGCTATAATTTAAGTATTGCACAACTATCTACACAAATTCTGTGATAACATTTCCTGCTCATATTTTTCTTATTTCTTTTGCAACATTGTGTGTCCTTAATTCACAGCAATGGCCACTAAAGGTAATAAACCTGATGATACAGAATTAATCAAACAACGTGGCATTGTTAAAAGGAAACTCACATTATTTAAAAAATATATTAACCTCATTCTGCCCAATAATAAATTAACAGATATCCAAGTTATTGAGCTAAAAAACAGACTTTTGGAGTTTAAAACAATACATAAAACTTTCCAGGACGTTCAGACACTTATTGAATTGAACGCTGACATCTCAGAGTTCACCGATGAACCAGACCCAGAAAGTGAACAATTTGAAAATGATTACCAGTTGTTGGTGGCACAAGCTTCCCGGCTTATTCAGTTAAATGACAAGCTGGTAACTAATCCAGAGTCAGACAAGGATCATTCAGGTGGGACCAAATCATTTATTAAACTACCCACTATTGACTTGCCACACTTCTCGGGTGATCATCAGGATTGGCTTGAGTACAGAGACACATTTCAATCACTTATTACGCATAGAACATTAGATAACATTCAAAAGTTTCACTACTTGCGTTCCTCACTATCGGGCAGTGCATCATTAGTTATAAAATCACTAGAAATTACAGGTGACAACTTTGAGGTAGCGTGGAAATTGTTGTGTGAAAGATATGATAACAAACGACAGCTGATAGGAAATCACATTCATGCATTATACAACTTAAATAATATTGAAAAAGAATCCTGGGTGTGTTTGAGACAATTAATTGACACAGTTCAGAAAAACCTCAGCGCATTAGCCACATTAGGTGAAAAAACAGAATACTGGGATACATTAATAATATATTTAGTGTCAAGTAAATTTGACTCAAATACATTAAGATATTGGGAAGAACACAAAAACACACTCACAGACATGCCCACGCTTGAGTGCCTGAATAAATTTTTAAGAGGTCGTGCTGATGTATTAGAAGTTTTAGAACAATCAATTATTAACAAAAATAGCAAATCAGATACTCAAGTGGGACAAAACACAAAGTCATTTACAAAAATTAACACACAAAAAGTACCCACATGTCCTTTGTGTAAACAGCATCATCTATTATTTTCTTGTGAAAAGTTTAGACAGATGTCCATTGAAAAAAGAATCAGGGAGGTACAGAGATTAAAAATCTGCTCCAACTGTTTAAAACCTGGTTATGACAACAAATTATGCAGAAGAGGGACATGTAAGTACTGCAACAAAAAACATAATACACTTTTACACTTAGATGCACCAAAACCATCATCTGTCACATTAACTAGTTGCACGCATATCAAAACAATATTACTGTCAACTGCACAAGTCAAAATATATGACAAACAAGAAAAACCACATATGGTACGAGCACTACTAGACAATGGCAGCACCTCAAGCTATATAACTAGGCACTTGTGCTCAAAACTGGGCTTACCCATTCAAACTATAGACACCATGGTCACTAGTATTAATAATCAGTGCACAAACATAACAAAAAATACTAACATTCACATTCAATCAGCACACAATAAAAATTACAGGACGGACATTTTATGTCTTGTGATTAACCAAAATTGCAATACAGTTCTACATACATACATAAACAAAGATACCATTCAAATACCTAGTTGTATACAACTGGCAGACCCTGACTTTAACATTCCAGCCCCTATTGATTTATTATTGGGTGCAGACATATTCTGGGAAGTCATGGGTACTGGAAGATTGGAATTAGGAAAACAGCAACCAGTTCTACAACAAACAGATTTAGGCTGGTTGATATCAGGCTGCATTTCAAATACTCATATTCAAAATAAAATTCAAAACTCATTCTTTGTGAATCAGATCTCAGATAACATAAACAAATTTTGGGAATTAGAAAACATATCTACTCCTTCAGATACACCTCACATTACTCAGCTATCATGTGAAAAAATATTTACATCAACTACAACTCGCAATGCTGATGGTAGATTTGTGGTCACTATACCGTTCAAACAATCGCCAGAGTGCTTAGGCCAGTCATATAGTCAGGCAAAGATTCGTTTCCTTAACATAGAAAAACGATTCAAATCAGACCCTACATACAAACAACAATATCTAACTTTTATGCAAGAATACCTTGACCTAGGTCACATGACTAAAAACACAAACAGTAACACTCTGACACCTTCATATTATACACCACATCATGGTATAATACAAAACACCAGCACCACAACAAAGTTCAGGGTGGTTTTTGATGCATCGGCACGCACATCTAACAAAATATCACTTAATGATATACAGGCAATAGGACCAGTAGTACAAGATGATTTGATTTCTATACTTGTTAGGTTCAGACAACACAAATACATAATATCAGCTGATATTGAAAAAATGTTCAGGTAAATATCCATCGTAGAAAATTGAATTTCGTTTCGATGAGTCAGAACCACTGAAAACCTACACATTAAATACAGTAACGTATGGGACAGCTTCAGCACCCTACCTCGCTACACGTTGTATCAGACAGGTTGGGTTGGACTGCCAACATGACAAGGAAGTTTCGGAGATTATCATACATGATTTTTATTGTGATGACCTGATTACGGGCTCAGACCGGAAGTCTCGGTTAATAGAAATGGCAATGTCAGTAAATGCAGCTCTAAAATCAGCACAATTCCATCTCAGAATGTGGCAGTCCAACAGTCCTGATATTTTACAAAAAGCAAACCTATCATCAGATTCACTTCACAGTACCACAAATTTAGGTAATGAAGACCCATCAAAAACATTAGGTATATACTGGAACCAAAATCAAGATACAATAACATACTTAACAGACATAGAAGACTCGGTTGATTACAATATTACAAAAAGGAAAATATTGTCAATCATTGGCAAAATATTTGATCCTTTGGGCCTTTTAAGTCCTTCAGTCTTAGAAGCCAAAATAATAATGCAAAAGTTGTGGTCACAAAACTTAAAGTGGGTCAGCAGTGTCCCTCATGACATAGAAATACTATGGAAAAAGTTCATACAATCACTATCAGCTTTAAAACAATTAGTCATACCGAGACGAGTTTTCTATGATTCACCCAAACATATACAGCTACACACTTTCAGTGACGCCTCTCAGCACGCCCATGGCGCCTGTGTATATGTGCGCACACACACCACAGATGGTGAAGTGTACGTACGGCTACTAACAGCCAAGTGCAGAGTGGCACCACTAAAATCATTAACAATTCCACGACTAGAACTATGTGCAGCCCTCACAGCTGTTCGCCTTTACAAAAAGGTCATTGACTCTCTCCGCAATTCACACATAATTTCAGACTGTTTCTTTTGGAGTGATTCCATGATTGTGCTGTCCTGGATAAAGTTGCCACCACACAAACTAAATGCATTTGTAAGTCACAGAATTAATGAAATACAAACAACAACACATAAACAAACATGGCGATATGTACCTACAAAACAGAACCCCGCAGATCTCATATCTAGGGGTGTCACAGCATCAACACTCATACATTCAGATTTGTGGTTCTCTGGTCCAGACTTTCTTAGGGATGATGATAGCAGATGGCCAACATCACCTGGGCACAGCAGTTGTTCTGACCTTCCAGAAACCAAACCCCAGAGCCACAAAAACACTATTCAATGTTACTCACAGACAGACAACAATTCATTCATTTACAATTACTCTAACTTCACAAAATTAACACGCATAACTGCATACATATTGCGATTTATACATAATTGTAGAACAAAAACACAAACAAGTAATTCAGCTTCAAACACCTTTATTTCATTAACAACAAAAGAACTATATCAGGCCAAATTAAATTTAGTAAAAATGTCACAGTTAAATTCATTTTCTATTGAATATGAGTTACTTTCAACAAATAAAACATTACCAATAAAAAACAGATTAATTTCATTACATCCATTTTTTGATCAGGCCGGCGCAGTTATTCGCGTGGGCGGCAGGCTCGCTAATTCGCGATTTCAATATGATAAAAAGTTTCCAATGCTTTTACACGCTAATCACATTTGCAAACTCATTTTTTCCACTCAACATATAAAACTTCTCCATGCTGGTCCACAGCTGTTGCTCGCCCACATACGTGAAACATATTGGCCTATCAGTGGTCGCAATCTAGCCAGAAAGACAGTACAATCATGCATCACATGTAGACGCTTTCAAGGAAAAACAATTACACCAATCATGGGTAATTTACCTGAGCCACGCATGCACTCTGATTTCGCATTTAATAACGTCGGTGTAGATTACGCCGGGCCAATCATGATTAGTAATCGTAAGGGGCGTGGTAGTCAGTTGATAAAGTCATACATATGCATATTCGTATGCCTTGCAGTTAAAGCTATACACCTGGAATTGGTTACCGATTTGACAAAGGAATCTTACTTAGCGTCACTAAATAGATTCATCAGCCGGCGAGGAAAACCTGCTCACATATATTCAGACACTGGCACTAACTTTGTAGGGGCGTCAAATGTTATCACGGGGTTTTGGCGAAGAATCAGAATTTGATAAGCAACCATGTGGCAGAACAAGGCATCACTTTTCATTTCATTCCTCCATACTCCCCACACTTTGGTGGGTTATGGGAAGGCACAGTGAAGTCAACAAAACATCACCTTAGGCGAGTCTTGGGCTTGGCACATCTCACGTATGAAGAAATGTACACAGTCTTATGTCAAATTGAAGGCATTTTAAATTCAAGGCCTTTTAAATTTTTAACGCCTCTATCGTCTGACCCGTCTGATCTGACCGCTCTCACTCCATTTCACTTCATAATCGGTCGATCATTATCTGTACTACCTCAGCCACCACTGGCTGACTGTAATCCGCTGCATATACCCAGATACAAACGCGTGGAGCTCCTGCGTCAACACTTCTGGACTCGATTCTACAAGGAGTACATTTCACAACTTCAAATCAGAACAAAATGGAAGAAGTCGTCCGGACAGCTGACAGAAGGCACCCTGGTCGTCGTGAAAGATGACGCTCTCCCACCAGCCCGCTGGGTACTCGGGCGAGTAACACAGCTCCATCCGGGGCCCGACGGAGTCACAAGAGTGGCCGACATCAAGACCAGCGGCGGCACTATCAGAAGAGCATTTAACCGGATATGCCCTCTCACTGGCGGCCCGGCAGAATGTCTATGACACGCTGCGCACAGCACTAGGCGCCGCCCCCCGCGCCTTCTGGACGCCGCGCCGCACGGGCGCTGGCGCACAAGCGGATGCACTGACAGTTGGTTGACAGAAACAGCAAGACACACTTTTTGAAGGGCGCGCCCAGGCTTGTCGAAATTTACAGTTTTGTAACGAACCATATCACACTTACGCGAAATACAGTCCGCTTTGCACAGTATCGCATAGTTTACTTGTATATGGACTATACAGCAACAGGCAGGCCAAATGTGTTATTTATGATTTACAATAGTAAGTAAACACAGAATATGTGTTACCTAACAATATTATCAGTACATTATAACAAAGCAAAGGTTTATTAAGTTGATTTATCAATGTGACCCGCCCCTCTATGCAAAGTCAAATTGGGTTATTATAATGTTTCAAACTCAATGTTTACAATTAACAAAGTCAATTGATATATATAACTATTATGTATCCAACCAAAACTATTTAATGATTAGAACAACAAATTCTAGTTAGATTTCAACCATTCCAGTCAAACAATTACTGAATTAAGGTTATATATATGACAATGTGTTTTAAACTAAGTAGCTCAACCAATACAAATAAATATTATGTATTTAAGCAAAACTGACCTGACAAACACTACAACACTGTTAACAAATGAGATGATATACAAGAATACAATATAAATCTAAGTTTAGGTACACTCAACAGCGGCAAGGTACACTCAACAACGCTTCTGCTAGCAAAAAATATGTTCAGAAATGCCTAGAAAAACTGAGAAATTGTTTGCAGAGGGCTGCGGAAGCGTGATTATATTTATCCAGTCCTTGTAAGCCAGAACAAATCTCTGACAAATGTATACTGTGTTTCACAGCGATGAAATTACAATTACTTACCTGAATCTTCACTGATGTCAGGCTTGAGCTAAATAAGACACACACATAACTAAATTGACCAATATTAGCTTATGAGTGAATTATCTTTATAGCTACCAGACTCCGAACGTCTTCGGGCACAATGCACGTGGTCGGATTTACACAATTTTTGCAAATGTTCAATATTTCACAAATCTATTACAACGTTTGCCGGTAATGGTTAAAGGCGGCAGATAAAAGAATTTGCAAGACATATTTACTTCAATTCTACAAAACACGTGAAAAAACAAAATGGCGCGGACACAAGACAATTTTTCCGGAAACAAAAAAAAAGAGAGAATGATTTGACAGTTCATAGTGTGACCAGAGTCAAAATTTACAATAGACAAAACAAAACGTTACTAAACCGATATAATCGATTCAACTTATCATAAACAATATTTATATTTCAAACATACTATTATTAAATATTACGTGTATTCAATATAAATCTAAGTTTAGGTACACTCAACAGCGGCAAGGTACACTCAACAACGCTTCTTCTAGCAAAAAATATGTTCAGAAATGCCTAGAAAAACTGAGAAATTGTTTGCAGAGGGCTGTGGAAGCGTGATTATATTCATCCAGTCCTTGTAAGCCAGAACAAATCTCTGACAAATGTATACTGTGTTTCACAGCGATGAAATTACAATTACTTACCTGAATCTTCACTGATGTCAGGCTTGAGCTAAATAAGACACACACAGAACTAAATTGGCCAATATTAGCTTATGAGTGAATTATCTTTATAGCTACCAGACTCCGAACGTCTTCGGGCACAATGCACGTGGTCGGATTTACACAATTTTTGCAAATGTTCAATATTTCACAAATCTATTACAACGTTTGCCGGTAATGGTTAAAGGCGGCAGATAAAAAAATTTGCAAGACAAATTTACTTCAATTCTACAAAACACGTGAAAAAACAAAATGGCGCGGACACAAGACAATTTTTCCGGAAACAAAAAAAAAGAGAGAATGATTTGACAGTTCATAGTGTGACCAGAGTCAAAATTTACAATAGACAAAACAAAACGTTACTAAACCGATATAATCGATTCAACTTATCATAAACAATATTTATATTTCAAACATACTATTATTAAATATTACGTGTATTCATAGGTAGGTAGCTCTACAGTTGAAATACAAGTGCGTTTGCCAGAGGCCAGACTATTTTTGCGTGCTACTTTTCCATATAATATGTATATTCCTCCTCTTCTTTTCCTTAATAGTAAGTATTTGTCCGTATTTAATCTTTTTCTTTCCGGCAAACAGCGACACTTAGCGTTTTCTTGACATTGCTACTGTGATATTACAGACTGTGACAGTGAATTCATGGATGTGTATGAGACACGGTTAATACTTACTATATATAATATATATACAGCAAACTCTGGCACCAATGAATGCAAGCGGGAGATTCTTTCCTTTTTTATGTTTTGTCTGCTTCAGAATCAATTTATGCACATGTCAGAAGGCCAAGTTTTGTATTTTATCTGACATCGACACTGTATTTTGAACGAAATGCGATTCAATTTTGAACTGACTCAAAATTGCTATTCTGCTATCTCGTTCAATTTAATTTAGGAGAATACTATATAAGAGTATTATTTATTACTTAAAAACATATTTTACAATATTATTTTATTAGTTAAACTTTTTATTTGCTGTCTGCTAACCTACATGTCCACTACCATTACCACTATAACGAAATCATAATATATTATAATTAATTCTATTGGTGTCATTTAATCTCACAGAAAACTGGTGCCCATTTCGTGTAATTTGATTACGAAATATAATATGAGCAATTATTACGCATTCAGTAAAACATAACGCAATCATCAGAACAGATTAAAAATAGTACGTTGAATTATTTGAAGTAATTTAAAATTAATATACCGTAATCATTTTCATTTAATAACACCCATTGACGATGCAATAATCTCATCTAAATGAAAACATTGTAACTTTGTGAACAGCAAAATATTACAATATCGGTAAAACGGTTTACCAGCGCAAATCTGTACTTTAACCCGTAAAAATAAAGTTTATTATTTTCTTAGCTTTTGTGCAGTTGAAGAACGATAATTAATATTAAATATAGAGCGATTATTTTCAGATTGTTAGTGCCTTGAATGAGAAGTAGTGCAAGCAGAGGGTGCTCCAGTAATCCGTCGTAGTAACCATCCTAGAACGTAGAACTAAACGAATTAGTAGGATTACAACTAATACCATTAAAAGCCCATCTATCCGTAAAATGTTCGTCTCGAAGTATCACCGTAGTTTTGCGTATTGTTGAATGCTTTTAGTAGTAAGTATTGGTGCCCTGGGGTGGTACAGATATAAGTATCAAAAGTAACCGCTAGTGAGAAATAATTCTATTTGTTTATTAAACTTTCAGTGCCTATTAACAGGTGTGTGGTCATGATAGTTGATTTTTTCTGCTTTGGAATCTATTTTATTATAACAGATGTCGATCTTATTATAAAACATAGACAATCATTGTGTGAATTTTATTTAGCCTTGGCTTTATGTATGTACAACATCTTATATCGTATTTTTATGTAACAAGCATGGATTGTGGCAGGCTGATGATGATGAACATCATCATCAGCCTGCCACAATCCATTGGTGGATATAGGCCTCTCCAATGGCTCATCGCTGAGCCTGATTTTTGGCTTTTCATTTCCAGCAATAACAAGGTTATTTATAAGTTATACTATATATACTATACATGTTATAAACTCAACTAATTGTTGTCTTATAATATATTTAGTTCTTGTTTTGTAGTAACGTCGAACATGTTAACACCAATATTCGTTTATCAGTTTTAGCATTTATATTTGGAATTAAAAAGTAGGTAATAAATTCTTAAATTGGCTTTGTAACGTTTTCGTTCCACAGCACTTAATAAAAGTTGGATAACAGATTGACTCGTTTCATAAATTAGAGACAACTGCCGCCAAACTGTGAAAACTACCGTGGGAATGGCACGTGCAAAGGAGACACGTGTCGAAATAATATATTGATTTATTTTGAAGTGAAATTCGAAGAATTCCTCTAAAAGGGCAAGTCCGTATTAAGGATAAATCTATACGATGGTTGTAGATAAGCGTTTCAAGCGCGAATGATTCCTACCTTCAAAGATTTTTTTGGTGTATAAGGCAAAAATGTATCAGGTAGGTACATACTTTGCCAGTTTTGTTTCGGTCTCAATACAATAGGGGACGAGCAAATTACCGTCTACCGGACACATTATTAAGCGAGCGATAATTAATATTTTTAATACACACATAACTTCGAAAAGTCAAAAGTGTGTTCCCGTGGTACCTGGAGATCGAACCCGAGGCCATCGTCCCAGTAGTCCATTATGTACACCATACACTAGGCTATCGTCTTTATCTTTTCAATCACCATATTTTTTAAATTGCTACCTACCTAAGTAACCTAGACACAATAATTTTTAGATCAGTTATCTCACCTAGTGATTAGAACCAGTGTGCTATTAGTGCAGTCAAACTATTTTTTGACACGTACGTGACCAACTATGGTGTCGAAGTTTACAGTCCCCACAAAGGTTTCAACATTTTTCTATTCTGAGACAAGAACCAAAGTTCGGTAGAATTCGGATGCAAATGTCAAAAAACAATCCTAGGTGTGAACCACAGACATAGATCTACATCTATATCTGTGGTGTGAACTCTGCAAACGTTGCTTTACTTACGGCCATTTTCAATATTCGATGCATCCATGAATCTCAAAATCCATGTGATTTTGAGATTCGAGATTAGTGTTTGACATAAATATTTTGTATGGAGCTTATGTCAAAAACGAATCTAAACTCTACAGATTTATGAATATAGTATAATAGTCGATTTACTACGAACGAAAGCTACAGTAATAGAAATACCTCTTTTTTATTTTTTTTACTAGTTGGTAAATCCCTTCGGATCGCCGGCTCATAAGGAAATGAAAGCCGGAGTATGTGATGTTTCCACTAAAAACCACCTCGACTTACATGGTTCAGGAGCTGTTCGTCGTCTTCCTCCCATGGCGCCAAGTCTAAACAAAACCCAAACCTAGTGAAGCCTACAACCTGAACCAAACCTTCACCTGCTTTACTGGCAGCTTTCCAGAGCAACCTATTCCTGATCGGCTACCAGAGCTCCCCATGCTCTGGCAGCCCGCGGCCCCGTTGGCGGCTCTCTGCGACGCCCTTGTCTTTGGGCAGGATCAGCCCTCTCCCGATCCCTCTCAAAAGCCTCTTTTAGGAGCATAACAGCTTCACAAAAGGAAGCCACTTCGTGCCAGTCCTCCTCGCTTGCCAGCGTGGGAGAAACAACTACTGGCGAGGACAGGTTGCGTCTGATCTGGTCGACAAGGACTTCGCGCTCGAACACCCATTCCGGGCAATCCTCCAACGTATGCTGGGAGTCCAGGTCGCCTGCACAGTGGTGACATTGTGCCGTCCGTTCGCGTCCGATTCAATTCAGATACTCACCGTAGCACAGTAATTGAAATACCTAATATTTCGGGTATGCTTCTTGATTTAAATGAAGACATACACGGGACTGTGAGTAAATATCTGTGCAAAATTCTAGCGTTGTCATATTTGTGATCCGATATCTTCAAGTTGGAGCCCAAGCACTAGTTTTAGGTAGACTAGTAGCTTTTTCGTCCAGCAACTGTCGTCTGACAGCCATTACTCAAAAAAATAATTCGGAATTATTTCAAGGTTCAGACCAATATTAGGGTATAGTCGGGAATTGACGCTTTGTGACTAAAAATATATTTCATCTTCGAAGCACGGAAGCACGGAGCAAACAAACAAGACGATGGAAGTTACTCAAACAAATGATCGATAGCTTAGTGTCGTTTTCCTTTCTCAAAGCTCTTAAGCCCTATTCATAGACTCTAGTACGCAATCAGTGCAAGGTGTAATACCAAGATGGAAGGTACTCGTGAGGTTGTGTACGTACACTATGCAGACAAACGCGTACGTAGAAGTGCTTTTAATATACAATGAATAGTAAAACTAATAGAATTGAATGCTCTATAGAGCTTCCCATTAAACTGATGTTTGAACTTTCAAAGTAATTTTATGTTCCTGTACTTTTAATTATACAGAACTAAGAGCTTTTTAATTCTATGAGTGAAGGAAAGTATTGCTAGTTATTTTTATAACCTAACGTGATATTGATAAAGTCTTTTGTTGCCTTGTAAGAGGTATCTCATGAAAGTAGTTGTAGCAAAGATGATTTGAACATGTGTGCATCTAATTTTCACACAATCTTTAGTAGCTACAGCAAGCATGGTTAATATATTTGCCGCGCCTTCGTTAAATATTGCGAAATATATAATTATACTCTACTTTAACCCCTATAAAAAGGTCGGTGGATTCGAACTCAAGTTTAATACCATTTCTAATATCATTTCAACGTCCTTCCCTTCCAAGATGCGCCAGTTGCAAATAAAGTCTAACTTATGGCTTTTATATCGATGTTCATATTTACGCTTCACAACAAGTTTGATAAACTTTTTTTTTACTCATGATGGCTTACCCCCCAAGCTGGGCCCCCTAAGAGGCTCAGCCAATACATGATACATGTAGTTAATTTTTACGCCATAATTACGGGACTGGTTTGGAAGTTTTGTAGCTTCTACATCAGAATAATATATTAAGCGCCCTCCCTCTTGTAGCGATACCAGACACCCAGGCGGGCGAAGCCGCAGGAGAAGTCTAGTGTCTATAAAATACCTGACCTTTGTTTTCATAACAATACTTTTACAAAAATATTAAGCAATACCACTAGAAACGGGCATACAATCCTGGGATTTAGATAGTATCTATAGGTCATAGTAAAATCATAAAATTATTTTATAGCTTAACTATCTATTTGGGCTTTTGTTTTATCGAAGACATTTAAGGCTTTTGTACCGTGAATACCTATGTAAAGTTAGATTGGAAGGCATCAAACTCATTGATGTCAAATGATCTACAATAGTGAAAAGTAGATGTAAAATTAGTTGAGGTTTTTTTGCTGAATATAAACAGACTACTCATTTACAGTTTAATATAGATGGGATCGATATTACTTTTCTACTAAGGAAGTAAAATTTATAAGTATCTGACATCCGTTTTATTAACTCGTATTTTTATTTAAAGTTATGCGCAGACTGAATTAACAAAAAGTCAACCACATCGATGCTAACGTTATAATTTATTTTTGTAGAAAATGTAGAGCACTCGTAAAAATAAAGATTTATTTTTTATAATTCTGTCAGTATCATATTTCTGCGGCCTGTTACTAGTTGGTCAGCAAGTAGCAAGTGGCCTCATGGACTCGTCGTCTGCAGATACTCATCGGTGACTTGAGAACGTCACCGTCGTAATCATTAGTTGTACCGATGTCCGCAGCGAGAACACTTCCGAACCGACTGCTGACCAAGTCGTGGCGGTGCTGTCCCCAGGCGAGGCACTGCGTGTGCTGAGGCCAAGGTATGTTGCGTGGTGTTTGCGCCCTAATCGCTGCACTCCCCACTGTGATAGCTCCCGGCTTTCCTGTGCTAGCACCGGCCAATTCAACCTTATCTGGTTAATACTGGATCAGATAGAAGGCGAGAACGTCATGACTCCCTTCAAGTTATTCCTCTTAAATGGGTCCTACTGATACTATTTTGAACTACCCAAATATTAATCCACCTAGTTATTTCTCCGTTTCCGTGTTACAATATGAATACACTACCTTAACAACCTACGGTAAAAAATATCTGATGTTTTTATTTGACTCAAAAAAATATAACATTATTCACTGCTCTAGTTCAAATTAATAAGATCGAAAGTTATCCAGCGAGTTTTTATCCAAAATACAGATTAATGATCTAGCCCAGAGGCTGTAAAGTATTATATTTATCTATGCCAGACGGCAGAAACGTTAAGGGCTGTAAACAAATTTTTATAACTCATAACAGTTAAGGCTTCTGAGTAAAATGGGGGAACTATTTTTGTTAATACAGTAATTTCTTTGGACATTAATGAAGTAGGCTATTAGTGTGGTGAACTTTGAAATCGAGATCAGCTTGAAATTTTCAAAATTATGATTAGACAAAAGTTTGATAGTAGGCGATTAATACACAATAATTAATGATACAATATTATCAGTTGATCCTGATCATAAAACATAATAAACTCTTTGCTCTGCCCATTTGTGAGTTATGGTTTTCGCTGCTTTGCCATTGACTTATTTTAGACATTACAAATAAGTTGTATTTTCTAGGGGTCTTGAACTTATTCAGCGGAAACTTCATGTTTTTTTCGGTGTTTCAGATATTACAGACAGCTGAACACAATATTTTTTAATAACTGGCACTTATATTGAGCACAGTTATCAGCTGTCTCTTTGTTTAAACGTCTTGCCTTAACTCTGCATGGGAAAAGAGACCAAAATCGCAAAAAAAACTTTTAAAATTGTCAATACTTGAGCCGGTGGGTGTATGTATTTGCAACTGGGTTACTTGTTCTAAAGGAAAGCTTTTATAAAAGACTAGAAGATACTCGCAGTGATCTCGCCTACTCCATTTTATTTAACCGTTTCTGCCCAATCTTGTGAGAACTGTGTGAAACCCCTTCTTAGTGCACCTTTACGGTCCCCTAGAAACAGACAAGCGAAATTTAAGCTTCTTGCGCCCAATACTTTTGCCTGTGCGGTGTCTGCCAGTCAGTCAGTAATAGTATGGAAGCCCATGAACGGATTTCGGGATTTACTCGAGCGCGTCAGATATTGATAGCATCAATATCCTACGTATTTTTAATAAAGTAGAAATGTTAATCTGATCGTTTGCATACTGGAAGTTGTCGTACAAAAGATTTTAAAGTGGAAAAATCGAGCGTGTCAGATTTTCTAAGAGGATGTGTATGTGTATATATTAAGTGAACCTAAAAAAGGCCCTCATTGAATAATCTGGCGATAACTAGTTGCATACATAAGAGTTAAAATGTTAAAGAGATTTATGTCCAGCAGTATGTTAAAATATTTTGCGTTCTTATCAATTATAATTACATAATATTTACGTAAGTATATTATTTTAAACTCAGCTTTATGTCTCATGGATAGTCGAGATCTCTATAGTGTAAAAAGTAAATTATTGCGGGTCTTAATCACATAATAACGTACGTTTCTTTTTGCCAAATATTCCTGCACCTCCAATTGATACTGTGTCTCTTACTGCACATAGCTGTGCTGATCTAACAATAAACTGTTCTTGTCAGACGTTCACCAACGTTTCTCACATCAGTTATCTTGGAGTACTTATTGACGAACGATTAGACTGGCGTTCTCAGGTAGAGAGTCTTACTGGACGAATAAGAAAATTGATCTATGTCTTTAAAAATCTTCGCCTCTCTGCGGACCTATTAATTATGCGCACAGTCTACTTGACACTATGTGAATCTATCCTCTCCTACTGCACTCCTGTATGGGGTGGATGTTACAAAACTTTGCTTGCAAGTAGAAAGAGCTCAGAGATATATTCTCAAAACTATCAATTACAAGCCACGACGTTACCCCACCTTAACATTATATAAAGAATGCCAAGTTTTAACTGTTAGACAATTATTTATTTTTCAAAAGATCATCAGACGACATTCACAGCTGACTATCACTGGTACAAATATATTAAGAAGGCACGGTACAGCCAAGTGTCCACCTGTACGATGTAGAACATCTTTTGCATCCTGACAGTATAAAGCGCTAAGTGCTAGACTGTATAATAAAATTAATAGAATTGTCTCACTGTATAAACTAAATAATTATGATATGAAAAAGAAATTCATTAATCGATTGGTTAAAGACTATAGACTACAATACAACAGAAGAACTAATAAGAGTTTTAGATTAAGTATGATGCATGCAATTTACAAGTCTGAGTTTTTATATACTTAATTTAACTGTTTATGCTGATACTTCTTGTCCACAATTATGATGTAGTGTATGGCTAAATTACTAGAGTGGAGAGCCGCAGTGTTTCAAAATACGAGCTTGACTCAGTTTGAGATACTGTGAGCAAATGGCATATTGTAACCGTACATCATCTTTTGCAACTATGTATATTTCAGTGTGGTATTGTATACATGTACTATTTAAAGCAATAAACTTATTATTATTATATTATTATTAATTATTTAAAATAAGAGAGGTGATATATATTCTGTTTGTTATGTGTTCTCATTTCGTGGCCATAAATGGCGAATTCATCCTAAAACATTGCGGCAAATATACCGTACCTGGTGCATCTACCTTTTTTTTATAGAAATAATGACGGGATAGGTATAGCTAGGTAATTTTCACAAAGATATTATTATTATATTATATACCTATGTAAAAATATGAAAACAAATAGAGTACACGAACGTAAAGTCGATATTACTTATTACAATCATTTTTCAACTAGCAGATTATTCCTTAATAGTTTAAAAGAAGCTGGGAGCAAAATGCAAGCAAATTTGCCGACGTTGTAGAAATTCAGCCGGTAGTTGAGCCACGTTTTACACCATGTGTATTGTAGGTAATCTTTACTACCATTGTTTCAGTTTATACACTACCAATATGCAGGGAGTTAATCTAGAATTAAGTAGAAACATTGTAAGTGACTGGGATCGTTAATCAAGGAACGTTAAGGCAAGTTGTGTACAAGACGTATTACAAATGAAAATGGGTAAGTCAAGACAAGGCAAGAAGTTTAAAGAAGAGTTCGTAGAGAGTGCTTTGTAGAGGTTGACATACTTCTGTACATAGTAAGGTACATTTTATAATGAGAAAAGTTCAGCACTAGGAATAATTGTTGGATCGAGGCACCTTACAAAGATTCCCACTTTGAATACCAATAACACCTAGACTTGGTAGAACCCTTTGTGAAGCGCACTAAGTTAAGTCTCGTTTTCCTACTGTGCTGAGTGCTGAACCCACAATACTCAGTGCAGTAACATAAGGTGAGGCGATTGCTTTAGCCTTGCGTCATCCGTGCAATAAATTCAATATAGTCTTCAAATATGCATAAACCTTCACTGCATACAGTTTAAATAAAATCTGCTTGGCCCATGACTTTGTTTCCGCCTCGAAATTCAAGCTAGTACTAAAACAAGCTTGCTATTTTATGGTGCCGTAACGTATTTTGCAGAATAGCGCTGCCATTTCAGTGAAACGGGGTTCAAATGCAGTACACAATTGCCAAGTAATTTATATGTGCCTCGGCGGGAATTCCTTGAATTAAAGAAAATATTGAGCTTCTCTCGATCCTGTCTCTGGTGATTAAGGCGGAAGGTAAGTTAGTGGAGCACTTTTGGCTGAGTTCAGTTTATTTTTTCAGATGGTTCCTTGTGAAACACAATAGTTTTGTCGTCTCATGATGTAATTAGATATTGTCTTACAGGAAGTCAACGAATAACATGATTTGCTACAAACATAAAAAAAAATATTTTAACAATGTTTAATGTATTAATTGATAATTTATGACGAAACTGGTTTTTATCTGGTTCTTATACACAATATAACTAAAAATAAGCATGCAGATTGCTAGGTAAGTCGATTATGTAGTACTAGTACGAGCCGAATGTTCGATTGGATGGAAATGGATGGAATCTCTGTGGCACATCATCAGTGTCACAGTCTAGCACTCAAAACATAACTGTCGATATCTATCACTCATCGATAAATTATGTAAACAAAAGAAAAATCAAAATTATGTTATTCAACAGCACGCAAAGTTCCCAATATTTCCAGGTTTTTTTTATAATAATTATATTAACACAAACAAATTCTCCATGAAACTGGCATCCAGCTACGATCACTACAATTTAACACATTTTTATTTGAATACAATTTCGTCCACTTTCAAACAGTGTAGTAAACCCCTTACACGTTATAATATCTCAAACATCTCTTTTCTCGTTTAATTCAAACAAACTATTCATTTGAGTTAAAAGCGTGTTTGCACAAAGAACTTCCAACAGTCCGGGGCAGGTTTAAATAAATTCTGGTCCCTATTAATATTCATTGATTGCGATCTTAAATTTCAAACGGTGTACCTACAGTAGCTTTCGTTTATTATTTTACCGGCGCTCCCGTTTTGGTGCGCACCCAGTAAACTATGTAGAAACTCAGTGTTGTTTTGCATAATTAGATGAACTGACGGTTACCAACAGTGAATATAGTCTATTGATGTATACGAAAAGGTCAGCATCAGACTCTGATAAACTATTGCTTTGAGCTGGCCAATTTGCAGGGCTTGCCATCTTATGGTCAATTTATAAACGCTTTTGGCAGTTTGTGTTCGAGTTGATTTGATTGAAGTAAGTTATATTTTTATCATTATAAAGGTAACAGATTAATGATTATGGTATCTAGGTTGAATATAGGTTAAAATTTATAAACACAAGTCAGCTGCTTACATATCGTCTATCTATTACGAAAGGAATATGACAAGAAATGTTCATTGTTATGCTACCGGCAGCATTGTTATTTGTAAGACGTTGGACAGCATAGGTATTTTAAATTTTACAGTGTATTGTTCTCTTAAAAGGAAGAAGAAAGGCTACGTAGTATTAATGCACTGTGCTGCATATTTATAAACAAACAACCTAGTTTCTTTACTAACGAAATACAAACAAAGTTTTCTACTCGCAGTATTAACACCAGCGTTTTCCTCATTAAACAGAGAAGATTCACAGATTACAACAGCGAGCGCAAGTTTTTACTCTAACAATTACCAACCTAAATGAAACATATAAACATAATGTAACCCAGATGTGGACTGCCTGTGTGGCAGACTGTATAGTAAAGTTGGACGTGAGTTTGCTTGAAATTCCGCCGTTGTTTGTAACTTGCGTTGAAAAGCAACCAAGTGTTTGCACTTTTGTTATTAGTCAGTTTTCGCATAGTATTCGGAATTTCGGTGCATGCCAACTTAATTTATTTTACGTGAAAATAAAGTCCTCCAAAACTATTTTCTGTGAAATTTCGCACAATGTGTATTTTACTCTGTATTTTCTAGGAAATGGAACGGTTACGTTATATTTGGTTCGCAGTATATTACAATGTAATTTATAAAATATGGAGTTTCTCTGGTTATGCAGTATGACTTTTAATGGAATAATTTAATCACTTTTAACACAATATTTATTTATTCGTTTATTATGAAACTCAGCACTTTTATTCCTTTTCATTATGAAATCTAGTGTATTCGTGAATAATGCTTGCAATTTAAAAACACTAAGTGATTATTTGATTGTTGATTCATAACAAATTGCTAAGTAATTTAGAACAAACCTTTGTGTACAACTGTACTTTGCGGTGTACGCTTATACTAATTTGTAGGCCCTAACTCGATATTAAGATTGATTAATTTTTTTCTAGCCTAGTACACATCTACCATGTGCCACACACTGCAATCGTTTAGTTAAGATATCAGCGGGCATATCACTTGATTTGATATATTTTAAGTTTACCGAATTATCACTAATCTTTTCTCTAATAAAGTGATATTTGGTATCTATATTTTTCGTCCTATGGTGGTGTACCGGATTTAAAGCCAAACTCTGTGCACTCTGACTATCAGTACAAACAGTTATGGTATTAGGTAATAACTTTTGCCTTACCATAGGATCTGAAATTAATTCAGTGATAAATCTCCTTAAATAAATCGCTTCCTTCGTAGCTTCAGTTATTGCTATATACTCGGCTTCCGCTAAGGACAAAGCTACGGTTTGCTGCTTCCTTGAGGTCCATAAAACCTGGCTGCCTGCTAATTTAAAACAGTAACCCGTACAAGAACGGCGATCTATATCACAGTTTGCCCAATCGGAATCGCAAAATCCTACAAGTGGCATATCTGATTTTCTATAACAAATCGATTAATCTAAAGTGCCTTTTAGATATTGTAAGACTCTCTTCGCAGCTAACCAAAGAGTCTTGTTGTACCGAGTATTGAACTGACTCAGGTAACTAGTCGCGTATGCGATGTCTGGACGAGTATTAACACTCAGGAACATGAGGCAACCAATTAATTCTTGATAGGGATATACTTCTAGATTATGGTCACTATCACTGCTGGTACTGACCTCTAGTTTTCCAAATATTGGAGTTGTACAAGTTTTACAATTCTCCATTCCAAACATTTGTAAAAGATTATTTATATAACTTTTCTGATGTACTTTTATTTCATCATTTTTCCTGGTTATATTTAAACCAAGATAATAGCTTAGATAGCCCAAATCTTTTATTGAAAAATATTTTTTCAAGTAATTTTTGACAATGTCACACGTCTTGTCTTTTTTATAAAAAAGAAGTATTTCATCGACAAAGACTGCACCTATAACCAGAGGTTCAGATGGAGTTTTCACAAAACCAAAAGACGATAAAGTTTCATCTAACTGTATATTCCAGGCACGTGGAGCTTGTTTAAGTCCATACAGGGATTTTTGTAAGAGACACACTTTGTTCTCCATACCCTTTACTTTAAAACCACATTTGTGGTTGCTCCATGTAGACTTTCTCTAGCAGATCCCCATTTAAAAATGGAGTGTCAACGTCCAAGTGACGCATCTTCAAACCCAATTCAGCTGCGAGAGCCAGTAGAGTACGTAAAGAGGAGTGCCGCACGACAGGAGAAAATGTCTCAAAATAGTCTACATCTGGCGTCTGGGTGAATCCCTTAGCAACTAATCTTGCTTTGTACTTCACAACATTTCCTGCTGGATCATTCTTTAACTTATAGACCCATTTATATGGTATAACTTTCTTGTTTTCTCTGTCAACCAATTTCCATGTCTTTAGTTTCATCAATGAATTATATTCATCTGTCATTGCCATCTGCCACTTATCAATATCATCAGCCAATATAGCCTTATTATAAGTTCTAGGCTCATCAGACACTTGACTAGACACTTGGTATGAGAAGTAATTAGGAGGTTTTCGATCTCGTGATGGATATCTATGTCCATCATTTTGACTAGTAGAAACTACTTCTTCCTCAATTGCTTCAAAGAATTGATCAGCTTCAGCAGTCTGATCTTCAGTGACAACAATATGGCCTGGAGCTGGTTCAACAGTGACCACTAGAAATTGATCAAAAGACTCTTGAACTGTACTGTTTTCTTCTGGTATAGGCAGACTATTAGACAGTACTAAAGGGTCAGTAAAAGTCTTAGTATTGTTAACATTTCTATTATTTTAACTAGAAAAACAATCTTCAAAAAATGTTACGTCTCTAGACTTTTGTAAGATTCTAGGACAAGATGGTTTTCTAAAAAGATACGTATTAGGGTTTTATGTATAGCCTACAAATACAGCTTCATCAACCTTAAGATCCAATTTTTTACGGTGACAAGAAGATATATGTATAAGAGCTCTACACCCAAAAACTCTGAGATGACCTAGGTCTGGTTTGCAACCATTCCACAACTCGTAGGGAGTTTTATTATTTAAGGCACGGTGTAGGCATCTATTCTTCAGGTATATAGCCGTTCGAACAGCATTTTCCCAAAAAACTTTAGAAAGTTGGCTTTCAGCTATAAGAGAGCGTGCTTTTTCTACAATTGAGCGATTAGTACGCTCGGCAACACCATTCTGCTGATATATGGTACCGTAGTTTGATGCTTTATACCACAAGATCTAAGATAACTTGAGAATTCACTTTTTACGAATTCCTTTCCATTATCCGTCCTTATTGTTTTAATTTGAGCCCCAGTTTGTCTTTCAACCATAGACTGGAAGTGACAAAATCTATCCTTTACCTCTGTCTTTGAAGAAATATAGTTCTCGGAAAATCGTCTATAATAACTAAAAAGTATTTATTACCCTGAAAAGAGCTAACTGACATTTGTCCACAAAGGTCAGAGTGGATCAGTTCTAATATTGAAGTTGCTCTTTTATAAGTATTCGGATTAAACGGTTTTCGAGCTTGTTCCGCTTGAACACAAGCAACACATGGATTTTTATCCACATCTCATCATCAATAACCTTATGACTATTTTTCAGCAGATTCATACCAACGCGATATAAATGATCTAAGCGCTTATGCCATACCTGATACTTAGAACATGAATCAGAGTGCACTTCATAGGCTCTAAATTTGGAAATATTTACGTCACAATCAAGTGTGTACAATCCACCACTGGGCGAGCCATGTAGAACCGCATCACCTGTAAAGAAGAAGGTTTTTGAATTAAATAAATTACAACCCGACTTATCAAACATTACAGTAAAACCTTTTTCAACTGCTGTCTTCACAGATAAAAGATTTGTTTGCAAGTTAGGTACATACATAACATCATTAATTGTATTGACGTTGCTTTTGGTATTTATAGATATTTTACCGATGCCTTCAGCGTCAATCTTAGTCCCGTTTACAACTGTTACCTGATTATCAATAGCTTTTATGTCTACAAACCAATCTCGTCTTGAAGTCATGTGTTTGAATTGAATCAATGTACCATTTATCTATGACATAATTATTTGTTGCTCCTAAAGCAGACACAGAGGTCGAATCCTTATTAGAGGGATTCTTCCTTTTCATGACCTTCTTTTTCTTCAAAGGACAGTTTGGTCTCTTGTGACCGGGTTCTCCACAACCATAGCACACAATTTTCTTTGCCTTTGACTCAACAGAAGTGGCATCAACTTTTGACTTGTTGTGTGTTTCCAGTTTTATCGAGATTTCCTTGGACATTTTGTTGAGTAATTTGGACTTTACCAGTTCGGTTGTAACGTTTACATTACTATTTTTTTGAGACATAATCAATGGGTCATATCTCGACGTTAGATCTCCCAATAGAATAGCAGCAATGAACGTATCATCTATTACTTTGTCTATATCCGCCAAATCTTGAGCAGTGGAAATAACAGCATTGATATACGACTCAATATTATTATCAAAATCTTCAAGTCTCAATTTGTATAATTTCCGTTCTAAATATAAATGCCTACCCATACCTTTGTTCTCATAAGCATTTTGTAGAGCTTTCTATGCTTCCGCTGCAGTAGTTACATTTCGGACATGCTTAATTGCAGATGATTCCAGGGTAAGACAAATTTTTGTTAGTGCCTTCTGACCGCTCCTCATCTTTGTGACATTGGAAACGTTCATCCCTGTTGGGTAGCCACTGATAGCTTCCCACAACTCCTTATGCATAAGATAATTACGCATTTTAAACTTCCACGTCCTATACCCTTCTCTATTATGTAGGGTGAACGTTGGAATAGAGGAACTACGCATACCTCGCTCATTTGTGTCTCCATTTGGGTTCGCCATCTCAGAAGTGTATGCGAAGAACTATTATGTTTCGTACCCAAAAAAAAATCACACAAATATCACTTCAACGAATTATTATGAAAACACACATTACTTTTCTTTTATATAAACAAATAAAAGAATCTCGTGCTGATAACGATTTGTTGTAATTTATTTTTGTATTTGAGAATAAAATATGTGTTTCATCTAGTTGTTATTTTATTGAAGTAAGTGATAACCTAGTTACATCGAATAAGAAGAATTTTGAATACTTTGTTAAAACACTATAAAGCCAGTAGTATGACAACAAAATATATGATCAAATTTAATATATAAACACAGCCTTTGAGTATGACCTACTTAAATAGGTAATGGTTATTTAAAACTCAGACTTACTTTCAGTTATCTCATCTCGCGAAAACAAGCATAAAGTGATATTTAAGTATAGATCGGATGATCGGATGAATGATCCGAGACTAAGGAATGGACTCAAATGAATCCAAAGTTGAGGGGGGCTTTCTTATTCGCTATTAAAAAAATGCAAAATCTTCACGACATTGATTGGTACTAAATTATTGTATTGTCTATTCACATGCTACTTTTTAATTAGTCTTACGTTCATTTCTAATATTGCAATTAAAAGCTGGTCAACTTTTAAGACATTTCATAAGGCTTATTTCTTTAAAACAAATCGCAAAAATGAGTAACTACATTTAGAATACCTAAATCCAGATCGTATAATAGACCCAACTCTAAAAGAGTCTTTACGATCAAAAATACTAAGCTGAATAAAAATCCTTAACTTCTAACTTCTCAGCGTTCAACGGGTTTGACTGCTCTCAACGCGCCTTCATTTGTCTCTGTCTTCTACGCCTTTCCTACACTTTGTCAGTCCATATATTAACACGTACACACCAACTCATTTATTAACTTACACCTACGTACATATCAAACCGTGAAATAAAAGGAGTAATAAAATATTTTGGTTTATTTTTTGTCACTTTCCTAGGAAGGTCTTGATGGAGGTACTGTATTTCGGGCTTGGATGGGTTTAATAATTTGTTATATTGTACGTTATGGCGCTGATACACTTGAACATTCACCTGTAATTAGCATCCTCGCGAATGTTACAAAACAGAAAAACAAATGAGTGTGTTTAAGTGAGCATTCTCACGAACATTCTGGTGAGCCTTTGAATATAGAAAGCACATAGAAACCACGCCTCAATAACGTTTAAATCCAATATATTTACTTCAAATTGACTTATGATTTTAATCTTATGTAAAAGAAAGATGAATATACAAATGACGTTTCGAATCTTCGTAGTTTTTCACTAATTTCAACTTGACTAGTGATGTGCTGACTCAGAAAGAATATCGATAAAATATCGATTATGTTTACAATACATTCTTACATTTGGTTTACTCAAAATTAATTTCAATAGAATATCGATAAATCCTCGATATCGATAAATAAATTTGAACGTAGGAACAGACACTTGTGTGATTTATTAAACCTGTTCAAATTAAAATCTGCATTGAATTATTTAGAAACGTCATTTGTTTATGTATTTTGCTCTACTCTAGAAAGAATTCATAAGTGAAACTGAAATTAATATATTAGGTAAAACTGCTGTTTCCCCCCGAGGGATCTCCACCTTGTCGTGGTGGAGGGGGGCTCAGTAGCCGTGGCCCACGGTAAAGCTAAGTGAGATCCCGGGAGTGGACGCTCCGCGTGGGCTTGACGGAGGCCTGCGTAGGATGCGTCCAAAGGTGTGGGTGTGAGGGACAGTTCTCCAGACCCTCGCAGTCGGGCGCGGTCGCAGGAGGAGAGGCGTGTAGGTGTTGCGATGCCGCGCACCCTATCTGCCGCGACCAAATGGGGGCGCACCATTTGTTACGTTGCGGTGGGGCCGCTGGGTATTTTGACGGCGATGAATGTTCGTAGCAATGTTCGGCTCTGTTCATTGTTCGGTGCGATAAAACAAAAACCGGCGAATGCTCGCTGTTCTGTTACAAGTGAATGCTCAGGTGTATCAGTGCCATTAGGTAATAACCTTATAGCCCTAATATAATTTTTTTATGGCCGACATTTTTACCAACTTTTTACATCTCAACTTGCCGCCAGGCGCCGACTTGTGAAATGTTTTGTGGCTAACAATATGATCATGTTTTGAATTAGGTATCTGTTTTTAAACGCCTGTAATTTATCGATACAGAAATAGCTACAGTGTGTAAATACGATAAATGTGTTTCAAAATGTCACAGTTTAATATGCGTTTTTATAAAAATGATTGTTATGTTAAAGATATATAAGAAATATACATACGTAGAGATTAAAAGTGTTTTGTCACCGCTAGTTCTTTTTCTAACTAACAGTTTTTTTTCACGCTAGCACTACTGTATAGCAACTTTTAACTGACTAACCGAAATCCATTTCAACAATCTCAGCATAGAGCTTTCCTAGAATATACCATGATATAACCCTAATCAGCACATTTGCATGTCGAATATATTAGCTAATATTATTTCTGCGGCAATAAAAGACGCAAATGTTAAATATTAACGACTTGGATTCTTGGTTGGTTTATTTTATCACGTAGTAATACTCCATCAGTCATATCACTGACAGCGTTAATAAGACGAACAAGTTTATTATACGAAAATATGTTGTGTTGAGAGATTGTATCAAATTATTAAGATTTACAACATGATCTGCTTAAGATTTTGTTGTATACAATGGGATTATTTTAATTAATGAGATGTGTATCTGCTTTCAATGTTCGCGAAGCACTGTATTTTGGTCTTTGTAGATTATATTAAATATCTGGCTTACTTATGTAATGTTTACTTTTATGTAGGAAAGGAAAATAGATAAAATAAATAGGAAGAGAGGTTATTATTTATGTATCGATATTTTAAAGATGGAAATGTTGTTGCTAGTATATTCATTAATGGTATTTTTATGTATGTTACGAGTTTACAAATTGTTTATTAGACATCCCACTGCTAGGCACTTTGCTTATAAGAATCTTTAAGTCTACAACTGTACATTCGCTAAATGCTAGTTAATAGACTTCACATGGCCTCTGAGATCATTATAGGGAACTCTCAAACAAGCAGCTTTCCTCCTCGACTGTCTGACTGAGGGAGTCCCGCCGCGTCCACGGCTGAAGCAAGTTGGCTGAAACGTTGGCAAATACCGAGGTACTTATGCCTTAAATAAAGTATTTATCAGGAGTAAGACCCGCTCAATAACCTTGTATAATGTATACTTATCGCGAAAGTTTAAAAGCGTTTGTCTTGCTTTACAGTTTAGCAAGAGATAATCAAGAGACGATATTGTTGGGATCGCGGGCAGCGGATGGATGCGGGTGGCTCAGGATCGGTCTATGTGGAGAGCTTTGGGGAAGGCCTATGTCCAGCAGTGGACGTCTTTCGGCTGATATGATGAAGAGATAATCAACAATTTAATACGCCTATAACTAAGAAAAGTCAACGATACTCACGGTGGGTTTAACTCCAGACCCATTGCGTACCAATCTGTTGGTATCCCTACTATGCTAATACGGCTTCAAATTCACATGAAGAAACAAGCAATTTGATATAATTGTATGAGAAAACAAATACAGCCAAGCCAATGGCTATTCCACCAAGTTAATTACACAAAATTATTTAACAGTTGCTAGGCTGAATACGCTTCTTACCGCACCTAATAACCCATTCGTTTAACTAGTTACGACGCGAAGGGAAATTATTGGATAGGTTTTCTCGAAACTTCGCTATAACATAACATAACATGTTATGTTATAGCGAAGTTTCGCTATAACATAACATGTTATGTTATGTTATGTTATGCGAACTTCGCTATAATGAGATAATATTATTGGTCGAGCGGTGTTTGTAGCGAAATATGACAGAGAAAGCAAATATAGCGCAACCATTTCAAAGTATTCCGAATAATCGCTCTATATCTACTTTCATAACCATCTGAGATATTAAATGTGATATTGATTTTTCGGCAATCTTTCAGATCCCGTAATAATATGTGGATGTGACTACAATTTGGATGATCAGTAAATTGTAATTTCGAATGTGGGTGTTCTTTTGTCGCTAGTAGCCAGTGAGCTCAGCAGCGATAGCTGAGTGGAGAGACCAACAAACTGCTACGCATAGGGTCTCGAGTTCGAATCCACGGCACGCACCAATGACTTTTCGGAGTTAAGTGCGTATTAAATTGTTAATTATTTTTCGCTTGCCAATCGGTGAAGGAAACCTGCATGTCTGAGAGTTCTCCATAATGTTCTCGAAAGACATGTGAAGTCTGCCAACCCGCACTTGGCCAGCGTGGTGAACTATGGCCTTACCCTTCTCATAGTGAGAAGAGGCCCGTGCCCAGCAGTGGGACAGTATAAAGGGCTGATGATGAAGCCAGTGACTGAGACATTTATTCGTATACATTTTTCGTATATATTCAAATCGAATACTAATAAGTCGTACGTAGTGTATTATGACAATTATGCATTATAAAGCTTTTATAGCTTCTTGGGGAGACAAGCAGTCCTCAATTTCGAAGCAAAGTTCGTATTGAAAGTCTTCATTAGAGAAAACTGATGTTAAATGGAAGTATTGCTACCGCTGCCGTTTGTCATCTTTTTAGGGGCAATGGAGGGAGAAGACGACTAGTTGAAAAGTGCGAAGACAAGTTCACCTACTTCTCGATAGGTTGGCAACACGTGAGTAATTCCTTGTTGTCATCATTGTCCAGATTGTGTTGTTTAATTTGATCGTACCTATAGCAATTATGTTAACACCGTATGTTTACCCTGGTATTATGGCATAGATTACTACGAGTTGGAGTCACTGAATCGCTGGATGACTGATGCCTTTTATCGCCACAGTCTCTAAGAAGTGCAGTTTTAGCCACTTAAGTTCGGTATTGACAATTGTTTATATTTATTTTATTCGGAACTGTCGGTACTTTGACACTCAAGACCAATAGTCTTGAGTCACAAAGCAATATAGCTGATGAACGTTGGCACTTCCAAACCACATATCAACACAATAAGATGACAGGAATTTAGGATGTACACAAAACGGGAACCGTTTGGACCATAGTCGGTCGAGATGCCGTAGCGATTGATCCACGCGAAACGCGGTATGCATAGTTTGTTGCGAATCCGCTGGGAAAATTACAGTAGAAACCCCACTTTGGATCTTTTGTGTGAATTGCACCAACATATTTTTATCAATCATAGACTCACACCTGTTTCCCGGAGGGGTAGGCAGAGACTACGGAACGCCATTTGCAACGATCCTGACATATCTCTCTTGCTTCATATACTCCCATCAAATTTCTCATGCATGCTCTTCGGTTAAGGATACTTCTAACCTGTCCTTTTTTAGGATGTCTCCAATCTAGTTAGAGAACGTCCGTCTAGGTCTTCCCCTTTCTCTTGTCCCATACACATTTGACTTAAATAACTTTTTGGTCAGTCTTTCATCATCCATCCTCTCCATGTATCCAAACCATCTTAGCATCCCTTTCTCAGTGGTTGTCACTACATCTTCGTTTATCCCACAACAATCTCTTATCACACAATTCTTTACTCTGTCGTTCAAAGACACTCCACTCATACTTCTCAGTGCTCTCATTTCTACAGCATTTATTCTACTTTCATGTCTCTTCTACCCAACTTCCAATACCATACATAAGTGTAGGTACTAACACCCCTCTAGACACAGCCGAACGTGCCTTTTTGGATACGTTTTGACTGTTCATAAAAGCCTTCAAAGCTCTATTCAATTGAAAGAAGAGCTAATGTAGGTAATAGGGTATTACCTACATTAGCTCTTCTTTCAATACCTTCTTCATTCTTACCATTTCTAGTAAACAGCGTACCTACTCCATCTTTTATGTACCATAAATTTGCTGCGGACGAATGCTGAAAAGTTATTGAATAATTGAAATAACACACATTGCAACCACGTGTAGCAATGAGATAGCATGTATGCTAATTTCCTAGCACCATGCGATGCAAATAAGACGATTAGGTTGTCAATGACGAACTCATAAATGGAAACTTTTAAACACTCGCGTTGCATGTTTAAGAATATATATATAGACTTATAAATGAATGGCAATGACGCTGGAAAATATCAATTAAGGTCCGTCATATCTAACAGTTCATTCCATGCGTCTGAGTGTTGCTCAGTTTTTTACGAGTCACGGTAACTTTAAGAGCAAAATTTCATAAAATTTTGTTAACTCATAATTGTGACAATGTTCGACGATAGCAGCGATAGCCTAGTGGAGATACCAACCGACTGCCATGCAGAGGGGGTATCGGGTTCGAATCCACGGTGCACATCAATGACTTTTGGAGTTATGTGCGTATTGAATAGTTAATTATGGCGTCGGTCTCGATTGTTATGAAGATCTTTGACAGTCGTTTTAGGGCGTTAGTACCGTTAAAATAAACTGACACTAGTCTAAACCATGGAAAATCGCTATTCTTTCGGGTTGCGGAGGTCAGACAGACAGTTGCTCTGTGGAATATCTAATATTGAGCCAAATCTGGTTTGGTTAGGTTAGGTTAGTACTAGGCGAATCCCAGAAAGAAACTGTGATAACGCTAGGAGGATAGTGATGTGCCAATGTCCAACATCTGTAAACGATTGTGAACAATCTGCACATCATATTTTAATGTGAGTGTAGTCTTAATATATTCTGCAAATTTCATTTGATCAAGACACTAGCAAAAAACGTGTCTTTTATGTTTTTATATTAATTTATTTGTCAAAATATTTCTTTGTTTTTTTCTCTTTTTAAAAGACAACTCCCGCTCTAGTAATACGTCCCTGGGTCGCGGGGGACTTTACGAACATTCAACCAAACGACACATTGAACACCCGTTTTCTTTTCAATCGTTTAAATAAAAATTAGTAAACTTATACACCGCTATTTTTTAATTAGTACAAAAACTTTAAGGACAGATTAGCGAAGATATTATTATCATATATGTGACGTAAGAATTTCATAATATCTATAAAGAGCAAAGTTATTATCATTTGTTTATTGTCGAAAATCTCACTTAAATCATAGTCATATTTTACAATCCATTCACTAATTCATTGATAATATTCCATCCTGCTCATTCGCATTCTCTCTGTCGCACTTATGATGTAGGTAGCCATAGAAAATAAAATGAAGAAATATAATAAATGTAGGTAGTTATTTTTTAATTTTGTTAATTCTACCCTCTCCTTCATGCTTCATTCGGGCTTAGGACCGGTAAAATGTATCGTTTAACAAGTAATTAAATACGGAGGTATGTAATTAGAAAGCAAACAAATATCAAAATAAAAGGTGTTCTGGACTAAAAGAAAAGAGTAATTTTGGCGTATTTATGAAGTTAAAATCATCTACTAAACTTACAAGTATTTCCATTGTCCTTTGAAATGTCCACCACCGTTGTCAAAAGCATCCAATATGCACTGTTTTAATTATTTGACACTGACCGGATCACTTTTGCACACTCACAATAAGATGTCCATGGGTACACAGCTGCGCTCGTGATTTTTCCACTCAAAAACTACGCACGAAGCATAGCTACATACTCCCGTGATATGAACTGATATGATAGGCCATCGCGTCAGGCAAACGTAGACAAACAATTAAATTTTGCAACGAAATTAGAGACGCTCACTTTTGCTAGCAATTTAGTACTGTTTGTCGCATCGTCGGGGCGTGGCGCAGGCGCAGAGGGGCCCCCCCCGTGGGATCTCCACCTTGTCGTGGTGGGGGGGCTCAGTAACCGTGGATTGGTCACCCGCGGTGAAGCTAAGAGGGATCCAGGAGGGGACGCTCCGCGTGGGCTTGGAGGGGCCTGCGCAGGATGCGTCCAACGGTGCGGGTGCGGGGGACAGTTCTGTCTGTCCCTCGCAGTCGGGTGCGGTCGCGGGAGGAGAGGCGTGTCGGTGTTGCGTTGCCGCGCGCCCTATCTCCCGCGACCAAATGGGGGCGCACCATTCGATGCGTCGCGGTGGGGCCGCAGAGGAAGAGGAGATGCGGTGTTGCGTTGCCGTCCTCCCTATCCTCTGCGGCCGCTGGGTGTTTTGGCGGCGGAGCCCAACACCTTAATCCGTCGCCAAGGGGGTTTTGTTCGGGGCCCGCCTGACCATCTGGCGGGCCAATACCCGTCGGAGGGTGGCGACGAGTGCTTTGGTGATGCCCCACCCTCCGACACACGGGTACATGGCGGAAGTCGAGGTGGTTTTTAGTGGAAACACCACATACTCCGGCTCTTATTTCCCCCAAGAGCCGGAGATCCGAAGGGATTTTCCACCTCGTAAAACAAAAAAAAAAAAAAACAAAAAAAAAAAAAAGGCGCAGAGGGGCGGGGGGGGGGCAGGGGAATTTATCATTGGTTCATTTTACTATGATACTCGTTGTACTCGGGTCGGTCATAGTATTAGCATTGCATTTACCAATTATCACGTATTTTTGTGGACAGTTTTGAGACAGTTTTGGGACTAATTTACTAATAGCGGTGTATACACTATACCTAGTTGTAGTATAGACTTATACCTAGAAATGTGCTTTATGGTAGATTATCTCTTCGACATGAACCGTACACACGTTTGAACAACTTGATCGATTATCTTAAAACCGTAAAGGTGCTTCATGTAACTCAGACGAGCACTACACACTCTATAGATACCTTTACATGGGAAAGTGGCTATGGCCAGGCGATCTTAACTAGAAGCCATCGTTACAATCTGCAATATAAAATATGATTAATTATTATCTACAAATAACAATATTTGCTTGATAACCAATATACTTTAACAGTGTAGCGGAGGCCAGACTTCAATACTCAGTATTATTTGCCTTTACTGATAGGGCAGCCTTTCCACGAATAAATCCCAACCAACGGTTTCCAAATAATTAAAAAGCAGAACGCTATCTATATAATAGACATGAATTTAAAAACTATCTTCCGTTCTTTCCTAGTGTTTAAGTTTCATACAAATTAAGACACGGTGTAATTGAAAAAAACTAAAAAAAAACGACAAATAAATATATTTCTGTTTTTTTTTTAATTTTCTTTTTAAATATTCCACGTGCTAAGTAATAATACCAACACAAAGTGTAAACAATATTCTATAAAAAGAAATACAGAGTAATTTATGTCCTTTTCCAAAAAAAGGAACGCAATTCGCTCATTGAGTCAAGTTCATCATCATCATCAGCATCAGCCTTTAACAGTCCACTGCTGGACTAGGCCTCTCCTTTGAAAGGAGGAATTGGCCTACTATACCACGCTGGCCAAACGGGTTGGTATAGGGTTTGTTTCAAGTTTTCCTTCTCTTACAGTGCTGTTCTCTGCGTAATATGCTCCCTCTGTCGGCTCTTACGACACCCATGGGATGATATGGGGTGGTGACATTCCGTATTATTAATCCGTCACCACACGGACAATTGATTGAGTCAAGTTAACGTTTGGAAATTACAAACTGCCAATAATAATAATCCCGAGCTCTGCGCGCATTCTCTCGCAAACAATACAAAAACGAAATAGAGAATATTGTTTGTACCAACAAAAAGTTACCCAATCACGTGTCAATTATATTTTAAACAGACGTTTGATATGTCCGTCTGATGCTTGCCTATACAGTTCGAATTACCAGAAACGTTTGATCAAATATTGGTTCCAGCTATGGCCAATAACTACTCTATAGAGATTTAATTTAATCCAGATAACAGTCAAGATCGAAATGGCTTAAGGTTATTGTTGTGTTTATGTATAGTCACGTGCAAAAATAAAATTAGTATTTAATTTGCTTCCTACGTAATCTTTTTATAGTCATTTGCACTGCAGTCAGAACCCAAAAAATATTAAAACAGACAGCAGGCACCCGAAATCACTACACACTCATTGAGAGAATACAATTACCTACACAGAGGTTTCGGATGTAATCCTTGGTAGAGCGGAGTTATTAAGCCAACTGCCTGCTACAGGTTCAGCTAATCTCAGGAAAGTTGGTACTCATTTCTTACTTTTAGCTGACGAAAAAGCCATACTATACACTATCGTATATTTTAACAAGAAATGCTGAAATAATTCAGCGAATCAATACACGCTGATTTTTTATTGGTTTCGGAAAAAAAGCCTCACGTTGGAAAAAAATCTGCTATTCATATTTAAAACCAAAATTTACCTACCACGTAAAATAAAAAAGTTATATAAGTCAATAACTCTTGAAAATATGTAGTAACGCACGACTCGATCGAGCGCGTCGGTGCGCTGTACGTAGAACAGCTGTTGACGTCGGGCGGCGAGATCAACGGCTGTTTTAGGTACCTACAGCGCGTGTAACAGTAGGTAACTACCTACACATAAAACACGTATCAGTCAGCACAGTTAAACAAATTAGGTATCACTATCCATCCGTACTTCTTGTACGGATGGATAGTGATACCTAATTTACGTACTTACAAAACACAAATTAATTACGATGACATCTTCAATAATTTTAAGCACATAATAATGATTAAAATAATAAACACATGTAACTAAATAGCTGTACCTATTCTTTCGTAAGTCGACAGAAATAAGGTGTGGGTTCACGCAATCATAATAAATTAGTAGAAGAAAGAACGAAGATCTTATTATTAGTTACGTATTAGTCGTAGATACATAATCATTTTCAATAACTAGTAAAAGCCGAATTTAGGTATTTACTTATTTCTGGCGTGTTTAAAACATGTTATCCACGTAGGTATTCACAACAATTAATAAATCAAATCATTTACCTTTACAGTCTTCTGCTTACATCACAACGCGATCTCGCGACTCCGTTTCTTTTTTGATCTTATAACCTGGATCCACTAATAAAACCCTATGGAGTCAGGTCAGGTTGCGGCCTATCAATCCATTAGCGAACACATCAGTATTGTAAGGATCCACGATTGTAGTTTTATTACGTAACACGGACACAGAGTGACGGGAGCGTGATATACGACTGTCCCATTGACCTAATTTCTTAAGACTGAAGGTCAACTTGCGCCCGCGCTGCACGGCCGCACCCCGCCGCGCCCTATCCCCCTGCTCAGCTGGCGCCCTGCAGCGCAGGGTGGCGCACGCGCATGGCGGGGAGCGGGGAGGGCGGGAATCACACACAGTTCAATGACTAATGCCAATGTGTGTATGACACGATCGCTCGTACTTCGCCAGTGTGCGGCAAAGTGATACTTCGTGTTCTCGTACTATTAAATTAATTAATTTCTTAAGATTTTTTTAGCTTATATTTCAAATATTATTAGCTGGTTAGGTTCTATTAACGATAAGTAATAAGATGGTTTTCGCTCCAAAACCAATAAAAAATCAGCGTGTATAATAATATACGAGACACTATGTTTTAGATTGACGTTTATTAAATTCCTCGCGAGGCAGGAATTATTTCTAGTGCCGACTAGGTTTAAAAATATTTATAATTATTCAAAACTAGCGACCCACCCCGGCTTCGCACGGGTGCAATAGGTACATATAAACCGTCATCTTAAATCACTTTATCCATCGATATACTAGTAAAGTATGTCGATGACTTTATCTATTAAAAAACCGCTTCAAAATCCGTTGCGTAGTTTTAAAGATTTAAGCATACATAGGGACAGACAGAAGACAGAGTTTGTTTTATACTATGTAGTGATGTATGTAACATATAAAGTGAGAGAAGGCGTATATACAATCAACTTTATATATGATTGTTCCAAAGAGAAAAGCGCTCAAATTAATGACATAATTAAAATATTCACAAGTCTGAATTAAACAACAGTTTCACGAAAATTGTGAGGTAATAAGCAATTTGAAGTGGAGAAGGGTACTTAAAATATATCAAAGTTGTTTATAGTTTAAAATTAACAACGCCAATAAAAAGATTATACCAATTACCCAATTATTTCGTTTTACGTCAACGTGCTAACGTCATTCTGGTATTTTGGCCTACTAGGCAAATTTCAGTTGCTTTCTGGTTTCTAACATAAGTTGTGCTTTTCATTCAGAACATAAGCTAAAATATGCAGAGGAGAGGTATTTTAGCTTTTTAGTACTTATAGCTTACGAAACAATCTTCGGGTGGACGAATATTGGTTTTAATTAATTAAGCTTATTTTTCTATAGGTATATTTGTATGTTTTGTGTATATTGAAAAAATCGATTGGGTACTAGTTCAAGTAAAAATTTATTAGGTAATAATTTAATTATTTTCGAAAGAAAAATATTTGACACCTTTTTCCTCAGGCAGTAGACTTGTTCTATAACAATAGGACTTGAAAGTCTTAAGTTTAATCTTAAGTTTATATTATAATTAGTCTTAAGTTATATTATTAGTCTTAAGTTTAATCTTGCCTTTGTTCGGTAAACACGGTGTGAGTTTCCTAAAGGACTTTGTGGATGCACGTGTATGCGGTCAGTTTCTTCGAATTTAGAACTTAAGAGACAAACGGACGGGTATTTATGTCTATTTTTTGTTGAAGGTTGTTTCGTTAAAGCTTTGTTTTGTTGGTATTCGGATTTGTTTTGCTTTGTAATTGTACATGTCTTTTAATACATGTGAATTCTCTGAACATTTCAAATTCTGTTGCATATCTCATGTGTAAAGTTTATAAATTCCGACTAGTTTTAGTTAAAGCTATTCCTGATAAATTACAAAAAATCTGAAAATTAAAAAGACCTTTCTTAATATATCAAAAGCTATAGGTATGTGGTATCTATATACTCACATTATGTTGCTAGTCATTATTCTCTATTTCCTAGAATAATCTTACTTTGTTGGAATTACAGATGTATAGTGTACATGGACAGGGCACCAGGACACCTACTACATATCCCTACCAGCCAAATTAATCGCTAGATATTATGTGTATGGTACTATCAATTATTACAAGAGGCAATTCTTAGTAGTAACAAAAAGATGGCGTTACAAATTCAAAACTTGATATTACAGTGTCTGTAGTTCGTAGTAGTAAGTAACATACATGTATGTACATGTGCAGAAAAATTACACAGAAATATTGTGATAGGTACATTTCTGTAACGTATAGGGCAGGCGCTGCCTTAAAAAGCTTTTTATACAACACAAGTACAAGCTCTTCATATTAAAAAGGTAGTTCCCTGTCCTGGCATGACTACATACGTGTATTCCGTCGTACCAAACATAACATATCCATATCGTGCAACAAAATCAAGGTTAATTACACGCCAGTTTTCCGTATGTTTCACCCGATCCGGTCCATGTCCAACAAGGCGGCCTAATGTTATATTGTCAGAACTCAGCAAAGTTTCTAGAACTGCAGGTAGCAAAACTTAATAAGGACGGTTTCTCATGTTTTCGACTGGCGGTCGAAGTAGGTACGACTAATTAATAACTGTTTACCTTGCTTGTGACTTGCTTGTGTGATTCTGATAAGTGCCATTTAAATTTTGAAATATAGTGCACTACAGAGACCCAGTATGCAATAAATTATATTAATGCAACATTTCGTGTCATAAATGATAAATAAGCTTCTTTGTATTTAATAGCAGTGAGTTCAGAATTTCTCGTAAAACTTTAATAGAGTCTTGGAATTTAATAGCAAACATTGAAATGAACCTGATTGGAAATCTATTTAGCAGTGTTCATAAAATATGGGTAGAAATCAAACTAAAGGAAGTTTATTAGAAATGACTTCAAACATTTAACCAGCTTGTTAGGCAACCATTTTCATGGAAGTTTTTGTTTATTTGATTATTGAAAAAAATATTTTTGTTGTCTGTATTTTTGAAGTACTTGGAATTCGGTCTGAAGTAGGAATTCTATACTGCTATGAGACATACTAGGAATTTTTTGGAATGTGGTCCAAAACTTCGGCCCGAACGAGGAACAAACGAAATAAACATTTCTTTTTTTATAATTCTGACAGTGTGCTATTTCGGCTGTTACTAGTCGGTCAGCAAGAAGCAAGTGGCTCCATGGGCTCGTCGTCTGCAGAACCCGTCGGTGACTTGAAAACGTAACCGTCGTAATCGTCAGCTATACCGATGTCCGCAGCGAGAACACATTCGAACCGACTGCTGCGACCGATTCGTGGCGGTACTGCTCCCAGGAGAGGCACTGCGTGTGCTGAGGCCAAGGTATGTTGGGTGATGTTTGCGCCCTAATCGCTGCACTCCCCGCTGTGATAGCTGCCGGCCTTCCCGTGCTAGCAACAGCCAAATCAACCTTATCTGGTTAACACTGGTTCAGATAGAAGGTGAGAACGTCATGACTCCCTTCAAGTAATTCCTCTTAAATGGGTCTTTCTGAGACTATTGTGAACTGCCCAAATATTAATCCACCTAGTTATTTCTCTGTTTCCGTGTTAAAATATGAACACACTGCCTTAACAACCTACGGTAAAAAATATCTGATGTTTTAATTTTACTCAGAAAAATAATAAGATCGTTCAAATTAATAAGATCGAAAGCTATTCAGAGGGTTTTTATCCAAAATTCAGATTAATGATCTAGCCCAGAGGGCAAAAACATTAAGGGCTGTAAACAAAATTTAATATCTCATAAAAGTTAAGGCTTCTGAGTAAAAAGGAGGAACTATTTTTGTTAATATAGTAATTTCTTTGGACGTTATTGTAGTAGGCTATTAATGTTGCGAACTTTAAAATCGAGATTAGCTTGAAACTTTCAAAATTATGCTTAGACAAAAGTTTGATATTAGGCGTTTAAATACATAAAGGAATATTGATGATACAATATTATCAGTTGATCCTGATCATAAAACATAATAATCACGTTGGTCTGCCCGTTTGTGAATTATGCTTTTCGTTGCTTTGCCATTGAATTATTTTAGACATTACAAATAAGTTGTATTATCTAGGGATCTTGAACTTATTCAGCGGAAACTTTATGATTTTTTCCAGTGGTTCAGATATTACAGACAGCTGAACACATTTATTTGCCTATTTGCAATATTTTTATAATAACTGGCACCCATATTGAGCACAGTTATCAGCTGTCTCTTTGTTTAAACGTCTTGCCTTAGCTCTGCATGGGAAAAGAGACCGAATTCGCAAAAAAAACTTTTAAAATTGTCACTACTTGAGCCGGTGGGTGTATGTACTCGTATTTGCAACTGTGTTACATGTTCTAAAGGAAAGTTTTTATAAAAGACTAGAAGATACTCGCCGTTACGCTCACCTACTCCATTTTATTTAACCGTTTCAGCCCAATCCCGTGAGAATTTTGGGGAACCCCTTCTTAGTGCACTTTTACGATCCCCTAGAGACAGTCATGCCAAGCTTCTTGCGCACAATAGTTTTGGCTGTGCGTTGCCTGCCAGTCAGTCAGTAATAGTAGGGAAGCCCATGAAGGGATTTCGGGATTTACTCGAGCGCGACAGATATTGATAGCATCCATGCCCTACGTATTTTAATAAATTAGAAATGTTAATCTGATCGTTTGCACAGTGGAAGTAGTCGTACAAAGGATTTTAAAATGCAAAAAAAAAGAAAATTAATCGAGCGTGTCAGGTTTTTTAAGAGGATGTATATATGTTAAGTGAATCTAAAAGAAGGCTCTCATTGAATAATAATCTGGCGCAAACTCGTGGTCACTATTAGAACATGCAAAAGGAATTCGCCATTTTGAGATACCCAAGCGCGTCAGATAAGGATGTATATGCTTCATCCTAACGTCAAAGACTTGCTTTCTCTTAATCTGACAATTATCTGTGTTAGTGCAAGCGCTGTTTTTTTTTAAACGTTTGATATTCAATAGCCGCTCACCCCACCGATGAGAACGTATAAATTATTTACATTTTCATCATTTTGTCATCTTAGCTTTGCAACCCAACAGGTCTCAATGACGCTCGAGTAAATCCCAATTTAGCATCCCCTACTATAATGCAAAAATTGTAAACATACGGATGTATTACGCTTGTTTTGATGCCAAATTTTGGCTATAAAGCATGTATATAGCTGCTTGATAATTAATATACTGTGAAAGCGACGTAACTGTCAGACAATTTACTCCTTTCATACATAATACTCAAAATGTTAAAGAGATTTATGTCCAGCAGTCCGTTAAAATATTTTGAGATCTTATCAATTAAAATTACATATTTACGTGAGTATATTTTTTTAAACTCAGCTTCATGTCTAATGGATACTCGAGATCACTACAGTGTAAAAAGTAAACGGAGCTGTCATGGCGCTCACATACTATATTGGTTTTCATAATTAAAAAATAAGATTTACCTAAACGACACTATCGGAATCTAAATAAATAACAACAATAATTAATTGAATTTATTTTGTGATATTCCATAATATAAAAATGAAAAACATGTAATATGTTATGTAATTATATAAGGCGCACCCCAGAACGCCTTCAGATTCTCATCGTATCAGTTCTTCAGTATATTATATTGGACACGGTGCTTGCAACAGTGCCGAACAATACTGGGTATCACAAAAACGAAGCTATACACCACCGCCGTAGATAATAAACAAATCTGCCGCCATGTCGAGCGCGAAACAACACTGCCGTACCATGTTTTTCTGGAACCATTTCTCCGCATTTTCAGGCCCCTATTTCAGAACCTCTGGAAGTCTGGATAGGATCGTCATCTAGTAAGCTATAATAAATTACACCTTGAAATCCAAAATTTCAAGTCGGTAGATCATTTAATTTCGAAGCTAAGCGAAATCAAAATTTCGCATTTTCGACACTGACTCATGGATCATTAAAATAGAACTGGTACTTTCCATTGACCTAGAGCGCTGCAATTTGGTACAGAGTTAGAGTTTAACGCCCAAATTATTATCAAAACTAGGAAACTGTAAAAGGAAATTTTGGACTGATGAGTGGTATCAGCACACATCACTAGATGGCGCTGACTATATTTTAACACAAAAACAGTGGAAGTGTTAGGTAGGTGTGCCATGCGTGCTACAATTAAGAGTTGTTAGGCTTAACTTAAGACACAAGTTCTAACTGATCCCGATTTGCTCGTCTCGTGACAAATTTATATTTCCCTAGCTATGTCGTATGTTTCCGTTTTGGAGTGAAAACTGATAGTAAGAGAAAATCTTAAAAATGGAGGTGTTTCGTACGATCTCCAAGTACGATTTTCATTGTTTTCTAATAAAAGTCTTATTTTGTTTCAGTTTTATTCGATAACTGCGGAATTCAATATTCGAATTTTAGATAGATCTGTAGATTTTAGATTCGTTTTTGACAGTTTTTGACATAAGCTCCATACAAAATATGTCAAACACGTATCTAAAATCTACAGATCTATCTATAGTTCGAATATTGAAAATGGCCGTAAGACATTCTCGAAAGATTTCGGCTACTCAAATAGGTATGTGGTTGAGTCGAATATAGCTTTGGCCGAGCAGGAGCAGAAATCGACCGATCACGCAAATGTCAACCCTCTCTCTAACGCAATTAACATTATAATTGCTACCACTGAGAATACCGCCATCTATGGTCAAGTAGCGGAATTGACTCGTCAATCGACTAATAAAGTAATGCTTTGGAGAAATATTGATGTTAGTTTAGGTTTAGTGAAATGGTCGATTTGGTTCGAATGGAAGACCAAGCAAAGCCTAAACAATTAATAATAAAATTTGGTAATAAGTTAATTCATGAATCATTGCCTATTAGGTCAAAATTTGAGATTATACCCCGGGCATACGTATACAAAGAGCAATTCCCAATCTGAGTGGCATATGCTCTAACAATTCACAAGAACCAAGGGCTTAGTTTAAACCAAGGGCTTAGGTCAAAATTTGAGATTATACCCCGGGCATACGTATACAAAGAGCAATTCCCAATCTGAGTGGCATATGCTCTAACAATTCACAAGAACCAAGGGCTTAGTTTAAAAAAATGCCCTCATGGATATAAGATCCTCCATATTCTTGTGCGGTAAAGCATACGTGGCGCTTTCATGAGTACCTATCTTCATGGGGTGCACCTCATACATGATGACTACAAGAGCATAAAAGCCCAAGCATTAGCGATCATCGAAACCCACTAACGTGTAAAAAATCTTCACCGGTTAAGCATTTTTCACGCTCTGATTTCTGAAAAAAATGCGATCAACGGTTGAACAGTTTTACTCGTTAGGGGGCACAAGTCAACGGCCAAGTCACATAACATTAAATATAATAATAAAGAAATTGCAGTAAGGAAACTCAAACTTGGCTCAACTTTGTCTAGAGATTTCATTACTTTTTAGAGATAAACAAGCAGCTCCATGGAGACTTAGCAATTTTTTTACAGAATGTGTTTGGTGGGATTTTTATACGAATTATAAAAGCTTGTAAAAAGCAGTGCAAGTGACATTGACCTTTTGTATACTTTATAAATTTTAATTGCGTTATTTTTGTAAATATTATGTAAATACAACTTATGCAAGACGATAATGGCTCTGGCAATGCGGAAGTGAGTGTGAGTCAACCTGCCGCATCGCTATCTGGTCTGGTGCGTTGCCCACAATGTTCCCAGGATCGTTTTTTTAAAGGTAAGCGGGGCCTGAAAGTGCATTATGGTAGAGTTAAAAAAATCCCAAAATGCATTTCTTGACCCTCCAATATCTACACAATCTGCATCAGAAGATATCACCCAAATTCCTTTTTGGCAAACTCTAGCAAAATTGAAACATTCGATTCCGGTTCTAAAAAGAGTTCCCCGTGGGGCAAGACATGCATTTTCAAAAATATTTGCAAAATGGGTATCCAGTCCATAACTATATATAGGATTTTACTTGTTGACAAAAGTCAGGCAGCCCAAATTACATTAACATCCCAAATTAAATATAACTGTCACGTTTCGGCCAACTCTTTGGATTCTAAATTCACTTTTAACAAGCAGAAATCGCTTCGTCAATACGTAGAATCCAAATTAAGGGAAGGTGATATTCGGGGCGCATTTAGACTGTTATTTAGTAGTGATGTGGTGGCGTCTTGCTGTCCAGACACGCTTGCAGGTCTGAAGAGCAAACATCCAGCGCCTATCGATGATCTCTCCTTCCCTGAAGCGCCCGACAGGGAATCAGAACATCTGATCCCTACGGCCAAGAATGTATTAGAAGCAGTTTTCTCCTTCCGGAGTGGCTCGGCAGGTGGCCTTGATACCTTGACACCACAGCACCTAAAAGACTTAGTGTGTGCAAGTGCTGGGGTGGCCGGTGCGACCCTTCTGAAGGAGCTAACTGCGGTAATTAATATGACGCTCTCCGGTAATGTGGACGATGCGATCGTTGAAATCTTGTATGGAGCGAATTTACGTTGCGTGCGCCCTAAACAAGAGTGATGATGGCTTTCGTCCCATTACCGTGGGTTGCACATATCGGCGTAAAGCAGCTAAGGTATGCTGTTAATTTAACAGCAGGTAGCTATCGAAAAAATTCCAACCCCTCCAACTAGGTTTTCGTTCCAAGGGGGGTTGTGAGGCTGCTATACATGCCCTTTCTACATACCTTGGAAGTAGTGATGGAGGGGTCATTCTTAAGGTTGACGTGAAAAAACGCCTTCAATTCAGTGAATAAGGACAAGGACAATGTTTTGGATTTTAGTAAATGTGAACTTTTTATAAATACAACAAACTCAATGAACAAACATTTGGCAATATCGAAATTCAATAATTTGGCACCAAATATAAAAATTGTTGAAAATCTTCTCTTCGCCTCCTAGGTTCACCAATTTTTGAAGGAAATTTTGAATCTTTTGTAGAAGAAAAGATACAAAATTTTAGTGATATTGCAGATCGCCTATTCAAAATTAATTTTCATTCAGCTTATACAATTATTCGGTATTGCCTTTTCGTACCTTAATTTACTCATAGTTTAAGATCATCACAACTTTGGAAAAAAAATTGCACTTTTAGGAAAAATTTATCAAATAAGCCAAACAACTTTAAGAAAGATATTAAATGTGGACATGGACGACCGAGCCTGGCTACAAGCGTCTTTACTTATACGTCTAGGTAGGCTCGGCGTCCGCAAAATTTGCACACAATCAGTTTACCGGCGTTTTTGTCTTCGGTTCACAGCACGGAAGAGTTAACTAGGAAAATTTTAACAACTACACTAGTTGATTCCGAAGTGCTTGGAAAATGGCTTGTCCAAACACTGTATTGCCTACCAACCTTTTCTTCTAGTGACTTGCCTTTGACTTTGACTTGAGTGGGACTTGCCACTCTGTAACTTAGAAAGAAAAAATCTTTTGTCAACAGCTTCTAATGTTGCAAAGCGTGCTCGCTTGCTGGCTGTGGGGGAATGAGAGTCTGTTCTTTGGCTACAAGCACTACCATCTTCCAACACAGGAACCATATTGGACGATGAGACGTTCCGTATTGCCACTTGCCTACGTTTGGGTGCTCCGTGTGATTTTCTGCATCGGTGCCATTGTGGAGAAGACGTCAATAGCCTCGGACATCATAGGCTTTCTTGCAGCAGAAGCGCGGGTAGAATTCTGTTCGTTTGAATGACATAAATCGTCGTACTCTTGTCGCGTCTGGCGTACCAGCTGTATTCGAACCAAATGGTTTGGTACGAGACGAAGGGAAGAGACCTGACAGTATGTCGATGTTGCCATGGAAAATGGGTAGATCTTTGGTGTGGGACGCAACGTGCGTAGATACCCTTGCGCCATCACATTTTCCAAGCACAACAGGTCATGCTGGCACTGCTACTGCAAAGGCGGAATCCCTCAAACGGCGCAAATATGGAAATTTAGGTGGCAGTTACGTATTTGAGCCGTTTGGGGTAGAAAATTTGGGCTCATTCTTATAGTAATAGGCGGCAAATAAGCAGACGGATCGCCGGATGGTAGGCAATTACCGCTGCCCATAGACACAAGCAACACCAAAGGAGTCACAAGTGCGTTGCCACCCCTTGGGATTGGGAAATGGTATAGAACGAGGAGTGGGATGAGAGAGAAGGAATAGAGAATAGGGCCTCCGGCACTCTCACTCACCAAATGAAACGCGACAGTTTAAGTACTGTTGCTTTACGTGAATTTTCTGTGAGAGGGTAGTACTTGCCCGGTCGAGCCGGCCCATTCATGCTGAAATGAGCAATACCTGTAAACCTACCTCTTGGGGTCCGAGCGTCGAGCGCTCGTATTTTGTACCGAGAAATATCCAAACGCTTGATTGACGTCTCACGTGACCAGAAGGCTGGTTTATTCTTTGCTCAAAGAATCAGCATTGCCATCCAGCGTGGCAATGCTGCCAGCCTTCTGGGAAAGTTACCCAATGACAGAGATGAGGAGGAATACTACGACGCTTTAACGCCTTGTGCCTTGCGTTTTATTAGAATATATTATTTTATTTTCTTTTTGATGTAGTTATAGGTTTATAGGTATAGTTTTAGTTGTAAATAAGTAATAGTTAGTGGAAATGTAATTAGTTGTAAAATAATTGATTTGAAATAAGCATAATTAAAGAATTTAATAAAATAAGAGAGGTGATATTCTGTTTGTTATGACATATTATTATGTGTTCTCATTACGTGGCCATAAATGACGAATTCATCCTAGAACATTGCGGCAAATATACCGTACCTGGTGCATCTACCTTTCTTTTATAGAAATAATTACGGGATATAGCTAGGTATTTTTCAAAAAGATATCAATACATTTGTTAAAAATTGAAAACAAAGAGAGAACACGAACGTAAAGTCGACATTACTTATTACAAAAAAATGTTAACTAGTAGATTATTTCTTACTAGTTTAAAAGAAGCTGGGGGCAAAATGCAAGCAAATTTGCCGACGTTGTAAAAATTCAGCCGGTAGTTGAGCAACGTTTTTTCCCATGTGTATTGCAATCTTTACTACCGTTGTTCCAATTTGTACACTGCCAATATGCAGGGGGCTATTCAAGAATTCAACATTGTAAGTGACTGGGATCGTTAATGAAGGAGCGTTAAGGCAAGTTGTGTACAATATTTACGAATTAAAAATGAAAATGGGTAAGTCAAGACAACACACGAAGTTTAAAGACGAGTTCGTATAAAGTGCTTTATAGAGGTTGACTTCTATACATAGTAAAGTACATTTAATAATGAGAAAAGTTCAGCACTAGGAATAATTGTTGGATCGAGGCACCTTACAATGATGCCGACTTTGAATACCAATAACACCTAGACTTGATAGAACCCTTTGTGAAGCGCACTAAGTTTAGTCTCGTTTTGGCCTACTGTGCTGAGTGCTGCACCCACAATACTCAGTGCAGTAGCAAACGGTGAGGCGATTGCTTTAACCTTGGATCATCCGTGCAATAAATTCAATATAGTCTTCAAATATGCATAAACCTACACTGCATACAGTTTAAATAAAATCTGCTTGGCCCATGACATTGTTTCAGCCTCGAAATTCAAGCGAGTACTAAAACAAACTAGCTATTTTATGGTGCCGTAACGTATTTTGCAGAATAGCGCTGCCATTTCAGTGAAACGGGGTACAAATGCAGTACACAATTGCCAAGTAATTTATATGTGCCTCGGCGAAAAATCTTTCAATTAAAGAAACTATTGAGCTTCTATCGATCCTGTCTTTGGCGATTACGGCGGAAGGTAAGTTAGTGGAGCACTTTTAGCTGAGTTTGGTTTATTTTTTCAGATGGTTCCTTGTGGAACACATTAGTTTTGTCATGTCGTAATGTAATTAGAGATTGTCTTACAGAAAGTCAAGGAATTACGTGATTTACCACAAAAATAGAAATAAGATATTTGATAATAAAGTTTAATGTGTTTCTTGACATTTTATGACAAAAATAGCTTTTTATCTGGTTCTTATCCCAGTAATTCCAGTTTAACTTTTATAATAATTAGGTATATTTACGCAAACAAATCGTCCATGAAACTGGCATCCAGCTAAGATCACTAAAACTTAACATATTTTTATTTGAATACAATTTCGTCCACTTTCAAACATTCGAGTAAACCCCTTACAGGTTTTATCTCAAACATCAACGTCCCGTTTAATTCAAACAACCTATTCATTATAGTTTAAAGCGTGTTTGCACAAAGAACTTCCAACAGTCCGGGGCAGCTTTAAATAAATTCTGGTCCCTATTAATATTCATTGATTGCGATCTTAAATTTTAAACGGCATACCTACATTAGCTTTCGTTTATTATTTTACCGGCGCTCCCGTTTCGGTGGGCACACAGTAAACTATGTAGAAACTTAGTGTTGTTTTGCATAATTAGATAAACTGACGGTTACCAATAATGAATTGGTTCCATCAATGTATAGGAAAATGACAGGGTAAGAGACTCTTATTAACTATTGTTTTGAACTGGCTAATTTGCAACGCCTTTCTTATGGTCAATTTATAAACGCTTTTGGCAGTTTGTTTTCGAATTGTTTTGATAGAAGTAACTTATATTTTATTTGTATTGGTTCGGCGTTTCATCGAAAGTATGTACTAGGCGATTTGGTGATATTGAAAAATATTAATATTGGGGACTGTATCAAGAATAGCTGGTAAATCGCTCAAAAGAGTGTGTGAACGGGCGATCTTATGACTATAGGATATAGGAGGCACGCCTTACCTTGCAAGTCAGTCTTCTTCTTTACAAAATGGCGGCCGCCGGCGTCTTCGTGAGTCGGGCTACAAAACTGATCACTCCTTTTTGATCTAGCTTGAAGCTGCACAGATCACTCCACTACACCCGCGGGCGGTTTAGTTCTCGTTAATAGTATAAAAGCGGTAAATATTGCGGTATTGCACACGTTCGGCGCGTCGCGGGGCTGCGTAAGCACACAACCGATCAGCGTGGTGATTGATCTTCGTCTCCATCGCAGCGTCATCGACTTCTGCGACCAATTAGAGCGAGGCGTGCCTTTGGGAAGGACAGGGATAAAAGATCGCTCGTTTTGATACTGCGGTATGCAAAGGAATTTAATAGCTAGGTGTTGACATAATTAACTATCAATAGAAATGATAGATGGCGCTACCATGTATGAAGCATAGAGATATTAGAATAGAGTGGCAGAACAGTACCTAACTCAATACTGTGTCGTGTCCGTCGGTGCGAGAGAGAACACAACATTAAAGGCCCCCTGCATCTCTCTCTAACAATACATGCACAAAATCAACATTACGCAGTGGCGTGCTACCTGTAACTATTATTTATATCAGTTTATCAGTAATCAAATGTTTAAAAATATATAAACATTTTTGTCACTTCAAACTATCTTCGTGTATCAATAAAAACAACTTTTAAACTATTGATTACTAATTAACTGATTTAAATAATAGTTACAGGCAGCACGCCACTGCGTAATGTTGATGTTGTGCATGTATTGTTAGAGAGAGATGCAGGGGGCCTCTAATGTTGCGTTCTCTCTCCCACCGGCGGACACGAATAGGCCCCACTCTGCCACTCTATTCTTAATATCTCTATGGTATGAAGGTAAGTTCTAAAATCCATAAACTAAAAATCATGTCACCTCTCACTCTATGTAAGTACACAAATTATATTTATTGTTGAGTGAATATGGCAAGTAATTTCCAATGTATTTGCTACCGGATTAAAAATACCAGTGCTAACTGGTATATTTACAACGTTGAGCAGGTTAGGTACTTTAAATGTCTCAGAGTTCTGAGCAGGAAGTAGAAAGGCTACGCAGTATTAATGCACATGCATGTGCTGCATAGTTAATAACGAACAACCTGGTTTCTTTGCCAACGAAATAGAAACAAAGTTTTCTCCTCGCGGTATTAACACCAGTGTTTTCCTCACTAAACAGAGAAGATTCACAGATTAAGACAGCGAGCGCAAGTTTTTACTCTAACGATTACCAACCTGAATGAAGCATTATAAACATAATGTAACCCAGGTGTGGACTGCTTGTCTGTCAGACTGTATAGCAAAGTTGGACGTGCGTTTGCTTGAAATTCCGTCGTTGTTTGTAACTTACGTTGAAAAGCAACCAAGTGATTTTGTTATTAGTCAGTTTTAGCATAGTATTCGGCATTTCGGTGCATACCAACTTAATTAATAATACGTGAAAATAAAGTCCTCTGAAACAATTTTCAGTGAAATTTCGCTAAATGTGTATTTTATACTCTGTTGTTTTCTAGGAAATGGAACGATTACGTAAAATTTGGTTCAGAATATATTACAATGTAATTTATAAAATATGGAGTTTCTTTGGTTATGCAGTATGAATTTTAAGGGAATAATTCACTATGAAAATCAGCACCTTTATTATTTTTTATTACTTAATCTAGTGTATTCGTGAAAAATGCTTGCAATTTAAAGACAATATGAGATTATTTGTCAAAGCAACAAGCAGTTGATTGTTGACTCATAACAAATTGCTAAGTAATTTAGAACAAACCTTTGTGTACGCTTATACTAATTTGTAGGCCCTAATTAACTTGATGTTAAGATTGATGAACTTTGTTCAGACACGAACTGTGTCAGTATTATAAGTCAGTAGATACTTAAATTTCCGTGTGGTGACGGATTAAGAATACGAAATGTCACCACCCCATATCATCCCATGGGAGTCGTAGGAGCCGACAGAGGGAGCATATTATGCAGAGAACAACACTGCAAGAGAAGGAAAACTCGGTACAAACCCTATACCAACCCGTTTGGTCAGCGTGGTATAGTAGGCCAATTCCTCCTTTCAAAGGAGAGGCCTAGTCCAGCAGTAGACTGTTAATGGCTGATGATGATGATACTTAAAATGTACTGACATCTTGTCCAAGTAAGGCTGACCCCACATTAGGCGTGCGCGATCCTCGGGCGTGTGAGTAGCGCGAGCGCCGCGCGCGCGTCGCATGCGCGCTGCGTGAGCGTCGGGTGTTGCCGGCGTGTGACGTGTGTGCAGCGAGCGCGCGGCGCGCAAGTAGCGGGTGACGGGGAAAGCGCAGAAGGGTAAGAAAGCGACTCGAGCGCCGCGTGCGCGCCTCTTGCACTCTTCACACACGCCGCAGGGCAGCAAAACGTGACGCTTACGCAGCGCGCATGCGACGCGCGCGCGGCGCTAGCGCTACTCACACGCCCGAGGATCGCGCACGCCTAATGTGGGGTCAGCCTAATTTGCTAAGCCGTATCAAGGCGCTTTCAACAACATGAGATTTCTGACACTATCGATCACGAGAAACGAAAGCCAACTAGGCATAGGCAACGCTGCTCCTATTTCAAAATACTTATATCTGATGAAATATAGAAACACAGGTATCAATTAAATTACCTTACTTACGTACTTCCAGTTACCTCATTTTGGCGAAAACGACCGTAAAAATCCATCAAACGCATAAAGTGATATTTTAAATATAAATGAATGATGATAAGTCTTGGACTAAGGAATGGACTGAATTGAATCCAATGTTGAGGGCCTCTCTTACTAAAAATCCTTAGCAGAGTAAAAATTCTTGACTTCCAACTTCTCAGCGTTCGACGGGTTTGACTTCTCCCAACACACCTTCATTTGTCTCTGTCTTCTACGCCTTTTCTGCACTTTGTCATTCCATATATTAACACGAACTCACCAACACATTTATTAACTTCCTACGTACATATCAAACCGCGAAATAAAAGGAGTAATAAAATATTTTGGTTTATTTTTTGTCAGTTTCCTAAGGTGGTCTTGATGGAGGACTGTATTTCGGGCTTGGATGGGTTCAATAATTTGTTATTTTATATGTTATGGCGCTGATACACTTGAGCATTCACCTGTAATGAGCATTCTTGAGAATGTTGCAAAACAGAAAAACAAATGAGTGTGTTTTAGCAAGCATTCTCACGAACATTCTGGCGACCCTTTGAATATAAAACATACAAAGAAATCGCGCTACAATGGCGGTTAAACCCAGTATATTTACTTCACTTTGACTTATGATTGTAATCTAATGTAAGAGAAAGATAAATATACAAATAACGTTTGGAATCTTCGTAGTTTATCACAAATTTTGACTTGACTAGTGATGTGCTGACTCAGAATTAATATCGGTAAAATTTTGATTATGTTTACAATGAATCCTTACATTAATTGGTTTACTCAAAATTAATTTCAATAGAATATTGATAAGCTTGAAGTTCAAGCTGTTTGCCACCAGATACTACTTGTTAGAGTTTCCTCCATAGTGTAACTTTCCTAACTTGGCACGTTTATACCAAACACGACGCCGAGCGGTGTTTGGGGACATGTTGTAACTCAGTTTGTTATAATATGCATCATATGCGAATATGGAATAAAGTACTTATAACACTAGCCTTATTACGGCATGTGATGAGCTGTAGTAAAATGGCGACAGCACTAGTCAGTCAATAATCGCTTTACTCGGTCTGTTTTATGACTGGGAAAACCCTCTGTGACTTAGAGAGCGCGTCAATAATTTTGCATCACAGTTATATCAGAGTTCTTGGTTAGACTAAAAGTTAGAACCCGAGTTCCAAGGCAAAGAATGCAACTGGGATATTACTAGGATGATAATGATGATTTGCGGACTTATTAAAACGGCTGCAAGTGATAAAGCATAGTTATGTAGGTGTGCACTTTTTATTTATGTCACAATACCAATCCAAATCTATTATTTGCCAACAATCACCCACAAAACGAACGAGATTCAAGAGACACGGGAGGCGAAAGACAGAGAAGTTGGTCTCGCGGCATAAAAGTGCGCGTGGGATTGAGAGGTCTCAGGTTCGATTCCCGGGTCGGGCAAAGCGTTATTGGCTTTTTCCGTTAGGAAATTCTCAGTAGCAGCACGGAGTCCGGTGATGTGCCCGGTACGGCAATAGACTCGCCCCCTATTACGTGGAACCTAAAAATTCATAGCGAAATGTGGGTGTAATATTACACTTATGCCTACACCTTCGAGGATACAGGCGTGAGTCAATAAATAAAAAAATAAAATAAAACTAGTTATAGTAATAAGGCGATGCGTAAGTATTATCAAAACCTGCTAGATTAGATAAGAAGCAATATTATATTGCAGATGCTCTGTAAATTGTATTCCGTTGTTATAAATGTTCTTGTCATACATTTCGAGGAACCTGCAAAAAAGGTCACAATTCCTTAATTATTAGTTGGATTGAAGCAGCCTTAGGTTGTACAGCCCTATATTACTGATGAATAAACGTCTGGTATTAAATTCTGTGTTAGCTGGGACTTACCACAAATATTACCAATATTTCATCTTATAGGTATCATACATTTGTAGCTGCGCGCTAGATTTCAAGTATCTTGTTACATCCAAAGAAATAATTAAAAATAAAACCATACTTTGTGATTACAGGCAGAAGAGAACACGCGCACATGCACCTGGTACCGCCAGTTGCAGTATCACGCGCAAGGGGCGTCAACGCGTGGCGCAAACGCCGCAACGCGCTCGCGAACACCATGCTCACCAGGAATTGAGCTCAGCCGAGCTGAATTCACTGCTTTGATTGGCTTGCCATTAATATCATCTAGAAATATGAAAATAAAAGTAAATATTTGACATCTTCAGTTTTTAAATAAGTTCTCAATATGCAATGTGTTGCATGATATGTTGCATCCTTGTTTTTTAATTTCAGTTTCATTGTCTTCGCATTACAAGATGATATGATAAAGACTTTGTGGCAACAATAAATTGTTATGGTGTACTGTTAGTAGCTTGTGAAGGAAAATGACTTAAGTTATAGTTTATTAACATGACGCCAAGAACATGCTAACATGGTTCCACCTACTGGTATATTGCCAAGATTTAAACGTTTACGTACTTCAGTTTAATCTCGATTCTAAGAAAAATAATGGGTCTAAAAGTTAAGGGTAGACTGGAATACGTAAATGGTTAATAAAATACTATACTGCCAGCCGATTTCGGCTACGGTGACTACAACTGATCAATTATTAATTATTATTATCATTAGAAGAGCTATTAGCTCTCGCATGTGCCCTCTGATGGCTGCAGTATCCAATTTTATGTGTTAACGTGCGCGAGCATTGGTTGCACGTGAGGATCCCATCGACATAGTTATAAGCGATGGCTGCTGGTGGTTTAGCCTTCAGCGCATCACGTTTCGCATCCAGATCGGATTGCCTCTTCTCTTCGAAGTCACGAACTTTGCTCCCCACCAAACGCCTCCACTCAGAGCGGCAACTGGCGCTTTTCTCCCAAGTCTGGGCATCAATGTTGCACCTCTTCATGTGCCTTTTCTGAACATCCTTGAAGCGTAAGAATTGGCCACCTTGTTTCCGCCTGCCGTTCCGGAGTTCAGAGAAGAAGATGCGTTTTGCCATTCGCTCATTAGCCATTCGTGAGACATGTCCACACCATCGAAGCTGTCGCCGTATCAAGGACGCTTCTATGCCGGACACATTTGCGCGTCGAAGCACTTCGGTATTTCTTATCCGATCCGACCATTTGATTTTGAGAATGTCCCGTAAGCACTTTAAATGAAACCTGTCCAGCGTCCGTATGTGTTTCCTATATAGGACCCATGTCTCCGAAGAATATAAAAGATTTGGGAGAACTACGGCCATGTAAATGGGAATTTTTGTCGAGAGCTTCAAATCATGTGATTGGCTTGTAGTTTACCGAAAGCAGCTGATGCAGCGCCTATGCGATGATTTATTTCGGCATCAAGGTCGCACTTAGATGTAATTGTGCCGCCTAGGTATTTGAAGCTATCTACTTGCTTCAGCTCAGCTCCGCCAATGTACACCTTAATCGGTTCCGTAGCTCCATAAGGGTCCATTGCCATAACCTCAGTCTTCTTCACACTGATTTTGAGACCGAAACGGCAACAAGCTTTCTGGAGATTTGTTATCAGGTTCTGAAGCTCCTCTGGAGAGTTAGCTACAAAACACAGATCATACGCATACATGATCTCTGTTATTAAGGCGTGTGATACCTTAGAATAGGCTTTTAATCTGGCTAGGTTGAAAAGTCCCCCTTCAGACCGGAAACTTATTTTGATGCCAGCAGTAGCCTGCTCGAGCGACTCACTGACTACGACAGAAAAGTAGAGAGCAAACAGTGTTGGCGCTAGAACACAACCCTGCTTGACTCCACAACTCACAGGAAAGAAATCTGACTGGTCGCCATTGTAAGTTACACAGCAAGTCATTTCATCGTGTAGAAGGCGAATCACTCGCACAAACTTCTCAGGGCAACCTAATTTGGCCAATATAGTCCAAAGGGCCCCCCGCGGCACACAGTCGAATGCTTTCTCTAAGTCCACAAAGCACATATACAAAGGTTGGCTTTGTTCTCGACATTTTTCCTGGAGTTGACGGACAGAAAAGATTGCTTCGCAGGTCCCTCTATCAGGACGAAACCCAAATTGAGTTTCTGGCAGTATGTTCTCCGAAATAGGTAAAAGCCGGTTGAGGAGAACTTTGGCAAATATCTTCCCAGGTACAGAGAGCAGCGATATACCCCGGTAAGAGTTGCAATCAGAACGGTCTCCTTTGTTTTTATATAGGGTCTGTATTCGGGATATTTTAAATTCTGGTGGAATTGCTTCCTCGTCCCAAATGCGAATGAAAATTTGCCAGATGTAGGTATGAAGTTGCTCCCCTCCATATTTAAGCAGTTCTCCAGCTATATTATCAACCCCAACAGCCTTTTTATTTTTCTGCTCTTTGATGGCTCGAACTACTTCAGCCAGTGTTAATGGCTCAGTAAGCGAAGCTTGAGGTGGAAAAGGGTGAATCCGTCTAATATGCTCAAGATCTGCTATTCGATCCACATTGAGCAGGTTGTTGAAGTGCTCTGCCCAACGATCTAGTATATCCTGCTTCGCAGTGAGTTTTTGTGAGCCATCCAGGGATATTAGAGGCACGCCTTTTCGAATTTTCGAAAATAAAATATTGTGTTGTTTAAAAATACAATCGAAAAAATTTGTGCATTTTTAAATAAATTTATTTCTATTAGATCTATAATTAAACATTCCTCGTATTTGTTTTTTTTTGTATTGTTTAATTGTAAATATTCAGGAACAGTTTGCCACTAGTTTTAATTAGCTTTACACCAAAAATTAGATGTTTTAACATTTTATGTGCCCTATAACGAACGTGAACACCTACTATATTAACAAACCACATCATAAGACATACTGTATATAGATTAACTTTAATAGCTGTGATATCCTGTCGACAAAAAACTAAACTATAAAATGAAAAAAAAAATGCTTTATAACCATCCAGACATCATGTAATTATTTTATTTTTAACATTAACATTTGTTCAAAAATAACATAAATAATTTCATTACTAGTATTATTAATATTTTGTAATAATAAATATATTTATAAGAATAAAAATATACATATTGTGTTGTATTTATTGTATGTAATAGGATAAGTAGTTGTAGATTTGCTAAAATAAATACATAGATGTTAGACAAATCTGTTTCACCTTGGGAATATATCGTATCTGTTATTTTATTAGAGAAGACAGGAAATAAATAAATTAATGAATAAAATACGTATTTTTTATTGATCCTTTTAAAGTACGTTTTGATTTATTGCGAGTGGACGTGTGACAGTTCTGTATTTGCTGATTTTAATTTTTGTTGAGGAATATTGTTAATAGTTGTTTGCCGAAATCGATACCTCTCTTACTATCTTATTGAGGTTCCCATATACAGGCGGCGCCATATTGACATTTGTATTGCGCCATCCTGCTTTTGTACTGGTGAGTGACCGAATCACTTATTTTAATAAATATTTATTAGAAAACTTGGAAAAAGACAATTGGCTGCCGACTGAGGTTTGGACCCGCAGACACTTGAGCGCGTCCATTGTGAGCCGCGTCTTATACCGCTAGACCACCAGCGAGTGAAGTTCGCAGCGCTAAATTGGCGGCCGGTTTTAGAATCAATGAATTTTGTGATTTGCACATAGTATAACCAAACACAATCGTGCAAGATGTCGCATAAACAAACTAATATCTCCTCAATGCCTGGTAACGCACAATCATACGAGGCCCTAGCCAAACGGCATTCGCTCTGCTATTTACTTTCACTAACGCTTGGTTGGCATGGCAACATAAGAAATTCCTTCTTCTTTGACCACGTGATATCACGAAGGCTTATGTCAGTTATATTTATGAACTTAACGATTAGCGATATCGTTAATCGAATGCCATTTGCCTAAAGGGGCTGGTTCTGAAGAGAACGTCACTCAAAGAAAACGCAAGCAGCCTGAGTCTGAGTTTGCGGAAGCTATTAAATTATTGTCCCAGGATTTTAATAAAAAAAATGATGATTGAGAAATGATCTGAATCTTGCGATGATCAATTTGTCAGATAAAATTAAAAATATTAAATCAGAGTTGGCTAAAGTTTCCGAAACTACTTACAATCCACATAAAAGACACTTTGCGCTTTGAGCACATAGCTATAGAAAAAAAAATTCAACAAATGGGGTAGTTTCCAGGGTCAAAATAATTACATTTTATTTAGTCCGTATTTTAGATTATAAAAAAATATTGGACATGTTTTTTTCTTTTTTCGATTTAATAAAAAATAACAAAGATATAGCCCATTAAAGTTACGTGTGACGTCATCTAGTGCGAAAAAATGCAGCACGGCGTGACGTTATACGTAACTTTAACGAGCTATATCTTGGTCATGTTTGGTTTAATTTACAAATAAAAAATACGTATCGCTTATTTTTGAATAATCTAAAAGACGGACTTATAAAATTTCTTTCGTCAACTAGCCTATTATCTACTCAACAAAAAGGGTTGGCTGGAGGAAGTGACAACAATCCAAAAATCTTTACCATTCACTATGGACTCTCAAGAGGAACTTAAAAATCATATTAACACTGTTTGTCAACAAACTGGGAATTCGGAGAGCTTAAATCAAACAATATGTAATCTGGAATCAAAGATTGACTCTATGGAACAACAGGCGCGCCAATGCAACTTGGAGTTATGTAATGTCCCGGAAAAGTGCAGTGAAAATCTGCTAGCTATCATGGATAATATTACATCTAAGTTGAACTTCACACTGTCACACAAGGATATTTTAGTTACACACCGAGTGCCACATGTGCACAAAGATAATAAAAGCCCGAAAAATATAATTGTTAAACTAAGTTCCCGTATGCTGAGAGGCAACTTATTGAGTACATTCAGATTGGCAAAAGGTCTCAGCACAGAACAGTTAGGCTACACAGGCTCCTCACATCCAATATTTATGCATAAACATTTAACACTACAAAAGTTTAGTTTCGGGCGGTTCGAGACATAGCTAGAAAATAAAACATTAAATATGTCTGGATTAAACATGCCACTATCCCTGTACGGGAAGCTGATGGTGAGGCGGCTATCGCAATACGCTCTAAGCAGGAGATTGCTAAAATTAAACCTAAAGCGAGGCCCAACAAGCAATAGTGATACTGCTAATTATTTTACCTACTGTATAAACGTTCAATCATATTATTGTGCTGTTTTTATAATATTCACACTCTATATTTTGTTGAATCGTTTTGGCAATATTGTAATAAAATAAGATGTTATATGGTGATATTACATAGTTCTGACACGTATATTAGAAGGACACACACGTATTATTCTTGGCAGTTGTCTGCTGCGGTTGTATCTATATTCACACTTAAGAAAACTAAAAGTAATCTATAATTTTTCAACATCGCCTAATACGTATTAGACTTGGGTCATGGATAGTTTGGCTTGGCTTGTGTTAGGATTAATTGTATTTACGGTTTGAATGCATTCGTAATTGTAGTATTCTCAGTATTTTAATGTTGGATAATGTATCTGTATATTATTAAAACTGTAGAGCACTTCGTACGAAACTAAACACTTTGTATTTGAACATAATTATTATCTAACTCGTATGACATTATAGCTCTTACAGAGACTTGGCTGACACCGCATATATTTGATCATGAAATAGTAGACGACCGTTATGTGGTCTATCGTTGTGATCACAATCGAGTCGCTACAAATAATAAAGAAGGTGGCGGAGTTCTTATAGCGGCACTGAAGTCTCTTAGATCTGAGTGCATACTTAATTATTTTAATCGCCATTGTCAAATAGAAAACGTTTTCATACAGCTCCCGGCCGCTCATAATAAAAAATATTTATTTGGTGTAGTATATATTTCACCAAGATCGTCGGAACAGGTTTACTTATGTCATTTCGAAACCGTTCAAAGTTTATTAGACCAATTCTCCTTTGATCATGTTTGTATATTTGGTGATTACAACCTACCAGACATTGAATGTGTTTCTGTAGTAAATAACACTGCTACAACATTATCTTGCACGGGTCCCTCACCCTTAGCTAGGCATATGGATAATTTTATATCCTTACTTGGTGCTTCACAAATGAATAATTTAAAAAACTGTAAGAACCGTATCTTACATTTAGTAATATGTAACATCAATAATTGTTCTATTAACATACCACCCAATGTCCTTTTGCCACCGGATAATTATCATCCACAGTTCTACGCTATCATTGAGTATAAACCCAGATACCAAACCTTGAAGTATGCGCATATCGTTAGATATAACTATTACAAAGCAAATTATGAGCTAATAATTGAGGAATTGGCTAATATCAATTGGGAACGTATGTTAGCTGGGTTATCAGCTGAAGAGAGACTAAATGTGTTTTATGATGTTATCTTTACTGCTGTCAAAAATCATACCCCCCTATCAAAACCGCGGTCGTCTAAATTTCCAATTTGGTTTTCTAAATCGCTAATATGTATCTTTAGAACTAAAAATAAGGCTTGGGTGAAATGGAAAGTTTATAATAATGTATATGATTACGAACAGTTTTCCTACTTACGTCGTAGATTTGACATAGAGTGTAAAAAGCATTATAGGCAAAGGCCGGAGTGGTATTCCATCTTCAATGAGGTATAATAATCAGTTGTCCAGCGACCCAGTTGAGATCTGTAACATGTTTATGAACTTCTTTCACTCAGTTTATGAGACTATTACATTTAATATAAAAACAAGGTCACCTTCCAAGGAGACCATGGCTAGTTGCACTCTTATGACTGATACTTATCTCGTTCAGTTTTGAACAAGTTCTAAAAGCCTTAAAATCTTTGGACTGTACTAAAGGCCCTGGGCCGGACTACCTGCCACCTTATTTTCTTAAAAAACAGCTGAACACATTCACATACCGGTCTGTATTATATACAGTAAATGTATGTTGGAAGGAACTTTCCCTGAAATATGGAAAAGAGCGAACGTTACTCCCGTACATAAATCTGGTTCTAAGCAAGAAATAGAAAACTATCGACCTATATCCATATTGTCTGCCTTGTCAAAGCTTTTCGAAAGGCTGGTACACGACGCCATTCACCCCAATATTTACAAAATTATTATAGCTCAACAACACGGATTTGTGAAAAGTAAATCAACAACTACAAATTAATTAATTTTTACTGATTATTTATTATTTAGTTTATGAATATGGACCAACAAACCCAAGTGGATGCCGTTTACACGGACTTTCGAAAGGCTTTCGACAAAGTGGATCACAAATTACTGTTAAAAAAAAGTGTATTTAATGGAATTCGAGGGAACCTCCTCCGATGGTTTTCTTCCTATATCACCAATAGAACTCAAAAGCTTGTCATAAAAAGATTTAATCCAGCATCAATTACCGTAACGTCTGGCGTGCCCCAGGGCTCGATCCTCGGCCCTCTTTTGTTTATATTATTCGTAAATTACATCGGGGACTGTTTTAGACACTTCAAATTTCTATTATATGCAGATGATTTAAAACTGTATAAGATTATTAAAAGTCCATATGATTGTGTCCTAATCCAAGAGGATCTAAATACGCTTGTTAGTTACTACTTCCATAATAAATTGTACTTGAGTATCTCTAAGTGTTTCTCGATTTCATTTACATAAAAAAAGAAAACCCTATTAATAACAATTACAAAATAGATAATTCATCTTTATCCAGGGTGAGATTACGCCTTAAGTTACACCTTGACCAACACATAAATGCGATAACAAAGAACGCGTATCGTTTATATGGATTTGTAATGAGGTCCGCAACTGAATTTAAATCGGCTAGCACTTATTGTCACCTTTACAAATCTTTAATAAGATCCCAACTCGAGTACGCCGTAACAATATGGAACCCGTATTATGAAAAATATGTGGATATTTTAGAATCAGTATAACGCAAGTTCCTTAAATCGATGCATTACAGATGTTTTCATATATTCTTTTTTTTTATGTTAATAGGCGGCAAACGAGCAGACGGATTGCCTGATGGTAATCAATTACCGCCGCCCATGGACACAAGCAACACCACAGGGGTCACAAGTGCGTTGCCACCCCTTGGGGTTGGGAAAAGGGATAGGATGAGGAGTGGGATAAGGGAGAAGGAATAGGGGGTAGGGCCTCCGGCACTCTCACTCACCGAACGAAACGCAACAGTTTAGGTACTGTTACTTTACGTCGATTTTCTGTGACAGGGTAGTACTTCCTCGATCGAGCCGGCCCATTCATGTCATCTGAAGTCAGCAAGGCTCTACTACCTTGAAAACTAACTTACAACCTGATGAGCCTTAAGTCCAGACGTCTGTTTCTAGAAGCGATGTTTTTATTTGATATTTGTTACCAACAAATTGTGTTATGTTGTGCCAAGAACTGTCATTCAGCGGGAGGTGCGTGCACATCCCTTATTTGCTGTTACCTCTTGTCGCACTAACGCTGGAGTTCGCGCACCTCTTCGTCGTTTGTGTCATAACTATAATATTTTTTTTTCAGATTTCAGGTTGTTAGCATTGCCTGCTAATAAATTTCTTAACAGTCTAATCCTAACTATCAATAGCCTTGTTGAATAAAATTTGTATTTATATCAGTAATTTGAATTGTATCAATAATTAAATGTTTGAGATTAAATTCGAAATATGTAATAAAATAATAAAATTAAATTGATAGTTCACTATTAAATAATCTGTGAATAATAGTGTGAGTGCACATTTGCTCAGATGTAAATGCTATGCAAATTTGTATTATATATTGTGTAACTGTAAGTTATTCCAAATAAATAAATAAAATAAAAGTATACCTATAAGCAATCAATGTAGTATATGCAACTCCTATTTAACTAGGTATATACTTGGTTCAAGCTTGGCTCAAATATAAAAAGTTGTCTGCTGGGCAGGGACATAAGTGAATGTCAAGCGATCGCACGAGTAGTGAATAGACATTTCAACGAAGTAGTAGTTAGACGCAAATCAAGAAACTTGTCTTGTAATATGAGATATAACAATGGTTATTGTAGCTCTCTAGTATTTTAGAAACGTTAGTATCAAATCTTTTTAAAATCTGGCAACACTAGCTGTTAATAATTGCATCACAATTTTGTATGGCTATGACTTCTTGTAGGAAGAAGTTACTAAGTTATTATAATGATTGGCTCTTGGTAAACTAGCCACCGAACGAATCCATATATTTGCACGTTCCTTACTAGATCGTCTAGCCACGTGACGCCAGTTAAATATGGGATGCAAAAAATTTTGCTATTCTGCGTCTCAGCAAGTTCGTTGTAAGTCTCAGGTACTGGCTGTCATGAAGATCTATGACCGGCGTAGCGGAAAGTTATTTTCTGAAATATCAGGCCGCACACTGATCTAAACCATAAAATTATATGGTGCTCTGTCTTCGAGTTCCGGAGATGAGATGGTAGCTCTGTGGAAGAATAATATACATATTTAAATTCTGCCAAAACTAATCGGCTTAGAGATCCACAGGCACTTTGACAAAACTCTCAGATTCAAGCAGGATAACGCTAGCATGATAATTATCTTTAAGCTCTTATTACGAAACAACACTTCAAACACTTAATATAACTGATGACTGGTTGGCGCAGCGGTAGTGTAAGCGACTGCCACGCCGAAGGTCGCGGGTTCGATTCCCGTTCAAGTCAAACATTTGTGTGCATGAACATGGATGTTTGTCTTGGTCTAGATTTTCTATGTATAATATGTATGTATTTACAAAAAAAATGAAAGTATATATGTATGTTTATCCATTGTCTAGTACCCATAGTACAAGCTCTGCTTAGTTTGGGACTAGATAGTGTTATGTGAATGTGGTAGAATATTAACTAGACGTCCTTAATATTTATAGACCAACAAACACAATATTAGGTCTGATATGAAAGTTCGCGCTAAACATAGTACAGCACACGGGCTCATTTCCTGAGCTCGGGGCAAATAACGATATAATTATAACATCTTTCGCCTCTTCAAGGGCTTCTTACACTCAACGATGCCTTGACGAGTCCTAATGGAGAATTTATTGGTGCAACTTTTCTCATTTGAATTCGTGTGGAGTTTATTTTGTGTTATTGGCAACGTCCTTCATTAAAAAAAGAGAGGTTTTTGGTATAATTTCAGTATACGATATTAAATTATACTCATTTTGATTACGTAACTTTGTGGAAAGTGATTTTTTTAAACATTTCTGAGTCTAGTGAATTATTTGCACGTCCAATCAAAACTACGCTGAAAGATCACCATGATATTCGTGAAAGAGATTAGCCAATCCTTACTTGCAAGCGTGGTGAGTAATGGCGTAAACCTTCTCACTTTCCTTCCCACTTTCCACTTCTCACAGCAGTAAGAAGGATTATAACAGTGATGATATGGCTGATGCGTTTACCTTCACGGGCCATTTCTAAAGCCAGCAATGGCCATTTAGGGTCATACATTTTCACACTACGCGTGTTGACGCATCGCAGGAACCAACATATTTAGTAATTTTATCTGTGACGGGTGGCATTAACATTCGTAAGGCAGAAAAGCTTGCGAGTTGATGCGCGCAGATGTGCGCGTTTGCGTGCTTCATCATCATCAGCCTTTAACAGTACACTGCTGGACTAGGCATCTCCTTCGAAAGGAGGAATTGGCCTTCTATATCACGCTGGCCAAACGGGTTGGTATAGGGTTTGTATCAAGTTTTCCTTCTCTTGCAGTGCTGTTCTCTGCATAATATGCTCTCCCTCTGTCGGCTCTTACGACACCCTTGGGATATATTGCGTGCTTAGTCTCAGGAATTAAGTAATGCTAATTGATTTTGGACATCATTTAAATGAGGAGTCCCGGCGACCCGGGGTGGTCTCCTTAGGAGTAAAGTAAGAAAAAGTCTTCATTCCTACGCTCCAGTACATTTTTTTGTGTTCCGTACCATTTAGACCACCTGCTCTTCTAATGTCTTAATATTCCCATAAAAGTAATGTCAGATATGTTAAAAATGGAACCATGCAAAACACAATAAAAATTCAAACACCCACTCTGGGATACAAACAAAACCTCCATAAGTGAAAATACTGAGTAAATTTTATACTGGATACGTCACGTACATCCAAAACGTCTTCCACATTTGGCGTGCACATTGCTTTTGGCAAATGTGAATAGCATGTGATAAACGCCGAGTGTGTAGGCAATGTGATTATTAATATCTGGGACAGGCAGACACACAACGCTATAACGATTGACACTGTTTCATCAATATTATGATTAAAAGTCTTATGGTTTGGTTAAGTTTGCCCATGGGTGGTTAATATTCCATGCGGAAATAAGCTTGTTTAGATATTATATGAAACCAAGATACTTTGCTACTCAAAAATGTGTTATTTATTTATAATTTATTGTACACCAATGCTTAAGACAATCTTACAACCAAATTAGAGCACAAAAGGTGACCTTATCGCTAAAAGAATTTGTAAGATAAGATAATATAATAGTGGTAAAGTTTACTTGCATTACATATTATGGTACTGTAATACGTATGCGTCAGTTTTAATTTTACAGACTTCGTAAAAATAAAATTCTACAATAGTATGAAAAAGCTAATGGCTTCAGTTAAAACTCATTTGAATAATTCTCGGTATTTTAGCTTTGATCGACTAAAGCCTTTTACGATTACTAAAAAAATGCCGTAAAAGTTAATGCTAACGCACACTTGCATATCATTTACTAACAAATGGGTTTCTCATAAGACAGTCTTTTGTGATATTATACGAGTGTAACAGTAGGTTTTGCTATAATATTTCCCATAAAAGCAAACTTCTAAAACTGTAGCATATAACTATAAGAAAATATTAAGGCGTTTTCTGTCAGAACATCTAAATTGCTAAGCGAATAAGCGACCATATTTACCACTCCAATATTGCTGTTGTGAAAATTGTTGGTATCTGTAAATTTTGCCAAATACTTAGTTTTCGCTTATCATAACGTTTTTAATTTCAATTTACGATTTTTTATAAATGTTATTGAAATTAAATTTGTCATGTTTTATCTAATAAAATTTGTCTTGTTATGTTTCACTGATTCAATTCAATTCAATTCAACTCAATGGTTTATTGCTCTCCATATGTTTTACATGTTGTTACATAGGTATATAGTAGACACAATATGGACCCTGACGGGCTCGGCAAAATAGAAAAGAAGAAAGGAGGAAGCCACTGGCATTATTGTTATTTAACCTTATTTTACAATAATGAATCGTTAAAATTTGTATATAAATATTTTAATAAGTATGTAAATATGAGGCTTTGTAAGTTATCGTTTTATGCTAACAATTTGTCAAATAGGTATTCATTTATGCCGTAGTAGCATTTATTCAGGAGTTGAAGTCTTAATTTAGATAAGAATAAATTGGGTTTAGTTTCATTTTGTATAGCTTCCGGTGACTTGTTAAATATTTTTATTGACATTACATATGCGCTGGTTGTGCATGTTTAGCCGCGAGGTTGGTAGGTTGAGTCTGTTTCTATGCCTGAGTATATTTTTGGTATATATGTCAGCTCTTTTTGTATATGATTCTGAGTATTTGCGCACAAATTTACATATTTCGAAGATGTAAATACAGGGTAATGTCAAAATTTTCAATTCTTGAAAGTGGGGCTTACAACTGTCTGTTTTACTTATGTTGACTAATATTCTTATCAGTTTTTTTTGTAGTGTAAACAATGTAGGTGCATCTGTGCTATTACCCCATAAGATGACATCATACTTGAGCCAGGCGTAAGCATACGCGTAGTATGTTACCATTGTGGTTTTAAGGTCTGTAGATTTTTTAATTTCGCGAAGGGCTTATGAGAATTTAGCTAGCTTAGCTTTTATCTTGTTGATGTGAAATTTCCAATTAATGTTAGAATCTATGTCTATGCCCAGGAGGGTGAAGTTATTAACTATTTCAATTTTTTTGTTATTGAAGCTAAAGTTTATATTTAGGGGTGCTTTTTGATGTGGATGGAATGTTATTAATCTTGTTTTATTAAAGTTTATTTCTAAGTTATTTTCAGTCATCCAATTGAATGTAGTGGTAAATATCGAGTTCAATTTTTCATTTAGGTTGACATTTGTTTTACAGGAGGTAAGTATTGATATGTCGTCTGCGAAGAGGACTGTTGGTTCTTTAATGTATTTTGGCAGGTCGTTATTAATGTAAATGATGAACAGAAGACATCCTATTACACTTCCTTGCGGAATTGACGCTGTGATTGATCTCCTATCGGATCGGATTAATTCTATATTATTGTTATTTTCTACCAGCAGTTCTCTATTTTTAGGTATGATACAAACCAATCATGACATTTGCCCCGAATCCCTATGCTATATAGTTTGTCTAACAGAATTTCGTACTGCACTCTGTCGTAGGCCTTGGTCATGTCGAGTAGCACGCCTATAGCATATTTTTTGTTGCTGATCGTATTTAGGGCCTCTTGGATGTATTTGTAAACGGCTAGTACTGTAGAACGATTTTTTCGGAATCCGTTTTGGCAGTCATTAAGGATATTGAATTTTTCACAAAACTCGTAAACGCGGTTACACATGGCTCTTTCAAATATTTTTGAAGCTGTAGGTAAAAGGGCTATAACGATAATTATTGGGGTCAGTTCTTGTATTTTTTTTGTGAATCGTTTTTATCAGCGATGTCTTCAGGAGGTCAGGGAACGTTCCTTCTTCGAAAGACTGGTTTAGTAAATTATAAAATGGTAGAGTTAGTTCGATAGCATATTTGCGCAGTAGAGCAGGTGGGAGTTCGTGGATGCCGTGGCATTTTTTATTTTTTAAGCTTTTTATTATCTTTTTTTATACCTCGTATGGCTCGACTGGGCTAAGATAAATCGAGATTTCAGTACTGGATAGCATATGAATTGGGCCCGTATAAGTTTCTACTACAGAAGCAAAGAAGTTATTGAAAGTGTCAGCTATTATTTTCGGATCTGAACATGGGCTGCCATTTATTTCTATAGATATGGTGTGGTTTTTGGGTTTTATTTTTTTGATTCATCTTTAGCGCGCTGAATGTCATTAAACCACGATTATTCTAGACGATTGTCTTAAATATTAGTCCATTTACTAACATCAAACCCGAAACCTCAGAATCAACCACTTGTTGTACTACAAGATCAACGATATACTTTGCTGAAGTAAAAAACCTGGCACTTTCATATAACAACTACTTAAATAAAGTTTTTTAGTAAGATAGCAAATATACTTTTAGTTTCTTTAGTACAAATTTCTCATTAAATATGCTAGCCCCATTGTTCAAACATGAACATGACATTCTTGACATTCCAACACACATCCAACTTATCACCGAGGAAGATGCGTGATATTTTAAGATCATGTAATTTATCACGTACGGCGGTCGGCTCAGACATGCTGCATCGGCACAATACACCGACGGCACACAACTAAATACGTGTATATGTGTACATAGAATAAGTTTAGTATATAAGATTATAGTTTTAAGAAATAAACCAGTCATTAGCTCACTCCCGGCTTTGACTCATACCCTACCCCTCACCTCTCACTGCGGCCAAGACACCCTTAGCCGTCACCATGATCGGTCTTGTGAGTCTGCTCGACCGGCAGTGAGAAAACCCACTTCACTACACCCTAATCCTACCCACTTTCCGTCTGTCGCCTTAGGTCTCCCGGTGACAGATATCCCGTCCTAGGGATCCAAGGGACTGCTAGGGAACTAGGGATTAGGGTTGTATACGCGACAGTCTGTGTGACCACAGTGTACACGGCCTCGCTATACACTATACCTAACAGGGCTAGGGTAGACTAGAGAGTTAGGTTAGATTAGATCTAAAATAGGGATAGGTTTATCGTAGGTAGGTTAGGCTAGATATAGGAACCAGTAGGCTTAAATTAGAATAAGTCTAGGTTTAGGTACGTGCAAGCTTAGGGCTATACTTAAGAGCTATCGAAGGTTAGGCCCTAGCTTGTACAATGGTCCTTCGAGCAAAAGCGATATAACATCTCTGGAACTCCTGTTCCCGTAGGCTGTCTAGTTGACTGACTGACACTTATTATATTGCGGGCTAGTGTTCCCCAATCGCACTAGTCTCGTGGTATAGTAAGAAACTAACTAACTTGATTGCGTCGGGCGGTAGCGAATCAGGTATCGGTCTCCGTCAAGCGGGTCGCCCCGGTACTCGAGAAGTCGCACTTACCGTTTCGAGGACGAGATTGCAACCAAGTTTAGGGAAAGACATATCTACGTAAACAAGTTAGGATTGGCTAGAGGAAGCAAATAACAATGAATACATAACAAGGGCCTTAGATAAACAAATCAAGGACCCATACCTTTACAATTAAGAACATGTTACAAGTCATGAAGTCCAATCGAACCTGACTCCCAGAAAACCACAGTGTTGACAAACCACCATCCTCCTCGTAACAACTTACTGCCACAGCCGTGATACACACTTGTATACGAGTTCTGCGCGATCAGAGTTCATGGGCGCTAAATTTTTACGAATATACTAAGTTTACTACTACTACTACAACGACTACTACTACTACAAATACTACACTACTACTACTACTACTACAAATACTACACTTGTGACGTCACCGCGCCCCGGCGCCGCGAGCCTCGCTACGAGTGACGCACAGCAGTGGGCCGTTCCTTCGCGCCCCTCCACGTCGGTCCTATATATACCAGGGACACACGAGGTATCGCTCTTCTTTTTTGCTCCAGTCAACACCACCAAAGCTGAGTACACCATCTGAAGACCTGCGAAGTGCCAACAACGTCGCTCACGCCCTGGATAATAGTCTCTTTTGTTGTATGTGTATAACTGGAATTATAACGCGAGTTTAAACTTTCCTGGTGATATTTTTTATTTATTTCCCGTAAGTCAACCTAATTATCTCTCTTTAATTGCTCGGCGAGTGATCGATCCCGGCTACCCCGTGGAAATCAATCACTCGTGCGACATTGGCGCCCAACGTGGGCCCAAAGTTAACATCTCAAAGTAAAAACGCACCTCCATTCTGTTGGACGACAGAGGCTAATGAGGCGTTTAATAACCTAAAGAATTGTTTGATTTCCTCCTCGGTGTTGGCTTGTCCTGACTACTCGCAACCGTTTGAAATACACTCAGATGCTAGCGATTTTGGACTTGGCGCGATCCTCTGTCAAAGGTTAAATGGTGAGGAAAGAGTCATAGCGTACTATAGCAAATCACTCACTAAGCAAGAAAAAAATTACAGTGCCACAGAGCGCGAGGCCCTGGCTGTTCTATCTGCTATAGAACACTGGCGTTGTTATGTTGAAAATGGTAAAATGTTTATTGTTTACACAGATCACGCTGCTTTGAAATGGTTCTTGACCTTAAATAACCCTACTGGCCGGTTAGCCAGATGGGGAGTTCGCTTATCTTCCTATAATTTCGAAATACGTCATCGTCGGGGTTCCGATAACGTTTTACCTGATTTTCTGTCTCGCTCTTTACCCGTTTCTGCTATTGCTAATGATATAAACATAGATATTAATTCTAATCAGAATTTACCAGTTTCTACTAATGATCCTTGGTATTTAAATATCTATAAAGGCTGTTTAAGTTCTCCGACTTCCTTTGTTAACTATCAAGTAATAAACAATAAATTGTATTGTTTTAAAAAAACATTAAACCCTCTCACTAGAGAATTTCAATGGAAAGAGGTTATTCCGTCTGACCAAAGAAATGACATTCTAAGGGAGAATCATTCTTCGCCCACTGCTGGACATCTGGGTATTTTTAAGACATACAAACGTCTCGCACTTAATTACTTTTGGCCTGGTATGTACACCGATGTTGTCAAATTCGTCAGTTCATGTGAACCTTGTATCACCCATAAACACCAAAATCACCCAAATTTAGGCCTAATGGGAAAACCCAAATCATGTCAAAAGCCCTTTCAGACGATTAGTATTGATTTGATTGGTCCATTGCCTCCCAGCAGAAAACAAAACACTTTTATATTTGTGGTCAGTTGTTGTTTCTCTAAATATTGTTTACTTTTCCCCATTAAACGGGCAACTGCAGAAGTGATAACAAAACTTCTCGAGGAAAATGTATTTTTGGTTCATGGAATTCCATCTACTATTGTTTTGGATAACGGTAAACAATTTATTAGCGCAACCTTTAAAAGTATGTTGTCAAAATATAAAATTCCAAATTTGCATTTTACGCCGTTGTATACTCCCCACGTTAACTCAGTTGAACGTTACAACAAGACCATTATGACAGCTATTTCAACTTTCATAGAATCTGATCATCGAATCTGGGACACTCTAATCACTAAAGTTCAATTCGCCCTTAACTGCGCAGTTAGTGAGGTGACTGGTTATTCTCCTAATTTCCTTGTTTTTGGTAGGGAGGTCATAACATGTGGTTCTCAGTATATTGACAAGGAATTTAATTCCAATATGGTGCTTGAACCACGGGACGGCTATGCCGAAACCTTAGGCTACTTATCTTCTATTTTCGAGAAGGTACATTCAGCTCTGTTGTCGGCCCACCAACGAAATTGTTCATCTTATAATCTTCGCCGTAAACCGGCAGAATTCAATGTCGGTGATATAGTTTGGCGCAGAACGTTTCTACTTAGTGACAAGGATAAATACTTTAGCAAGAAATTGGCGCCTAAATTTATTAAATGTAAGATTGCCTCAAAAAAGTCACCTCTAGTATACAAACTTAACGACATGGCCGGAAAACCTTTAGGCGAATAGCACATCAAGGATTTAAAGTTGATTAATTACAAAGAATAATAAAAGTATAAAAACAACAATGTAAGACGCATATCTATACAAAGTTATAATTACCTACATAATTATTTGTGAAGGCCAACAATGGTTCTTTTGTTTTCGAGTCGAAGCTCACAAGATAAGGCATTGTGTTGTGTTAATGATTTATGTAAACATGCTAACATAAAATGAATAAATGTTTCAGTTATAAATTGTAATAAAGTTTATTACATGTAATATTGTTACAAAGAATCTGTTGTTTATCTAACTATCAGTTATGGCTCAGTGGTTAAAAAGTTGTTGTCGGATCGGTCTGTGGTTCGATTCTCGCATGTGTATTTTCTTTCCGCAATCTATTTGTTGAAATGCATCTTGATTGGCGTATTGTTTTTCGCCGTGCCTTGTTCTGAAGTTCTGTTGTTATTCTTAATTCTGTATAAATTCCATAATCAAATTGTTATTATAGGTACTTTATAAACATTCAGGGTGATTAACCGTGCGTCGTGAGCTCGGAACAGTCGAATAGTACCTACCATTTAGATCGTACCTACCTAGTTGTCGATATGACGCACGCGCGTTCACTCAGCGACGCGCCGATAAATAAATGCCTAACTAATGATTCACCATTGTTTACATTCAAAAGGTGTTTATTGGTCGTGTTGTAGTTATTAATTAGAGCAAAATATTTATTAATTTCTTTCCTTTGACATTGAGCGGTCCGGTCGTGTCTGCGGCTTATATTATTTTTGTTCATCTTTACGAAAAATCTATTGTTATACCTAACTATATTCAAAAAGTTTACTTATCTAGTGGCAAAGGCCGAACCCAAGATTTATAAGTCGTAGGGCTAGATCAAGTTTCTTATATCTACAAATCATTATTACCTAATAATTACCCTAAGCGCTTCTCCATAGATTGTTATCTTTAATATTAAGCTATTACACTGGACTCGGCATTTACATGTAGGTATGTGTGATGAATTATGAATGATAAATGTTTATGTTCAAATTCAGACTGCCGTTGTACGCGTGAAGAATGCAAGCGTGGGTCATTATTATTTAGGTATCGTAATTAGCGTATAGGGTTGTCACTTGTTCAAGGTACTCATGCCCTTGTTTTCTCTAATTTCAGGGAGTATCTTCAGGGCTGCTACGCCCGTTGGGCTAGGGAATTTTCCTTAGGGAAAATCCCGGCCTAACGGGGGGGGGGGTGTGACGTCACCGCGCCCCGGCGCCGCGAGCCTCGCGTGACTACGAGTGACGCACAGCAGTGGGCCATTCCTTCGCGCCCCTCCACGTCGGTCCTATATATACCAGGGACACACGAGGTTTCGCTCTTCTTTTTTGCTCCAGTCAACACCACCAAAGCTGAGTACACCATCTGAAGACCTGCGAAGTGCCAACAACGTCGCTCACGCCCTGGATAATAGTCTCTTTTGTTGTATGTGTATAACTGGAATTATAACGCGAGTTTAAACTTTCCTGGTGATATTTTTTATTTAGTTCCCGTAAGTCAACCTAATTATCTCTCTTTAATTGCTCGGCGAGTGATCGATCCCGGCTACCCCGTGGAAATCAATCACTCGTGCGACACACTACTACTAATACTACTACTATAACGAATACTACTACTACTATAACGTCTACTACTACAACTACTACACTACTAATACAACGTCTACTACTACACTACTACTACTACTACACTACTACTACTACAACGTCTACTACTACTACTACTACTAAATAAGAGAAGGGATGGAATTTCTGGAGGGGTGAATAACATGCAATGGTACAAAACAACTGCATGTTGACTAAATATAAAATATACCTTGTTTTTTCCAACTACACATAGGTACTTAACATATCCACCGCAACGATCCTCAAGGTTCCACAGCAAGCAACGCAATAAGCTGCCGCTGCCAGGACCGCATCATACATGGCCTACAGCCAGCCAACCGAAGCCGTCAAGAAAACGAATCACCAGTGAACAACAAACTACAGATGCCGTTAACGTTGAGCTGAAGCCTACGCCGAAGAGACGCCAGAATGTTCACGCCTGAACATAAGAACTTTCTAGAGCCTGCCCCGGAGAGGCGCTAGAATGTTCACCCCGGAACATGACCTTCCTGAAGCCTATCCCGGAGAGACGCCAGAATGTTCAAACATGAACATGACATTCTTGGCATTCCAACACACATCCAACTTATCACCGAGGAAGATGCGTGATATTTTAAGATCATGTAATTTATCACGTACGGCGGTCGGCTCAGACATGCTGCATCGGCACAATACACCGACGGCACACAACTAAATACGTGTATATTATATGTGTACATAGAATAAGTTTAGTATATAAGATTATAGTTTTAAGAAATAAACCAGTCATTAGCTCACTCCCGGCTTTGACTCATACCCTACCCCTCACCTCTCACTGCGGCCAAGACACCCTTAGCCGTCACCATGATCGGTCTTGTGAGTCTGCTCGACCGGCAATGAGAAAACCCACTTCACTACACCCTAATCCTACCCACTTTCCGTCTGTCACCTTAGGTCTCCCGGCGACAGATATCCCGTCCTAGGGATCCAAGGGACTGCTAGGAAACTAGGGATTAGGGTTGTATACGCGACAGTCTGTGTGACCACAGTGTACACGGCCTCGCTATACACTATACCTAACAGGGCTAGGGTAGACTAGGGAGTTAGGTTAGATTAGATCTAAAATAGGGATAGGTTTATCGTAGGTAGGTTAGGCTAGATATAGGAACCAGTAGGCTTAAATTAGAATAAGTCTAGGTTTAGGTACGTACAAGCTTAGGGCTATACTTAAGAGCTATCGAAGGTTAGGCCCTAGCTTGTACACCCATCGTGACCTCGATTTTATCCATTATCGATATTACACTGAGACTTATGTCTTGGTATAACATGATGCAAAATGATGTGGAAGCTCACTTGTAATAATAATGGCACGAACTGCGGTGGGAATTAGCCAACCTGTGCCGTAGGCACATCCATACGTAATAAGTTTCAGTCGTTTCTGCATATTGAAGAGAATTACATAGGCACATATATTAAATTACCATACCTTTCCAGCAACTAGCAGGCAAACACACGTCAAATGACACATACAGCGTATGTCATTCGATCTGCGTCACATATTTTTGGTAGGTATTTCTATCACGTATACTTTGATGAGTCATGGTATATGTTCAGTAGCATATTTCGCTTGGCTTTAATATAATATCTATTTATCTAACTTCTATAACAAAACACTACAGTAGTATGAATGAATCTGCAAAATCTTTTGGTAAAGGAAGCACGTTTTTACTTGAGTTCAATATTTTAAAGCCTTCATTTAGGTATACTAATTTTTGCCGAGGTCACGGTTGGTGTAACTAACGCCGAAGTATCGGTGCAAATAAGATGTATTTTTCCTTTATTTTTATAAATTACCCGATCCGTCAAACCCGAGTCCCGTCAAATAAACATTAGCATGTCTATAAATCTAGAAAGTTTGAAAATCTTAATTTAGGTAGTCAGGTAAAATCATTACACAAAGGCATTACGTTGTCAAACTTTGAAAAATTCTAATCCTCAGTTTCTCAGCTCTCTTCCAAGTTCTAAACTATCTCATCGTTTCTGTACTAAATTTACAATGCCATTAAACTTTCCCATTACTTGCTGTACAGTTTCCACAGTGATTCCACAGTAAAACCACGGCGTTATGCCGTCCAATTAATTTAATATACGCTTTATTTAAGGGCTGTACGGATTGTTATTGTTTAGCATTGTGAAATTTACTGATATAATAAGTTTGCCATAACCTGAAGGAAGAAACAAGACTGAAATTACGCTTTGAATCTTTATTAGTAAGAGTGTACAGACGAGACTTTTAATCAGACGTCACAGTAAAGTCTAAGTGAGGTGACACAAGGGAAAAGTTGACTCAAGGAATGTGGTTTTCTTATACGAAGTTACAGATTGTAAAGCTAAAGAATATTGTTATTCCGGATATAGTTATAAATTATCATCATTCTCCTAGCGTTATCCCAGTTTCAACCTGGGGTCTGCTTTCTAGTCTAACCGGATTTGGCTGAATATTAGCTTTTCCACAGAGTGACTGCCTGTCTAACCTCCGCAACCCGAAGGGATAGCCATATTCCATGGTATAGACTAGTGTCAGTTTATTTAGAAGGTACTGACGCCCTATAACGACGGTCAAAGATCTTCATGACAACCGGGAGTGACGGCTTAACGTGCTCGCCGAGGCACGGGGTATAGTTATAAATTATAACATTTGTAAATTATAATCATATTGTTAATTATCATATAGTTATAAATTATAACATTTGTAAATTTCTTCGGTGGTAGAACACCGTTTTCCATTTAAAGTGATGACAAGCGGGAATTCTAGATCATTTTTAAATACGGTAAGCGACGAAACATTAAAGTCCGTTCGGACTGCGACGCGACGGACCGAACATAATCTTTATACAGAATGTGGAAAGGCTAGCTATAGTGGTAAGCTTAAACTTATTATAAGCTGTGCAATAAATTTTTAGCATCCCGAATAGCTCATCAAAGCTACACATTCTTATTCTCTGACATTTTGTTGGATTTAAGTGATTCTAAGCAAATGACATCTATCACTATTCATTCCTTTGTAAAATACAAGCCTTTGTTGTCGTCGTCATTTTGTACTCAGACTGATACATCGTATCGAAAATCCAAATGGAAATTTAACAGTGGTTAGACACGATCCGTACTTTGCCAATGGGAATCCTGCAAATACACAATGTAGACACTTGGATTTACAGAACTATTTGATGTGATAGTTAGTTAGTTAGTGTAAATGTACGAATACATTTACAAAAGCTACCCAGTTCACAACATCGGTATATTTTTTATTAAAAAAAGATAAACATAAATCTTCTGTATCTTCATCAAACAACAACAATCCACAAAAAGCAGCCTTCATTTTGGCAAATATACAATATAGCAATTTTAACATTGTTCAGTACTGGCGAACGAATAAAATCGATACATAAATAGCTGTATAAATTATGGCACGACCCGATAGCTCCAAGTTTCATACTTTAAAATGACACTCGATAAAGTATTGATGTAAATTAATTCAGTCTTTCCTTACTCTTGCTTCGATCTTGTAAGATATCAAACACTGGAGAATTTACGTTAAACTTAGTACAAATTTATATTTATATCGATTTCTCGGCGTTAAAGATTGATATGCATAAGTTACTCGGTTGATGTGCCTCAAACAAAAGATGTAGCAAAGCATTGTGAGTAAAGCCAGATAGAAGGAAGTCTCCTCGAATAAATACACCATCAGCAGCGAACGTCTCATCCCTTATGTTAAGTAAAATTAGGTACCTAGGTACATGATTCACTGTATATAAAAAAATAATTTTACGTTTGCCACTGATCTTCTGCTTTAGGATCTTGGTGGGGGATTCAATGCATCTCTGTTTGGTGCTTTACAAAGCGCATCGGCGTTGGACTGAAAAGTGTAGACCATTTTATGCCTGTCTTCAAGTGTTCACGTTTTAGGTGCCGTATTTTGTGTACATAAGAAATAGCACTGATTAGAAACATGGTATATACTATATGTCTTATACGTCTTCAATGTGAACTACACGTCAGCTTATAAGGATGTTCCAAAATAAAAGAGGTGATATTGAAAATTTGGATCGATCTGCCTGCATATCGAGGCACTAAAAACGCGAAAATTCGATTGGTCACTGCAAATTGTTGCTGAAAGCTACAGTGTAATGTTTCTATATGCAGTAATATATCACTATGTGTTTCTCTGCATGTTTGCGCTAGTTCCAGTTAATGTTTGACTAATAATAATCACTTATACAATCTAGCTAAGGTCTATACATACATTTAGCTAATGATTAAAATAAAACGTTCCTGTGGTACACGATGGTTTAGCTTAATACCTATTCACCACATAGTTACCATATCAAAGTTGCATGTTAATTAGACATGTTGACAGGCGAATATACATTGTGGGATGGTTCAGGCTGTAAACTGTTATCAATACTTTAAGCAATAACCCTGGTAATTTTCTCCGTGGAAACTTTTGCATTATAAAAAATAGTATCATAGCCAGACATAGGACTCAAGGTTTTTCAAATAGCAAGATCTTGAGGCACCCTCATCAGTCTGCTTCCCACGATCGCAATAAGATTGTCGGTCTACCTTGCGGGAGGCCTACCTTGGCTACGTCTAAGACGTCCGGTGCGTAACCGCCACTCCAGAACTTCTGCTCCAACAGGCATCGGTTCTTTTATCTATGAGCCCCGTCCACTGACAATTTAGTCTGACTATTCAAAGAGCTAAATCGACGACGATCGGTTCGCCTGTGAATCTCTTCATATATGATACATACATAGTTTCACAAAATTACCGGTTCAATTATTCACATAACATAGAACTTTTGCAGTGGTGTAGTGTTTCCACTCTACTTTGACCAAGGGTCTTATATCGACCACGGCATGGCTTAGGTACACACTGACTTCGAGGCTAAAATCTACACTTCGGCAACCGATGTTAATCGATTATCAGATGTTGGTGGGCTTTCCCACGAATATATCACTGAACATTTACTATTATAGTAACATCTCGTTTCGTATCGCTACATCGAGAAATGCAGGCTATGGGAAACACTGACTGAAACACTGTTTATATAACCAAGTTGCTCGTTACATCAGCTTTATTTGTACATATTTTATAGTATTAAATATTTGCCTGTAAAGTAAAATATAAGTATAACGGCAAAGAGATTTGTTTAAAAAATAAATAGACGAAGCGCTTTCATATTTTTATTGAACATTGCTCTGGAGAGCAGGCGATGAGTAAATTACTTCTCTCGCTACAAATGGTAAAGGATGGACAGTTTGTAGCAACATAGACCACGTCGCTTACTTGTTTATGACATGATAGTTAATTATTATTTATTTTAAGACAAGGAAGTAGGATAGTTCTGAAGGCAATATATAATGTACTTCTTTATATAGACATAATTTGAATAAGATTCCTATAAAGTTCGTAATTTTCCGGTGTACAATATTATGTTACTTACTTAAGTTTTTTTTTTCTCTATTCTTAGTTTATATAGAAGGAATTTCCCGTGATAAGTTATTAATTAACTTTTGAATATTATATATGTCGGTGTAGGTGGCGTATGGCCGTTCTTCAGATTATTCAGACATTATGTGAAAACGCAGTTGGTTCTCCTGCAATGAACACACACTTCACATGTCATACAAATGACCGGATCCGACACAATATAATTGTTTGTTTCTCATATTTAGCATTACATAAATTAAATATTCTCTTCTCAACATCTAATGTCTAATTTCTTCAGTCTTATGATTTTTCTTGCCGCTAGAGTTATTATAATATACCATCCTTGACGATGAATAGAGTGACAAAATATGCTTTACTAGAGCAGAATATGCTTTTCTGGTTCGGTCCCATCTTCAGTAAATCTGTATATATAAAATCCTTGCGTTACTGACTGACTGACAGACAAGCTACAGCCGAAACTATTCGGCGCAAGAAGCTGAAATTTAGCATGTATGTTCCTTGGGTACCGTAGGGGTGGACTAAGACGGGATTTCCCGAAATTCCCATGGGATCGGGCAAAACGGGAAATTCGAAAATATGTGCGTGCGAAGCCGCTGGCGTCGACTAGTAACATATAAGTATACATTAGATTACATGGCTAAGTAGAATTACACAAATCAAATGACAGCCTATCATTATAAGAGTATAACAGATGTCGTCTTTCCCAATAATCTTCTCCACAAAATATATATCTACCGTGCGCCAAGTATAAGTATTTTTTGTCCCGATTCCATAGTCGTAAATATTTTGCCAAGATCAAAAAACTATTAGCCGTAAAGAAAGCGTTTTAGTGCATTTTCCTATTTTAGCTGAGATCCCAACTCACTCACACGTGACAGATTAACCCAAAACCACCCACAAATATGATATAACTGTAATATAACTGTAAATGTCATTTATAAACTAAAATTGTAAATGGGTCGTGCTAACCGAGGCGTCGTGCCAAAATGTTCGGTGAAGCAGAAGACGCAAGGATTAACTTTCTAAGAACTGTGTTAATTGCACTTGGATGGGTTCGACGTTCATCCGGTATTAAACATGATTTGTGCATCGCCGAGGCGATTTTATTTTGAAGAAGTATAATTTATTGGATGCCTTGATCGACGTTAAATGAATATTTTTTCTTCCAATGGTTTAATTTTGGCACTTGTGCTGGTGTGCCAGTTGACACTAGCAGTTTGAGTTTTAATTATGGCACTAAATTAGTCAAAGAACTGAAAAATGTATTCTACTTCTCGATTTTGGTAGTAGCAACTTTTGCAAAGCGAACTTTTAAATATAAACATCATCATCATCATCCTCCTAGCGTTATCCCAGTCTCAACCTGGGGTCCGCTTTCTAGTCTAACCGGATTTGGCTGAATATTAGCTTTTCCACGGAGCGACTGCCTGTCTGACCTCCGCAACCCGAAGGGATAGCGATATTCCATGGTTTAGACTAGTGTCAGTTTACTTTAGAGGTACTGACGCCCTATAACGACTGTCAAAGATCTTCATGACAGCCGGGACCAACGGCTTAACGTGCTCTCCGAGGCACGGGACAAGCGATAATTAATAATTCAATACGCACTTAACTTCGAAAAGTCAGTGGTGCGCGCCGTGGATTCGAACCCGATACCCTCTGCATGGCAGTCCGTTGGTATCTCCACTAGGCTATCGCTGCCTAACTTTTAAATATAAACATTACGAAGCAAATATAATCGGCCATTCCTACAAAAATACCATAAATATATATACGTAGCTTAAGACTTTCGGGCTTCATTGCGGCTTTATTCGCATAGGAGTTGCAAGATTACAAGTAAAGCCTTCCTCATCCTCTTTAAATAAATTTTCGGTCCCCACCTTGTCGCGTTGAAGGTTCATTTTAATCCCAAGCAAAGTGTTCCTTATCCAGATTAATAAGTTGTCAGCCCAAACATGTTGGATAGAAGGCTCATTTTAATGAATGGTTTCCTAAATATTATATTGGCTACACAAACTCTGTTGACCCACAAAAGACTGAGCAACAAAGTTTTAATTTCATAATGCGTATTTAACCTGTCAACTTGATCCGTAAAATCAATTTTCGGCAACCAAAAAGTTTCATACGGCTACCTATTTGCTTTCATAATTAAATGTTTGCGCCCATCGGGAACCTACTAACAATTTATCAATGTATACCTTTAGAGATTTATGAATATTTCATTATTCCCTAGTGGTTCTTTTAATGAAATGTATTTTAAAATCTTGATTAGTATTTATATTTTCTTAATATCTTTCCTATTTTAAATATTCAGCATCAAAATAGCATACATTATTACATTTATTATTAAGCGGCGAAAAATATGATCAAAGAGTAATTGTTATTCAAGCTTGTTTTTATGAGTTACCTGTGTACTCCTTTCATAAGTAATGAGATAGAAGGTAATGTGGCAAAAACCCATGAAAAACTGATTGCTTTTTGCTATGTACTTGCGTAAGAATAATAAGACCTCTTACATAAAAGTTGCTCGATAGCTAAAATAAGGTTGATTCGACCTTCCACACAACATAGCTAAAGAGGAATTCGACGTCCATAAACGTAGAGCCTCTTCATTACTTAAATGCACTCGAATAAAACAAACAATCCGACGGACGCAAACAAATTGCAAGGGCTAACGACTACATCCCTTAAATAGGAGACGATTAAGGCTTCGGCATACTGTGGAGCCTACATTTTGAGATAATTTATATGAAAATTTTGCCTACTGTGCCATTATCTGAAGGAGCTCATGCAAAAGAGAAAAGAAAAACATGCAGCCTCGGTCATTTTTTTGACTGAGATGGTATATTGGATATGGATATTTTGTCTCTTTTATATGAAATTCATGTGCTTTATGTCACCATTAACTTAAACTAGATCGTTTTTATAATAATTATAGCATGGATGACAAGGTTTTTTACCCTTGACAGGATTTATTTTCTCTATTCGCGATATATTTTATCATGCGAAATTTGATAAAAAATACTTTTAATGCTGATGGGTGAAGGTCGCTCCTTAACGGATCTCCAGCTACTACGATGTTCACCTTCACCGTTAAGCGAGCGATCGAGAAGTCATTGGTTGGGTTTCTGCGTAGCAATCTGTTAGCCTCACTATGCTATCGCTTCCTTTATATCTCTATCACGGGTCATCATTTATTTTTGGTCGTTAGATAAATACCTATCTCTGTGTATTTTTCTATTCTGTGTCTGGCGTGCACGGAGACCAATGGCAACAATGTGTCAAAGCCTTTTCGGCAATTTTAGTGAACACACTGGCGAACAAACTACAGCTAGCCACAGCTCTTAGAAATCTACTCCAACCAGCCATCAAAGGAGACATAGCTTTGACTAACTCTCTCTTAAGCCTTGATCTGTTACCTCCTTCTTTCATAAAGCGTTTCGGAGAGGAATTATCCATTCCTCTATCCATTATTTATAATAAATCATTGACTAGCGGCATCTTTCCCAATCGTTGGAAAACCGCACATATTATACCCATATATAAAAGTGGTGACAAGACATACTGTAAAAATTATCGACTTATGAGCATTCTGTCATGTCTCGCAACACTATTCGAATCGCTGGTTTATAGTCATCTTTATAGTTACATGAAACCACTTCTCTCAGATAAGCAACACGGTTTTGTTAAGAGTAGGTCAACAGTCACTAATTTGTTAGAGTACAAAAATTATCTTTGCTAGGCATTTTCCGTCGGTGGTCAAGTGGATTCTGTATATACAGATTTCTCTAAGGCCTTTGACAAGGTCAGCCATAACCTGCTTTGTCGTAAAATAGCATCATATGGTATCCATGGAAACTTATACAGATGGATTTGTTCATACCTTGATAACAGAACTCTCAGTTAGTTGCATTAAAAGGTTTTGTCTCCTCACCTACTGCAGTAACATGTGGGGTACCCCAAGGTTCCCATCTAAGGCCCCTTTTTTGTCGTTTTTATTAATGATTTAATTCAACAGCTATCTTGCAGCTGCCTATTGTATGCTGACGATTTAAAGGTATTTACACGAATATCTAAAGAAAACGACTGCTTAGCCCTTCAACAGGACATAAATAACATATCTGAGTGGTGTAAGTCTAATCACATATACTTGAATGTTAGTAAGTGTTCTGTTATATCGTTTACTCAAAAAAGTAATAAAATTATCTGGAACTATAATATTAATGGTCAAGCACTTAATCGTACACAAAAAGTAAAAGACTTAGGCATCCTATTCGATGACAAATTTTCATTTCGTGCTCACTATGGTCACATAATATGCAAAGCTAATCAACTGCAAGGGTTTGTTTTGAGAACTACTAAAGATTTTAGAAAGCCCCGCAGTACTTTATACTTATACTTTGCCCTGGTGAGGACTTTATTAGAATATGGTAGTCCCGTATGGTCGCCAAATTACAAGGTTCATATAGGGGACATTGAGCGTATTCAGAGTAAATTCCTTAGAATTCTTAACTATCGTCAAAACCCCGGTCAGTCAAATTTAAATTACCACGATAGACTCTCAAAGTTTAAAGTTCAGCCTCTAGAAAGCCGACGCATATATTTCGATTTAGTATATTTTTACAAAATTATACATTATATTATACCAGAGTTGCTCTCCCAAATTAATTTCAATATTAAATTTAGTGCTCGTAGAGCTAATCATACGAATCTATTCGCCCTACAAATTTATAAAAATGAAATTTCTTACTTCAATCTATTAACACGGATGGCCCGGCAATATTATGATATGTTAAAAAATAATGAGTTTTGGATATTTTTGATCATAACTTTAATGCGTATATTAAAATTGTGAAAGACATCGTCGTCGACGTCCATAGCAGGTTGGCCTTGGAAGGTTCTAAGTAACCCAAGAAGCGTCTAAATCGAATGTATGCTTGTAATATTACTATAATGTTGAGCTGTTATTTGTTTAGCTATTGTGTTTGGTTGTGTGCACATATTTGTTGCGTTGCGATCTAGATCAAGACATTGTTTGCGATATGTAATATTTTTTACGATTGTGATGTGTTTTGTGCATCAAATAAACTAAAAAAAAAAACGGCTTTCTTGAAATATCACAGTGCAAGTTATTGTCATTTTACTCAAAACAAGGCCATCCTTTCGGTGTGCGCTCCCATTTAGAAATACGTTTAATTAATGCCTTGTGTAAGCTTATCTCGGACTAGGCCGCTAACCGACGAAATTCAAGATGCCAGTCTATTAGCCATAGATTATGTTAACGTGGTAAAGGTACGATCCTATTCTGCCCATCTTGATATGTGAAATGCGCAATCAGGTCAAATGGACCCGGATACTGTATCGGATTCGTAATTTTTTTGCCTGAATGTGGTGTTGTTAGGAAAAATATTTATTGTTTTGTTTGAATATTTCACAAAAAAACTTTTAAAGAACAGCTGCTACTGCTCATTACGAAGCATTCAGTCGCAATTCATAGTTATTTTTTAATTTATAACTTAAAAAATAATAATTTATAAAATATAAAATAAAATTATTTTGTTTCAACTTTCTAATATTATAAGTAATCGATCGTCGGTCGAGTTTAATCTGTATATATGAAATCCTTGCGTTACTTTCTGACGGACAGACAAGCTATGGCCAAAAATATTTGAAGAATATATAGAAGCAAAAATTTTGGCATGTGTGTTGCTTGAGGACCGTAGGGGTACACTAAGAAGGGATTTCGGGAACGAATAGAAAAGGTTAAATAAAAAAAATGTGCGAGCGTAGCTGCGGACATCCTCTAGTTCAGTATAACTAGACTACGATATGAGAGTATATTTTTATTTTAATGATTATAACAATACTAACTTTAGAAAACCTTCATATAGACAAATTTCAAAACGCCGGCAAATGTGAAATGCGATTAAAGGTACCCGGTATTTTATGACCTGGGTTAAACCGGCTCATTAGAATCATATTTATCAATTAAATCTTTATTTGTGCTGTTGTTGGTTAAAACACTTATACAGGCTAAATATCTACTTAGAAAGATGTTGGACACGTTGTAAATAATAAGTCCATCAAGCACTTACTAGTTGTAATATTATCGTTCCAAGAAAGGACATGTTGAAAGCTACAAAAAGAACTTTCTTGGAACAAAAATATTTCAGCTTAGATATAATAATATATAGACACATACATATAAAGGGAAACGTTATTTTTTTCTATAAAGCTTTTATCATATTTTCTTTCCAATTTATACCAAATGAAATTAATTTAACAAAGGTCAAACGTTTAAAACGACTTCAATAAGAATCTCCTTGTAATCGTCTCGTTTCAAAACGTTGATCCTTCATTAATTATTTAAAATATTTCGTTGATCCCGAAACAAATAGTTCAATTAATAGGCGAGTGACTTTACTGGATTAGACGTGGAACGCCCGAAACTAGGGATTTCTGGGGATTAACTAGAATCCGGAAACAACATTATGGAATTACCACTGTAAGGCGATTACTAAATCTCGGTAAGACAATAGATTCATTTAAACGATATTGATATCTGTATTCATTCCATTTTATAATATGCAGACCTCCTTTTTGTGAGATATCATATTTTGCAGAGTGCACAACTGTTTAAATTAAACGGTAAATATGTTATTTCAATACTTTAAACTGTTTTAATATTTTCAGACACGTCGAAAATGCTTAATGTAATATTAAACAAAGATGGAAATAAGCAAATATTTAACATTGCTGTAATAATAAGATTTTAAGCGCTTTATTTGAGTACGGAATTGTGAGGTTTATTGCATAAATTCAGACATTAAAACGATTCGAAACAAACCGTTCTAGGCTACAGTTGTTTGCAAGGAGGCTTTTTTTATTTTACTTGCGTGATAAATAAGCATACCGTGAATACAGTATGTGAGTAGGCCGACATTTCTTGAAAGCTAGTAATATCATTCGCAAGTTAGCAATGCGATAAACAGCAGCTATTGTTTGACTTGTGTCAATGACTTGGATCATTAACCCGTAAAAGAAAGCTATACTATAACGTGGGTAAGCTCTTCAAAAAAAGGAGACTACAAAATACGACTCTGTACTGCTAGGAAAGGGTCTCTGTCTCAAAACTACGGCATGCCGCAGTGTATTCTTAACACGTTGGCTGCCATATGGAAATCCGAATATCTTTGCGTTTTTCATCAGTCGTTTAAATGACGTGAAATTACTTATTTATATGATGTTTATATATAATATATGTTTTTATACATTTTTTATATATTATATGCTGTTTTATGTCCGGCGGTCATTTACACCCGGTGCGGCGCAAATGTAATATTTTTTTTCATTTGAGCCACGCCGGTCAAATCGCTGGTCAAATCGCCGGTCATCCTTGTTGATAAAAATCATTAATTTTCTGTTTGTTTGTTAATTTTACATTACTTAGATCCCAACACAAAATAATGTGTCCCTAAATAACACTACTTTTTGATTTGTAATAATAAAAATATTTCAAAAAGTATACTGTCTTTAATTTACATCATAATTTTGTTTGACTCGCTACAAAAACATTCATACAACCAAAAAATTATAAAAATATTTTGAGGCCAAGTTAGCTAAAGTGATCATTGGGGCCGCGCTGGCCATTTGTAATGGTATTTTGCGTTACACGCATGGCCGTCAGCGAGCAAAAGGTGTTCAAATTCACCTTAGTTGTGCCGGTCATTTAAGCCCCCCATGGCCCCAACGCTTCTACCAAGTGCCGGTCATTTTGACCCCCCATGGCAGCCAACGTGTTAAAGTTATATGCATTACCTAATGATCGCTTACCGACGGTGGAAAATATTGTAACGACTTGCATGTTTGAGAGATTTTCAAAATGTTTTCGAAAGATGTGAAGTCTACCAACCCGCACTTGGCCAGCGTTGCGTACTTCCCTCCCGTGTGATCTTCACTTTGTCGTGGTGGGGAGGCTCAGTAACCGTCTTGGGAGTGGACGCTCCGCGTGGGCTTGACGGAGGCCTGCGCAGTACGCGTCCAAAGGCGCGGGTGCGAGGGACAGTTCTTCTGTCCCTCGCAGTTGGGCGCGGTCGCGGGAGGAGAGGCGTGTCGGTGTTGCGTTGCCGCGCGCCCTATCTCCCGCGACCAAATGGGCGTCGCGGTGGGGCCGCAGAGGAAAAGGAGATGCGGTGTTGCGTTGCCGTCCTCCCTATCCTCTGCGGCCGCTGGGTGTTTTGGCGGCGGAGCCCAACACCTTCACTCGCCGCCAAGGGGGTTTTGTTCGGGGCCCGCCTGACCATCTGGCGGGCCAATACCCGTCGTCGGGTAGCGAGGAATGCTTCAGTGATACCCGACTCTCCGACACACGGGTACATGAGGAACACGGGTTGGTTTTTAGTTAGTAAGAGTCTGACAGTCCCTTTCACCCTTCCCCCAGTGCGGAGAGACTCCAAGAGGATTTTCCAACCCGACACCAAAAAAAAAAAGCGTTGCGTACTTCCTAACCCGGTTCCCTGTCGTGTGAAAAGAGGCTCATGTCGAGCAATGGGATGGTGAATTAAAAATGAATATTTATTGACATGGCAGGCTTATGATAAAATAATCAACTTAAATCGGCTATACCACTCGAATTTCATTCTTACCCGTAGTCGTACTACAACAACGGTAAAGAAGTAATAACCAATAGCTTGTTAAAACAATATAATTAGCGAATTGTAAATATAAAAAACAGCTCAAACAAAATCATATTATTATAAACGAAATACGAGTTTTCAGTACCTAGGCAAAATATGCTGTCTTAAGCATAATATAATGAAAACTAAAATAAGGCAGAATGTAGTTCAATAATTTTCATAGTCTCAGAATTTTAAGGCACAGGTGTCTAAACTAATTGACTAACAAGTAACTCATCGGTTCTAGCAGATGCTTCAATTTTTGTATCAAATCATATTATAATTTATACAATTTATGTCGAGACGTTGGATTAAAATGATTTATTTCAGTTGCAACAGTTTATTTTCATGTAATTGGACGAAATATCGTAGCATAATGTTTTTGTTCCAGACAATAAGAGCTATAATAAAAATCGAAGTTTATATTCCATTGCAATAATTGACAGTAGATGGGTTATTTTTGTGAATAATTTGGACCAGGTCAGATAAAGAACGCATAATAATATGGTCAGCGGAATCGCGGCAAAGTAGCATATAAACGTGACCCACTACGGAACGTCGAACAGTGTCCACTGTGATGGTTTCAGGGAGCAGTGAGTGGCTGGCAGAGGAGGCATGTGATAAAACTTCACATACATCCTCTGCTGGCTCCAAACTCGAAAGATTGAATGGTGAAGGAGATTCTGTTTAGAGTCTGGATATCCGCCGAAAGACCAAAGAAAAGTATAGTTTTAAACATATTTATGGTAACAAATTCCCAAGAATAAGTTGGCCTGAAAGAAAGACAAATGAGGAAGTCTAAACTTCTAAATATGGTAAAGGAAAAGAGACATATTTTAAAAACAATTGAGAACAGAAGAGGGAAAATGTTGGGCCACTTGATACGACATGATAGTTTTATAAAGAACATCTTGGAAGGAAAAATGGAAGGCAGAGGGGGTAGAGGAAGGCCAAGAAGGACGTTACTAGATCAAGTGAAAGAAAAGGTAAAAGTCACGTAGTATCAAGAAGTAAAAGCACTGGCTGAAGACCTATCTTCAGCCAGTGCTTCGACTTCTTAGCTCTTGTCGCTGGAGTTCCTTCCATAATATCCTAATATTATGGAAGGAACTCCACCGACAAGTGCTTGGCTCTTAAATTGAAGAGAGAGAAATTTCCATGCAGGCTACCTCTTTGTTTTCCCCACCTTTGTTAAACTGGTTAATATTCCACCGTAATGCGTTCTGCATTTATTTTACATTACATTCTGTTTGTTTACATTCCGTTGACCGTATAACGTGGTCAACGTTAGGTAAAATTTAAAATTGGCCGAGTAACTTTCAGTATTCGCATAGGTAAGCCTTAGGGCTATTACTAAAAGTGTGAATAAAAGTCTCTGATATCCATTTTTAGTTGAAAATGTGCTGCAAATAACATTTACAGGTAAGCTATTTTCATGAGGCACGTCTTTTTAAATGATACATACATACATACATATCGTCACGCCTTTTATCCCCGAAGGGGTAGGCAGAGGTGTATTTCTACACCCACTTTTCGCCAGATATACTTTAGTCCCACGTAATAAGGGTCGAGCCTATTGCCGTACCGGGCACATTTCCAGACTCCGTGCTGCTACTGAGAATTTCGTGACAGAAAAGCCCAATAACACTGCCCGACCCAGGAATCGAACCCGGGACCTCCCGATCCCACGCGCACATTTATGCCGCGAGACCAACGAGGCAGTCGTATAGGGTTTGATGTCGAGTTTTCCGTCTCTACGCAAAGATGGTATTTGCATCGTGTTATCCCTTAGTCGCCTCTTACGACACCCACGGGAAGATAGGGGGTGGTGACACTTGTATTCTATGCCTTCAACCACACGGCTTAAATTTTTAAAATGATTTCCGCAATATATACGAGTATGTTGTGTAATATGCAATTTTGTTGTGTTATAATTCAAGAAGTTCAATGAGTCTTGTAATGTTGCTGTTCCATTTTGCACACAACTATATTAAATTTGTTTATTTATTTAAGTGGAGAGGCGATCCAAACTCTTGGAGGGTACTTTTTTACACTCAGTGCTATTGGGAAAAAGGATAGTGGCTGTAATCTAAATTTTAATCATTAATTGTACTTTCAATAGCATTTAATTATAAGTGACGTAAGTTTTGTAAGACAACATTATAGACATTAGACTTGAATGAACATTTTATAGAAAAATAACCATTCGTAAAGAAATACAAACTGTGAATATAACTCGAAACGAATCGTCTGTATGTATACAAACACCTAGTAAATTTTAACAAACATACTCTTTAAAACCTTGCCTCTTACGCTGTAATCTCTTCCTTAAAATTCAAAGATAGAGTTCATTTTTGAATGACAAAAAATGAAAAAAATTAAGTAAAGGAAAGAGATCGGTCATTTGGTCTGGGACTGAAATCGTTTGTAACATAATCGGGTCCAACTAAGGGCTACACCGTTGGTATTGAGTAGGCTCTCCGTTTGAAATATAGCACTGTGATATGAATTTTCAAGTCCCTTGTGACGTTTATTGTGCGAAAGCTTTCATGGTTAAGAGGTATTAAAGTACTGGTGTTTTAGGCACGAATTTTCAGAATTAATTCAGAAAAATAAAAATATGTTTCTTTTTTGTATAAAGGACTTGTATTGTTTGCGATTGTGACGAAAATAAGGAGAGGCCTGCGTCGAGCAGTGGAAATAGAGATTCTGTGTAGTGATGATGATGTGTTTGTCGGAAAGGAGTTGATGATATCTGTTTCTATGCTGCCTTTTTTGATTTTTCGTGTGAGTGTCACGGGCACTCCCAACTCTGGTGTCAGTTTTCAGTTTTCATTAGTTATCAACGTTATTCTTATCACGAGTACTCAAGACGTAGAAATGGGCACCTGTCCTTGGGAGTATTATAAGAAAATAAACACATTAATATCCCTTAATTGATGCCAAGTACAAGCAATTTTATAAACTGCAGTGTAAGAGAACGTTTTGAAAAATATCGTCTTGAAAATTTGTACCATCATCAACTACTAGACTCATACACAGCCCTACACCAAGTTACACCAGAAAGATACTAGAATGCCAAATTAGGCTTAAAACATGGAAACGAAAACTTGTTTGTCCTAGACATCGAAAAGTTATAGATGTAACAGAAAATTAATCCGGGTCGCTCTTATCGAGAACCGCAAGAGTTCTTTAGATGTGACTTTAACATGAGACAAAATTAGTATACTACCTAAACAGCAGTTTTGCTTCTGAGTGTCTTTTTGTTACTATGTTTTATTTTTGTTAGTTGAGAAGACTAGAGGACAGTTAAAAAGCTGTCTGATAAGCTCCAGTTAAATTAATTTGTCGGATAACCCATAAAAATTTCATGCTCATTTTCAATTTATCTGTAAGATTAGGATACCATAACTAGTGCAACTGGGCCTAGATATCGTTACTTTTAAAAACCTTTGCCGATATGTAGTAATACTATGTCCTAACGCTGAATTAAATAAATGATAATGTATAACTGAGATTAAACTAGCGGTACTAAGCAGACGAGTTGAAACTTTGATGACGTCACGCCAGATATCGAATCGCGCTATCGAAGTTTGCTCGGCAAGTTTCTCTAACTTGCCGACATCAAACGTCTACGCTTGTGGCCTGTCAGGTAATATCTGCTAGCCTGGTTTTAGTTTTTAGGCTTTGGGATCGTGGAATTTAACAACCAATTATCTTATAATGGTTTTATAATGGTATGGTTTATAATGGTTGGCTACTTCCTGTACACAATTGGAGGATAATTACTAGATGAAAATCATTTAGTACGATATCATTAAAATAAGTACAAGTGATTGAGAGGGTTTAACAGTGGCAACGCTTTACAAAATGGAAAGTATTTTTCATTATCTAAAAGAAAAATATAGTGATTAAAAATAGTGACCCTGAATTTTACTGCTCGTTCTTTCTCGTTGTTCTATGCCCTTGCAATGCGAACGTGGCACTAAGTCGAAACGTATAGCTATCCCCTCAAAAAATACGCACTAAATACCAACTTATTATGTAATTTTGACTATCCTAAAGGTAATATTCTGACCCAAGTGAATTTGACATTTAAACCTTAATTTAGGACAAAAATATTTCATCTCAAAATTATTACAAACCCATACCAATGTCTACTGTAAGTCCCAGACGTACTGTTCTAACCTCCATTCCGTGCTAGTATATTCGAGCCAATCAGTAATCAACATACAAAGAATACGGTACAGTGCTTCGTAATCCGCAGTCAAACGAGTCTCATTTCGCTCAACAGAGCGTTGGCGGCAAATGAACTCGACCTTTTTAGGGCCGTCAAAAGGGTAAGTGCGAAATGAGCACTACATGCCAGGTTTAATATAGAGAGCAAGATGAGACAGTATGTGCAGATGCAGATGATTATAAATCAATATTGTACTAGATAGTACAATATTGATTTATAATGATAATGCAGCCTGTCGCAGACCTCTGCTGGAAATCCTTTTTGAGTCACTATAATATCGAGAGTTGATAGGAAGATTTAGTCTACTATACTTCGCTGGCTAAACGGGTTAGTATAGGCCTGATTTCAAATTTTCCGTCCCTATACAACGAGTCCATTAAAATTTGCATATTATTTTCTTAATCAACGGCTGAGATATAATCAATAGCAATTGTAAAGGAATCTGATAGACCCCAGACTGATTAAAATTTTACAGCAATATGGTGCTTATTTTAAGGACACTTTACAATATTCAAGGCCCGCTTTTTAAGGAAGAAGCATTTCCAGTCCCACCTTACGTTTACAACTCTACATCCTCGTAGAGCAGTTTATACGTATTAGCACGGGCGCCTAACGGCGTCGTGTTGCGAATGTAACAATCAAAGGCTGCGTCGACCCAGAGAGCTTGTCGTCTCGTCCATCATTCCGCTGACTTCATTTGTTTGACTTGTTCAATGCGCTAGGATTGATCGACCCTTTAGATTCGGTCCCTGTAAACAGGCAGGTAAACCAATTGGATAAAATGTTTTGATGTTTGACAGTCTGGTGAACAAACTGTAAGCTTGGATACGAAGGCAAAAGGCATGTGTCGACTACATGAATGACTAGTGATTCACTTGAATCACTAGTCATTCATGTAGTCGACACATGCACTACTTAGTCATCGCTATAGTACTTTACATCATTTGCGGCGGGTTTGATTCCCGGTTAAAACATCAAATCCACTTCTTACTAAGCGTTTGAGTCTGAGTATGATTTTTACATAATTATTATTTCATTGTTTGTTTATTGATGAGACAAAGCCAGACAGACGTGCAGCCATTCGCCAAAGCAACCTGGTGCTTGCGATGTGGTTGGTATCACACTGATCACACACGCGGTTGATAATGACAGATTAAAAATAGCATAATGTGGAACGTCTCAATTGAAATATTAATTTTGATAAAAATTTGCCAATATAGTGTAGTTATGGTACATGTGTATTGCTTCTTACAGCAAACAACATTTTTAAATATGGGGATCCTGCCTTTTCGCCGAATATTGTTTGGCCGATTATCACTTGCCAACCAACGTTTCGCCTATTTTTCACTTTGACGACTAACGATTGTCAAATTTTTGTATGACAACGTTTCATTTCGTAGAATTAAGGATGATTCACGTTACACCGGGCCGTGTCCGGGCCGGGCCCCGGCCGGGGCACGGCCGTTGCACGATCAAATGTTCATAGTATTGATTTGTATGAAGTAATTCACGCTAGGCCGTGGCACGCCCGTGCCACGGCCGGAGCACAGCTGGGCCACGGCCGTACTCCGGCCGTGGGTATTGTTTCCCGGCCGGAGAGCAGTTGATGATTTAGGCCGGCACACACGGAGCTGTAATATATTAATTATAGGTCGGTATATTATGGTATAATTTTTTTAGTAATCGGTGAGTGACCACACACGCAGCTATATCTTATATTTTTACTACATCAACAAAGTATGTCGACAGATATCGTACAATTTATTTTGGTATAGCATGATACATGTTCGTATAGCAAGACATATTAACGCATATTTTAATATATTTTTAGAACACAGGGTGTTATTTTTCATTTGTTATTTGTGTGCACGTTGAACACAGTAATATCCTCTGCGCCCGCGACTCAGCCTTGACGCCCCCTTGTAGTAAATGTACGCCCTCTGCCTGTTTCCCTTGATTTTAACACCATAGTCATTAGTCAGGCATGTTACCAGAGTGTATAGCCCATCTTCTTTTGGTACCTACTTTCGGTTCGTTTTTCCAATGCTTCGTCGTCATTGGCAATGGCGATAGCTGCCAACTCAATTTGTGAGAATTACATTTTAATTAGTAATAATTACAAACTATCACCTCGTGTGACGCTATCCCAACAAGTACCGACAGTTACGGCCGTGCAATGAATGCTCGGAAACAGCCCGGTGTAGCATGAATGCCTAGCCCGGCCGGAGCACGGTGGATTCGACACGGCCGGACCCCGGCCCGGCCCGGCCCCGGCCCGGTGTAACGTGAATCATCGAGCATTGATTGCACGGCCGTGTCTGTCTGTTCAAGTAGGGATTGCGACAGACGAAAGAGAAACAATACCCACCGACATTACGACGCCGTGGCCCGGCCGTGGCACGGCCGTGGTACGGCCGGGCCACGGTCTAGCGTGAATTACTTCATAAAAATCAATACAATGAATATCTGATCATGCCACGGCCGTGCCCCGGATGGGACCCGGCCCGGACACGGCACGGTGTAACGTGAATCATCCTAAACGTGTCCCGGCCGTGGCCCGGCCGGGCCCGGGCCGGCCCGGCCCCGGCACGGTGTAACGCGAATCATCCTTTATTGTTAAGCTGATTATTGTAATGACAAAAAACGTTTGGGGCATTTATCTTTTGTCAAATTATTAGGCCAGACAACTTTTAGACGAATAACGTTTCGTCTGTTCAGGTGATGTTTCGGGAAGTTCAGGTGAAATCGAAAGGAATCGGTTAGGTTAGGTTAGTATGCTGATAAACAATGCACGTCAACTGAAACAATGGCTGGTTAGGTTAGGTTAGAACTGCGACCACAACGCACGAGCCGAGCGAGCGAAGCGAGTGTGCTGCGGCAGCGGCCGGCGAAGTGCCAGAACCAAATCGCTTTTATTTCACTACACAGGGCATTTAAATATGCTACATCGGTTAGGTTAGAACTGCGATAATAAAAGGAAGACCAAACGTAAAGTTGGCAACTGTGAGGTTGGGAAATAAAAACAAAATTATGTCACAAGTTGGCAAATGATTATTCTGGGAAATAAAATTCTGCGAAACGTTAGTTGGCAAGTGATAATCGGCTGAACAATTTTCGGCGAAAAGGCAGAGATCCTTAAATATGAATGCCTTAATATTCAAATTCAAATTCAAAATCCTTTATTCATTTGGGTCACAATGTGACGCTTATGAACGTCAAAATAATAAATTTATAAAATAATTACTTATAGACTCTACATTTACATTTACTGCCACGTTCGCAAAGCAATAGGTAGAACCATGAGAAAGAACGGGCAATAAAACTCACGGTCACTCTTTTTCATCGCCAGGTTTTGCATAATTCACATAATTTACATTTTGTAAGGTGCTGCAACTGCTACACCTTCTTGCAATGCAATAATATTTGTATTTATAGTTTAACCTGTATTTTTAAGGAGAGTATCCTTAAATTTAATACAGGTTAAAAAGTGAAACTGAAACAGGCGTGAGTCATAGACTCACGCCTGTTATATATGTCATATGTATGTATGTATGTGTCCTTAAATTTAATACAGGTTAACAACTGCCTTGACAGCAATAATTTCATGAATATTACAGAAAACAATAATACTTATTTTTAACTCTTCAAATCCCTGGTATACAACTGAAAAAAAAAATTATCTTTAGACTTGCAAAATTATCCTGCAGATACGGACATAAATAAAATTGCCTTTAAAAATAATCTTCAAATACATTTTAAGCACAGAGTTGGCTATTATCTTGCGAAACTAAAGGGTTTTAATAAACATTTGGGGTAAACCGGTAGAAAACAACATTGAAGGAGTTCCGGGAAACAGGCGTGTGTCTATGTATGTATGTAATTAATATTTCGCCCCTACGAGTATTATCCAATAGCACACTGGCTTATACAATACCAAAACAATTACGTGATTACATGAAAAAAAATTGGTTTTACATAATATATAGGCAATCGTTTAATTATTTTTCATGTCACGGTGGAAATTTATTCATTGCGGTTCTACCTCCGGCCATACAGTACATGCGAATCCCAAATGATTTGGTGAACGCACTAAAAACACCGCAAAGAACACCTCAACCAATCCGGTCCTACTAACCAAACCGACCAAAGCAATTGTGGCCGGGCAACGCCTGGATCAGCACGATGGTGGAAACGTCGTGTCACCTCTCCAGCCACTCTCCAAAAACAGGTTTTACTGCCTCGATTGTGGTGTGCCCAACATATGGATGGCATGCCGGTAAAAAATAAAAGAAAAGGAAATGCCAATTGTAGAAACTATTTGGCTAATTAAACAAAAATATGAACAAATTAACATTACCGTTACCGAGAAAATATCATCATACTGTCTTAGTAATTAATTGATGTGAATTCACGTTTGAGTATTTTATTTAATGGTAAAATTATTATTTCATCGAAATCTCCGACACGCACGTGTAACTTTATCTTTGCGTAGGTACGTTACCTTAAATTGAATAATTTTGACTTTTAATTGTAGATTATTTTTATTGTATTAATCTGCTTAAAATTATTGTTTACTGTGAAAATACTACAAATATAAAGATACAATAAAGCAGAGGCATGAGAATTCAGACACTAAAAATATTCATAATAAAAAGTGTGAGGAAATCCACGTATGTAGTTTAAAATTTATGTGACTACCAATTATATTTGAAGACATTATTATCATATTAGCCCTTTTGCTTCCGCTGCCTGGAATCCGCTTTCAACTTTAACCATATTTGCCAGAATAAGTATTATATCTCACAACCCAAAAGGATAGCGACATTCCAAGGCTTAGGCCACTGTAAATATATTGAAGGGTACTGACTCTCCATAATAACTATCTTCATGACAGCCAGGACAGACAACTTAACGCGCTCTTCGAGGCACAGAGCAAGGGATAGTCAACAAATTAATTTAGCATATAAATCAACACCTAGTTGATGTAAGTCTATACATTATACTTACTACATATAACTCTTTTTGCACAATAAAGAAAATATGTAGTCCATCAAAAAATTGCATACTCGTTATTGCCTAGAAACATAAGTATAAGTTATGTAACCGGACAAAGTCATATCTCATGTATTCTGTCAAAAAGCGTGATAAGACAGGAAGATAGAATCTTGAAGCAAGTAACGGAGCAAAATTTTATAACAACGTTTTTAAAATTTATCTCATAAAATTGCCCGTGAAATTGCTAGTTGAAGCATGAAGGAGACTGAACGTTATGCTCCATGTATCATATATCTCGGGAGCTGAGATTGTAAAAGATATTAGGGAGGAAAAGAAATATCTCAACGCTGACTAAAATGAATGACAACAAACAGAAACGGAATTGGTGATTAAAGAAAAAATTTAGTTATAGTTGGTTAATATTTTCTTTCGTGATTACACCAAGTATAATTTAAAAGTATAACGAAAGTTTAAATTCATGTACCTATAGAAACACGTTGACTGGTGTTGTAAAATCGTAAGAATTCAGTACACATTTTAGGTTATGATTTAACATCGATTTCGATATTATTTACTATATAAAGCTTTGATTGAACAGTTAAAGGATGTTTTTGTATATGTGTTTCAACATAGCGAGGTATATACAATTCCAAATTTTTAAATAGGTATATATATTTTCTGGAGGTGTGGACTATATAGTATGTGCACGACGATATTTATAGTTATTCTCTTAATAATTTGTGTTTAGAGTTGCCGTAGGCAGGCAAGAATTGTTCAGAGTGCGCAGTGGAAGTTGTAATACATCTGCCTGAGTACGACAAGACAAGGATCTAGACACAATTTTTGGTGCAGAGCGCTGTTGTTTCTTAGCCGCTGTTGATTGTACCTATACTCAAATTGGTATTGTATAGGCTTGTATCTGAGCTATATATTCATTATTAACAGTGTTTTGGTGTTCCCAGGTTAGTTTTGTTTAAAATACATCATATTTATTTGTATTGGTTGACTTGCATAACTTGAAACACATGTCATACATAACCTCAATCAGTAATTGTTTGATTTAAATTGTTGAAATCTAGTATAGATTTGTTGTTGTTAGTACCTATTAATAAGTCACTTTGATTGGATACATAACAGTTGCCTGTATCAATTAATGAAGTTAATGGTTAAATGCATATATTGAGTTTGAAACATTAAAACAACCAAACTTTTGATAAACATTGATAAACCTTGTTATAATATATTGCTAATATTGTTAGGTAACACATACTATTACTATTGTATATCTCAAATCACACAGCCAGTCTGACTGTTGCAAGTAATTAGTTATTTTATTTGAATATTCAACTTTAATTGCTGTAAGTTAGAAACCTTTTTGATAACTTTGTCCCTATGTCAATATATTGAAACTATTAATTTTGTTGGGCAGTAAATACCTGCCACTTGCTTGTACCAGCAGTAAACAGGCTAATAGTTTGTTGGTTTCAAAGAATTAACAAATGTTTAAAGGATGGCGACACCGAGAGCGTAATGAAGATAGGGTCTTGGAAAGAATTAAGGTAGAAAATCTACAAGAGAAAGATGTGAAAGATGAGTATAAATGAAGATTGATAGCAAAATTTGAGAGGTTTGATTGCATAAATGATATGGAAGAATTATGGCAGGCCTTTAAAGAAGAGGTAGTATGTGTAGCGTCTGAAGTATGTGGTGTGATGAAGAGAAGAAAAATACGAAAGGTTAAAAATACATGGTGGGACAAGGATGTACAATCAGCAGTGTCAGAGAAGAAGAAAGCTTGGTCAGATTGGTTGGCTGCCAGAGCAAATGAAAGAATGGGAAAAGCAACGAGTGTAGACATAGATGAAGCAAGAAAGGAGTTTGTTAGGTCAAAAAGAATAGTGAAAGAAATGGTTAAAAGGAAAAAAGAGGAAAAGAAAGATGAGTTTGATAGCAGATTATCTGACGATTTCCAGAGGAACATTAAGTTTTTCTGGAAATCCGTTCGTGCAGTTCGAGGAAGAACTCAAACCTCAGAACACACATCCATCAGAGACGAGAATGGAAAGATAGTAAATGATGAATCGTGCGTGCTGAAGAGATGGAAAGAGTATTTTGAAAGTTTATTTGAAAGATCGGCGATAGAGACACCGATAGCTGAAATGAATGGTAACGATAGCAATGATGAAAGCGTTATTGGCGTGGATGAGATTGTGAAGGCACTGGGAAGTATGAAAGTAGGTAAGGCTGCAGGATATGATAGGATTACAGTCGAAATGCTGAAGGCAGGACAGGGCATCATAGTTGGTCAGTTGCAGCGGTTATATAACGTGTGCTGGAGCACCGGCCGAGTACCTAATGACTGGGCCACAGCTGTAGTTGTGCCTCTTTATAAAGGAAAAGGCTCGCAAAAAGATTGCAAAAACTATAGAGGCATTAGCCTTCTCAGCATTCTCAGCATTGTTGGCAAATTGTATGCAAAGGTACTTATTGAAAGAGTTATGGAAGTAACCGACAAGGAAATATGGGATGTACAAGCGGGATTTTCCTTGCGAAGCATAGCCGAAAAGTTTTTGGCCAAAGGTCAAAAGGTCTATTGCGCATTCGTGGATATGGGAAAGGCTTACGATAAAGTGGTGAGGAATGAAATGTGGTCGGTGCTGTCAACGAATGGGGTGGACAGCAGCCTCATTCGAGCTCTGAAATCCCTTTATGAGGATTCTAGAGCTTATGTGAGGATAAACGGGGCATACACTGACTGGTTTACCATCGAGAAAGGTGTTAGACAGGGATGTGTAGCGTCGCCGTGGCTGTTTAACCTCTTCATGGACAGTTGTTTGCAAGATTTAAAACATAGTGACTGCGGATTAAGGATGAATGGGTTACTCGTCAAATGCCTCCTTTATGCTGATGATCAGGTAATACTTGCATCTTCAGCGGGGGAGTTGCAGGAGATGGTAGCAATCATGCATGGTGCGTTAGAGAGGAAAGGAATGAAAGTGAATGTAAGAAAAACGAAAGTTATGGTTTTTGAAAAGGAGGAATGCGTTACGGCTTGTAATGTTTTGATCGATGGACAGCGAACAAGTGAATGAGTTTGTTTACTTAGGTACGTTGTTTACAAGAGATGGTAAGAATGAAGAAGATATTGAAAGGAGAATTAATGCAGGTAATAGTGTGAATGGAGCTCTGAAAGCGTTTATGAACAGTCAAAACGTGTCCAAAAAGGCACGATTGGCTGTACATAGAGGTGTGTTAGTGCCTACCCTTATGTATGGTAGTGAAAGTTGGGTATGGCAGAAGAGATTTGAAAGTAAAATAAATGTTGTAGAAATGAGAGCACTGAGAAGTATGTGTGGTGTGTCTTTGACCGACAGAGTAAATAATTGTGTGATACGAGAGTAGTGTGGGGTAAAAGAAGATGTAGTGACAAGCATTGAGAAAGGCATGTTAAGATGGTTTGGGCACATGGAGAGGATGGATGACGATAGACTGACAAAGAAGATATATAAGGCAAGTGTGAATGGAACAGGACAAAGGGGAAGACCTAGGCGGACGTTCTCTGACCAGATTGGAGACATCCTGAAAAAAGGACAAGTCAGAAGTACCCTTAACAGAAGAGCATGCATGAGAAACTTGATGGGAGTGAGTGAAGCAAGTGAGGTATGTCAGGATCGTTGCAAATGGCGTTCCGTAGTCTCTGCCTACCCCTCCGGGAAACAGGCGTGAGTCTATGTATGTATGTATGTAACAAATGTAAGTTTTAATTGATAATATTATTTAACGCTTGTCCAAGCTCTTTTGTAACTTAATTATATCAGCTATCAAGGACTTGCGTGCGGCTGCTGGTGCTATTGCATCAGATTTGCGCTGGTTTGCCTCGGCCAGTGCCTTGGTGAACCGGCCTGATCGCCAGCAGTCCTTACTACAAAGGTACGAGCGGATCGATGATCGCCTGGCAAGTGTGGAACAGCGATTTCGCATTTTCACCGCTTGTTGTCTCGAAGTGTCAGTTAATGACTTCACCGCTGACCAGCGAAATAAGGTCAGCGAGGATTATGCCCAGATCTTAGACCTGTATGATGCTGTCTCCAATAGTGCGAGACAATTAGTTGCCGAGAGGGACGGGCAACCCGGCTTGAAGCAGAAGCTTCCTAGGACAGCACCGGGGCTGGTGAGTAGGCTTCCTACCTTAGACCTCCTGCATTTCGATGGCTGCCTAGGAAGCTACCTGGGCTTCGTTAATTTATTTGACAGCCTGGTCAATGACAGGGCTGACCTTCGGCCGGCACAAAAATTGGCATATTTGATGTCGGTTCTGGATGGAGAGGCCAAAGGCCTCATCCAGCATCTGCCCGTGTCTGACGAGGCGTACCAGACGTCTGGGGACTTGATTACCCGCAGGTACCACAATAAGCGTGGCCTCGCAGACACGCACATCGAGCAGATTTTGGGTTTGTCGACGCTCACCCGGGTTTTTGGGTTGCGCACCCAACTTTTGAACCCGCTTTTGGTGGCAATCAACGCACTTAAGTGCCTTGACCTGCCCATGGACCAATGGTCCTATCTATTGGTGCACATTGTGCTGAAGAAGCTGCCTGCCGACCTGAGGTCGCGTTTTGAGCAGCGCTTTGGTGGGGATAGCGCGACTATCTGCCCGCCTTCTCTGACTTGGAGAAGTTCCTCGAGGATGAGTACTGGTGGTGACACGCCGGCTAAGTCGCAGCCGCCCAAGGTCAAGGAGCAGGCTCGCGTTCACACCCGAGCCACTGTTGACCGGCGCCCTCCTCGCTTTGCAGTCACGCAGAGCCCAGCGGAGCGCTCTTACTGAAAGGTCACGGGGCACAGAACGGCCAGTTGTAGGGCATTCTTGGACCTGCATGTCGCATCTCGTAGGCGCATCGTGAATGCCCGCCGCCTTTGCTTCTCCTGCTTGGGGTCCCACTACCAGCGAGACTGCCCGAACTCTCGCCCCTATCCTCACTGTGGAGGACAACATTTGGACATTCTCTGCATGAATGCCAGAGAGGTAGGCCGCTTGTCCAACCAGCCGACGCCGCACACGGGCGGGTGTTTTGAAGGTGGCAGCCGAGGCTCACCGGCGCGTAGCCGAGAGTCGCCTCGCTCAATTGATCGCCACTCACCCCGCTTGGAGAACCGTAGCGTGCGCACGACTCCTCTCTCTCACGCACCAGAAAATGCGACCGTTCAACGTCACCAGCACCATGACTGCTGCCCCAGGTATTCCCCTCCTTTGGCGGAGCGTCTCCGCCTTGACTCGCGCCCACCTCGTTTTGGGCGGGTGCGTCACTATGACCCCCCACAGATGGCGCGCGGATCGAGTCATCGCGCTTTTGAGGACTTCAAGCCGCACCCTCATTTTGATTTGCCTGGTCCTGGCCAACGGTCGCCGCCCAGGCAACAATAGGTCATTGACTCCTGGCCTATAACGCCAACCTCCCCCACTGAGACCGTTATCCTACCAACGGTTGCTGTTAGGGTCTGGGGACCCACGGGGACCTCTGTTGTTGTCCGTGCTATATTGGACACAGGTTCACAAGGTTGCATTGCTTCCACTTATTTGGTAGGGCAGGTTAAATTAAATATGGGCTCTTTTCCGAATTGTATACGGGGCATAGGTGACGTAGCCTCTAATGTTGAAGGGCAAGTTAAAGTTTTGTTTGCCCCTGTTGAATCTTCACTCCCGAGCATTAAAACCTCAGCTATTGTGCTGAAGAATATTTTGGGTATGCATCCACAGAAACAGCTACCTGCTGCTGTGGTGAATTTGACATCGGGATTGGAACTGGCAGACCCCAAATTTGACACACCGGGACAAATCGATTTTTTTATTGGCTCTGATGTCCTCGGTGGAATTTTGATTGGTGGGAAACGGGTCTTGGTGCCAAATGGTTTGACTGCCATTCCGACAATATTTGGATTTGCTTTGATGGGACCTGTACCTAGGGACCCTCCTCCACCCGAACTTGATAATTTGTTGGCTGTAGGCTCCGCTCTCTCTGATGCGGTTCAGAGGTTTTGGGAAGTAGAGGAGCCCCCTCAAGCTGCCCGTTTGAATCCAGAACATCAGGAGTGCGAGCTGTTCTTCCAGAACAACACTGGTCGACTCCGTTCTGGTCGGATCATTACGAAGCTACCTTTTCTGTCTGTTCGGCCTCCGCTTGGTGAGTCACGACCTTTAGCCGAAAAGAGATTGTTGGCTATGGAGCGCCGCATGGGTCGTGATCCGGAGCTCAGACAGAAATATATTGAGTTCATGAGAGAATATGAACAGTTGGGATACATGTCCATGTCAAATTTGGATTGGCGTTCGGTGGAGCACTACTTTCTCCCGCATCATGCGGTATTGAAGCCATCAACTGGCAAGCTGCGCACAGTTTTTGATGGTTCTGCGCAGACTTCTACGGGCGTATCCTTGAACCAGTGCTTGCATTCTGGTCTCAAGTTGGTCAAGGACCTTTGTGACGTCATCACCAGCTTCCGACGACATCAGGTTGTCTTTGTAGCCGATATAAAAATGATGTTCAGGCAGACGATTATCCACCCTGATGACTGTCGCTTCCAGCTGATCCTTTGGAGAGAGTCTCCTCGTGATCCCATGGTCGTCTACGAGCTCAATACTAATACGTACGGGTTAAGGTCAAGCCCCTACTTGGCAATACGTTCTCTTTGGGAGCTCGCAGACCGCGAAGGCTTACGCTTCCCACGAGCTTCCACCATCTTGAAGGACGATATTTACGTCGATGACAGTTGCTCGGGCGCCTCCACAGCGGACGAGGCGATCTTCCTGCGGGACGAATTGATAGGTATTTTGGCCTCCGCTGGTTATGAGTTGCGCAAATGGATTTCCAACTCACCAGCGCTTTTGGAAGGCTTGCCAGAGGATCATCAGCAAGATCCACATCTATCTGAGATTGTTGACAACCCCGCCATGATGGCTGTTCTCGGCGTTCAGTAGAGACCAGTCCAAGACATCTTTACGTATAACGTAGACCTGAAATTGCCTTGGTCTTGGACTAAACGTCTCGTGTTGTCTACTGTCGCCAGAACCTTTGATCCGAACGGTTGGATCTGTCCAATTATATTTTGGGCAAAATGCTTCTTGCAGAAGCCTTGGACAGCAGGGTTGACCTGGGACGAACCTCTACACGGCACTCGTGTTGAGGAATGGACCTCTTTTGTATCCTCACTTCCTGTTGTCAACGAGATCTCCTTGCCTCGTCCCATCCTTCCTCCCGGGAAGTACAAGGCCACCCTTCACGGGTTTTGTGATGCCTCGGAACGTGGTCACGCAGCCGTGGTGTACTTGCGCACAGTCAGTGCCTCAGGTCAGGTGAGAGTATCCCTGATCATGGCGAAGAGCAAGGTGGCACCCCTTCGGACATCTGTGACCATCCCGAAATTGGAGCTCTCGGGAGCAGCCCTACTTGTACGCTTATTGAACCACGTGTCCAGTACTTTGGGTAAAAGCATTTGTATTAATGGGACCTACGCCTGGACAGACAGCCAAATTGTTCTTTGTTGGTTGAAGGCTTCTGTTTACACCTTGGAGGTATTTGTTGCTAATCGCGTTTCCCAAATACAAAAATCTGAAGTCAAGCTTGTTTGGAGACACGTGCCAGGTGATCTCAACCCCGCTGATTGTGCCTCGCGCGGATGCTTGATGCCTAGCTTGATAGGTCATTCGCTGTGGTGGGGTCCGGTTGAGTCGACCAGAAATTGATTGGCCTCGAACGCGTTTAAGATCCAGACACAATGCACTGCGTTGCACAGTGATGAGTTCAAAGAACATGCAAGTTACAACTATTAATATTAATTAACTTACCAAATCTTCACTGATGCTCCTGATGATGTTCTTAAGTGGACCTTTAAGATTAACTCGTAATTTTGGCCAAAATAACAAGAAAATCGTTATAAATACCACAGGGTCCAGTTCGGCGTCCTTCATCAGCGAAATCGTCGGGCACCAAGCACGTGCATCGGATTCACACAAGTTTTAAAAAGTTCCGTTACTTATAAGTTTATCTTTTATCACAAAACGCGAAGCTACTGGGACGAGCTTTCCAAAAGGCGATCAGTATAATGCCAACACGCAAAATTACAAATTTTCAATACTGCGTGGGCGAGAATATTTTATAACAGGAAGCCGACCATGAACCAAAGTGAAAGAATGACAGTTCAGTGTGACCATAGTCAAAATTTACAATAGACTAAACTAAACGTTACTAAATCGATATAATCGACTTGACCTATCACAAATAATATTTCTATTTCAAACAATTTGTATTTCCGTAAACATGAAAGTTAAATTATGTACTAATAACAGTAGGAAATAAAACTTAAGTATAATATTACGAAGCGAATTCTTCCGAAAGGATAAAACAAACTAAGTTAAGTCGAGCTTTGCAAATCCCGAATAAGAAGCCATTCGGAGCCAGTGTAATGCGAGCGGTGGGCACAGCTATTTATCTTTTGTTTCATGACGTACATTGTTCAGGTATTCTGTTTGAGAAAACTATAAAGTAGATATCAGATTCTATGGAAAATGTTTTTTAGATTCAATTGATAAGCTTTTATTTTATACTTATTTGTTTTTACTTTTATTTTATACTTATACCTCAATGATTTGGTAAATAAGCTCTCCCGATAAGCTCGATCAAACGACTAGGGTAAGGTGGTGTAAGAGTGCGCGGTCGATAAGAGTACGCATCGAATTTTACGCCGACCCTGTGCAAGATTTGCGGCTACCTTTAGGTGTGTTTAGGTCTAACAGTGATAACGATTGCGCTGCCGAAAAAAAATGGAATTTGGTAAAAAACGGAGACACTAGGCAAGTCAATAGATTTTTGCTCATATTGATCTAATTTTCTTGCGACTTGCATGGATTTCTGCTCCTAAACTATTGAATTAACTATTTGAATAAGAATATTTATTAATTATCCAAGTAACGTATGTACTTTGCTAACCGATTCGTACGAAAAACTTCGAACATCTTTCAATAGATGGGGCAGGGGGTTCAATATCTTCGTGAAGGGCGAGGTGTATAAGAGTGCGCACTGTGTGTATATAAGATTGTGCACGCACTCTTATACGACATTTATTTTCCTCATGTAGGTTGTGGGTAAAATTAAGTCTAATTTTACAAACAAAATATTTTTCGTGTATTTACAGAATGCTAGTCATAAAATGCAGCCCCTTGACTGTGGCTTTCAAACTGTCCTAAAAAATACTATGCCTATTAATGTGAAAAATGGTTTCGTATTCATCCCGGCAGAGCTGTCACTGTGTTCCAAATGGTCGTAATTTTTATACCAGCATACTTAAATGCTGCAACACTATCAAGTACAGCACAAAGTTTCAAAGTTACTGGCATTTTCAATAGATGGGGCAGGGGGTTCAATATCTTCGTGAAGGGCGAGGTGTATAAGAGTGCGCACTGTGTGTATATAAGATTGCGCACGCACTCTTATACGACATTTATTTTCCTCATGTAGGTTGTGAGTAAAATTAAGTCTAATTTTACAAACAAAATATTTTTCGTGTATTTACAGAATGCTAGTCATAAAATGCAGCCCCTTGACTGTGGCTTTCAAACTGTCCTAAAAATACTATGCCTATTAATGTGAAAAATGGTTTCGTATTCATCCCGGCAGAGCTGTCACTGTGTTCTAAATGGTCGTAATTTTTATACCAGCATACTTAAAAGCTGCAACACTAACAAGTACAGCACAAAGTTTCAAAGTTACTGGCATTGAGCCTTACGATCCCGATGTTTTTACCGAAGCTGATTTTTTAGCAAGTTCAGTAACAGATAGAGATCTAGAGTCGTCTGCATCTGTGATTTCAGAACCAGACCCATAGCCACAACCACTTACGAGTGGCTCAGTTGAATTAAACTCGCCATTTATTGACACACCTACAGGATACACCTATTGATGATGCGCGCACTCTTGTACATCCGGGTGTGTAAGAGTGCGCGATTTTCATTTTTTATATTTCTTCAGTTCATACTTTAATGCGTTACCGGAATTTGTTGTTACATAATTTGCTAACAAATATATAGCGATTATAAAAAATAATGTTGATTTTTCTAAATTTGATATTTTATTTTACATGGGGCCTCAAAGTTAAAGTGCGCAATCTTACACTACCTTACCCTACTCAATAAGAACAGCTTTAGATACGGTTCTGATTACCAGAGATTTAGTATTAATTGAGAATCAAACATTAATTTATTGCATCGATACCGTGTGGGCCAAAGACACACTTGAGGGAAAGCGGTAAACCCTGTTTACAGGCTGCTTATAGGTTATTGTAGAATAAAGAATTTAATTAAATTTAATTTAATTAAATTTAATTTAATTTAATTTATTTTAATTTAGCGGCAATAGGCTCGCCACCTATTACGTGGGATCAAAACACTGGCGAAAAGTGGGCGTTTAATATGCCTCTGCCTACCCCTTCGGGGCAACAGGCGTGAGTCTATGTATGTATGTATGTAAAGAATTTAATTAGGATTCTTTGCATTCTACATTTATTTCGAAGCGCGTACGTTTAAATGTACCATAGATATAAAATGTATGTACTGCAGTGTTTTTGCCCCACAAGTTTGTTACATGTAATGGATTCGCATCTAACACGGTACAAGACTTTCTGTGATCCGCTAATTGTTGTTTCAAGTCTGTGTATGCATCGTGTTCGTTGTTTAAATCTTAGGAAAGGTCCTTGCGATATAGAAATTAATACTAGTGCAAAAATAATCTTACTGAAATAAATATATAATTAAGCATACTATTTAGATCAAAAGATTAAGAAGGGAAATAAGAAAGTTAAGAAAAACTTGCAAAACTTATCTAATTCAGTTTTAAGTTAAAATTAGTTTGTTTTGGAAACTAATCCGTCTAACAAAAGGCACTTTTGTAATTCAATACAAGAAATAATATTAGTGTCCCTAATTAACAAACAATGAAAAAAAATGATTTTTACAGCTATGTACTTGTTTACCACTGAAAATGAAATCGCGTAAATATTTGACTAGAGTTTGTTGTTTGTAAAGCGCAACTGTTTAAGCAAAACAAATGAACATGACCCGAAAAAATGTATAGTTTTGCATGTTGAAGCCATGATGTAGTACACTATTATTAAATCATTTTTGAACTTTTAATAATCGTGAAAAGCTCTTTAAACATTTAAAAAAGAATTAAAATAATATGATGCCGAATTTGAAGACGTGACTTCGTCAAATACTAGCCAACTGTATATTTTGCCAATTTTTTTAAAGGAGCAATGTATTTTTAATTTTAATAAAGCCGAAATGCGCTAGTTAGCTAGCAACATGAGTATCTGGCTACAAATAGAACAGGGTGAGCAGTGGCTTATTCACAAATCCTGCTGACTGCAGGAACTAGGTTTATTCTGGCGGACGATATTGGAACGATATGGGAAAATGTCTTTTATTCTAGCTTGTTTCGTACGCGCGATGCTGATGCCAGAAAATCAAACACAAGGCCTGACTCGTTGATGGAACTCCATCGCAGGGCCTTAATTGTCTTACTGCGGTCGGACTAACGTTGACATGAAATATTACAATCACATAGAATTTTACTTCTTTTTATAGTTTGTTGGGTTGAATGAGTGGCCCTTTACACAATAAACCAATTTAATTTCAATTTAAAAGAATAGCAAAAGGAAGCCTATCGACATAAAATAAACAAACAATTGGAATTTGCTCTGAGCTATATTTTTGCCGTTTTAAAAATGCTTACCTTTGTACAAAAGATGGAAATTTGTATTATCGTTTATCGTAATAGGCACGTGGTGAGCCGGCACCGCAATGCACCACCACGAATTGTCAGGCTCGACTTTTTTCAATTAATAAGCCAAATGAGCCTCGCTAAGAATTATAATCCGAATACTATACAAATTATACAATTGTTGAGTTTCGAGTCGATATGATGGGCAACGTGACAATTTAGTATCAAATTATATAATAATAATGTACAGTATTTTTATAACATAAGAATTTATTTACTGAACTATTTTAAAATATAGGTAATTATATTTAAGTAATATATATTGCTGTTACTGTCGTTTAAACTTCTTATAAACATTAAAAGTTTAAACATCACCTATAATTTTCAGTTTTATTTTAGCCACGTCTGTTTGTTCATTTTCTAATTATTTTTAAACACTGAACAAATACAAATTATATTAGTCAAATATATTCAGTGTTGTTCAATGTTATTGTTTAACTTTCTACAGCATTGAATATGCCACTTGGGCACTTTCATGAATAGTGGTGACAGTTTTATATGAAAGAACGTGATACCAGGTGATACTATTACAAATTATTTTTTGTTGATGATAAGTAATTTTGAAGTTCTCACCGGGAATCAGAATTTATAAAATTATTGCGCTAGCTGTGCGTTGTCTGACGGACTGACACTACTGACAGATAACGCCAGCCGAAACTTGTGGGCCTAAGAAGCTGAAGATTGGCATGTATGGTCCTTGGGAAGTGTAAAGGTGCACTAAGAAGGAATTTCTGAAATTCCCACGGGATCAGGAAAAATAATGTGCAGCCGTAGCTGCGGGCATCCTCTAGTAGTAAATAGAAGTGTGGTTTCAACAATAGTTTCTACGCTTTCATGTTCGATAATTGTATTTCTTTTACTATTATTATTATATTTCTTTTACTATTTATTGTTTTATTCTGGGACAAAGCTATGATTATCTTATAACAAGCTAGGCAGAGCCTGTACTATGTATAAAATATGAGTACCTTACAGTTGCAGTACCTACCTATTCATGATATTATAATTATGTGTTTTTTTAGGAATGAGTTTTCTAAGGTTTCGTAGTTGAATGGTAAAATAATAGAACCCTTACAGATTGGCCATATCTGTCTGTCTGTTTGTTCATCCGTACCGTACCGTACTTATCACAGCTACTTGACACCAAAACTATTCGGACTATACAGTTGAAATATGGTAGATATATTCTGTGTAAGACATTTCTCTTACTACTTCCAACAATAACAAAGGGGAAATTTTTGCCGATATACAGACTGCAAGCTGTTAACTAAGACAGTGCAAGTAGAGCCTAATTAATTATACGCAGATGTTTGTCAGCAGAACTTTTCAACTGCTTCGGAACGTTTGCCGTTTGTGCTTCAGATAATTGACTGTGTTGTTGGGCTCTTTGTGTCTGTTTTACTGTATGAAGATACTCAGTAATATAATATATGATGCAGGTAAAATATTTTCTCTTTGAGTTATTTTTAACAGGTAAGGTAAAGTGGTGCTTATGTTTAGTTGTCACGGCAGTCAGTCAAACTGGTACGACGTATTTTGTACACTTCGCCTCGGTAAAAAGGTAGTCCTCAACTCCTTTGTATTTGTGTTTATTACCACATGTTCGTCATATATTAACCTATTTCAAAAAGTATTTTTCCTTTAGAAGAATATACCTACAAAAGGCTTAATTTATTAAAATGATACATTTCTAATTGAATCAATTTATTAAGGAAAGTTATTAAGTTATGAGTTAGATATTGAGAAAGAACATTCTAACTATAAAAATGAATATCACAATATGCTTTCTAGTAACACATAGACGTGCTACGACGTACTTCTAAACCCTGTAGTAGCGTGGGTATAATATATATATATGTATAGATACAAGGTACATATATGGCTTATACGTAGTATTTAAGTTATATTTGTTAGTGGTTTGAAAAATAAAAGAGACAACTATAAATTCTAATTTTCATTTATTCACTTTGTCACAAGAATATATCTTAGATAAAGATACATTTACATTTACCGCCACTCTTGGCCATTCTTTTAATAGTCTTTGTTTATAAAAGCAGTACAAACTATGTAATATTTGTAATATCGGGTAGCAAGGTTGTGGGTAGTTCAATATACCAAATACAATAGATTAGCAACAACATAATTCATTTAGTAATTATTCACCACAGATATATTTACTCTAGGTATACTTTCTATGGATATATTCAATATTTATTTACCACTAGAATATTCACCACAGGTGCATATAATTGATATGGCTTGTTTCACAGCATAATATGAATCGATTCTATTATATAATATCCCAACTTCTAAACTTATAACATCTCACAACTGACGAAACCATCCACAATATCAATTATACAATAGCTACACTACACACACACATTGCTTCTGCATTATTACTATTGACAATACTCTAAATAACACCACAAAAGCAATATAGAATTGTAAAGCACAATAATATAATAGTCAGAATTACCGTCGTTCCTTAGCCATTGCCGAAGCCATGGTTATAAAACTTAGAACAAAGTTGAATAGAACCTCATTTATTTATATAAAATGAGCGCTAGATGACAGTAGAACTCACTTTTTTACATAATCACTTATTCTCACGTTTAATTATGCTTATAATATTTATTTCTAAATCCAAAAAAAAACTTAAATTTTTCTCCATAAAAATATCTTTAAATAACAATTTTTATTTTGAAAATAACATTTAAATGTTAATGTTTCTTAATTTCCTGATTTTCAAACGATGAGCAGCTGTCAAACCATCGAGTAAAGTAATACTACATTGTCAAACATGTATGTCAAATTTGACATAAAAGATCTCCGTTATTTTCTTTTGTGTGAATGGATATGTTTCTTATTTCTTGTGCATTTTTTTACGACGACCCAGCTTGTGATTCTGACGATCCTTCTTTCATCAACTACTGTGGCAATATATTGGACTTTGATTCCCGCACTTTTCGCCTAGGTACCCATCTTACTCGAGAAATTTTGCATTCCACTGGAATTCAGCCACATTCACAGCAATGTCTACAAGAAAATGTTGTGTTTGAAACTGTAATAAAATTTGTAAGTAACTAAAGCCACTTTTATGTCATCTACTGATCTTAAGGATATCGTTTTGTATGTAAAGTTTCCTTAAAGTAATGGGCAGTCATTTTAAGGCATCAGTACCTTCAAAATAAACTGACACTAGTCTAAACTATGGAATAGTGCTATGTCTTTGGGTTGCGGAGGTCAGACAGGCAGTCGCTCTGTGGAATAACTATATTCAGCCAAATCCGGTTAGAGTAGTAAGCGGACCCCAGGTTGAAAACTAGGAGGATGATAATGATGATTAAAGCTATGAGAAAACCCATTTCTTTTAAAGACACTGAATGTATACATCCCCTGCAATGATTTTCACCATGCTACAGTATCAGGAAGATTGGTAAATGAAATATGGGCAGACGGTTTAAAAAAGGCGAGAAAGTGGTGACCTATTAGAAATAGGGTCCAAGAGCGTATTGATGGCTCAGAAAGGTTTTCGTATTACCATCACTAATAACACTTAGCCGAATGATTCGAACAGCCTCCCTTAGACTCGGCTTGAATGACAACATATTTGATCAATTTGAAAAAATGATAAAAATATTTTTTAAAGTAATTAATGATGGGCAAGAAAATTTAGCAAAAGGAAACATATTATGCTTCTGTAAAGTGAAAATCCTGCATATCAAGGACTTTGCTTAATGCCAAAAGTATTATATCATGTCAATCCAAAGAAAATATCAAACATGAAAGTAAAATATGCAACACAGGTTTTTAGCCGAACTATAGCTGCCAGCGATTGTATCGCACAGCCTGCGTGTCAATGAGATGAATATGCTGCGCTGGATGAGTGGAGTCACGCGGATGGACTGCATTAGGAACTCACGCATCAAAATCAAAAAATCTCAAAAATTTTGAAGAAATATGCACCCACTTATTTATTTTTACTTGGTGTAAAGTCATGAATAAAGTTTTGACTGGGTCCAGAATTGACTATGATCAAAAATCTCAGATACAACAAAATTGTTATGAATATTGTTAAAACGTTTGCAAAATAAAGGGTGCTATTAAATTAATGTTTTATTTCATATGGTTGTACAGTACGCAGTTACACACCTGGTGAAAATTAAATGGTTCAGTAGCATGTACATCCATAAACGAAAACCATGGTTTTCACTTAGGGAGGTATGTGTTATTGAACCATAATAAAATAAATTTATCTAATAATATCTAATAAAGTACGATAGTTAAAAAATGTTTAAAACGACCGCCAGGTAGCGCTAATAGCTTGAGTGACGTTTCTATCCTCCTATATACAAAGGTACTCTGTGGCCGGAGCGGAACTGAACATTGAACAGAGTCTGTTCACCTTTGACAGTGTCAACTGTCAAACAAATTTGTCTATTTAGATTTGGCAACACTATAAAAGAGAATGACCATTTTTGTATGGAAGTTTGGCTAAGTTTGCTTCTTGATGGTTTGACCAGTAATATGTAGAAAATATAGCCGTAATTAAATCAGGAAAAAATAGATACGAAATTCGGCGGCAGTTCTTAGATATCAGTCATTTAAAATTCCAAATATTTTGAGGTTAAGTTTTGTAATAGTCATATGATTTAATCATATAAGTAGTAGTAAATTAGTTAATTAACGCCGTGCTTTGGAGAGTAGGTACGTTAAGCCGTCGGTCCCGGCTGTCATGAAGATGTTTGACAGCCGTTGCGGAGAGTCAGTACCCTCAAATAAATTGATACTGGTCTAAACCACGGCAAATCGCTATCCCTTTGAGTTACGGAGGTCAGACGGCACTGGATATGTCGAAAAGCTGATATTCTGTCATATCTGGTTAGTCTTGTAAGCAGGCTCCTAGGCGTTTATAGGATGCAACTGAGATAACGCTAGGACTATGACGATATTATTTAATCATATTATCGGCATTTATTTTAAGTATACCCCGACGGGAAATCGGCGTGAGTATATGTATGTATGTATGTTATTTTAAGTCTCTGATATATATTTGATACATATAGAATATAGTTGTAACAAGAAGTGGAGCTAGCTACGAAGCAAAGCTACATACATTTGAACGCCTGTACATTATATATGTTTGGGGTATTTTCACTCTGATATATTTCTTACTAAGAATTCTCAATACCATGTGGTACAATTAATGAGAATTCAATGACGCTATTTGGCAAAAGATAATCTCATTCCTTTGGACTTTGTATTATAAAGATGGCATTAAAACTAAATTGTTTAATGCTTAATAAGCAAATGAAACAATGATTATGTTATTTTTCATTTTATTTATTGTTATAAATCTTCTTCAAATGAATCATATACCAATGTAGCAGGAGCTTGTATATCGTATACGATATATATAACAACCATAATGTGGTGCAGGTGTGGCCTCAGAAGTTGCAGCAGCTTCAATTAATGTGTAGCATTCTAATCATAGGACTCCATTCAATGCCTGAAACAAAGAAGTTAAAGTCAGTCTGGGTATTCGGTAAAGAGAGATAATTGTAAGAATTGTGAAGAGAAACAACACTTACTTACATAGACTGGCGCTATCCATGATGTCAAAAGATTGAGCGCCAAATGAGATAGCTCGTTCAAAGAATGGACGTGCCGGGCTGCCGAGCCGCAAAGGAACAGTTAATAAGACCGCGATCCTCACCACGGTTAGTTGTTCTACGTCTAGACGACATAGGTACTTATGTTACCAATAGAGTCCTGTGTCAAAATCTAGTAAACACACTAGTTACGCAGTAAACGTGTTTAGCCTACAAAGGATTGCTCAACTCAATGTAAATCACAGCAGGTAAATTACTTATTTTCCACAATATCATCGAAACACAAACGCAACGTTCTCATACGAGAAAAAGCAAATTGACTGTTTTCATGTCATAATAACTGACGTTAGACATTATAGATGCCAGTGTCATAAAAATATGTTCCCATATTTTAGATAAATACAAAATATTACTTCGTAGGTAATATGTTGCATAAAGAATATAAATATTATTTACAGAAAATATTTCACCACCTGTTTCAAAATATCAAAAGGTTTTGGTGTTATTTTGGTAATTAGAACTTTCATTCAGCTACACTGTTTGCACTATAACTATCATTTTTCCCTATCTAAAGAAGTTTGCAAGAAACTGTAAACATTTGCCGAAATATGCAAAATGAGTATTTAATACGAAATGGCGATGTTACTTATTTCCGAATAATGAATATATATAATAAATGAAAAAATTTTAGAACTAAAAACCCCAGTTGGTTTTAACATCAAATAAATATATATAAAATTATAAAATAAAAGAAGATTTTCCACGTATGAATGGTTTAGAAGCAAACGTGCCACAAAATAGCCCAGTTTTGGTCATTCTCCTTAAAAACATACAATCCATTTCTGTTCATTTACAATATGTTTACAATATATATGGTTATATCCTGTTGGTTACATATGTGAATAATTCTGAAATCGATCTTATTGTAACTTAACCTAAAACCTAACGTAGAAATAACAATGATATAAATTCTAGCCAGATTTATAACAATTTGATATCCGAGCTTTTGCTGGAATAATAAATAGGTACTTACAAACGGGACACACATACTTTAGACGTACTTACTTTGATATATTTTTGAATATCTTTACAATATATTTCAACTAATCTATCATCTGCGTAAGACAATACTATCGTCCAACAATACGATTTCTTATTTAAGATTAGTAGCCTCTTTAAAGTCAGCTAAATACCTACATGTTCTCGAAATTCTGGCCACTGCTTCAAATTATTTTAAACCACTAATGCGCTTACTTTTATCATAATAAAATCAGAGCATCAACACAATTACACACAAGAGGTTGAACAACAAAATACAATTTCTATTAAAACGAAACCATTTTACAACAGTAATATGTATCGAATACAAAACAGAATAAATTTTAGTGCTGGCTGTAAATCCAGCTTGGGGATGCAACCTCATGCATTACGAGTTCTTTACGTGCAAAATATTTTCGTCCAGCCAAATGGCGGCATGAATTTTATTTGTCTTATTCTTATTTCCTTTTTAATGAATAAGTGGGTATTTAATAGAGCATGCAGTACTGAGTTATACTTCTGCTGGATATGGTCCGATAGCTTTACAGAAGTTTTGTTTGGTTTTCATTGTTTTACAGGCTTTTTTCAGTAGGTACAATGGCTAAGTCCGATGCGCCGCAACGCTTTAAAACCAGATTCGTACAAATCCGGATACCGACTGTTTACAGATCTATGTTACAGGTATAGATAAAGTTAGAGTTGAACTTTATATTTTGGCTGAGCCGGGGGAATAAATACTTGAGTTTTGTCACTTTCGTGAATTACATATACTTAGTTACAATTAGTTGTATTTGATTTCTTTTTATATTGGCATTCTCATCAGGCGCCAATTTATTGTTAATAAATAAGAGTTTGTAAAATAAATAATGATATATTATTTTTCTTTTTTTTATGGTAATAGGCGGCAAACGAGCAGACGGATCGCCTGATGGTAAGCAATTACCGCCGCCCAAGGACACAAGCAACACCACAGGAGTTACAAGTGCCTTGCCGCCCCTTGGGGTTAGGAAAAGGGATAGGATGAGGAGTGGGTGAGGGAGAAGGAATAGGGGATAGGGCCTCCGGTACTCTCACTCACCGAACGAAACGCAACAGTTTAGATTCTGTCACTTTACGTCAATTTTCTGTGAGAGGGTAGTACTTCCCCGGTAGAGCCGGCCCATTCATGCTGAAATCAGCAAGGCTCTACTACCTATAACAATCCTTATCTTAAGGAATATTTGTAACCATTGAGTTTAAGTTTGTTTATTTCCTCGCAAATCCCACACCCAATGTAACTGATTCGCGGCAATAGATTTGGTCTGGGCTTTTGCATTCAATATCAAGTTTATCTTCAAAACTTTTTTTTTATTGTCTTATGACTTTATCATCAAAGGGGTTGGCAGTGATGTAATATTACACCAAAATTTCTCCATGCTAAGCATTTTTAAGTCTCACTTAATAGGGGGCGAGCCTATCGCCTTTACCGGTCACATTGCCAGTCGCCGAGCTGCTACTGAGAATTCGGCAAAATTAGCAATACTCTTGCCCGACTCGGGAATTAAATATCCACGGGACCACGGAGGCAGTCTAGCACAATAAAGTGACCAAATTTTTACCATCTTTCTATAGCCTTTACATCCAGCTTTTATAATAATATCTTATTAAAATCCATAAACCAAAAATACTTAGCTAACTTTTACAATTTCTTAATTAGTGGCCTTTGTATTCTCTGTTTCATAAAACTTACTTATACAGCGTTTGGTGGCAAAAGATAAACACTACTATCATATTTTGTCTAATTACTATAGCATGGCTTCCGCATAGTCCATTTATTTAGTAATTTTTGTTACATATTTTGACATAATTTGTCTTTCCAAGACCAACTTACCTACGTGGCACAGGCAAGACTAATATCTTCTCCTCTTAAATCAGCATTGAAAGCTAAAGCTAAAGCCTGAAATTTCGTTTATCTTCTGATAGATTTCAAGTTTTAGCCCAAGTTGCAAAAAGTAATAACTTGAAAAGTTTAATATGAAACACGCAATTAATATAAATCCCACAACACATAAAGAAAGGTATATCCGAAGAAAATATGAGTAAACATTTTTTATATCTACTTTATAAAGTGAAACAAACTGAACAGTCCTCTAACGGATATTAAGCTTGAAAAAAATAGGTGCTAAAATGAATCCTAGGTATTTTAGAACCCAGTTCGCAAATAATAAAAAATAAAGAAACTAAAAAGCTTTCTTTTGCGCCTCAGTAACAAAGTAAACACCTCGTTAGTGTTTGCATATAAAATTCTAAAAAAGTAAAAAGATTTCTGGCAAATTACGAAATGACAAAAATAAATAGAGCCCATTTGAAATTTAAGTGACATTTTATATTTAAAGTAAATGGTATTTGTAATATACACTTAGGGCTCGTTTTTTAATATTTTACCGAGTGTATAAACTACGAAGTTAAAGTATTTGACTTAATCTAGCTTAACAATCAAATGTAAAGACACGTACAGAGTGTTAATAGTTTATGTAAAGGTTCTTTATATTGTACCTATTATTTCTTTCATTTGATAAATATTCTTCTATATTTCTGGCTATCGATAAAATTTTAGTAAATTTTTAAAGTAACCTATCATTTTGAGCATGGCAAAGGCAGGCAGGTATATACTCCCCCCCCCCCCCGTTGGATCTCCACCTTGTCGTGGTGGTGGGGCTCAGTAACCGTGGATTGGACAGCCGCGGTGAAGCTCAGAGAGATCCCGGGAGTGGACGCTCCGCGTGGGCTTGAAGGGGCCTGGGCAGGATGCGTCCAAAGGTGCGGGTGCGGGGGACAGTTCTGTCTGTCCCTCGCAGTCGGGCGCGGTCGCGGGAGGAGAGGCGTGTCGTGTTGCGTTGCCGCGTGCCCTGTCTCCTGCGACCAGATGGGGCCGCAGAGGAAGAGGAGATGCGTTGTTGTCAGGTTGCCGTCCTCCCTATCCTCTGCGGCCGCAGGGTGTTTTGGCGGCGGAGCCCAACATCTTCATCCGCCGCCAAGGGGGTTTTGTTTGGGGCCCGCCTGACCTGAGGGACGCCATGAGAATTTTCCAACCCGACACCAAAAAAAAGGCAGGTATATACTAATTTTTTATGTTTTTTTTCATATTTTTGACACGATAAGGTACCTCTTCAAAGATTTGTCAGAAATACAAATTACCTTAGCGAGTCACCTCAGCCTTTTGTTCGTTTATATAGTTCGAATACTATAAACAGCAAAAAGCTGAATACATTTTGTCCAGGCTGACGAGTTGTTAAACGCTTGTTTGTGAAATGTTAACATGTCATGACCAAGCATGTCTATTTTGTTGTGTAAACTATTGCTGTTTATAATATATTAAAAGCAAAGCAAATTATCACAAATAGGTTGGGTTTACTAAAGTAATGCTCAAATATGTCCAACTAAGTTATGCGGACGATAAAATGAATACTACGCCTCCTAAAACTGCCACTGTTTATGTTACAAAGTCAAAGTCAAAATCATTTATTTTTTCGGCCTAGTGACGCCTATGAACATCAAAAATTAAAGTTATATACTAGATGATTCTATATTTATATTTACTGCCATGTTCACAATGCTATAGGTAGAACCACGAGAAAGAACGGGCAATAAAACTCAGTCAATATTTCTCGTATAATATGTTTATTGAAAGCCTAGAAATCTGTAATATTCAACAAAAAATTAAAGGTAAAAAGCAATCCCCGCTCTTATAAATGACAAACATTGATAAAAAGAATATTCTTGTACACACACCCGTTTACTCAATCTGAACTTGAGTGACATTTAGTGATTGAAGAAAATTGTATTTGAATGTTGTATTTGTTATATTAGATATACAATGTGTATAGTATTTTAATGGAGTGAGATTTCACGGGGCATGCCCCTTGGGAGTTGACAAAGATAAATGGAACCCGCCTTTTGGCATTTTAGAGTTCTTTAGGAAGAGCGTTAAAACACGTTTACGAGTTTGGACTTTGTTTAGCAAGAAACTCTGTTCGCTATTGGTCCCATGATAAATTTAAATGCCCGTACATTGCCCCTTATTAACTTTTCAGGAATATTGCCACGCAATGCGAAAAAAGCGGCTCTAACACTGAATATTTTAATGGCGTTGAATTATGTAGATACCACGTCAATAATCGTCAGGTAGAGTTTTATATCCAAGACATAATAGTTGTAACTGATGACACTTCGGTGTTATGAGATCGATATAATATGTGTGGATGTGTTTATTATTTTGTCTGGTCAATCTTAGCTCCAAAACGAATGGCTCGACTATGATGCGTTTCTTTACTTGAAAGCCGATGTCAATGATCATGAAATTTATAAAAATGATTTGTAATTATGAAATATATAATAAATTATTGTCAAAGATCCTAAAGGCTTTTCAATTCATTATTGTTAATGTTTTTACATTAATAATATTAAAAAAAAAACTGTTTATAATAAATAATTGGACCTTCTGTAGCAAACGTTATTTGTAATTGCATCGTTATTGTGCTATTGAGTTGTCAGCTCTGCCATATTTAAGGTTTTATGACTGAATAGCGATTTTCCGAGTGATAATTTTGTAAAAATGGACACAAATTGTAAAAATATTTTGTGATTTATTTTACACAAGCTTGGCGTAGTAAGTCTCTGTTTGTATCTTTTTCATGCTGAATACCATTGTAAAATCTCTATGAGTTATATTCCAGTCTGTGATGACTTTAACTATGTTGTAAGACAATATAACGTAGTCAACAACAAGGTGAACAGAAATACACAAGAATTCTTTTAATGCCTCATTATGAACACTGAGTGCCAATGTTACTATTACACTGCACTGAGGTTCTAGCAGCACTATAGTAGTAGTCTAAGCACTAGTAGCACTTCAATGGTTTTGCTAGCTGACTTATTGGGTGGGCAATGAAAATCTATGTCATCGTAATTGAATATATTGAGATGCCCAGATAAGGTATGTAACTATCTGATTAACATTTATCATAACTTGAAATATTCAGCAAGATCTAAATTATTTTCTCAATTGCCGCAAATTTTATAATGTCACCAGTTTCGAAAATTATAAAGAAGCCGTATATAAAAGAAATTAAATTAAATAATCGAAAGAAAACATCAGATATGACATAGAAAGGTATCGGCCTATATCATAGAAAATAATTTAGCGGGTCTTAATCGCGTTAACTTAACGTATTTAAGGTATAAATACCTATTTGTTACCGACGTTTCGCTCGTCTTGCACCGAGCGTGGTCGCGGAGAGACTGATGAGAGCTCAGCGACGTCTTGTGGAAGTGCGGGTTTCGGCACCTACTCTCACTTGGTCTTTATTTAAGTTCGCAATGTCGGTACTCCGACACACTACACTAATGACGTCTACACACTGTTGAGATTTATCACTGCGGCGGTGTTTACACTTGCTGATTGACTGGATTCCAAGAGGCCGATAATCTATATCCATCCTCCCGGTTGAAATTGTTATATTTCTTGATTTCTACCGCTTCACGTACTATTCTGGAGTAAGTGCCCGCTTACATGCCGTATCTAAAGGGAGTGACGGACAAAGTTGGAACAGTACTCAAGAAATACTCCATCAAGACTGTATACAGTCCGCTCTCTAAGATAGCACACAATCTGCGTACACCAAAGGAGGTCATTCCTCTCCAAACACCTGGCATCTACAAAGTCGACTGCAGCTGTGGTAGTTCATATATCGGGCAGACTAAGCGTACAATCGCTGAAAGGGTAAAGGAACATATCGCAGCTGTAAAAAACCGTCATATTAATAAGTCGGCGATAGCTGAGCATTTGTTGGAGTCTGGACCAAACCACTGGATAGAACTGCATCAACCACAAGTCTTATCCACCGATCGTCACTATTACTCCAGAATAGTACGTGAAGCGGTAGAAATCAAGAAATATAACAATTTCAACCGGGAGGATGGATATAGATTATCGGCCTCTTGGAATCCAGTCATCAGCAAGTGTAAACACCGCCGCAGTGATAAATCTCAACAGTGTGTAGACGTCATTAGTGTAGTGTGTCGGAGTACCGACATTGCGAACTTAAATAAAGACCAAGTGAGGGTAGGTGCCGAAACCCGCACTTCCACAAGACGTCGCTGAGCTCTCATCAGTCTCTCCGCGACCACGATCGGTGCAAGACGAGCGAAACGTCGGTAACAAATAGGTATTTATACCCTAAATACGTTAAGTTAACGCGATTAAGACCCGCTAAATTATTTTCTATGATGTATACAAGTCGCGAAAGTTTAAAATCGATTATCGGCCTATACGTAAGGGCCAGCTTATTGCCAGCCGACATATGGCCCGGTTCATCAATCAACGTCCAGGCGCTTTGTTGGCCAATATCCACTTAAGCGAACCTCACCTGCCCTAATAAATGAGACGAAAGTATTCCTTTCAACATGGTAGGGCAGAGAATTATATGTGGGAAGGGTGACCATAATAAAATGGGACAGTAAAAAAATTGAGAACCATAGTCAAGGATGCATGTATTCGTGCGTGTAATATGTTATGTCACCATTGATTATCATTGTGTATAATAAATGAAAATGAGTGAGTGAGTTATTAGTAAATCTGAATATGTCAAAATAATATGGAACAAAACTCTGATAAACTATACTTTTATTTTTTTTAAGTGAAGAAGAGTAGCCGTTACATATTATGATACTCTGGTTCCTTGTTTACATGATTTGTGACTTGCCTTTTGAGGAAGAAATTTTGTTTTACGAAACATAATTGGGACTAGCTAGCCCACTTTTCTAGCTACTACTTTTATATAGTACGAGTAAAAGTAGTAGGTATTGATGCAAAGTAAATGATAAAATCGGAACACTGTTGCCGTAATGAGCTTGACGCGTACGCTAGTGGAATCAACTACAAAGTATGGCAATCTCCATTGAATCAAAACGTTCTTATTAATATGAATCTACTAAAAATGTAAAGCATTTTAAATAAATATTTTCCCATCAGATCGCTGATAGAAAATCATAGTCGCCCTTTTCGTGACGCGTTTTTCATTGGTGCGGAAGAATTAAAATTGAATATTTCCTGCCGGCTTAAACACTTGTAATTTATGAGCCCTTGTGATGTTTGTTACAATTTGAACAATTTGTGGATTACATACTTTGTATAATATGTTATTATCAATGTTACCTCGCCCGAAAAATTTTGATTGATTTTCTGAATATTCATTTTTGCCACTGTTATTGAAATGATGGCATTATTTTATTTGTTTTAAAGGCATTGATAACGTAGTGGATATACCAATAGACTGTCGGTAGCCGAACCAAACTATTCAAAAGCATTTGCTTATTAAATTGTTAATTATCGCTTGCGCAGAGTTTTGGTAAGCACCTTTAGCCGTCGGTCCCGCCTGTCTTGAAGATGTTAAACAGCCTGCGGAGTCAGTACCTTTGGGTTGCAGTGGTCAGACGTTAGTTATACTGTGAAAAAACAAATATTCCGGCAAATGTTGTAAGACTAGAAAGCTGACTCCGGACTCCGAGACAAAAGTCTTGAATCCAACCGGGATAACTCTAGGACTACATAGGTTAGAAGACTGCAGATAATTTTCATATGTTTTTGATGAGATTAGAGTTCTTAACCTCTTGAATGCCGCAATACCAGTCACAATAGAAAATCGATAGTGTATCGTACAGATCTGTGCATCGACAGTAGAAGAGTTCAGCTACGAACGTTGTAGGTACTGGTAGCACGTATTGAATGATGTCGAATTCAACTGGCATTTTCATACAGTAACTAATACAAAAAGCCTACACCTTACAGTAATAAGCAGCGTATTGTAAGAAGAGTCAAGTAATTGATATATCATGTCATTAAATGATGATTAGAAAGTAATAAACGTCAATGTGTAAATAAACATCAGAAAATCAGATAAATTACGCAAGCCAAATTCCAAAACAATGGGGACACACTGGATGCCTGATTGCTGAATCAAACAGATCAATCAAAGTAAATATTTTTCACGGCTACCTGTAGTAGAATTGCTTGGGCTCCTATTTGCGTGGATTGAAACGTGAGCCATTCATTGGGAAAGCACCAGCTTTAATAGCCTAAACATTAGTACAGAAATTACAAGGGATTAACCCTCTAAACCCATTAGCACTCGAGGCTTGGCGCCTAAAATGTTGCTGTTTGCCAAACTCGATCAAGAATCTTTGTGCTAATAATTGTATACTGCTTCATAATTCTTTAAATTTGTTAAGTATCAGTTTGTTGATTTGCATGTCGAGTGTATTTACCAAGTAAGTAGATGGGAACGGATTTTCAGGCAAGCCACACAAAGGGCGGCGACGTGTGCTAACGATTTTTGTCCAGAGACAATAACTGAAACCGACAGCTTACTAGCCTCAGATATATGTATACAACAGTTAGTTATCCATCTAAGTGAAAACCTCTGGTAACTGTGCAAGGATACTAATCGAGAAGCTTAGATAGCAATCCAATTTAATTATTGAACAAAATTACCACTGATTAAAAGGCCCGGTCTTATATAACAGGTTATTCTTAATTTGATAGGTATGTATGAGATATGTATAATCGGTCTACTAGATATAGTACACCGATTATATAGCACAAAAATAAGAATCACAATTATTTCTTACCATAAAAACAATAGAAAATGGGACCTTTTTTTGTGTCTGGTTTGAAAATCCTCATGGAGTCCCTCCGCCCTGGGGGGGAAGGACGAAAGGGACTGTCAGACTCTTACTGACTAAAAACCAACCTGTGCTCCACATGTATCCATGTGTCGGAGGGTAGGGTTTCACCGAAGCATTCCTCACTACCCCCGACGGGTATTAGCCCGCCAGATGGTCAGGCGGGCCCCGAACGAAACCCCTTGGCGGCGGATGAAGATGTTGGGCTCCGCTGCCAAAACACCCAGCGGCCGCAGAGGATAGGGAGGATAGCAACGCAACACTGCATCTCCTCTTCCTCTGCGGCCCCACCGTGACGCAACGATGGTGCGCCCCCATTTGGTTGCGGGAGATTGGGCGCGCGGCAACGCAACATCGACACGCCTCTCTTCCCGCGACCATAACCGACTGCGAGGGACAGACAGAACTGTCCCCCGCACCCGCACCTTGGGACGCATCCTACGCAGGCCTCACCCAAGCCCACGTGGAGCGTCCCCTCCCGGGATCCCGCTTAGCTTAACCGTGGGTGTACCTCAAACCCACGGTTACTGAGCCCCCCCACCACGACAAGGTGGAGATCCCACGGGGAGATAGAATTTGGGACTGATGATAGAATAACCTTTTATATTTTTACTGTTTCCTTCTTTAAAGACTGCAGGATTATTGTACAATTACTTCCAAATAATGTAAAATAAATACGATTGGTCGGCCAGTAACGTGTTACTAACTGCAGTCGTCAGTCAGAGCCGTCCGCTCTTAATGATCTGTCCACACAGGGTGGATGTCGATAACTCTATTATTTTTGCTGCCATTTTCTTATTACTACGATCGATCGCTTACTGTTCATTAATTGCTTTTGGCACTTTTGCCAAACTTATATACGAATACAGGCTGATAACTTGAAGCAATAGTTTAATAGAAATAGTGTAGGTCAGTATATTTTTAGCTTGGTTATACTCTTGGTTTCAATTAAGATTCCAAATATAGATATACACGCATACATACATACATAGACTCACGCCTGTTTTCCCGAAGAGGTAAGCAGAGGCATATTGAACGCCCACTTTTCGCCAGTGTTTTGATGTCACGTAACAGGTGGCGAGCCTATTGCCGCTTATCGGGACATTTTGTTTGCCAGAGCCTCGTCCGTTGATCGGCAGGTGCACCACTTGCAGGTGAGGTTGGCTTGGGACCCTAAGTTCTTGGTGGGAACCCTATGCACCTATATAAATATAGATATAATGGTTGTTTAATGAAATGTGCCAAGTATATATTTTATTCTATATAATTTAAAAAGCCAAGCGGCAGCGATAGCTGAGTGGCTATACCAACAGACTCCCATGCAGAGGGTATCGGGTTCGAATCCACGGCGCGCACCAATGACTTTTCGGAGTTATGTGCGTATTGAATTGTTAAGTATTGCTTGTCCCGTGCCTCGGAGAGCACGTTAAGCTATCTGTCCCGGTTGTCATGAAGATCTTTGACAGTCGTTACACGGCGTCAGTACCTTCTAAATAAACTGACACTAGTCTAAACCATGGAATATCGCTATCTCTTTGGGTTGCGGAGGTCAGACAGGCAGTCGCTCTGAGGAAAAGCTAATATTCAGTCAAATCCGGTTAGACTACCCAGATTGAAACTGGGATAACGCTAAGAGAAAGATAATTTAAAAACAATAATGTCAAATTGGGATCAAGCTTTCGTTACACAACGCGATAGACTCAAACGTGAATTGGGTAATTATTTTTAAAATATCCTCCCACTTCATATGAATATCACCAAAGCATTAAATCAAGAATGATGAAATGATAAAATGTATAAAAAGTATTGAAATAAATTTTCTATACAGTACCAGGCCTCCTTCACTCGGCCGTACCTACAGGGATAAGTCCCTACACTTACGCGCGGCTTCCACACCACGTCGTCACCGCTCGCGCGCAGGGCTTGCTAATAACGTGAATTTTAATAGTGAACAACAAAAATGTCTCATCACAAGCCTGGTGCAAAGTATTGCTCATTTAACGGATGTGTGTCGAAAGCAACTTGAAAATTTTATTTTTTGTTGAGATATCTCAACGATTATGATAAAAAATTAAGGAACTAGTTCAAAAACCATTTTATCTGTTTGAGTCATGTAAATCGGTCCACGCATCTAGGAAATAACTAAGAATTAGTATAGTAAAAATGACCCAGAATTTTTGTGGTTTTTGTTCTACGAGCTCAAATAGTGGGATAGGATACTTATAGGATAATAATTTATTATAACGTGGTCAAGTAGATAGATAGACGATGAATAAATATTATAGTAGCAGCGGCAAGTCGACAACCCTAGCGCGACAGCTAGCGCACCGCTCGCTCCGCGCCAGACAGTGACAGCGCTATGTGTTAGAAAAGAGCGGGAACGGTTAGGTGAATATCGCGTTAGGCACTGAGTGCTTATGCGAGCTGAATTGCACTTTGTTGCTTAGTAGCTAGAGTCACCATTTTTATAAATTGGTTTGCGAAGTGATGCATCTGTACGTTAGTACTATCTATTCTGTGACAGTATAGATAGTACTAACTAAAGGAAAATTTCAATTATAAACCTTGGTAACCAACCTAGATCGAATCGTTTAAGTTCTAATATAATATTTTGGAGAATGAATAATCTAGATAAATATTGTGGAACCGATATCTCCAGAGCGACCGCCTCGATTCTTCCAACGTTTTACATATATAGCTCCGACGCTAGTACATTTGATTTTCATAATATTTTTTTTTGTTTCTCATTTTCTTTTATTTTCCTCTTGTGATTTTTGTGTAGGTATGCCTATTTGCATATTGGATACAGATATTGTAGTCAAATTTATTACATATACGAAACGTACTGCATAATGTGTTACTTCTATATTTTATTTATCAAACCGACTGTTACGGTTTTTTGAGAATAATATTTACAATATTTTGTGGACAACGCTTGCAAAAACAATTTGGTTCGCTTTTTTGGTAAGTTCAATGTCTGTGTGTTGTCCACTTCGATGTATTGGGTTTGTATATTTATTTTGTCTGTAAAGTACAATGCTGAGTTCTTGCTTATTCGTATTTTGATTAAGATTTTCTAATATGAGATTACTAAGAACAAACAAACAACTTATTTTTTACTGGGCGACCCTAGCGAAAGAAAAATAAATACATTGATATGGCACCTGGCGGTATACAGTTAAATGTTCTTTGTAGTTCACTACGGAACCCTAAACAAAGCATCATCAATTAAGGTACTTAAAGACCAGAAACAAATGCTTTTATACAAGCAGTCTTATATAATTATATCCAACCTCTAAAACAGTTCTTTATTCACTTGAACATGGTTAAATCTCTGCGGCGATATTTCTCGAGTATAGCTAAGACACATCATATATTCTAAAACTTGCACTACGTCTAAAGGATTCCATAAGGAACTATGATATTCCCAACTCCATTCGAGTCCGTAAATCAGGATGGTTTGCGACAGCATTGAGCAATGTCCTAATATCCGCCGCCAAATGGTATAGTCAGAAAACCGTCTACTAAAAAGATGCGGTGGCGGTAGCGGGCACATGTTATTCTAAGGACCAAAGCATACTGGGAACTATTGTCATCCATGACCGGCGATGCGGTTGATTGTCTGGAGATGTATACCACTTCACAAGTTTCAGTTTACCATTAAGCACCTACTAAGGACATTCGTATTTTCGTAGCCCTTGAGACGCTTTTTTGGCTGTTAATGTCAATGTCAATAAAAAAATCCTAGCCAAACTTGTGACAACTTGAATAAAAATGCTTCATCAATTCACTACAATGTGGTACATAAACAAAACAGTTGTTAAGCAGCGTCATTGAGGTGCAGAGATTGAGAGATAGAATGTAGAATGTTACCAAAATGCGATGCACTTGCTAAATCGCCAGTCACCGCTACTAAGAGTATCATCTGTGCATCAGCTGTAAATCCGAAAGTCACACTGTACCGCCACCACCACCAAATGTATTTCAAAGACTCTTAATGATCTAATTCATAGATAAGTCCAAGAATATGTTCTGTCCAAGAGCTCGAACGAAAGGCAGATGCTAGTGCATAGCGCATGCAAGAATTTATTACAAAACGTCGAAATAGCGAGAATCAATTTGAATTGAAATATTCGATAGAAACGAACTTTTACTAAATATTTTAAAGTTATATTTTCGAAGAATGAAACTTGAATGTGATACGATTTAAGTCGGTTCTTCGAACGGATTTCTAAGACATTTTTCGTTTAACTTGATCCAAAGGCATTTGTTTTATGGCAATATAATGATAAATATCTAACCAGTTTTATCATAATACCAGCGTAAAAAAACATATATGTTACGATCACAGCACGTAAAAACTTGTTCGATAAATGCTTTTAAAGAAGGCAAAAGCTTGCAACACAATGTAACGAGTACGTCGAGAGTTCATGTGATACAAATGACAGTTTGCAACAACGTAAATGTTCACTCACTTTGGGCTACGACATCACAATCAGCGATATTGCTATCGTGGTAAGGAAATGGAGCAGCTAAATGTGATACAGTCAAGGAGTGAATCTAGATAATGAGTTCAAGTTTGTGGTAACTGGGGATAAGAGTGAACTTTGTGGTTTTATTTTAATTGACGAATTAAACAATCAAGTTTTAAGTAGATATTTCTCTTAGCAACTGCTTACTATTATAGGGCATCAAAGTCTAATAAATCTATCTTTATACTGTGCTACTCGTATTAGTCTGTATATCATTTGTCAAGATTTTTCGTACTACAATAACTGTACTTGGTCCGGATCTTTTTTGAAAACAACCATCTTAGGTCTACTTAATAAGTAAAAATAAAAAAATCTTGACAAATGATATACATGTTACTTCAAAGAATGACATTATATTGATTTATTTTCAAAAGTACACCCGGCCGAGTTAGCAGCCATATTTTCTGAATACATTAATAGATATCCTTTTTAGAAGTAATTTTCATTTCAATTTCAAATGTTTCTTATTGTTCATGTCCGCCTAACATAATGATCCTTTTTGTGGTTTTTATGTTTATATATTTAGATTACTATAATAATTTTTATATGCAGCTTATAATATCACTGAAGCACGCACAAAACAACACAGAACAAGCGTCGCTTAGTTAGGCGACATTAAGTTATTAAATGTTCATTCACTTTGGACGACACGCCGCAATTAATGTCGCTGTGACCGCACTTCGCAACAGAGGACCGAATAAATGTACTTAACAGACAAATAGATAATGGGCACATTAAACGGTGAATGTTAAATTTGAAATAATGCCAAGGTTTTATTATTTAAGAACTAGTACGAATTATTATTATTGATGTTCTTCATTTTGTTTCACGTACAAACCAATTAGGTGTGTCCTCGTCTTCTCATCTTTACTACAAAGAATGTCTTTCTTTTTCTTAGAAATATTTTTTTTATTTTTTTTTACTTTTTAGACTCACGCCTGTATCCCCGACGGGGTAGGCAGAGGTATAATATTACACCCACATTTCGCCATGAATTCTTAGGTCCCACGTAATAGGCGGCGAGCCTATTGCCATTACCGGGCACATCACCAGCTTTCGTGCTGCTACTGAGAATTCGAAAAAATCCAGTAACACTTTTGCCCGACCCGGGAATCGAACCCGGGACTTCCGATCAGCAGTTGCATACGCTATCCACTGGACTACGGAGACAGTCAAAATAAAAATAAATACAAATAAAATATCGGCTTGTTCGCCCGCCTACCGATGATATTCATATAATTGTCCTATAATGCTGAAAATAGTCATAGTCACAAATCGCGTCAAGCTGTTGAAGCGGGCGGCTCAAGATCGGTCGGTCTGAGCTTTGATGAATCCTTGTTCAGCTCTGAAAGTCTTTTAGCTGGAATGATGATTTATGGTCAGTTTGCAACATTTTGCGATCACACGTGTTTTCGCCTTCTGTCATAACATACTGTATGGTATAGTCCTTAAGGCGTGTATGCTTAAATCCCACTCAAGGTATCAACTTACTATAGGTGACTAGATTTAATTCTAGTGCATTGTCTTATTAAAAATAACAAATACTTCTGTACTCTAAGATAATCAAATGTTGAGAACATAACCTTAAATTTACAACACAGAGCAGTTCTTTAAAATAGCAGTAATTACAAAACAACAATTTAAAACTGCTCAACATAAACACCAAACAATTCTTGTATAGATAAAACAATATATCATTCAAGAAGAACGTAATAAATAAAAGCTGTGCTCAAATAAAACAAGCTGTTGGCATGAACGATGAATTTCCTTCTGACAGTACAAGAAAAATAGTCCGACAAATGTACTGGAGCATTAATTAATATATGCATATTTGTAAAATTTTTGGTATATCATTGTGTTTTATTGACGCAAATGTAGACAACAAAAAAAGCATTCGATACGGTCAGTCATAAATTGCTTTTAAACAAATTAGAACGTATAAATTTCAAGGGAGCGGCACAAGAGATGCTACGTTCATACCTCACAAACAGATTCCAAGTGGTAAAATTAGAAGATTCCCAAAGTAAAATCGTACCTATCGAGTGCGGTGTCCCCCAAGGGTCCTTTTTAGCGCCCTAACTTTTCGCTATTTACATAAATAATATACAAGAACTAGGTCTCCATGGTCACACAGCTTTATACGCTGATGACAGCTGTTTATTTTACATTAGGCCGTCTATACAAGACGTCATCACTAAAGCTCAAGCAGACCTCAATAAGCTATCCACATGGTTTCAATGTAACCTCTTGACGATAAATATCTCAAAAACCTGCTATGTAATTTTTAAGTCCAAAAATAAATCACCCCCTTATAATCCGTTAAAAATTAATGACACTATAATTCAAGCAAAAAAATGCGAAAAGTATTTGGGTCTAAGAATGGACGATGCTTTGTCGTGGAAAGCTCACATCCAACACATAAAATCCAAACTATCATCTCTCATCGGGTTATTGCGGCGCATAGTCCGTTGTATACCACGTTAAGTTCGCTACTCCATTTACAACTCTCTTGTCAAACCTATTTAATATAATTATATCTAATAGAAATTTGGGGCAACACCCCCAAAACCTATTTATCTGAACTCCAAGTAATGCAAAATAAAATCATAAAAACTTTATTCCGCTGTCACTATTTAACACCAACCACAAAAATTTACGAAGATACCATATCAATGAACATAAAACAACTATATATTTACAATATATGTATCCTAGTTAGAAAAATACTAAGCGACTCTCTCCATACTAACTTATACTTTATACGAGTGAAACAAATAACCAGCCGCTGAGAAGGCCTTTTCGGATTCAACGCTAGTTGGAACCGCAGATCTCAGGCAGACATCCACGAACTGAAAAAGTTTGCATTTTGACCCCCCGAACTCGTATAAATTCATTTCATTTTTGATTGAAGCCGATACCAAGAGATTGCAACTCCGACCGCGCCCGTCCGCGCTTCGAATAAGACATTTAATGCTCGAGTGTAATCTCGTAAATCTCGCGAGAACGAGATTGCCTTCCCTAGTTGTGGCCTTGATATGTTGTTGCATTGACAGATAGTGACCTTTACCCATTGACTGCCAAGTACGCAATATTAGGTAGGTGGCAATAATAGCAGAGGCCACCTACGTATTTTTACGTAGATCTTCACTGTCGATTATACGATAACCTGTGTTATTCGGTCTCCTGAAATGGTCATTTTTATGTTCTTTGGCTTCTCAAATAAAACACAATTTAAAAAATAGTAACTTTCGAAATTGTAGCAGCCGCATTTTAGAGCTCCGATCTTGAAGTCGAAGTAATCAATGTGCATTTTGTATGTACACTTCAAATACATGTATGTAGCCCTAACTTCTTGTGTCATATGAGGGTTTTTGAATAATAAGACACCATCTGATCTCTTATATCTATGCCAGACATGCCCAAGTTATAGTCGGCGACGATGTTCAGCTTCAGTGAGATTTAGCCATTTTTATTTCTTGACCATTGCCATTGACCAACTAAAGATTGTGCTCGTTTGAAATTACTAATACATTACGCTTGTCTCTCCACTCATAAACATATCGTCGTTATCAAACCAAAACCTGCTATGTGCAAAAAGTATACTTTTGAGATATCGATAAAAGACTGTTTTTTGAAAAATTTTATATGAGAGTTTATTTTTTAAAGTATTTTATTTCAAAGTTATCATTATTATACTTAAATTTGTTTGTATAATAAACACATAAAACTAGTAATTTGTTTATTTTTTCGAATAAAAAGGAAAAAAAAGCACATAGCAGATTTTAATTAGTCAAGTTTAGGGCACATAACAGATTTTAATAAAAGTAATATTGAAATTACGTAAATATTTTAATGTCAACATATAAAAACTTTTTTTGGGCGGTAGGTGTCAAAAAGTTAACAGCTGTTAAAAAATACCAAGTTTTTATTTAATTAATTTAAAGCATAAAAGTGAGTTTTTACTATTGTTTTATCATAAAATACAGTACTTACATGACAGTATTGTATAATTGTAATAATCATCTTATAAATTCCACCACCTGCCAGCACTTCACATACATACACACTTCCAATCTCAAAACATATTGAAGAATCCTTGAAAATCAACAATGGCACAGCTTCGTCGTTCGAGTCCTTCTCAAGGAGGATGGCGGAGCTGGAGGCACAACTACAAGTTGCTGGTCCGACAAAGGAAACGGTCGCGAAGGTAGCCGAGGAATTCCGCACCTTTAGAGAAGTAATGTTCTCAATGCTCAGCCTCTTGCGCAAACAAGTTAATGAATGTTGCCATAGCATTGATGCTATAGAGACTAGGCACAGGCGCAAGGCTCTTATATTTCTCGGGGTGCCAGAGGACGAGAAAGAGGACTGCAGGGCTTCGGTTCTGAATATTGTTCACCGTCTAGCCCTTCCCACTGTGGTGGCACCGGACATCAATGTTTGCCATAGAATTGGATCGCTCAAGAAGAATCACCGACGACCAATATTAGCCTGGTTCACCAGCGGAGATGTCAAAGCAGCTGTTTAGAAGGCCAAGACCAAACTCAAGGGGACGACTATTTCGGTCAAGGAGTTCCTGACGAAACCACGGCAGGCAATCTTCATGAAGTCCAGTCAATACTTTGGGATGCGGGCATGTTGGACACAGGACGGCGTTATCGTGGTCAAGGCAGCCGATGGTAAGCGCCTTAAGATAACCACTACGGAGCAGTTAAACTCCGTGATGCTGAAGCACTCCGGGGCTGCAAGCAGTTCATCATCGGCGAGCAGGAGCGACTCTGCGAGTGCTGGTACGTCCAACACAAGCGCAAAACCGCGTAAATAATCAATTTGTCTGGTTACGTCCTTATTTAATGTGTATATGATAGTCACATTAATTTACGCGTGTTTTCTTCCATAGATTTTGTCGCACGGGTGATCGATTTTCACGGGATAGCCGGGATCGATCACTCGCCGAGCAATAAAAAGAGATGCTTAGGTTGTCTTACGGGAAATAAATAAAAATATCACCAGGACAGATTAAACTCGCGTTATATTCCAGATTCACAATTTTGATTAATAAAAGAACCGACACTAGGGGTTAACCGGCTAGATAGTTATCCAGGGCGTAGGTCGTAAGTTAACACTCCACAGGTCCACGGATGGATACTCAGCTTTCACGTGTCCCAGCCGAAGAAAAAGCAAAGCCAACCACGTGTGTCGCCGGTATATATGTCGTCGGCAAGCGGGTTTGGGTCCCCACTCCAGTGCGTCGTCGTAGTGGGGCTCGCAAGCGCGGAGGCACGACGTCACACACCCCCCCCGTTAGGCCGGGATTTTCCCTAAGGAAAATTCCCTAGCCCAACGGGCGTAGCAGCCCTGAAGATACTCCCTGGAATTAGAGAAAACAGGGGCATGAGTACCTTGAACAAGTGACAACCCTATACGCTAATTAGTATACCTAAATAATAATGACCCACGCTTGCATTCTTCACGCGTACAACGGCAGTCTGAACTTGAACATAAACATTTATCATTCATAATTCATCACACATACCTACAAGTAAATGCCAAGGCCAGTGTAATGGCCCAATAGCAAAGATAACAATCTATGGAGAAGCGCTTAGGGTAATTATTAGGTAATAATGGTTTGTAGATATAAGAACTTGATCTAGCCCTACGACTTAAAAATCTTGGGTTCGGCCTTTGCCACTAGATAAGTAAACTTTTTGAATATAGTTAGGTGTAACAACGAATTTTTCGTAACGATGAACAAAAGTAATATAAGCCTCAGACACGACCGGACCGCTCAATGTCAAAGGAAAGAATTTAATAAATATTTTGCTCTAATTAATACTACAACACGACCAGTAAACACCTTTTGAATGTAAACAATGGTGAATCATTAGTTAGGCATTTATTTATCGGCGCGTCGCTGAGTGAACGCGCGTGCATCATAACGACAACTAGGTAGGTACGATTCGACTATTCCGAGCTCGCGACGCACGGTTAATTACTCTGAATGTTTATAAAGTACCTATAATAACAATTGATTATGGAATTTATACAGAATTAAGAATAACAACAGAACTTCAGAACAAGGCACAGCGAAAAACAACACGCCAATCAATATGCATTTATAGAAAATACACATGCGAGAATCGAACACTAGACCGATCCTACAACGACTTTTTAACCATTGAGCCATAACTGATAGTTAGATAAACAACAGATTCTTTGTAACAATATTACATGTAATAAACTTTGTTACCATTTATAACTGAAACATTTATTCATTTTATGTTAGCCTGTTTACATAAATCATTAACACAACACAATACATTATCTTGTGGGCTTCGACTCGAAAACATAAGAACCATTGTTGGCCTTCACAAATGATTATGTAGGTAATTATAACTTAGTGATTAAAGTGTCCCAGATTCGATGATCAGATTCTATGAAAGTTGAAATAGCTGTAATAATGGTTTTGTTGTAGCGTTCAACTGAGGGTTCGCAAGCGCGGAGGCACGACGTCACAATTTAACATTTTGTTTTTGTTTGTTTACGTATTAGCCGCCGTTTACCCACAATTATAATTTGTTAATAGGCTAGTTGAGGAAAAAAATTTTATAAGTCCGTCCTTTAGATTATTCAAAAATAAGCGATACGTATTTTTTTTATTTGTAAATTAAACCAAAAATGACCAAGATATAGCTCATTAAAGTTACGTATTACGTCACGCCGTGCTGCATTTTTTCGCACTAGTAACGTCACACGTAACTTTAATGGGCTATATCTTTGTTTTTTTTATTTAATCGAAAAATGAAAAAATACGTGTCCAATATTTTTTTATAATCTAAAATACGGACTAAATAAAATGTAATTATTTTGACCCTGGAAACTACCCTAATAGGGTAGTTTCTTCAATTTTGGTTTGATAATATTGTTTCAGCGATAGCTGAGTGGAGAGACCGACAGACTGCTACGCAGAGGGTCTCGGGTTCGAATCCACGGTACGCACCAATGACTTTTCGGAGTTAAGTGCGCATTAAATTGTTAATTATCGCTTGCTAATCGGTGAAGGAAAACATCGTGAGGAAACCTGCATGTCTGAGAGTTCTCCATAATGTTCTCGAAAGACATGTGAAGTCTGCCAACCCGCCCTAGGCCAGCGTGGTGGACTATGGCCTTACCCTTCTCATAGTAAGAAGAGGCCCGCGCCCAGCAGTGGGACAGTATAAAGGGCTTATGATGATGATGATGATGAATATTGTTTACTCCGATTATCCGATAAACTGACAAGATTAACATGACAAGTCTGACAACAGCTGTCAATAGTGTCAATGCGATGCGTTCGGAAACGTTTCATTGTTACTTTTGTTCAAGGAGCTTTTGTTATTTAGTTTAATTTATGTGAGCTGGCGGGTGGTGCAGAGATGTGTAGTTCACTTGTTAATTAGAATAACTTTTTTTCCTGTTATATTCTTGATAATTAGGTATATATTATTAAGTATATTAGTATTTTTTATATATTTTATTTATACATACATACATACATACATAGACTCACGCCTATTTCCCCGAAGGGGTAGGCAGAGGCATATTAAACGCCCACTTTTCGCGAGTGTTTTGATACCACGTAATAGATGGCGATCCTATTGCCGCTTATCGGAATATTTTGTTTGCCAGAGCCTCGTCCGTTGATCGGCAGGTGCACCACTTGCAGGTGAGGTTGGCTTGGGACCCTAAGTTCTTGGTGGGAACCCTACGCACCCACTTTAGCAAGAGGAATAATATAAGCTTTACGCCACAGGGCTAGAAAGGTGCCAGAAGTAAGGGTTAATCTCTGCACCACTCTAGGGTAGACTGGCAGAAAATGCCTAAGGCATTAAGTCCACCTTTATACCTTTATGTGTATATAAAGATAATAAAAATACTGTATTAATTAGGCTTATATTTAAGGCAATCATAAAATGGATGGTAGTCACGATCAATAAATGGTTTCAATTCTTGAAGTTGATTAAACTTTGATTGAAAATTGAAAAATATCACAGTAAAACTTAGTTCTGCAGCGTTTGCAGTTAGAAAAGTTAGGGAATTCACAGATATAGATTCTGCTAGACTAGTTTACTTTAGTTATTTTCACAGCGTAATGTCTTACGGAATAATGTAATGGGGTACAGCTGCTGATATACAGACTATTTTTGTCATTCAAAAGAGGGCCATACGTGCAATTTATAAGTTAGGTGCTAGAGATTCTTTACGTGATAAATTTAAAGAAGTAGATATATTGACAGTTGCATCGCAATATATATATGCTAACTTAATATACATTAAGAAAAACTTAATTCTATACCGCAAAAATAGTGATTTGCATGAAGTGAACACAAGGAATAAGCATAAACTGGTGGGAACTAACTACCGTCTACATAAAGTTCAGAACTCATTCGCGGGGATTGGTATACGATTTTTCAACAAATTGCCTCTTGAAATAATGAATTTACCCATGCACAAATACAAACGGACCATAAGGAACTTTCTTTTACAAAGGGGTTATTACACTATTAAGGAATTTTTAAGTGATAAGACACCGTGGGGATAGGCTTAGGCTTGTTTAACTGACGCTTATTTTATTTTCTGACCGTTTAATATAATTGTTATATAAATCTGTTAAATCCTAGTTTTGATAAGTGACATGTTAAGTGGAGGTGCCTCGCGAACACATGATTTTTGCAGGATTTGGATATTATTATGATTTGTTGAATGTAGTTTAACATTATTTATCCCTGATCATATCATTGTTCACTGGTCACCTTCACAAAATTCTTTCTACATTTGCATTCCTTCACGGGTTCCACTAATTTATGTTATTAATAACGATCTGGAAAATGGAGGTAATTGGCGGTCATGGTCAGTATACCAATAGATTGTTTCTTACTGCCGATTCGTATACCGTTGTCGTCATGCTCACTAAAATGTCATTTCTTGTGGTGGTGTCGTCTGTCGGGTCATCCCTGTCCCTCTAATATGGCGAGAGGGATGATGGCTGGCACATGCGTCATACTTGTGGACGGGTGCTACTTACGATGACTGGTCAATGACGGTCTTGCGGGCTGGTATTAGATTTTAATATTTAACTGCATCATTCCCATCATGGTTCTGATCACTTTCGCGCGCTCCTGTTTTACCATGTCTATTCTGAGGAGGCTAACCAACTGAACATCAAGAGTATTATGCTTGAGTATTATTATGTACAGTAAATATATACAAGTGATATAGAAGGTGTAACAGTTGCAGCACCTTACAAAATGAAAATAATGTGTATTATGCAAAACCTGGCGTTGAAAAAGAGTGACCGTGAGTTTTATTGCCCGTTCTTTCTCATGGTTCTACGCCCTTGCTTTGCGAACGTGGCAGTAAATGTAAATGTAGATTCTTTAAGTAATTATTTTATAAATTTATTATTTTGAAGTTCATAAGCGTCACATTTTGACCCAAATGAATGAAGGATTTTGAATTTGAATAGAGTTATTTGCAATGGACTATCACACAGTGGTGCAGGTTCAGGGTACTCTTGGGGAACCTGCCTTCGCTGCGGAAGAATTGTATAATCTTCTGGGTGACGGAGTTTGAAATACACATCGCCAGACGGCGTGTACTTAAAGGATCTGATGTGATTAACTGTATGATCACCCTTCCTTTTACCTGGTCTAATAGACTGGTAATTTGTCAATAAATTTTGATAATCTTTGAAAAATTCATAGTGAACAACTCTAATATCATATGGTTGTTTGGGCCGTGCTTGTCGCATTTTTATGACGTAATCCTGAGGTGCATAAAAAATAAGGAGGTTTTATGTAATGCTCGTTTGCAGAATGGACACTATCGACCTCAATGATAGTGTGTCCCTTTTCCAAAATGATTTGCTCCACTTCTACTTTAAAAAAATAAGCATAATCACTCAGTGCACTTGCTAACACCTTATTTCTATTTTGGTAATTACATCCGTCACTAGTTATGGTTATGTGTTTATAAGCTCTGCTTGTAGTTTTAAGGTAATCGATTACACAGCTTGTAAATTTGGATTTACATCCAACGAATTACACCTCCTCCTCCTCCACCGTCTGCTTCGTGCCAAAAATAAATAGTGACATCTGCGGTACGAGAAATATAAATCGTAATATGATGACACTGTAATTTTTGTTTATAATACAGCGCACTGGCAACTAACTTTGGTGCTAAAAGGACACGTTATCACTGCGACGTCTGGGTTAAGCTGTAAATTTTCTATTGCTATTTTTTTAGCATGACGCGCTTCATCCTTTTTTTGGATATGAGTGTCATAGACCTCGCGTGAGACATTTTTTAACTGAAAACTTGAACAGACGTCGCACTGATCTTTTCTCGGTTTGTGAATAGAAATGTTACTTTTTCTAATTAAACTTAAAAAAGTATTTCTTGAACATGGTTTTATATAATGTTCATTGCACCAGGTTTTATAAACTGCATGCATATGCAGATATGATAAAAAAGTTGAGTCCACGTAAATACGCTTTGATGATGCCCGACAATAGTGACTTGGCACTTTAGGAAGTAAATCTAACCATTCAGATACTGTACTTCGTAAACTCGTATTCTTAGTGGGCACAACACTTTGATTATGTGCAATAGTAAAAGAGCTTTCCATATCGTGTGTCGTTGCTGGCATATCTTTTACCCAGCGTAAGAAAGTGTCACGTCCAAGATCAAGGGTGTTTAAAAAAAAACAATCTGCATACTTTTACTTTGATACTTTGGCAATCAGACTTGGGCACAAAAATATCAAAACCAACTTGTTTTCGAGAGGTAATACTATTACTAATACTATAAACTAATATTATCACGTTTTCTTGTCTTGCGTAAACTCCTTTGAGATACCAATCCTTGTACGGAAGCTTTTTTATCGCTCCATGCTTTCATATTCCAAAATTTTAAATGCAACGCAGACCGTTCTTCTTCCGACACCAATGCACACATGAAAGTATGTTTAGATTTTTGCTTCATTGCACTATGATTACAACGACTTTTTACAGACCGACCCTCTTTTGGTACACCAAAAAACTTCTGTTCTAGTTTTCCGTCTTTTTTCTTATGTATGGTTTCCCAAGTAAACGGCGGCGCTTAGCTGTAGATTGACCTAGTTGTATAGTTTGAGAATTACTTGAAATTTCGATGGTCGCGTCCTATTCCTGCAATGGACATTCATTTGATCAATCACTGTCACTACTATAAATTACGTAACGTCTGCCTTTTTATTAAAGATATTATCTTTAATATTTCGTATACGCAATATCGTTTTGGCCTTGACAGGTTTTGACCTTGATAGATTTTTTACCTTGTCAAGTTGAGACCTTGACTGGTTGTGGCCTTGATATGTCGTTGCATTGACAGATAGTGACCTTAACCAGTTGTGGCCTTAACAGGTTGTGGCCGTGATAGGTTGTAGCCTTGACAAGTTGTGACCTTGAAAAGTTGTCAAAGTCAAAGCTAAATCATTTACTTGTTCATAGGTTCATTATAAACACTTAATCAAAGTCATACCTTTTTTTTAAAATTATGCTAGATGAGGCGATGTTTCCTAACTGACTGTCCTGAGAAGAAACATCCGAAACAAACTCAGAGGTCTATTTTAAAGTCCAGACAATATAATAAAAAAATATCAATATATAGGTATATATTTCTTGTGTGCGTGTGTATGTCACTGAACTCCTCCTAAACGACCGGACCGATTTTGATGAAATTTTTTGTGTGTGTTCAAGGGGACTGGAAAATGTTTTTTAGTTAATTTTCAATTTGTAACTAGTTGTATAGACTTATTTATTGGGCAATATTATCAAGGTATTTCATTTTATAATCTATATGTAGCTTAATCTAATCATAATGTCTAAGTAGTATATGTACTAGTTGTTGATTTTTTAATGTTTCACATTGGAACCGACCGACTGCGCTACCATCGCAATGTCAAATCTATGTCAATATATGTTAATAATTTCGTCAAGGGGTACGGTAGACTCGATCGAAACCTAACCTGAATAATAAAAAATAAAGATTTCGAGTTGACAACATACGTCCGCACAATTTGGATTGTCGAGTATTTTGTTAAATTCTAATGGTTCTGACAGACAAATCGCAGTCGCCATATTGGCCACCCTAGCGAATCGTCACTGATACTGGATAACATTTTGAGTACTAAGTACTAAGTCTTAGTACTAAGTAGTTTGTATGTGTAAATACTTTTTGGAGTTATATTTCTTAAACAGTTAAAACGACAATTATAGAAGTACATAAATACGTACATACATAGGCTCACGCCTGTTTCCCCGAAGGGATAGGCAGAGGCATATTAAACGCCCACTTTTCGCCAGTGTTTTGATCCCACGTAATAGGTGGCGAGCCTATTGCCGCTTATTGGGACATTTTGTTTGCCAGAGCCTCGTCCGTTGATCGGCAGGTGCACCACTTGCAGGTGAGGTTGGCTTGGGACCCTAAGTTCTTGGTGGGAACCCTATGCACTATAGAAGTATTTGCCCAATAAAGGAGATTTGTGTTACCCCGGACGTAGATGATATATAATAACTAGAGAACCCCGAATTTACGCGAGCGAAGCCGCGGGCAAAAGCTAGCATATAAATATATATAAAAAATAAAGTATAAATATGTGAGTACAATGTGAGACGACTATACACTTCCATAATAGTATGGTTGTGACCCTGATGGATTGTTGCATTGACAGATTGTGACCTTAACAGGTTGTGGCTTTGACAGGTTGTGGCCATGACAAGTTGTAGCCTTGACAGATTGTTGCCTTGACAAGTTGTGGCCTTGACAGAGATTCGAGGATTCGACAGATTGTGGTGTGCTAAAATGGAGCTGGGCGGGAACTATCCGTTGTATGTTAGATAACAAATGGAATAAATTAATTGATAACTATTGAAAGTTCAAAGGTGGACTTGACAGGTTGTGGCCTTGACAGGTTGCGGTCTGACAGGTTATGGCCTTGACAGGTTGTAGCTTCGACAGAGATTAGTGGATCTGACTGGTTGTGGCCTTGACGGAGATTATTGTATCCGACAGGTTGTGGTCTTGACAGGTTCTGGCCTTGACACATTGTGATTTTTAGACCTTGTGACGTGCTCTGCTGGCACTTTATAGTGAGTTCTAGATTACAGTTCTAATACGGATCTGTTAAGAACTAAAGAGTTCTAGCTCCTAAGATTTGTACGAAATTTTAAATTGACGAAAATGTAATTTTCTATGTTTTACCTACCAGTCAAATAAAGTTGTACGTAATTAGTAACCATGCAATTAAAAATGGATTACTAACAATTATTCCCATGCCTTGAATATATTATAATTGCCATGCCAATTTGACTTTAGCTTAATTTTATTTTTATTTTATTTATAGACTCACATGAAATTTTAGGTCCCACGTAATAGGGGGCGAGCCTATTGCCATTACCGGGCACATCACCAGACTCCGTGCTGCTATTGAGAATTCGGAAAAACCCAGTAACACTATTGCCTGACCCGGGAATCTGTTATAATATTTAATGTATGAAGTACATATAAAATAATAATGCTTAGATCAGCAGTAGGCATGAGCGGTATACGTCATTGAAAGTGATCCATGCATTATTATTCGATTCCGGTAAAGACATTCTTATTACAGACTTCGTTGTGGGCACTAGGTTTTTGTCAATTCTATTTTAAGTCATTTTCTTTCATTAAATTAGTCTGTTTTTGACCTTTGAGTTTTTTTTTAAAAAGCTATTTCGGACCTGCCCTGTAACAGTGGTGTCAGAAGTGGGATATTCGGGTAAGTTTATACCAATTCGATAAGCCCGATATTCCACGTAGTAAGGTCAACCAGTGCCCACAACTCGCCGCGTTTCGGTTCTATCCAGACGAAGTACAACTGTCTGGATCTCGCTGTATTTCGCTGAGTCTCGCTGTAGCTCGCCGTATTTCGCCGCATCTCACCGTATCTCGCCGAAACTCGCCGAATCTCGCTGTATCTCGGCGAATCTCACTATATCTCCTCGCATCTCGCCGAATCTCGCCGTATCTTGCCGTATCTCGCCGTGTCGAGGGCCCATATCGCCGTATTGGGTCCTGTTCCGATCGCCGTGCTCGCAGCACCTCGCCAGCCGACGCATCGCCTCGTGGACGGTGTGCTGCCCACATCTCGCCGTGACCGCTCGCCTGCCGTAAGAAGATCGTTACCGCTGACAGCATCGGCCAGTCAAGGCCGACTCCATCGTCACAGTTCAAGAGGTTTCTTCAACTGCTTACCGCCGCCGATTATGTTCGTCCAGTGCGTGATTTGCCTGTGAGTACTATATTTTGTTCATTGTTATTGCCACTTGCCAATTTGAGTAATTTTCCTATTCACGTTAATCCTAAATACCTAATATGTCGAAAACTGAAAGGTCTCAAGTATCACTTTCGGAACAAGTTCCACTTAAAGTTTTATGTGATTTTGTTCACCCGTATAGCGGAGAAAGAGAAACTCTCCCCGGGTTTTTAACTAACTGTAGAAACGCTTTAGATCTCGCGTCGGAATCTCAGAAAGGTATTTTACTAAAGTTTGTACTGTCAAAATTAACCGGTAAAGCACAGGTTGCATGTTCAAATAAAATATTTGAGACCTTTGAGGAGTTAAAAGATTTTCTCAAACAACATTTTGGTGAGAGAAAACATTACAATCATCTATTATTAGAACTTCAGTCATGCAAACAACTACTCAATGAGACAGTTGCACAATACGCCTTAAGAGTTGATACATGCCTCACTTCTCTGCAGTCCGAAATCCATAACTCAGATTCCTTAAAGAAAGAATTAGCGGGTCGTATTGCTATGACAGAAGATCTAGCATTATATACATTTACTTTGGGATTACATTCGGCTCTTGGTAATATTGTACGATGCAGAAACCCTCGGACTCTAAATGAAGCAGTAAACATTGCATTCGAAGAAGAGAAAATTCTAAATTTGGGCAAAAGTTCTATTTTAAAATCAAAGTTATGCAAATTTTGTAACAAATCAGGTCATTTAGAGTCGGAGTGTTATAATAAGTTAAAACGCGACACTGTACCGCGCTTGCAATATCAGCCGCGTATGCAAAATAATTCCTTCCACAGTTCTCGGAATAATACAACACCGGTCATTTGTAGGTATTGTAAGAATATAGGCCATGATATTTCGCAATGTCGTAAACGCCAATATAATAATTCTAGAACATTTAATAACAATTCGCACACTAATAACTTGCCTAATAACTCTAGGAATTTTCAACAAAACTTCATAGAGTCGGCATCTGAAACATCATCGCCTCCACAGATTCTTGAAATAGAAAACAGTACTAACTCTTTAAACTAGATGTTGGGTTTGCAAACCAGTACCGTTGCAAGTCCCACAGTCTAGGTACTGTAAATTCTAGCTCAAATACCAAATCCACTGTTTCAAATAATAAATCTACTATTTCCAAATCCACTGTTTCAAATACTAAATCTACTATTTCCCAATCCACTGTTTCTAAATCGTATAGTGCTATTTCTAAAAATAATAATTCTACTACTAAATCCACTGTTTCTAGTAAAACGGGTCCTATCTCTAATGAAAATAATTTCATAAATTCTAATTCTAATTCCACTGAGCCTAAATCGTCGCTGCGTACTATTTCGGGTTTGAACCGCGTTGATAACAGTGATAAACAGTTTTTACGTACTAGTTCGACCGTAAGGTCCATCGATAACAATATTCCTAGTTCCTCGAAAGATTCGCCTCTATCAAGTTCGTTTATGACCAAAAATGAAAACTGTTCCAATTTCGAGTCTAAATCAGTTCAAGAGTTATTAAATAAATTTGTAGATGAACCGATAGAGTGTCCTATGGTATACGATATAGCGCAAAATAAGAAAACTTCGTTACCGTTTGTTGAAGTGTATACATCTCATTCCGAAATGCCGTTGCGTCTCTTAGTTGATACTGGGAGTTCCATTTGCCTCATAAAGGACACTAGTCTCTCAAAAGTCCCAGAACTAGATCAAAATATAGTGAAATTTAAAGGCATCAACGATGTCGGGTCGTATGCCCAAACCAAAGGCACTTTTATTTTATCTATTAAGCCCGATGTGTCAAACAAATTTTCATTTTCATTTCCTTTCCATGTCGTGTCTAATGTTAATCTTGATTATGATGGTATCATAGGTACGAATTTCTTGTCTACGCATAATGCGTCAATCGTATATCCTGAATCGAAATTAAAGATACTGGGTGAAACATCTGTATGTTTTGATTTAAAAACCACGAGTGTAACGTACAAAATTCCGGCACGTTCTGAAATGTTAATAGAATGTTTCGTAACGAATCCCGAGTTAAAAGAAGGCCTAGTTATGTGTGGTAAAGTCGATCAATATCCTAACCTTATATTTTCTAAATGTCTAACTCGAGTAAAATCTAATAATAAAATCACTGTCTCTGTATTAAATATCTCTGAAAGCGAAGTTATTCTTAACCCAATCAAGTTGACGTTAGAGCCTGTGTCTTATGTGCTAGAGCCTAGTCCTACTATCCCCTCTACTTCTGGTCCTGTTACGCAAACACTCCCCTGTTTCCAAACTACTACATCCGAATTAGAGCGCGACTATAAGGTCCAAAAAGCCTTAAGATGCGAACATATGACTCAGGAAGAGGAATCTGCGTTGCGTGAATTATGCTCAGAATATAACGACATATTTTATCTAGACGGAGACATACTGACAGCGACTAAGACCGTACAACATGAAATTCGTACAACCTCCGAAACTCCCATCCATGCTAAAACCTATCGTTTTCCCGAATGCCATAAGGAGGAAGTAAGTAAGCAGGTTAAAGGTATGTTAGATCAAGGCATTATCAGCCCTTCTACATCCCCTTGGTCAGCACCGATATGGGTGGTACCGAAAAAGGCGGACGCTTCCGGTAAACCCAAGTGGCGCATCGTTATCGATTACCGAAAGCTGAACGAAATAACTATCGGTGATGCCTATCCTATCCCCAATATCACAGACATCCTTGACCAGCTTGGACACAGTAAATATTTTTCGACTTTAGATTTAGCATCTTCTTTTCACCAAGTTTGTATGAAGGAATCCGACGCTGAGAAGACAGCATTCGGCGTTCCGGGTGTTTCCGGCTTAACAGGTCACTATCAGTTCAATAGAATGCCTTTCGGACTTAAAAATTCCCCTTCTACATTCCAAAGGCTGATGAACGTCGTTTTATCTGGTCTCCAAGGACTCCATTGTTTTACATATATGGATGATATTGTTATTTTTGGCAGTCAACTTTCTGATAGTATTAGCAACCTTCGCAAAGTGTTCGACAAGCTGCGCGAACATAACCTAAAGTTACAACCTGATAAAAGCGATTTTTTACGTAAGGAAGTCCAATACTTAGGCCACATTATAACAGATAAAGGCGTGAAACCCGATCCTAAGAAAGTAGAATGTGTCCAAAAGTTTCCTGTACCCAAAAATCCCCGCGACATCAAATCCTTTCTCGGCCTCGTCGGTTACTATAGACGGTTTATAGAGAACTTTTCGCATATCACCAAACCATTAACAAGTCTATTAAAAAAGGACGTTAAGTACAGTTGGCTCTCTCCGCAACAATCGGCGTTCGATACCTTAAAAGATAAAATCACGACAGCTCCTATCTTACAATACCCCGACTTTACTAAGCCTTTTATCCTAACCACTGATGCCTCCAACTATGCCATATCCGCTATCTTGTCCCAAGGAGAAATAAATAACGATCTCCCAATTGCATACGCCTCCCGTACGTTAAATAAATCAGAGGGAAACTATTCAACTACAGAAAAAGAGTGTTTAGCTATTATATTCGGCACTAAAACTTTCCGTCCGTATTTATATGGGCGACGATTCAAAATCGTAACAGACCATAAGCCTTTAGAATGGCTTTTCAATATAAGCGACCCCAGTTCGAAATTAGTAAGATGGCGTCTCAAACTCGAAGAGTTTGATTACGAAATTGTCTACAAGAAAGGCAAAATCAATTGCAATGCTGACTCCTTATCCCGCAATCCCGTTCTCGCCGTCGATCCCGAGTCACCTTCCACATCTGAAACATATGAAAAATATTTACAAATTAGTCAACAACAAAATACTTCCTATGACACTGTTATTATAGAACATAATGATTCGTTACTTAAAACTAAATGTAAAATGATAACTTACCCCTCTGCCATTGACTTAGACGATTCGATTCCATACTGTTCTGAAATTATACAGATGTCTAAATTTAACGAAGACTTACCTGACATAAGAACTGTAGAACGGGAGCTGTATACGTTTCAAAGTACGTCCAACGATAAACATGTATTTACCCATTTATTCTTACGAGTTCATCATTACGACGAAATGACCTACAAAGATATTTTTAATATGTTAAGAGATTATAGAGATATGATAACTACCTGGTATTCAGAAGAAAAGGAATTTGCCATCTCTGATTTTCAAGATCCTTTCACAAAGATATCGTTTACCAAAATATATAATATCTTAGGGTTTATATTTCACAAAACGGGTGTTAAAATCCACGTATATCATAATAATATTCTATTCCCAACGCCCCTTGAAGTTCCTCGTATATTAAAAGAAAACCATGACTCACCTTCTGCGGGACACCCAGGTATTTCACGCATGTACGATAGATTAAAATCTCAGTATTGGTGGAAAAATATGCGCCAAGATATAGAAAATTATGTCAAGAGTTGCAAATCTTGCCAAGTCAACAAACCTTTACGCCACTCCAATAAAGCGCCAATGATTATTACTTCAACTGCCACTAGGCCGAACGAAAAACTTTATCTCGATATAGTAGGTCCTTTACCTGAAACTAGAATTAACAGTTACAAATTCATTTTGACCCTACAAGACGATCTAACGAAATACTCCCAGGCCTATCCCATGCAAACCTGTTCCGCTCAAGAAACTGCTCAACGTCTTGTACACTATATCTCACACTTAGGTATACCGCGTAATATAGTCACTGACCAAGGCACTAACTTTTGTTCTGATGTTTTCAAACAATTGGAGAGACTATTCGGAATAAAACACATTTACGCATCGCCATACCATCCGCAAACATGTGGTGCCTTAGAAAGAAGTCATTCCACCCTAAAAGAATATTTACGTTCCTATATAGAAGACAATACCCATACATGGGATTTATACCTGAACACAGCAATGTTGGCTTATAACTCAAACATACATACAACCACGGATTTTTCTCCATTTGAACTCATGTTTGGTCATAAACCGTATATTCCCAAGTCTATCGATAGCCTAGATAACAATACTTACACTGATTACGTACGAGCGCTCAATCATAGATTATATTATAGTCGCCAAAAAGCATTGCAAAACGTCCAACGTTCTAAAGAACGTTCTAAACAATATTACGATTCACATTCTCGCCCTATAACGTATAATATTGGTGATTCGGTATATATTCGATGCCATCATAAGCAAAATAAGGCTCTATTACCCGTATGGAAAGGCCCTTACAAGATCATAAAGATAAACGGTAACCACACAGTCACAGTGCAAGTCGATAGGAAACATGTTCGTCACCACTATGACGAAATCAAGCCCGCCTTTTAAAGCATAGCTATCTCTATTGTCCCCAGGTTCCTCACAACCGTTTCCAGTAGCCAGTTTATATCAAAGCTTTTCGGAAGTCCCGGACTGTACTATGACCAATTATTGGACATCAAATTTTCTAATGATAACTGGAACGTTGTCACCTCAGTAGATTTAAGTCACATCCAACCGCATTTAAACAGTATAGAGTTCTTACTCGAACGCGTTTCAAAACATTGCAACACAACTCTGTCTTCCCAACTTAAAACCGAATGTCATAACTCATTAAGTTCTTTGAAAGCTCTACATAACAGTAATATTCAGAAGTTCTCATCACTTTCATATCTTACTCAGATTAAAGAATCTAGACGTGCTAAACGGGGTCTAATTGACGCCGGTGGCTCTATATTAAAAACATTCTTCGGCACCTTAGATGTTAACGACGCTATCAAGTTCACTAATGCTATTAATAAAGTACAGTCAGACGAAAAAGAACTTACGTTGTTAATGCGCGATAACATACATGTAATTAAGTCCACTATATCTACATTTAATAGTACTATGTCTAAGGTAAAAGATAACGAACATCGTCTGAACAAAAACCTAATAACTATAGAAAATGCATTCGAAAAGTTAAGTCAAACTACTGATAAATTAGAATTAAAGTCACAGTTGTCTCTCATATTAACTTCGGTAGAAAGTGTCATAATGACTCTATCCTTCGATATAGATGATATTAATAACGCAATATTATTTAGTAAAATGAACGTTTTGCACCCGACTGTACTAAGTCCCATGCAGCTGTATAAGGAGCTCGAGTTACATATCAACTACATGCCTAAACACTCTGAGCTACCTATACCCTTATCGCTAGTAAACGTTAATGAAATAATTACTGTTAGTGATATCGTATGTTATTACCAAGACAATAAGTTAGTATTTATTTTACAGATTCCGCTCGTTCTTTCACAGCTCTATAACCTGTACCATATCATCCCATTTCCAGTCCCATTAGATTTAAATACTCCCGATACTTATGCTTTAGTTGCACCGAATAAACCATACCTGGCAATAACCCTGGACAGACTATTCTACTCACAGCTCGCGAGTGTCAGTGCGTGCAAACAAGTGAAAGGTCAGTGCTATGTGTGTCCTCTAGGTAACGTGTACTCGACAATGGCAAATCCGACATGTGAAACTACGTTACTAACAGAAGCATCTGCTAAGTTACCAAAAAGTTGCCAAACTAGAGTCTTGCGTGGCTCGATAGACGTCTTCCAAAAGATCAGTCGTAATCGTTGGATTTTTGTTCAATCAGAACCTGGTAAATGTCATGTTATTTGTAATGAAAATTTTAGTAATACAGATGAGGTTCTGTTCGGTTCCGGCATATTACATTTACCAAAATCTTGCAAAGCCTACTATAAGGCATTAACGTTTATCCCAAGTGACACGTACACCTCCAACGTCACTACTATCTTATCTAACTTTAATATTATCGACGAATGTTGCGATACTCAATATTTCAATAAAAGTCACATCCCATTAGTTAAGTTAAACGAATTTAATAATTTAGAGTCTTTAGTAAAAGCCAGTGTGCAGATGAACGAGTTCGAGAAACAGTTAAATAAAATCTCTGAACCGTCACACTTTGAGAAATATTCTACCAGCTATCTTTCCCTCACTTATATAACAGCCATTTTAATGTTACTGTATTTATTGTTCAAGACCAGGAGAGTTATTTGTCCGAGACGGGGATGCTGTGTAAGAATCTATAACAAGAACTATGTAAGTCAACCCCCTGTTCCTTCTATTCGGCATAATGTGTCAACCATTGTTAATGCATCAACGGACTCGTCAGCTGATGACCTTGACGATCATACAAATATCTCCACAAGGTCGTTGCCAAATTTGAAGAGAAATGTAATGCCGTAGTTAAAACGTTCTATTAATAGTATTATTAGTTAAATGCACTGGTATCTCTTATATCTAAATATTGTAAGTAACATTTTAAATTTTAAATAAATCAAACCTATAAAGTAATTAATTGTAATTTCTAAATCTGTGAGTTAAAATAGATAATATCTTAAAACTTAAGAATTCTTTATATCTTTACATGCTATTATCTCATAATAATATTTCGGGTTTTTCTAGTTTACATAAGTTACAGTTATAGTTGCTTAATCTTAGTTTAAATAATAAAATGTTTGTAACTCTCAACGAAGTCTTTACAGTTAGCAATTCGTTTACTTTCAATTGATCATCCCTTTACCCGGTATGATCAATCTTAACGGGGGGGATGTTATAATATTTAATGTATGAAGTACATATAAAATAATAATGCTTAGATCAGCAGTAGGCATGAGCGGTATACGTCATTGAAAGTGATCCATGCATTATTATTCGATTCCGGTAAAGACATTCTTATTACAGACTTCGTTGTGGGCACTAGGTTTTTGTCAATTCTATTTTAAGTCATTTTCTTTCATTAAATTAGTCTGTTTTTGACCTTTGAGTTTTTTTTTAAAAAGCTATTTCGGACCTGCCCTGTAACAAATCGAAACCGGGGCCTTCGATCAGCAGTCGCATACGCTATCCACTGGACCACGGAGGCAGTAGCTTAATTTAAAGTTCCTAAATGCTAGGTATTTCGCACTATATGAGAATAGAGAATTCTGTATTCATTTTAAACGCGTATCATGTCGGGTTGGGTTATGAAAAAACTTTTCGGTCCTAGTTCGAGGCTTAATAATTTATTTTGCGAACAACACTGGACATCAAAAACGTTAGAGAATGTTAAGTACATACAGCGCACGTGATAGTTATTAATCTATATCTATTGTGAAGACAAGAGAGATTTTGCGTTAAGATAGTAAGTCAAATAATTTTGGCCGTGCAACATAAAATTCTTACCAAACGGTATTAACTTGTCATAGTAGGTACCTGAAGCAAAAGGTAAGTTCTAGTACTATGCCTACTAGTACTAGAACTTAGTACACGTATTATTAAAAAGTAAACGTCTGTCTTTTATTTATTTGTTAACGTGCCACGTCTCGTGGATATTATCTGTATCAACGCCAGACTTATTGTTCTGCTAGAGGATTAAAAATATGACGGGAGTTGTACGCTTTTGTGGAAAGTTGAAGGCTGAAGCGAGATATGAAACTGACGTAGGAATATGATCGCTTACCATCGACACGGTTGTAAGTTTCATGTCATATTGGGACGGAATGATGAGAATCTAGAGTAAAATTTTTGATTACATTATTTGTGCTACAGGTATACTTCGTTATTATAAGTACAAACCAGTAGGTGGTAAGTGTACTCGTCATTCTGAACAACTTTTCTGTTCTTGGAAACAGGCGAAATTGCAAACAAGATTAGTTATTTCACAGATTTGTCGAAGTTAAAGTTAAATATTGTATGCAATTGCAGATTCTTGTTTCAGCATAGTATAAATGTTCATGATTTTAATTTAAATCAATAACAAAGCAAATTCTCACGTTTATTAAAATGGCGTAAGTATATTAAATTTCAGGTGTAAGCAAAATTTACTTGCACCACATATATTCCACATAAAGCCCGCATAATAAATCATACTCGCCCACAAAACTAAAGTAATAAAACGATGTAAGTCAAGAGAAGAAAGACTGCAAGAGACATTTTTCTAAAGTTTTCCCAGTGATCCGGTGTCAGAGCTCACTTCAACATAAGACCTCAATTTTTCCAACATTTGAATTATTAACTTTCTTTAAAATAGTACAAAACATTGCAGCTGAGCACGACTACTTTTTACGAGCACTAAACTGAATATAAAATAGTAATACTTTAATATCCTAAATCCATCCATACTGCCTCACACTTTACGAGACTATTAAAGAATATTTTAGTTTATTTGTACTACTTTAAAGTGATATTTTAATTGAAAGATATCATTTGTTATATCAAGACATATTAATACTTTTGACGAAATCAAAAGTCTCCCTTCTCATTATTATCATCATCAATATATATTAAATTCTGCCGTTACTGAGCACTAAACCACTGGACGAACGTCGCTAAAATTTGGCTTGTATTTTCCTTGATAAGGAGAATAGGGATGTAAGAAGTGAGGATCTCTAGCTTCAGTACTTCAGGCCCTACGATTATGGGTCAGGACACGTTTTAATATAATTATACTCGTACATATATATACCTAAAATGCCACAAACAGTAAAAGCAAAAATAAAATAACTACTTACACATATCTCATGGGTATACATAAAATATTAAAACGCTGGTAGCAACTACGTATTTCATTAGCTAAAATTATCTTGCTTTAGATTAAAATTATATTAATTTAAGCTCGAGAAAGTACAACAGCTTCAAATGAAAATAAATTTACTCAGTGCGTCACCGTTAAGCTTTTGCTTCAGAAAAGCATATTAGATAGTTAATATTAATTCAAATTATAGAAGCACTTTGAAGAGAATATTTGAACAACCTGTTCACTTTCTCGCAGCGCAGATTACTTTGCAAGCAACTGTACTGATTGCTGTTATTTGAATGTGTATGAAACTTAACAAGCTTATCTTTTTTCATGGTTGCGTTAAGAGCCATGCGTTAATTTGCGTAAATTAATGCTGTTCATTATATAATAATACATTGCTTATTTTTCAAAGCGTAGCTTGAAAAATAAGCAATGTATTATTATATAATGAAAAGAGTGTATACGCATTATAGTTTTTACTTCTTTAAAAGACAGCGCCCAAACCAGGTATGGATCATATGTATGATCCATCCAGAATCTGAATCCAGAGAACTTAACAAACATTCAGCAAACTTACGTAATTATGAAACAGACTCAAAACATATACCTATAAGTAAACTACACAAATTATTGTCCCGTGAGAATCAAACTCTCTCCTCGTATCAAACTATCAGCAGTGATTCGATCGCTTATACAACAACGTTACGCTGTCTAAATTCAATAAACAATATGATGTTTTTATTCAAAGAATTCCACCAGGTGCGACCACGGCTCTAGTTTGAGCATTTCTATACATATACTTTTCTGGATTTATATCTGAATGAGCTATTTCTAGTTTCGTTCTTTTTAGACCCATCTTTAACGTAGTCGGGTTATCGTTTTTAAACTTATTTTTTTTATTTAATTCTTTTCCTATCCCGATGGGACATGTAAACTAACCGTGCAATATTTACATTATCATATTTATAGGCAGAAAGAAAGAAACATAGGTAACATAAGCGTCTTAACCGCGCGAATTGTAAGTTCAACCGCGTTTTAAACTTATATTTTGACTTAAGCAGTATAATATATGTAATATTTGTAATGTGCTCACCAATACCTTTCTTTAGATACCAAACACGTAATGATTATCTCAGTTAAATTTTTTGTTTGGAATCTGAGCTATTATTTAATTCCGTAGGTAATAGAAAATTTTGATAAAATTTATGTAGCTTATGTCACCCGTGCCATTATTACGAATCTATTTACACCTCATTTATTAAAATCGGTTCAGTAGTTTTGGCGCTACGGTGGAACATACAAACATACATACATACATACAAACAGACATACATACTTGCATACATAGACTGCCAAAAATATAACCCTTCCTTTTGGCTTCGCCGTAGTCGGATAAAAACGACATTTATTAAATCATTATTATTTGCACAAAACGTCGATAGTACAAGTTCGTCTATAGGTACAAGATGTAAACGTAAGGTGATCAACAAACAACGAGTCAAAAATTGTAACGATTGGAAAAGTTTTAAGTAGGTAATTATAGTTATTAAAATGACGCACGTTCTATCCATTACTCGCAAAACAATAATTTGTTTGAGGCAGTCGCGTATCATGAAACTCAAGGAAAGGACCAAGTGACATCACTTAGTGCCATGGCTAACTCTGTCTAATGAGCAATATTGAGGCGCAACCGTGTTGAAAATAGTGATAGTATTTTAGACATAAAAATTTATTTTAAATTTGGAGCGTACACTGCACGCTGCCCTTATAAGTATAAAATACCGTCTAATTGGATCGCTCGAAAGTGAAGCACAGAGATTATGTCAATTAGAAATGAAGGAGTTTCGGATTATTCGCTCAAGTATGAAATGAGGTGGTAGTTGTAGTCTTTCCGGAGTTTTAAGTCAGGTAGTTTTCTGTTATTCAGTGTTTTGGGGGAATGACTGAGAATGTGACTGTAATGTTACACGATTCGATAGAAGCTAGCATCTGTAATGAATTGAATTTGAATAAAACAAATTTATCAATTGCTATTAATTTATTTTTCGTAATGTGATGCTTTTGCGTAGCGCCATGGTGTCGTGTTTGTAGCTTACGTAGGCCGCTTGATTATCCCCCCCGTGGGATCTTCACCTTGTCCTAGTGGGGGGCTCAGTAGCCGTGGTTGGGTCCCCACGGTGAAGCTAAGCGAGATCCCGGGAGTGGACGCTTCGCGTGGGCTTGACGGAGGCCTGCGCAGGACGCGTCCAAAGGTGTGGGTGCAAGGGACAGCTCTTCTATCATTTTATCATAACATGACTTCACTTAAGTATGCTAATTAAATACCTTGTCTTTAGTAAAAGCTTGTCGTACCTATTAAAATACCTTGTAACGATCATAGTTATTTTCCATGAGGTCTTGGTATCATTGTAGCGCTTATATCGTAATTTGACTTGTCGTGCATAACACATCGCCAAAGTTAAGAAACTTTTGCTGAGGTCACGACATAGATGGGTGAATATTGTCACATTTACTCTTAACGGTAGCGTTTATCTAAGTAAACACAATGCTGCAAAGCACGTAGAGTTGTCGGTTACAGTCGCTATATCAGGATAGGAATGGTTTAGCCATGTCGTACTTGTGGCGTTCCGTAAACTCTAACAATACTATTGGCTACATTTACATACGTAAAAGAAAAAAAAATATAAAAAATAAATCATGATCATAGATTATTAAAACCAATGTACCTAATATGACCATTATTTTCTTTACGATGAATCTATGTATATGCATTAAGTCCATTAAAGCTCACTGTTCATTTGGTTGACTCTAGTTCTTATAACTCATCAAACGAACAGTTTTTCTTCTAAACAACATTGACATTACTAAACTCAAACATTTTGAACTAACCGCAAATAACTTTACCCATCCTTCATTGTATGGAGCCAGTGGTGCGGAAACGAATTCTCGACACACTAAACACAACACGTGTAGTAAATTACAAATTTTATCATTGTCGGCTCGAATACGTAACTTAAATGTGGGTATATGTTCATGTTTAGCCAATAATAGAGTAAATGTATTTGAAGAGGACTTATTAGATGCCCATGTCATCTAATCTCAAACTAGACAAAGGCTGATGATGAGAGCTGTCTGATACACTACGCCTAGGTAAAGAACAAATAGTTGTTTATCACACAAAAGATTGTCATGGGTTATATTAATTATTATCTATGTAATAGTGTATCTGGTCAACAAAAATCTTAATCATTTTAACAGTTCTGTTATAAAAGATGATGCCAAACAGTTTGAGAACGTAAGGTCAAGCAATAATAAGTATCCCCTGCGCTGAAGGAGAAAATAAAGTGAGTATTGGCTGATGGAGACACACCGCTCAGTTCCATTCAGCGCGACACATCACATCTGTATTGAGTACCCAACCTCATAGTCACAGCTTGTAGATGACATAGCTAAGGCTGCCTAAATACATTACCTGCAAACTCGAGCCGTTCTGAACAGTTTCACCGCAGTTTGATTTCGAACGGATTCTGTAGCGCATCTCACTTTAGGGTTGGGATGCTACCGGGTGCAGATGAAGGAAAATAAGTGAGCACAATATTTTGAACTGAGCATTTGATGAAGATTATACTGCTGTGGTGGTTATTTTCTGACTAAAACCTAGCTAAACAATTATTATGGATCTTTTTATTCTATGATATGCAATCTTCATAAAGGGATTTCAGAGCTCGTATGAGGCTGCTGTTCACCCCATACATCGACAGTACCGACCACATTTCATTCCTCACGAATTTATCGTAAGCCTTTTCCAAATCCACGAATGCGCAATAGACCTTTTGACCTTTGGCCAAGAATTTCTCGGCTATGCACCGCAAGGAAAATACTTGATCGGTGCACACCATACCCTTTATGAAGATTCTAGAGCTTGTGTGAGGATAAATAAATGGGTGTTAGACAGGGATGTGTAGCGTTGCCGTGGCTGTTCAACCTCTTCATGGACAGTTGTTTGCAAGATTTGAAATATAGTGACTGTGGATTAAGGATGGATGAGTTACTTGTCAAATGCCATGCTGATGATCAAGTAATACTTGCGTCTTCAGCGGAGGAGTTGCAGGAGATGGTATCAATCATGCATGGTGCTTTAGGGAGGAAAGGAATGAGAGTGAATGTGCGCAAGACAAAAGTTATGGTTTCTAAAAAGGAAGAATGTGTTACGGCTTGTAATATTATGATCGATGGACAACGAGTAGAGCAAGTGAATGATTTTGTATATTTAGGTACGCTGTTTACTAGGAATGGTAAGAATGAAGAAAATATTGAAAGAAGAGTAAATGCAGGTAATAGGGTGAATGGAGCTTTGAAGGCTTTTATAAACAGTCAAAACGAGTCCAAAAAGGCACGTTTGGCTGTGCATACAGGGGTTAGTACACTTATGTATGGTAGTGAAAGCTGGATATGGCAGAATAGACATGAAAGTAGAATAAATGCTGTAGAAATGAGAGCACAGAACGATAGAGTAAAGAATTGTGTGATGAGAGAGTGTTGTGGGGTTAAAATAAGATGTAGTGAGAACCATTGAGAAAGTTATGCTAAGATAGTTTGGACACATGGAGAGGATGGACGACGATAGACTGACCAAGAAGTTATATTAGGCAAGTGTGAATGGGACAGGAGGAAGGGGAAAACCTAGACGGACGTTCTCCGACCAGATTAGAGACATCCTAAAAAAAGGGCAGGTTAGAAGTACCCTTAACCGCAGAGCATGCATGAGATATTTGATGGTAGTGAATGAAGCAAGAGAGATATGTGAGGATCGCTGCAAATGCTCTGCCTACCCCTCCGGGAAAAAGGCGTGAGTCTATGTATGTATGTATGTATGATATGTTATAACTAGTTTTAATGATAAAAATCAACCCAAGCAACTGAAATGGTTATTATTATTACTGTTGCAAAATGATTCGTTAGCTTTGGATTTGTTTAAGGCGAACGAAACAAAAGAGAGGGATAAATAGACCGATCAAATAATTTTTTGCGCAACTGATGAATGGCAATATATTTTAATATATAGATTGAACAAAGGAAATCATGTTTTGCATTTCATCGACAAACTGAAATAACTCAAAGTTTTTAGTAATTCACTTACGAGTAGAAAGCTCTTTTATCAAGAAATAATAGACTACATTTTATATCAGAAATCTTGAATGCGCAGGCTGTTTTTTCGGACAAAGGTAAGTACGTGGTTTTGACTAGTTGACTATACTGTTGTTCTATGTTTCCATGTGCGAGGATTGCGTCAGATTGAAGTATCCTTTTCAACTATTTGGAGCAATTGCGTCTGATATCAAATTGTATTGATGTTTTCAATACACAGAATGGTCCCATTCAAATTGGTCTGCAATTACAGATAAACTTAGATAGACTATTCAGCTCTATATACATTTAGGTGAAGTCATTTTAATTGACTTACTTTATGAATTTTAATTCGATGTGTATTTTGCAGTAGACGATGTTGCTTACTGCATGATCATCCATATAAAGCAATAAGCTTAGCCTTGGTCTAGATTCAATAATTTATACCAATAGTAACCAATACAGATATCACCGTCAGGAATTCATTTATTTATTATAGGTTAAAATCTATCTTCTGTATATATAAAATGCTTGCGTTACTGACTGACTGACAGACACGTTGCAGCCGAAACTACTGGGCGCAAGTAGGTGAAATTTGACATGTATGTTCCTTGAGGAGTGTAGGGGAGATCATACAAAACATTTTATCAAAACTAAAATTACGCGAGTGAAGCAGCGGGCAAAAGCTAGTTAAGATAATAATAGCGCTGAAACTATCATCTTACATTATTATGTATATCAATATACAACACTTATGTACAGTATATAAAAAAACTATTAAAACATACTTGCTTAAAAAAATAAGTAATGAAGAACAGAGTAACAGACCAGCTTTAAGCAGGTGCATTTTATATTTTCTTTCAATAAAGTATTATTGATAAACCGATACAAACGAACGTACAAAGTAATGTATCCAAAACAGATTCCTTATTCAGTGTTCAAGAGGAAGCGGATTCGAAGCAGCTGTGAAGTTATGACGCGGCGGATATTGCCTAACCGAACGTCGAAGCACTGTGCCCCATTCATCTTTCCATATCTTTAAGCTCGCTTTCAAAGCTTTGTATCGTTGAAACGGAAAGTGCAGAGGTGTGTTGTACGAGTGTGTGTGGGTTAAACCCTTTTAGACGCGCAAGGATTTAGAATGTCCGGTTTTATGAGTTTGAATTTCGTAAAAGTTGGGAAATATATAAGATTAAAATTCACGTCTTCAAAAATATTGTTTGCGAGATTTATGTTTGGTAAGTTTGCTTTTTGTATTTATGGAATTTTAAAATATAGTTGGTTGGCTTAGTCAAACATATGACAAAAGATTTTTACCTGATATGTGTTTAAGTATTTTTTGTGCGATTTTTGGTTTGGTATGAAGGTGTGTTGATTACATTACTCTTAACTGCAAAAATCAGAATGCTGACAAAAATCTTAAAAAGGTTTCAATCATAATGTCTGGTATTGAAATAGATGTTAAGATCAAATTCTGTTCTTACATCAACGAACGAGTACCAAAAATAATACGGATTTGGTATATCTTCTGGGGAAGAAGAAAACACTTTTTGTGTAGAATTCGGGCTAAGAATGGGTATTTTTTAACAGAGATCAGTGGAAGCGATTAATTCATCCAGTCTTAGCCTAAGACATAGGATCTAAACACATGGACCAAATTTCTTGGCGCTAAGAATTAAACAAATGTCTTACCAAATATCTCCTGGTGATGTTCTTGAGTGGAGTCCTGGAGGCAAGTTAGACACACACGAGACTAAAATTGGCCAATATTAGCAAGTGAATTATCTTTACTTTACCAGACTCCAACGCAGCGTCTTCAATGCACGATGCAAGTTCACAGGATTCACAATTTCTCTTTGCAAATATAATGGTGCAAGCTTTGAGCTAAATCCAGTAGATCAGGAAGCTGTCTTAAAGATCCTGAATAGCTTTGACACCAATGCCCTAGGCATCGACCAAATCAACTTGGAAATGATAAAACTTACGCTACCTAATTCCTTAAAAACAATTACAGACATAGTTAATAAGTCTATCACTACAAACACATTTCCAAAGATGTGGATACATTCCATAGTAATACCGATACCCAAATCCAGTCAGCCCAACTCCACTAAGGATCTTAGGCCTATTAGCATACTGCCCTGTCTGTCCAAGGTGCTGGAAAAAGTAGTATACTTGCAAGTCATGGACTATCTTGAAAAATATAATATCCTCCCAGACAGGCAATCTGGGTTCAGGAAAGGCCGGGGAACTGCAACTGCTCTGTGTGATGTGGTAGGAAATATCATGGAGGCTAGGGATTGTGGAGAGGGTACGGCTCTCATTCTTCTAGATTATTCCACGGCATTTGATTCTATTAGTACTTCGCTCCTATTGTCCAAATTAACCTACTATGGGTTTACACCGAGTTGTGTGAAATGGTTTCGCAGTTACCTCACTGATAGGTCCCAACATGTGGAGATGAGCAGGGTGGATGGTGCAGTGATGTCATCATCCCCACTTACACTAAAGAGAGGAGTCCCACAAGGCTCGATACTCTCAACTCTGCTCTTCATCTTGTACACGGCTGACATCACTGCATTATTCAAAAACTGTAAATACCACATGTATGCAGATGATACCCAGATGTACCTCTCCTTTAAGCCCAGTCATACTCTATCAGCTGTAAAAATGATAAATGATGACCTAAATAGGGTAATAGAGTGGTCTAAAAAGCATTCTTTGATTTTAAACCCACTAAAATCAAAATTTATGATTTTGGGCAGTAAGCGGCAGGTACAGTCCATTTTAGAATTCAACCCTAATATCATTATGGATGGGAAGAGGATTGAAGGTGTAAAGGAGGCCTCTAATCTGGGTTTACAAATTGATTCGGAACTTAAATTTGAAGAACACATAAATAGGATAGTAAGGAACTGTTTTTATAGATAAAAAATTTTATATATCATACAACCCTACCTTAGTGTAAGAATTAGAAAGCAGCTTGTTGACAGTCTTATTTTATCTAGATTAAATTATTGTGATATTGTTTATGGACCATGTTTGCTGACGAGAACCAAGAACCTAATACAACGCGTTCAAAATGCTTGTGCTCGTTACTGTTTCAACATCCCAAGGCGTCACCATGTTACTCCATATCTAAATGACAATAATGTCTTAAAAATGGAGTCAAGGAGGAAACTGCACCTTGCAAGCCTGCTTTTTGGGGTAATGCTTAGCAAGAGACCAACCTACTTGTATGATAAGTTTGACTGGAGGAAAAGCCACTTCTCATACTCCACCAGACTCTCAGCCAGGCCTCTATCACAAACCAAGCATAGGACAATTGCATTTTGTGGTTCCTTTAAACATGCAGCAGCGAAGGTCTGGAATAATGTGCCTCCTCCCTTAAGGGAACTGAAAGCAATATCTTCTTTTAAATATAGATACAAGAATTATCTGTTAGCTCAACAAAAACTTTAGGTTTATGTCTGCATACCTTTGGAGCTATTACTACTAGGTTGTATAATAGGCATGACCCAGGCAACGTAACCTCCAGCATTGCTTGAAGCATCCTTATATCGCTCTTATGCTTCAATTTCTTAACGTGAAGCAGGTGGGCATAACTGCAAATGGAGGAAGTTATTATGTATATTATGTAGAATGGATTGTATGTATTGTAAACCTTGTACATATCATTACTCACTTACCATGATATTGTATCCTTAGATAGTACTATAATGTTATTTCCTTGTTTAAAGCTATGATTGTAAATTAAACGGTATTGCTCTGGCACTGTTTGGCATTTTGAAGGCCACATTGAAAATCAGTACTGAGATGGACCCACAGCGTCCTTCGCAGTGTATGCTGAATGTCGGCCTAATTTGTAGCTCGCGCCGTACAATATCCATAGTTTTTAACTTATGTGAATTTATTTTTTTTGTGTATGAGATACTCATTATGCATATAACTATTACAATTTTGTATACGTGGCCACAGAGTACCTTTTTAATACGTGGCAAAACATGAGAGCACGTGGTTGCAAGCCGGTTATTGACAGGACACGTCACCGGACGTGACGTTTATGACGTTTGTCTGTCAACGGTGTCAACCCGTTGCTCCGTTTGGGTCCTAGTCTTTTGGATTGCGTGATAGTGTGATGCTTAAAGATGTCTCTTTATTGTAAGGTTTCAATTATTGTTGTACATACATACATACATAGACTCACGCCTGTTTCCCGGAGGGGTAGGCAGAGTCTACGGAACGCCATTTGCAACGATCCTGACATACCTCACTTGCTTCACTCACTCCCATCAAGTTTCTCATGCATGCTCTTCTGTTAAGGGTACTTCTGACTTGTCCTTTTTTCAGGATGTCTCCAATATGGTCAGAGAACGTTCTCCTAGGTCATCCCCTTTGTCCTGTCCCATTCACACTAGCCTGATATATCTTCTTTGTCAGTCTATCGTCATCCATTCTCTCCATGTGCCCAAACCATCTTAACATGCCTTTCTCAATGCTTGTCACTACATCTTCTTTTACCCCATACCACTCTCGTATCACACAATTCTTTACTCCGTCGGTCAAAGACACACCACACATACTTCTCAGTGCTCTCATTTCTACAGCATGTATTCTACTTTCAAATCTCTTCTGCCATACCCAACTTTTACTACCATACATAAGGGTAGGCACTAACACACCTCTATGTACAGCCAAACGTTATTGTTGTTATTTAGTTATATTTGTTTTTGTATGTTATTATTGTGTGACGTGTATACAAATAAATATATTTTCTTTCTTTCTTATTTACTTTTCAAACTTGATTTATGCAGTATGTAACAAAGATATAATCATTGTTCATTATTGTAAGAGTGGTCATGAGTTTAATTTTATTGTCCGGTTCTTCTCGTAGTTCTACGCGTTTAGTGCCACATTTGCAAATTAAGGTTGAAATGTGGCACTAGTAATGTAGAATCATTAGGTAGTTAACTCTCAAAATTGGCTTTCATAAGCGTCACATTGTGACCTAATTAGTAAGTTTTACGCGTATTAAATTGTTAATTATATTGAAATATGTCCTGGCTACCAAGCCTAATGTGTTCTGTATTATTTTTATAGTTTGAATTATGTTTTGTCAATACATGTCACTTCATTAAAATTATTGAGAAGTCAAACAATATTTTTATTCTAAATATTAAAATATTTACAATAATTCTACTACTATTTACAATAATTCTACTACTGGTTTAGTTAATAAAGTGTCTAGCTATTAAAAATATAGAATAGCAATATACATTTTGTGAAATATGGATGGCAAAAATATGCGGCAGTCTTCTTTTCCTTTTTCGTGGCTTAGCCTAAGTAAACGAGAAGACTATGGTGAGTGGAAATTTAAGATTAAAATGTATCTTATGCACGAAAAGTTGTTGGAAACGATCTGTGGCTATCCCGATGGCGATCAAACCAGTAAAGAAACGAGAACTCGTAATGACCAGTTGGCCCTTGCCAAAATTTGCATGACCCTCAATGGTCCTGCAATAACTCATGTAAGGAAATGCAAAAGTGCTTCTGAGGCTTGGCAGGCACTTGCAGCTGCATACGAAGATAAAAGTATGGGCAGAAGATTATCACTTGAGCGTAGATTATATCGTTTAGAATTAAAGGATTTTCATAACAATATTGAGGCATATATAGATGCAGTATTGGCTACGGCTCAAGACCTATCTGATATCGGTAAAGATATCGAGGATGCTTCTCTTGCTGCAATAATATTAGGTGGTCTTACAGAGAGATATGTTCCGCTAATTATGACTTTGGAAAATTCTAATACTCCGATAACTATTGAATTAGTTAAAGGAAGATTGCTGAGTGAAGTTTCCAAACAAAATATTGAATTGAATAATATGAATAGTGCTTTGCGTACATTAGAACAGAGTACAAGTTCAACTCCAGCTACTAAGAGCTCACAGAAACATAAAAATAAAAAGAAGATAGTGTGTTATAACTGTAAAGAGCCCGGTCATAAGTCACCGAACTGTCCTCACAAAAATAAGGACAACAAGGGAGCTTACGCAGTTACATTGTCTTCGGCACTGAATAGTCTTCCAAAGGAACAACGAGATATTTGGTACATTGATTCTGGAGCAATCAATCATATGACTTCTAGGGAAGATGTTTTGCAAAATGTCAAGAAGTTATATACAGAGACTAGTAAAGTTACAGTTGCAAATGGAGAAAAGGTAGACTGTACAGGAGTTGGTGAAGTCAAGTTTAGTACTAAAGATTGCATTGTAGGTACAATTTCTAATGTAGCAATTGTCCCAAAACTGAATTCGAACGAAAAAGGCTGTAGATAAGGGTTTTACTGTAGTTTTTGATAAAGAAGGTTGTAATTTCTATACAGATTTTTCTTGTACAGGTAATATAGTTTTACACGGTTCTATTCATGGAGGTCTATATACTTTGGATTGTTCAATAGATACGTCTGAAGATTTGTCGGCCAATACTATGCATTCTGGTTCATTAAAATATCACCTGTGGCTTAAACGTCTCGGACATCTTTGTCGGTACGGTATGAATAAGCTTAAACAGGGACAAGCTATAGGACTGGAATACGACGAAGTATATAAAGAGCCTTGTGTAAGCTGTATTAAAGGTAAGCAAAGTAGGAAACCTTTTAAACCTATTGCTTGCAAGAAATCTACCTCTTTATTAGAAATTATTCATTCAGATATTTGCGGACCTATGTCTGAAGTTTCTTTTCAAGGAAACAGGTATGTAATTTTCTTTATAGATGATTATTCACGTAGAGTTTTTGCTTATTTTATGTCAACAAAGACAGAAGTGATGAGAAAGTTTTGCGAGATTCAGTCTTATGTTGAGACTCAAACTGGGTCCAAAATTAAGATATTAAGGACTGACAATGGGTCTGAATATGTTAACAAACAGTTTGAAGATTATTTGACTTCAAAAGGGATAGAACATCAGACATCTGTTCCTTACAGTCCTCAGCAAAACGGTATCGCAGAAAGGACTAATCGTTCTATAATAGAAAAAGCTCGCTCAATGCTGGCGGGAAGTTCACTATCTAAAGCCTATTGGCAAGATGCTGTCGACACAGCTGTATATTTGAAAAACAGAAGTCCTCACGTAGCATTAAAAACACACACACCTTTTGAAAAATGGACAGGAAATAAGCCAAATATTTCCAATTTGCGTGTGTTTGGTTGTCGAGCGCTAGTTCAGATACCTTCCTGTCATAGGAAGAAGTTAGATCTGAAAGCTGCTCAGTATATTTTTGTTGGGTACACTAATGACGTGATGTTCTATATCCTAGAAGGTTAATAAAGGCCAGAGATGTTACATTTTTTGAAGAATGTTTTACTGATATTAAATCTTCGTTGTCGGAAAGTGTAGAAACATGTTTGCCTTTACCCATAATATTATCGACTGAATCACACGAAGAATCTTCGCCAAGACAGGTTGAACCTGACTCGGTAGGAATTGAGCCTGTGGAAGATTCTAACCCTGATGATAATTTTTCTGATGCAGTTGATGATGATTCTCAAGATCATTCTACACAGCGATTTCCAAATACTAGTAGAGAACAAGATGATACTGGTTGTCGATATCCTCTACGAAGTAGACTGCGTAATCTAAAAACGGAGCTAATTGATGCTGACGAACCTATTTGTTACGCTGATGCTCTGAATTCAGATCAACGCAATAATTGGATAAAAGCTATGAATGATGAATATCAAAGTTTAATTAAAAAGGGTACATGGGTTCTAATAGCTAAACTACATTTGTACCACTCTTTTCAAGAAGGCTAAGACCCCACAAACTTGGATTTAACTTTTCACTGCCCTGCCCCTTGACATCTATAAAATAAAATTGCGTCGTCTGACAAATGCACGCTAAGCCCAAAAATATGGTCCAATTGGCATTTTTGCATCTATGTAAAGAACATGCTTATAATTATGTAACGATATATTTATTTGCTGTCATCTTATATACGTAATAACTGTTAAGAAGTTACTTTAAAACGTTTAAGGTAGCATTTTGAAACGAAAAATACATCTTATTAGGTTTGTTAGCGGGGAAGTAAAACAAACAAATCTATAGGTAAACAGTATTCACACCTAGTCGTGTTAAAATAGATACGCTACACTCGTGAAATACAAACGCATTTCACACCCGAACGCCCGAAAGAAAAAAAACCCAAAGACAAAACCGATTAATATTCACAAGGAAGCGGCAAACATTCGGATATACACAAAATACAAACCATGGCGGAAAATGTACCGAATTTTGCATTTGCATTGTAAACAAAATCATAAGCATACGGGTACCTCAAAAAGGCTAAAGCCGCAGCTAATTTGTAAGTAGGTCTCCGCAACCGTAATTCACGCGTGGAGTTGTAAAGTTTTACAAAAAGTACGGCCATATATTTTCGATATACATCACGGGAGCGGACGTTTGAATACCTCGTTTCTCAAGTGTTGCTATTTCTCCCTGCTTCTAGCTTCACTGCGCTCCTTTTAGGCAGTGGCGATTTTTGTTGTTGTTGTTGTCGGTATATTTTCATAACTGTGCTACCATATTGTTGAATATTGTTAGCAAGAACTTACATAAAATTTATTGTCGTGTCTATTTAATAAATAATTTATGTCTTAAAATAAAATAAGCATAATGGTATACACAAGAATCAAAACTAAAAATTAAATTTAGAAGGCGTCATGAAAGTCATCTGCATCCCATACAATAAAATATAAGTCATTTAATAAATTACATTTATAATGTATGTATTGACTATATTTTAATATTTTAAAATTCATTACCACACAAATATTAATTCCAGTGCGAGCACTGTTTAATTATTCTTCAATTTTATAGACCACTATTATTTAGAAACGCAGATCCAAAGTTATTTATAGCACATTCTCTTATAATGATAAGAGAATGTGCTATAAATACCTTTGGAAATGTTGTTTCATGCCAAAATGTAATTTTACTCATTGTGCCACTACTTGCGCCTTCTCATGGGTTTAGCCGCCTCCTCGCCACTTGACACTGCGCCCAGTGTTGTGGGTTCTATTCCCGCACAAGGCAACATTTTGTGTAATTCACAAATTGTTGTTTCGAGACTGGGTGTTCATTGTGTCCGTTAGTTGTATGTTTGTAATGTCCCCCGCGACACAGGATTTAGTCATAATGCAGGAATTGTCTTTTTAAATAATAATAAAAAAATGAATTTTAGGTGACGCCAAGTTAAAATCTCATGTATGAAATTGTGGGACAATTTCATACATGAGATCTTAACTTGGCGTGGTATCAACACTTAAAAACAGAATTAGAATACTTAGTCATTAAATTAAATTTGTATAAGATGCGAGAAGGTAATAGAAGAGAGTAAGTACGAAGCGCTATTGAATATACGAAGCACAACAAAATTTGTCTTTATAAATTAAATTATTACATTACTGACTGACAGTCAACGCACAATTGAAATTACTGGGCGCAAGAAGCTGAAATCTGGCATGTATGTTTCTAGGGGAGTGGAGCACTAAGAGAGGGTTTTTGGAAATTCTCACCCTCTATGAAGTCTATGTACTTTATTAATGTATGTATTAAACTTCAATATTTAAGACAGACTGGTATGTAAAGCTGTACTTACTAAAAGTATTATTTATTTGCTTTACAGATAAACCACAAGGTTTGACACGTAAGAAAACTAAATCTGTATTCTGATAAAAAATAAACATAATGAAGCTAACATTGTTGCATCAATGATCTAACATGGAATATTACCAAATTTGTCTATTTTCAGTTTACTGAAACGCGTAGGATGCAAAAAAACGTATGAACGCAATACAAGCCCGTAATTGAACTCATAGACCTTTTCAGATGGATGATGTCAAACGTTCATAAAATAGCAAAAAATTGTCTGGTCTGGTAATAAAACCTCTTTGTGACGTTAGCACGTCTAGCCTAGATGAATGGTCTGGCTTCTATACACCACAATTTAGTTCATTACGTTCAACTGAGCACTGTTTATTGCTTAAGTCTTTGTTCTTCACAATATAAATATATCGGAATGGTCATAGTACGGGACGTCAACTGACTACGAAACGGAAGTGTGAAGATGGCGTGCTTCGACAGAGTCTAGTGTGATGTTCGCTATAGTTGAAGAGGGGGGTGACGGTTAACGTTCAACGGAGCAACAAAACTATTACTTCTCTTGGAGACTTCGGGCGGGCAACAAGTACCTAGAAACTATCACTCGTTTCGTGTTCAGTAATCCAAAATAATTATAGTCAGTTTTGTTAATTTGATTTGGTGTGAACGTATAACAAACTGTGAAGCGTTGATATCGGCCAAAAATCAAGCAACCCGCCGTCATCAGAAGTGGCATAATGGACCAGCGCGAACACAAGGTGCGAGCGAAGGCGACTGCTAACGCTGCTATGTTGGTGAATCAGCTGAGCTTTCAACTGCATCCGTGGTGAGCGTATATTGTCTGATTTGTTTTATTGGTTACGTAGTGCGCAAATAAGACAGCCGTTAGTGCACTTGTCATAGTATCACAAACCTTGTCCATCGTCTTGAACGCGAATGGTCCATTGCTATATCGCTAACGATTAGGTTAGGATAATTCGTATTTAGACTATCCATGACAAAATTTTAACGCTGAAAAGATGGTTGGATACTTGGTAGTAAATTTACGAGTAACATCTAAAGTATCAGCCTAGTAAGATTTTCTTATAGTCTGCTATGTGATAAGGAAAACCAAAGCACGGCGGTACGACGAGTTGCGAAAAATGTCAAATTACAACTGACGAAATTGAGGTAGAACAAAGTAGTTCTGATATTGAAGAAAGTGTTTAAGTTTACATGATGATCGGATCGGACCGTACCAGAGGCTCCGCTGACGTGTAGCCGTAGCTCGGTAGAAATCGGCGTCTACTAACTTAGTAGTCTGTGAGTAGGCGGTATTGCAGTCAGCTCTGGCGTAGGTCGGGTTTCAGTGGAAACCATAGAGTCCTGGAGAGAATCGGCGTTCCCATGTGGGGTTCGCAGAAAGTAGAGTAACTGGAGGTTACTGGGCTATGCGTAGCCATGATCACATGTAGAGCTTAAATGTTATGGTTTACTTGGTTTGAAATATTATCTTGAGAGATACAGCGATAGTGAAATGTCAGTTTTATTTTTTCCTGTTTCCTGATTATTGATTTGATACTGAAACTTTGTGCCAGAGGATCAGAGGATAACTGAAGATCTTGAAGAGAGCAAAGTGTGAACCTTAATACTGACGAGACAGTAGAAAACTAAGCTTACATGTTGATTAGTTGTGTTATTCAATGTCAGAGGTTGATTTGTAGCCGTAAATCAGTACAAATTGGATTCAAACCAACTGTGAAGGCAGTTGTCCGTGAGTACACGGTAGGCAGACAACTCTGGTGTTTGATTGGTTGTGTGATTCAATGTCAGAGGTTGATTTGTAGCCGCAAATTAGTACAGATCGGTATTAACCAACTGTGAAGGCAGTCGTCCGTGAGTACGCGGTAGGCAGACAAGTCTGGTGTTGGGGTTTCATAGGAAACCATAAAGTCCAGGAGGGACTTGGCAATCCTTGTGAGGATGCGCAGATAAATGGGTTTCGTAGGAAACCATAAAGTCCAGGAGGGACTTGACGATCCTTGTGAGGATGCACAGATAAATGGATGGCAACCGAGTAACTGGTTGAGCACCTGGTTTAGTAACTGGAGGTTACTGAATGGTGGCAACCGAGTGGCTGGTTGAGTGCCTGGTTTAGTAACTGGAGGTTACTGAATGGTTATGAATCACATGTAGAGCTTTAGTTATTTGATTTGATTCTAACGTGAGTCTATGGTAATTGACTGTATTGTCAGTGATACTCTGAATCCAGCTCCTATAATAGTTAGGAATGTAATGTAGGAGGAAATTTTGTAAAAAGTTTGTTTGGAATCCTAAGCTTGTTTTGATTCAACCCTTACCTGGGTTATGTCAGGAGTGACCGAGCAATGTGATACAGTGCGTGTAAAATTTTGTTACAGATTAACACACAGGGACGGGTCTTGTAGGATGGCCGTATCGGAATGGTCATGAAAATGGGACGTCAACTGACTACGAAACAGAAGTGTGAAGATGGCGTGCTTCGACAGAGTCTAGTGTGACGTTCGCTACAGTTGAAGAGGGGTGACGGTTGACGTACAACGGAGCAACACAACTATCACTTCTCTTGGAGACTTCGGGCGGGCAACAAGTACCTAGAAACTGTCACTCGTTTCATGTTCAGTAATCCAAAATAATTATAGTTAGTTTTGTTAATTTGATTTGGTGTGAACGTATAACAAACTGTGAAGTGTTGATACCGGCCAAAAATCAAGCAACCCGCCGTCAACTGTTTCTAGTATACATCGGTTGTTTTGTACGAGCAATATTTCTTAATGATTTTGGCTATTAATTGAGTCAGTGACCTGTGTTTTATTTTTAAAAACGTTTTTGTTCTTGAACTTATTAACAGGACTTTTTGTTTAACCCCTTGAGTGTCCTACGGGCACGGTGTGCCCGTAAGAGAAATAGGCCGATAGTGTCCTACGGGCACGGTGTGCCCATAAGGATTCGTGTGAACTTCACTCCGGTGTTGTGTGATTGGTTACAATAATAAAAACGTACATCGACTAGTTACAGGTTAACCAACATAATACCATCATGTTTTACCATATTTCCAAGCTTGCAACCGAGAAAAATTAATAAAATTGCTTATTTTGCTGCTCAGTTTTCTCCGTGCCGCTGTGGCGTTCAACTAAGTTGAACTTGTGATTTTTTTTAATGTATTCTCACCGCAAACGTTTAAGTGATTGTATTAGTATTATATATTAAATTATTGACAATTTATTGAAGTATATGTTTAAAATATTTGTAACGGCCTGGCGACACGTGTGCTGACAACGCAATTCATTAGTCTCGAATGTTCGCACAGCCACGGGCTCGCCAGTCGCTAACATCACGCCACTCAGACACGTCGTCGTTATAGTTCTTGTACTCGTCTGTACCTAACTTGTATTAACTGTGTAACCTTGTTGGACAATAAACCCAAATTCTTTCATCTACAATTTGAGTGTCATTGGAGAGCTCCCACATACGCAATAACCATCGACCTGCCATCTCACTACCACAGGCAACCATCGGACGTGGCCACACAAGCTGCACAAGGCCACCACCAAAACTGGTGACCCCGAGACGAATACCTACCTCTGAATATTTTGACCGTGAGTACAATGTTTCCCGGAAAATCAACGACGCCTGTTCCCACGATGACGCCAACACAAGGGTTTCCCGGAATTGAGAAATCAGAGGAAAAGGACACAGACATGACGACAAGCAGCGCGACCGCGCTCGCTTCAATTTCTGTATCAGCGAGAATACCCGAATTTTGGACGGAAATGCCAAGATTGTGGTTCGTTCAGATGGAAAGCGTGGTGGCTTCACAGAAATAAGGTGATGAGGTCAAATTTCACCTTGCGGTGTCGAAATTAGGACGAGACGCATTACAACAGGTCAGTGACATCGTCTTTTCACCACCCGAAACAGGAAAATTCCAAGCACTGAAGGAACGCCTACTCCAAGTTTATGAAGAAAGCGCGGAAAGGCAATTTCAAAAACTTGTGAGCGAGATGGAGCTAGGAACCCAGAAACCATCCCAGTTACTTTGGAAAATGAGAGAAATAGGTCGGAAATCGCAAGTCTCAGAGAAAACATTGCATAATCTGTGGATGTCGAGATTACCATCATACATTAGAGCTGTACTTACTGTTAGTCAAGATCAGGACCTAGAAAATTTGGCGAAAATAGCGGACAAGATCAATGAGAATATTAAATCAGGAGAAATTGCGGCTGTGAACGATACGGCGAGTACCAGTCAATTACCTGTAGGAGATATTGTAACACAAATGCACAAAATGAACATGGAGATTATGGCTTTACGCGAGGAGATGAATGACCAGTATATCTACCGACGAAATGTATTTCGAGGACGAGGAAGAGGTCGGTACCGCAGCAATTCAAGGTCGAGATCGCAGAGCAGAACGTCGAGAACACCCGAAGACCCTACTTGGCTATGTCGATTCCATTACCGTTATAGAAATAGAGCGAGGCAATGTGAGAAACCCTGCGCCTGGAAAACAAAGACAGCGGCGGCAGTGCAAAACTCAAGTAGCGCGTCGGAAAACTAGCTGAGGTACGATCTATGGAGACGGCAGATTACGTACCTTACTGCAACCACCGTCTCAGCATCGTCGATATGGTAAAGTTCATAACGTGTAACAAACTGCAACTAAGGCAATCTTACCTGCCAGGTGCAGAAAGTATTATTGTACCTATATTGAGATAGTGATTATAGTGTGTTTGTTAATGTCTGATTATATTGTGTGAATGTGTACTTTTCGCTGGCGTCACCATGTCGGATACTGTGGGCCCCAAGGGGTGATCATTTTTATTAGAGAGTAGGTCGACATGGTGACTACCCTTAAACTTTTAGATTTTAGATTATAGAATAAGAACGTCAAGTCTTCTACGCATAGTTGTCCGCAAACTGTATGGTACTAGTTAACTTAAGGTTAGCTTTATTTTAATTGTAATTACTTATGTTGAGGAAACGTGTATCGTATTGTAATGGTAATAATAAACATCATACAACCTAAATGAGAACCTACATCCTTTTTGAAGTCAGTTAAGTAGCATTTTATTTTATAACATTGCTTAGAATAGAGTACCATTGTTATCGTATGTATAAATTCTCAGTATCAAACTCAGGTGTCCGATGCCAAGCGGCGACGCACAGGCGAGACGCTTGCGCAGCAAATTGTTCGAGCTAACATGTACTTTCTTACTCACTTGTAATTTGTAATAATGTATTGTGTACAATCGATAGCGAAATTGTTTTCAGTTTGTAATATATTTTTAAGACATTTACTTTCAATTTTTAAAAAAAAAAGGGGGTATGGTGTAACGGCCTGGCGACACGTGTGCTGACAACGCAATTCATTAGGGCCGGAACATATCTGACGGAAGATCCGTCGCGTTTTATCGGTCGCGTAACGCCAATACATACAAATGTATAGAAAAACGTTCAACCATTCACACCTGACCGATAATCCGTTAGTACGTCGAGCGTACTAACGGATTATCCGTCGACGTCGCGCGCACCACGCACCACGTGAATTTTGACCTTTGAGTAAGGAATATAAATGGAGAGGGCAAATAGTAGGTACATATAGAAAAATTACATTATTCAAATATATTATTATATTTTATATTTGTATAGACTCACGGCTGTATCCCCAGAGGGGTAGGCAGAGGTGTAATATTACACCCACATTTCGCCATGCTTTTTTTTATACACATATATACGAAATCGACATAAAGCCACCAAGCATAGTGTTGTCTCGTTTTGTCTTAGGGATATCTCTGTCAGAAAAAAAGAGATAGCCATAGTTTACTGAATAAATGTGCCACTATCGCCATATTTTTCGCCAAGGTTTGTGGTACATCTGCTAATAATAATTTTGTTTTTGTGCATAAATATGTCTAAAAACCGATATTGGCTCTCAGAGAATATTTTGTTACATGTTTCATACAAGGGTCGTCTTTCGCTTTGCCATTTTTGCCCACATTTGCATTATGGAATAAACTAATCTGGCAAAAGATTTAAACTAACAAAGGTAACTTACTACAAAAATGTATTATTCTCCTCTAACCGGCTCCATATCGTTATCGATTACATTCTGGAGAACAACCCAAATGGCAGCCATTTTATTTGCTCAACGTTTCTTAGGTGTGCACGCTAATTTCGTAGGTGTGCACGCTAAATTCGTAGGTATTGGACATACCATATCCATGTCATTCCCAGATCGGTGATTTTAAGATCGTAAGATTCCAGGGCCGCCAGACCTTACTTATTTTTTCAGAAACGAAATGTGTAGAATAATGTAGTGTTAGTATGTGCTATGAGTGTACGCATATTTGCTAGCTTGGATCGAGGGCCAGTTTTTGGGTATGAGGTGCTAAAGGTCCATGTGAACAATTTCCATACATGCCTATATAGAAAACATTTTGTGTCTTGCTCTGCAACGTAGTCTGTAACCCCTTCTATATCATTTGTATAAGTTTTGTGAAAAACCGTAACCAAATCGTATTATCGTCTTTTATTTTTGAACCTCCATACCTAAATAGGATATATATTTAAATAACGCTTGTAGGCTACTATAAAGAATCTTCGAAGTCCGACATATTTTTAATAGTCAAACTCGAATTGCAATATAAATAACTACAGGACTTCAGTGACTACATAACATCAGGGAACACGAAAAATGATTAGGTAAAAGAATATGACAGTAAAATATTGAGCTGCCCTGAGTACGGCCCTGCACGAACAAACTTATATGTGTGCACAATAGCCACGCTTTCAGCGAATGTGTGCAGATACGCTCGACGCATTTTCCGTCAGATGTGTACCGATTCATTTGACGGAATAGACGCGACCGAAGATACGTTCGACGCATCTTCGGTCAGGTATGTTCCGCCCCTTAGTCTCGAATGTTCGCACAGCCACGGGCTCGCCAGTCGCTAACATCACGCCACTCAGACACGTCGTCGTTATAGCTCTTGTACTCGTCTGTACCTAACTTGTATTAACTGTGTAACCTTGTTGGACAATAAACCCAAATTCTTTCATCTACAATTTGAGTGTCATTGGAGAGCTCCCACATACGCAATAACCATCGACCTGCCATCTCACTACCACAGGCAACCTTCGGACGTGGCCACACAAGCTGCACAAGGCCACCACCAAAATATTTTTTTAGCCAGTTATAAAAACATTTACAAAAAAAAATTTTGTAACCTCTGTGATGCAATTTTCGGGCGTTAGCCGCTAGCCGTCCTCCATACTTTAAATGATTATATGTAAGTATTTATTAATTACTTTACTAAAATATACGTAAGTTTTTCACAAAATTGTCTTAGAATCCATTGTTAATAAGACATTTTGTATTGTTTTACTATAAATAGGTATTGTAGTGTTTGTGTTTATTAGTCTATGATAAACTAGACTGTCTCGTGCTCACGGTGTGACGAGGTGCGCTACACAGTGACACTATTACTCTGTGGTCTTAGTGTATAATCTGTGGTTGGACCGCGAGAGCCGGAGAGCGAGGGCGGACGCGTATCTGCGTGCATGGTGTGTTGTCGAGCCAGTAAATATACTTCTAGTTTTTAAATACATACATAACAAGTGGCGACGAGGATTAAGGTCAGATTTATTTAATTTATTTTAAAAAATAAAACATAATAGGGGGCATTATGTTTGTAGATAAGCGCTAGTGAATTCTGTGAATTTTCAGCAAACGAATTCATTTGTTTATTTTCGTTCCATAATATTCTTACTTTGAAATGTGAATTTCATGATACTTTTGTTGTAACAATAATAAGTAAGCAATGCAGCATAATATATTATTTTCTGTTTGCTAACGGAATCCAATGATCATTCTTTGCATTAGACGGGTCCAATTTTACTAAATGAATAATTATAGCTTCGATATCATGTCACTGTCATACGTCACAAAAAGCGTACGTACCTATTCTTCTAAATTATCTGATATTTGAACGAAGTTGTAACGAGATCGTAAATTCAAACAAGTGTCAAAATATGTGTCAACGACGAACTTTTATAATTCAAATTATACGATAATGACATTAGGTGATCAGAATACTGCTTCTGAGTCTATTCAAAATATAATATCAACAATGTCATATAAAAATAGGAGAATTGGCCCCGAGTCATTACATCTAATAACATATATATGCTTTAAAAGAAAAAAAAAAACATTACCTAAATGACTTTGAATTAATTAGGCATTTTAATCCATCAATGAGTATTTAAGACAAATGTCTTCTTTTAAAACGAATTATAAGGAATTACAATTTAATTAATAAGACCAATTAATTATTTAGACCTTTGACTTTGAGTAGGTACACACTATGTGTTACATAGCTCCATTAAATTGGGAAACTGGTACAAACGTTCCTCCATTAAATTGGGAAACTGGTGCAAATGTGCCTCCATTAAATTGGAAATTCTGGTAAACAGTACCTCCATTTAATTGGGAAACTGTGGTACAAAGGTACCTCCATTAAATTGGAAATTCTGGTAAACAGTACCTCCATTAAATTGGGAAACTGTGGTACAAATGTACCTCCATTAAATTGGAAATTTTGGTAAACAGTACCTCCATTAAATTGGGAAACTGTAGTAGAAATGTATCTCCATTAAATTGGAAAACGAAACAAAGTTGCAAAAACAAGTACTTTTACTTTCAGGTCGTCCCAAATTGCTCATGATGATGTCCAGCAATTTACCATCATTGGAAAAACTCGAAGGAGAAGGCGAAAATGCGTCATTAGGGCAAAGATGGGAAAAATGGAAGCGGTCTCTAAACATTTATTTAGAAGCAGCAGACATTACAACGCCAGTAAAGAAAAGAGCGACATTATTATTACTGGGTGGGTCAAGCCTTCAAGAGATATTCTATAACCTGCCAGGAGCTAATGCAGAACCATCTGAGAACAATAATGTTTTTGAAATAGCATTACAAAATCTAAACGATTACTTTATTCCTAAACAGAGTAAAGTTTACGAAAGGCACGTTTTCCGCCTGATTAGACAGGAGGAGAGCGAAAAGTTTGAAAAATTCCTAGTCAGGTTAAGGAATCAAGCAGAAAAATGCCAATTTGATAAGCCTGAAGAGCATTTGATAGATCAAGTTACAGAGAAGTGCTTGACAATCGATCTGAGAAAGAAAATTTTGACAATTGGTGACAGTATAACACTAGATAAGATAATTACTGAAGCTAATACACTGGAAGTTGTCAGTAGACAATTGGAAGAATATGGACAGCAAAATAAGAGCCATGACGATAATGATGTTGCTTTTGTCAAAGGGAATATAAATGTTTCAAAATTTGATATTAAGAAATCAATTCAGGACAAAGTGTGCGGCAGATGTGGAAATTTCAAACACACCTCAAGTGATAAGAATTGCCCAGCAACAGGTAAAACTTGTTATCATTGCGGTAAAGCAGGGCATTTTAGACAATATTGCAAGTCGCAATTACTTAGAAAGAGGAAAATAGAAGGAAATTATAAACAAAAAGAAGGGAGACCAACCAAACAAAGGAAACAGGGAGACATTGATAATGTTACAGAAGATGAAGTCGATTACGTTTTTAATGTTAACAATGACGCTAATATAGAATGTGACATAGGAGGTATAAAAACAAAAATGCTGATTGATTCAGGGTCAAAGTATAATCTTATTACGGATCAGACATGGGAAAAGTTAAAAGAAAAAGGTGTGATGTGTTTAAGCCAAAATAAAAAAACAGATAAAACGCTTTTGGCGTATGGTAGTAAAACTCTATTGGATATTGTAGGGTCTTTTGAGACAGTGATCAGAGTGAATAGCCGAGAAGAGCTTACACACATATACGTTATCGCGAATGGATCTAGAAACTTACTAGGCAAAAATAGTGCCATAAATCTTGGCGTTCTGAAACTGGGTATCGAAGTCAACCAAATTAAGAACAAACCGTTCCCAAAATTTAAAGATGTCTTGGTACAGATACCCATTGATGATTCACAAAAACCTGTATCGCAGCCATATCGGCGTATACCTATACCAATTGAAGAAAAGATTGAAATTAAAATCAAGGAATTACTAGAAAGCGATATAATAGAAGAAGTTCATGGACCATCGAAATGGATATCACCCATGGTGCCTATATTAAAAGATAATGGGGAGTTACGTTTATGTGTGGACATGAGACGTGCCAATATGGCCATAATGCGTGAAAATCATCCTCTGCCAACTATGGAACATCTTCTGCCGAAGATAAGAAAAGCCGAGTATTTTACCAAGCTAGACATAAAGAACGCATTCCATCAAGTGGAATTGCATCCAGATTCCAGGCACATCACAACTTTTATTAGTTCAAAAGGTCTTTACCGATATAAGCGTCTTATGTTCGGCATAACCTGTGCACCGGAGCTATTTCAAAAAATACTCGAAAAAATTCTTCTGAAATGTGACGGCGCTATAAATTTCATCGATGATATTCTTGTTTTTGGCCGAACAGAACAGGAACACGAGTTACGCCTTCAAAGGGTGTTGCAAGTACTCAAAGAAAATAATGTACTTCTTAACGATGACAAATGTGTATATAAAGTCAGAAAGGTTAATTTTCTTGGACATGAGCTGACCCCTGAGGGTGTCAGGCCACTCAACAAATATATAGAAAGTGTAGCTCAATTTCAGGTGCCACACACCGTAGAAGAATTACAAAGTTTTTTAGGCCTTGTAAATTATATCAATAAGTGGATACCCAATATGGCTACCATAACTGAGCCATTGAAGAAGCTATTAAGACAGAAATCTGCCAAAAATGCAAACATTGAAGAATTTTGGTCGACCGAACAAGATCGCGCTTTTTCTTTGCTAAAAGAAACGTTAAAAAAGATCCAGACACTTGGATACTACGATGTTCGTGATGAAACTCAAGTCATAGCTGATGCTAGCCCGGTTGGACTGGGTGCAGTGTTAGTTCAGATCGATGCTAATGGTCCCAGGATAATTGCGTTTGGAAACCGAACGTTAACAGACTGCGAAAGAAGGTATAGCCAAACCGAAAAAGAGGCTCTGGCTTTAGTTTGGGCTATAGAACATTTCAATGTGTTTCTGTTTGGCAAGGAGTTTGACTTGATCACTGACCATAAGCCTTTGGAGATCTTGTTTGGAGCTAAGTCTAAACCATGCGCTCGAATAGAGCGATGGGTTTTAAGGTTGCAGGCTTATCGGTATAAAATTAAATATAAGCCTGGCAAGTCAAATATAGCAGACCCGCTGTCCCGATTATGTAAGAACACAAATCAATCAAAAACCAAAGGTGACGGACATGTCTATCAAATAGTGGAAAACGCAAGACCACGCGCAGTTTCTATGGCGGAGATTAAGACGCACTCGGAACAAGACGCGGAAATATGTAAAGTAAAAAAAGGCATTTACAATAATGACTGGGACGATTTCGTCAAAGGATATAAAATCTTTGAGAATGAATTATGTTTTTATGACAACGTGCTCTTAAGAGGAAATAGATTGGTGATACCCTCTAAGCTACGGAAAAGTGTTTTAGACGCGGCACACGAGGGACACCCAGGTATCGTGGCAATGAAGGGTCGTTTGAGATGCAAAGTATGGTGGCCAAGGATAGATAAAGACGCCGAGACCCTAGTAAAGAGTTGTAAGGGTTGCACATTGGTTGGGTTACCAAATCCACCTACTCCTATGAAGCGTCGCGAACTGCCAGAAGGACCTTGGATCGATGTTGCCATGGACTTACTTGGCCCATTACCTAGTGGTGACTATCTTTTTGTGGTAGTAGACTATTACAGTCGCTATAAAGAGATAAAAATTACGAAAATTATTACCAGTACTGTAATAATTCGGTTACTGAAAGAAATATTTGGCCGATTAGGCTACCCTTCATCAATCACTGCCGATAACGGACGTCAGTTCATTAGTGACGAATTCAAGTTATTTTGTAAGCATTGTAACATACTACTATTTAATACCATACCCTACTGGCCGCAACAAAACGGGGAGGTGGAAAGGCAAAATCGAGACATATTAAAGCGTTTAAAGATTGGAAAACTTGAGAAGAAAGACTTACAAGAGTGTTTGAATGAATATCTAATGATGTATAATTCGACTCCCCATTCTGTGACGGGTAAAACGCCAACGGAATTATTTTTCAGACGTCTAAACAGAGACAAAATACCTACATTACAAGACATAAATAATAAAGACGACGACACAGAAATAAGGGACAAGGATAGAGAACAAAAGGAGAAGGGGAAAGGTTATGGAGATAACAGAAGGAAGGCACGGAATTCCGATTTGAATGTAGGTGACAAGGTGTACGTAAAGGAAATGAACAGACCAAACAAACTTACGTTAAATTATAATCCAACACCGCATGTGGTAGAAATGGCAAAAGATGGTGACGTAACGGTCAGAAACGAGGAAACGGGACAAAAGCTAAGACGGAACATATTACATTTAAAAAGAATTGAAGGACAATGGAAAGCCATAAGTGAAGAACAAGATGAAACTGAGAATCCTGAAATCAATGAGGGACAATAAATTACTAATATTAATAATTATTAATATGGAGTATGATCTGAAATGTTTAAGTACTTGTATTCAATTCAAAATAAAGATTTTGACAAGAAAGAGATGTAGTGTTTGTGTTTATTAGTCTATGATAAACTAGACTGTCTCGTGCTCACGGTGTGACGAGGTGCGCTACACAGTGACACTATTACTCTGTGGTCTTAGTGTATAATCTGTGGTTGGACCGCGAGAGCCGGAGAGCGAGGGCGGACGCGTATCTGCGTGCATGGTGTGTTGTCGAGCCAGTAAATATACTTCTAGTTTTTAAATACATACATAACAGGTATAAACATTTTTTGTAAGTGAGAAATGTTTTCCGTCGGATCGTCAAAATGGCGCAAATATTTCCGCTGCTATGAATAAATGGTTATTGTGAAGTAATATCGGTGAACTGTGCTAAATTAATGTATAAAACCGTCGCGTCGTCTACCCGTGTTAATATTAGTGCAGTAAGAAAGGGAATTTCGTGAATAATTTATGTGTATTTTGGAAAAATGTTTCACATGGTGTAAGAAAAAACAAAGTGACCTGCATTTATAATTCTTTTTCGATATGAAAAGGTTAAAGGTAAGCTATTTAAATATAACTTTCATATAGCGTAACTTCTGAACTGTATACGGTTTAAAATTTACGTCATATAATTATACCAAACGCGAGAAAATTAAAGTTTTATAACCTAGGATCTTACAAACGTTACATCCTCAAAATGGCTGGACACTACCGGAGAAAATGCATTTTAGAGCGGGGCATGCGAGGGGTTAAATTATTTCACTTCGTCGTTACATGTGTATTATATCGTAAAGACATCAGATGAATAATACACATTATTTATTTTGTAAACATTGTCAACAATTTTGTTGTAACGGGTGTACGGAATTTGTGCATTTTAAATGAATTATCGCTTGCATGATGTGTAATGATGTGCTCGGTAGATGCCCATAGGCTCGCCCCCTATTACATTGGGACCGAAACATTACTGGCGAAGTGTGGGTGTGTAATTACACCTCTGCCTACCCCTTCGGTAAAAAAAGGCGTGAAGTTATGTAAAGTTATGTGTCCGGAATCGGAAACACCACTACTTTGTTATTATTAAACCTATTTGATATAATGATTGTACGATAGTTGATACTGAGAGCTACTGAGTAATTATGCGGGGCACTTGACATGGATTTATGATAATTATCTTAAGCCATCACACGTTTTATAGTAGTCGTATTACCGAGACCATACATATGAATGGTTGCTAACTACGTTAGTACTGGAATCGCAATTGACTCAGATTTCGAATCAATTTTCAAATATAATTATGATTCAACCATGATTAACATTTAAAAGACAATTTTGTCCATTTAAGGCAGAAGAAATCGTAACGACAACTTACATGAATGCAAGTCTATAAATATTATCTTCAAGGTGGTTTTTGCAGACGAGATTCGAGTATAACTTGCAAGTTGTGTTATATAACACAGCAAGGTATTTCAAACTTTCCATTGACTTGGCTGCTCTTTTTCATGCTGATTCCTATGTCATCAGACAACTGATAGTCTTATTCATTATTCGCAACAAAATATTATGTAGTTTGCAGCCGTCTGTAATGCTTTTATATGCGTATTATTGTTACATAAGCACTTTGATATGAAACGATTGTCGCATATAGATGCACTTAATCCCATTGACGTATAGTAAATCTTATGAGGATAAGTTGTTGCAACTTATGCAAGAGGTGTAACTTATTATACATCAGTTTTATTATCCTGTCCATGGTGGATTTTGAATTGCCACTCGTAACAATGATAGGTAAAGCTCACCAGAATATGCAAAACAGGTAAGGCCTCGAATAGGTAAATCCTTGTTGCGAAATTATCGTCACGATGCTATCGCACTTTGGAGGGCTAGTATAGCTGGCAATTCTTATTTCAGGACAAGGAATTTTTGACGGTAGAATTGACTTTCATAAAACTCTCCTTAAAGGCTGTTGAGTTGATAACCATTGACTTATGATGAAAAACTAGGATATTACAAAGGATATTTCCAAACTTTAGATTATATAATGATATGCGTTGCACTGATAAATAGCTATATTCCCATATTCTTAGTATTCAAATATAATGCTCACTTTCGTCGTTTCCATCTCAAAAGTTTATCAATTACTAGAGGATGCCCGCGGTTACACCCGCGCTATTTAAGGCTACTGCTCCGCTCCCGTCGCTCATAGTGCGATGTTATATAGCCTATAGCCTTCCTCAATAAATGGACTATCTAACACTGAAAGAATTTTTCAAATCGGACCAGTAAGTCCTGAGCGCGTTCAACCAAACAAACAAACTCTTCAGATAAGGTACTACTTGTATATTCGATCAATTTTGTAAATTAGACCCACGCTTATCAAAACGTTGAATTTGTGCACTCAGTTTAATTTTTAATATTTTAGTGACATTTGCCATAGCTTGAATATCGTCAGTTTACACCAGCATTAGCATGTTTGCTACAAAAATAAGAAAAATAAGACTGCCTTCATATCTTTACAGCTTATAGTCTGTTAAACATTAACGTCTTGTGAAGAATATTTAGCATTGTGAATTTTAAAGTTCTGGTTTTAAAAACATGCTCGTGAATCAAGTGATTATATTAAACACCATAATGTCCTGTACGCGGGTACAATATTCATTTTCATTTATACGTTTCTTCAAGATCCAGTGGGCATTTCAGGGCATCAATTCTTAGTAGAAGCCTACGCTTCCCACGCAGCGTTCATTAATATTAATTCGTAACGTACAAAAAATATATTAATTACATAGCAAAATCTACATTTGCAGGTGATACGAAGTTCACCGGGTTAATTATTTCCATATAGGAATAGCAAAATATATCACAAATATAAAACGCAGTTGCTAATTTAAAAGATAAACATGAGCAAAACAGCAAATAAAGGAACGTGCAACATAGCTAATGTATGCCAGGAATAGCAAAATGAGATCTGTGCACGTTCTCTACGCATTTTAAATAAATTTTTATATTAACTTCGATTTGAAGCTCAAAGCTATCCATATTATAAAGTGAAATGAAAATCAAACACAGATTAAAACTTGTTATTGTAATTCTTTGTGCAACTGAGCGAAATATTTTCTTTGGTTTGTTTAAAGGTAGGATAAAAAGTTATTTCTAACTCCAAGTATTTCGCAAAATGTTTTATAGAAACTTCGACGCTATTGTTATTATAATATCGTTATCTAGAATTACAATGAATTTATATTGGCTTAAGTTTGCGAGAGTAAGAAAAGTATTGTTATTGGTGGAAATTTATTATATTTTGATTTTTCAATAGTGTAGTCAACATTTCAATAGTAACAAAATAACTAAGTTGTTTTCTTAAGACAGATTTTTATTAAAACAGTAAATTTAAAATCCATGTCAAAAGATACATACCTTTTCTAAATAGGTATGGCATTGGAAGACTACATGCATAGAGTGCTTTCTACATAATACACAGTTTGTCAGTGTGAGATAATACTCTATAGAGCATCTATTAGACAAGTTGACTGAATACCCCAGGATACAAGTTCATGCAAATGAATACACGGCGAATCAGATTCGCTCAGCTGTTAACGTAGTTCTCACAAATGTTTACCTTTTGATTGCTTCATTAGGTAAACAAGTAAAGACAAATAATTACATTTATTGCTGACATAATTTTTGGCGTGTTTCGGTATTATTTCTGGCAGATTGAATGAAGGAATCAAAATTGTTTCTATATAGGGTTTTTTTAGTCCCAAGACTTTCAAAATGTTATTTGTTTTTATGTTACTAACCTTAGGTAATAAATCGATTCGGTCCATTCTTATTGGCAAGTGCTACCTACCTTAGGTAGCACTTGCCGATAAGAATGGACCGAATTTCGAAATTCTTATCGGCAAGTGCTACCTAAGGCAGGTAGCACTTGCCGATAAAAATGGACCGAATCGATTTATATCTAACGAAAATGCCACTTATAACAAAATAAAATTTACTCATTGAACCTGTTACAAACTTCGTCTTTCTTGAAGTCCCATCAAAGGCGCCTAAAAGGGTTGCATGTGTATACTTTTTGTAGATTTTCTAATGTCCTTGACTGTCTGGCAGAGTGTCGCAGGTACCTTATTAATATGCACGCCACGAGTTTGTATAGTTTATATAAGCGCTCATTCGATAACAAACGTATAAATAATGAGAAATTTTAGCGTTACCTACGTGATAGCGCCACTACAGTAAATGTGTTCAGAATTAATGTATAATTGGCAGGAAATATCATGGTGGGCGATTTTTTTTTAAATAGGTATACCAGCAAATTTTTCAAAGAACAAGACAATTCTGATGGCCATTTCTTTGGTATTTACATTTGCTATCACATTATATACTAAATAGTACGTGATTTTTGTACAATACATGAAGTAAGAGTCTGCCATCAGTAATAACTTTATCTGCAACAATATCCCAACAGATGAACAAATTATAAAATTTCATTAGAAACTCGAGCGTGACTAATATGACAACAACCGATGCTGAACTAAATCAAGTACGAACAAAAATGCAACAGTAACACAAAAAGCTAACCAGAATTTAATAGTTATTTGAATAGTGAAAATAGTGAGACTCAGGCTGGCACTAACTCAGCGTGAAATATGAGGGACGTGCAAGATTATGATAAGGCCTTAACCCAGTAAATTATTGGATTTTCCGCTTGAGAATTGAGGCAAATTTAAGGAGAGAGCCAGTTGGAATACGCGTGTGAAGGTGCGCCGTCGAAGCTCAAATTGTTACGTGACTAGGAAACTGAATGTGTTTCTTTCCGTACCGGCTATTGATGGATTTGTTGTACTGTTAGTGTTTTTAATATTGATAAATAATAATATTATGGTAACGGTTTTTCTTTACATGCTAACCTTGTGATATTGTGAACTATTTCTGAAACCGTTTAATGTTGTAATTTTACCAGCTAAGCCCGTGGCCCGTGGGCATAACATTCGCGTCATTTAGGGCTTCTTCTAATGTTATATAGCCTTCATCGATAAAACATGCTGTCCAAAAAAAAAATTGCTGGGTCCTACTGGACCAAGTTTTTTTTATTTTAGATTAGCGCGTTCGACCAAATAAAAAACAAACTCTTCAGGTTTATAATATTAGCATTGGTAATAAAACACACACTGAAAATTAGATACCTACTGATCATGTCAAAAAGTCATAAATAATAGTAACAATTAAAAGAAAACAGAGATTTGATCTGATTGCATAATTATTTTTGAAGTCCTGAAAGCACGGTTTATGTAACGCACGCCAAACAGACGTCATTTCACATTTCTTTTAAAGTAATTTAGACCCGTTAGATAAATATTATTCGCCAATAGTTATTAATATGTTGTCCCTCCTTGCCTACAAATATACTATCAATGGACACACAAAGACATAAAAACTCACCCAATAATATAATAATCGCTAATAATTTTAAACATTAAAGCTCCAGTTGCGTCAAAAAGCCGGCGGCAAAATACTTTACAAAAAATTAGGACAAAGATTATATCTGTCTTAATTGCTACATGATTTATTGCGAGGCGGCTCCGATATTACTTTTTCACACACGTTTTTATTGTACAAACATCGTGTAGGATTTGTACGTAGTAGTCTCATTTATTTGTCTCATAAATTGTAATTCGTTGTATCAAAAGTAGAATGAGGTCACGTAACCGACTGTTTGAAAGAGTTACGTGTGTTTTCAGCACCGCTAATGGTACTTAACTGTATCTGTTTTGTTTTATTATGACAACACAGAATTTACTCCTAGTGCGGCATTTTTATTTAAAATATAAGGAAAATATATAAGTAGGTATTACATTTTATATATAAACTAGACGTCGCCAGTGGCTTCGCCAATTGTGTCTCATTTCAATGTCAATTATACATATAAACCTGCCTCTTGAATAATTCTATCTATTAAAAAAATGCATTAAAATCCGTTGCGTAGTTTTTAAGATTTGAGCATACATAGGGACAGACAGACAGAAGACAGACTTTGTTTTATACTATGTAGTGATACTCTATACATTTTGCTAATAGCAAAAGTTACTACTCAAACACTTACAATTTGCCAGTCATATTTCAATTTACAAACTTATTCTATACACATTATTTATTAGGGCCATGACTAAACTAATAAAGAATCCGCATAAAATATCTCGTACCCGGATTTCAACCCTACTCAAACTCCTTTCGTAGAAGATCTGTCTACTTCTGGCCTAGTAAGACAATTTCTGACAAGTGAAATACAGAATGTGCTAATGTAACATTATGCTTCAGCAAAAATTAACTAAAAATGCCCATTGCGTCTAAAGTCCTCCTATATAAAACAACAGCACTTAAAGATACAAGTTACAATAGATGATCGTTCTCTTGAATTGTATATAAAATCAATTCGTTCTCTTCTTATTTAGAGTTTTTCAAAGAAAGTTTGAAACAAAAACGAAGTGGATCTCACCAAGAAACCCACTCAAATTCTTAGCAAAGAGTTCCAAACGGTTCCACGGTTTTAGTATCTTACTTTTGTGGTTTGGTTCAAGTAACAAGATAAAATGTAATATGTGTCTAATGTCTATACAAGGACAAACGGAATGTTAAAACTTACATACATACATAGACTCATGCCTGTTTCCCGGAGGGGTAGTCAGAGACTACGGAACGCCATTTGCAACGATCCTGACATACCTCTCTTGCTTCACTCACTGCCATCAAGTTCCTCATGCATGCTCTTCTGTTAAGGGTACTTCTGACTTGTCCTTTTTTCAGGATGTCTCCAATCTGGTCAGAGAACGTCCGCCTAGGTCTTCCCCTTTGTCCTGTCCCATTCACACTTGCCTTATATATCTTCTTTGTCAGTCTATCGTCATCTATCCTCTCCATGTGCCCAAACCATCTTAATATGCCTTTCTCAATGCTTGTCACTACATCTTCTTTTACCCCACAACACTCTCTTATCACACAATTCTTTACTCTGTCGGTCAAAGATACACCACACAGTGCTCTCATTTCTACAGCATTTATTCTACTTTCAAATCTCTTCTGCCATACCCAACTATCACTACCATACATAAGAGTAGGTACTAACACCCCTCTATAGATAGCCAAACGTGCCTTTTTGGACACGTTTTGGCTATTCATAAACGCCTTCAGAGCCCCATTCACTCTATTACCTGCATTAACTCTTCTTTCAATATCTTCTACATTCTTACCATCTCTTGTAAACAGCGTACCTAAATATACAAACTCATTCACTTGCTCCACTCGCTGTCCATCGATCATAACATTACAAGCCGTAACGCATTCCTCCTTTTACGTTTTACTCACATTCACTTTCATTCCTTTCCTCTCTAAAGCACGATGCATGATTGTTAACATCTCCTGCAATTCCTCCGCTGAAGACGCAAGTATTACCTGATCATCAGCATAGAAGAGGCATTTGACAAGAAACTCATTCATCCTTAATCGGCAGTCACTATGTTTTAGATCTTGCAAACAACTGTCCATGAAGAGGTTAAACAGCCACGGCGACGCTACACATCCCTGTCTAACACCTGTCTCGATGGTAAACCAGTCAGTGTATGCACCGTTTTTCCTCACACAAGCTCTGGAATCCTCATAAAGGGATTTCAGAGCTCGAATGAGGCTGCTGTTCAACCCATTCATTGACAGCACCGACCACATTTCATTCCTCACCACTTTATCGTAAGCCTTTTCCAAATCCACGAATGCGCAATAGACCTTTTGGCCTTCGGCCAAAAATTTTTCGGCTATGCTTCGCAAGGAGAAAACCTGATCCGTACATCCCATACCCTTTCGGAATCCTGCTTGTATATCCCATATATTCTTGTCGGTTACTTCCATAACTCTTTCAATAAGTAACTTTGCATACAATTTGCCAACAATGCTGAGAAGGCTAATGCCTCTATAGTTCTTGCAGTCTTGTTGCGAGCCTTTTCTTTTATAAAGAGGCACAACTACAGCTGTGGCTCAGTCATTAGGTACTCGGCCGGTGCTCCAGCACAAGTTATATAACCGCTGCAACTGACCAACTATGATGCCCTGTCCAGCCTGCAGCATTTCGACTGTAATCCTATCATATCCTGCAGCCTTACCTACTTTCATACTTCCCAATGCCTTCACGATCTCATCCACGCCAATAAAGCTTTCATCATTGCTATCATTACCATTCATTTCAGCTATCAGTGTCTCTATCGTCGTTCTTTCAAATAACCTTTCAAAATACTCTTTCCATCTCTTCAGCACGCACGATTCACCATTTACTATCTTTCCATTCTCGTCTCAGATGGATGTGTGTTCTGAGGATTGAGTTCTTCCTCGAACTGCACGAACGGATTTCCAAAAAAAACTTAATTTTCCTCTAGAAATCATCAGATAATCTGCTGTCAAACTCATCTTTCTTTTCCTCTTTTTTCCTTTTAACCATTTCTTTCACTATTCTTTTTTTTTAACCTCACAAACTGTGTTAAAACTTCTATAGGCTGATTTATTTTGAAATTTAGATTTATTATTTTTAGACTGACGGTTGGCGTAGTTGTTTATGCGACTGTCTTGCCGCTGCACACTGCACCGACTATTGTGGGTTCGATCCCCACATCAGACCACGCTTGTATGTTCATTGAATCTGTTATATTTTTAAAGTCCTCCGTGATACTTCATAGTGCGGTCATTTCCTTTCTTTACATAAAAATCTAATTATTTTGCGCGATTTTTAGTAAGTTACGTGACAGAACTACACTAACATATTTTTTGTGACACAGGACAAGTAATCATGCATAAGGCGCAGAGATTATTCTGGATGCTGAATGATTCGAATCTATAATCGCCAGCTGAGCATTCAGTTTTACTCACCACTAAACCAACAGACCAGTCAGTTAGGTTCTTATTATCTTAAATGGATTTATTTTTATTTGATTAAATTGTACTTGATGCTGCAATATACTGTAGGTATAAAAACGCTTGCTCTCATGCCTTACACAAAACGCAATAGCTATGTGCTCATTGTTCAGACAGGTAGCGGTCCAAGTTTTTCTGTCTCCCAGTACGTGAGCGCTTCGGTCAAATTTGTTAAGTTCAAGATGTTGGCCGTTACACATTCAACAAACGTTTATACAAGAAAAAGTTTATAGTGCAGTGATGAGGAGTTATGATTTTAATTTTAATTTTAACTACTTATTAATGATTATTATAACATTGTACAACATAATATGATCGAAATGGGTCGAAAGATTTTCATTTTATTTGAATTTGAATAAGTCCTTATGCTACGAACACTAGACTAAGTTAAATACTAAAAACTGATGACAAACAGAAAATGTCCTTTAGATATGGAAGCAAAATTGTTTGGAGCTGAGAAAGAAGTATGCCATGCGATTTAATCTGTATAGGCTTTAAAATTTACTGATCATATTTATATGCCTAGCAATTGGTGGCAGGAGAACCAAAATCACCAACAGAGCACTCCAAAAAGCCAGGCTGCAGTGGCAATGGGTAGGGCACTTAGCGCGAAGAACCGATGGCCGTTAGGGCAGACGGGTTCTGGACCACGTACCATACGACGCAGCACCCCTGCTGCGTCCTCTGGCCTCTCGCAAGGTGGGCCGACGATCTAATTAAGATTGCGGGAAGCGGTTGGATGCGGGTGGCTCAAAATCGATCTGTGTGTGGGAACCTTGGGGGAGGCCTATGTCCAGCAGTGGACGTCTCTAGGCTGACATGATGAATTGGTGGCTGCGTTGCAAAGTCATGTGTTTAACTTAGCATGCGTATAATAATAATATAATCTGGAGATATGGCATTGTGAGGTGATCTAATGTAATGCACATTCGGCATGTACATTTGTACAATTTCAGCAAGTGTAAAAATTAATTACTCTACGAGTAAATTTGTTCGCGTACCCACACAAAACCCCTCAGTTTGATAAACACTGATCTAGACTTTATTTAAGTACATACTCAGCCAAAAAGAAACACTACTTGATTTGAAGCGAACAACACAAAATTGACATGAGTGATTATGAGGGACATTTAATACCTCCCAAAGTGAAATGCTTGCTATATGTGTATTATTTCTACGTGTTTCTACGTGACGTACCTATTACTTATGTATCTGTATTTACAAATCGATATTTGAAGTACTATGTAATTTTGTTTACACTTTGTGAATTCAGAATTCGCTGTTTATTGTATAGCAAGGTAGACCGTAAATCTTGTTGGGGTCGCAGGCTACGGATGGATGCGGCCGGCTCAAAATCAGTGTATGTTGAGAGCCTTGGGGGCGTCCTATGACCAGCAGTGGACATCTATCGACTAATATGATGATTGCTAATTAGGAGCAAATAAGAGAATCGAGTCCACGATCTACAGCATAACCGTGATGGTAACTAATCACTAGACCAATATGCCAAGAAGGTCTTTTAAAAATATATTTTTAAGATTCTAGACCTGCTGACGATTGCAAGAATGAAGTCAATATTGTCTTAAACCTCCCACGATGGGTTTGAAAAGTCCAATCGTCATAAACATGACAGATCCAACTGTCTAATCTGTCTAATTTGTATTTTTTTATATTGCAGTGCAAATATATAACACCTACACTATAACTGCACATTTTTATTGTGACGTCGTGCCCCGGCGCCCGCGAGCCTCGCTACGAGTGACGCACAGCAGTGGGGCGCCCCGCTCGCCCCCTCCTCCTCGCCGGACTTATATATACCGGGGACTTACGTGGTTTGGCCCTTTTGGCTCCGGGACAACATGACCAAAGCTGAGTACCCCATCTGAAGACCTGTGAAGTGCCAACAACGTCGCTCACGCCCTGGATAATAGTCTCTTCTGTGTATGTGTATAACTGGAATTATAACGCGAGTTTAAACTTTCCTGGTGATATTTTTTATTTATTTCCCGTAAGCCAACCTAATTATCTCTCTTTAATTGCTCGGCGAGTGATCGATCCCGGCTACCCCGTGGAAATCAATCACTCGTGCGACATTATTTATATCTGTCTTATGTTGACTTTTAAAACTGCTCTCATGATAGATGAGATTTTTACTACTTTAAATACTTTATGACAGCAATATATTTGAGTCGTAAACTTTGTTCGTCTTTCGAAATTTGATTGAAGTGGGTGAGTTCGTCAACATTACGACACTCGTAATGAGAATTTCATAATTGAAAGTTGTGAAGTAAAAATATAAAGGGTAAAACACGCAAAATTGTTTCGAGAACTGTACTCGATATCGCTAAAGCAAGCGATATTTATTAGTAAACTGACTATTCGTTCAAAAAGTCTGTTACGTAAGTTTAAAATAAGAACACAAATTATTAGGCAAAGATAAACCTAATCATATAAACGTTTTTTCAAAAAGCAACGGTTTTTAATCTGCAAAAAGCCACCGTCACGCGCTTTATCTGTTTTATCATTCCATGGCAGAATTTCATAATTAATTTTAGGGTTGAGATATTATTCGTTATTATTAAAGTTTATAAAGCTGTTAACATGGGGATTATATAATATTAAGTATTAATTTGTTGTTAAGTCTTTTAATCTTTAGTGAACATAATTATTATTGCTGAGTGTTTAGAAGACAATATGATAATATGAACGCCCAGACGCCCCTCAAGATTCACCCCTTTTTAGGAATTTGTGCCTATACGCCCCTTACGATGTGTATTTACATATGCTGGTGAAAGTACGGTCGGCAAAAGAACCTAAGAAACATTATATGTTATATTCAATTAAGTAAAAGAGAGGGTAAAGGTGGGTTATGTAAATATAAACAAAATCACAGATTTGTTATCTTATTACTAATACACATCTAGGTGTATCATTGAACTATTATTGTTGATCCTCTTTTTTTAATATTGATATCCACCCCGCAGTTATTTAGCTTTTTCAATCATCAGGCCAATTTTTTTATTTATTAAAACGAAGTATGGCCATTGTTTTAAAAAGTACCAGGGTAACAGAAATGAACAGAGGATAGGCCTTTATAAAAAGCTGGTTAAATCAATAGGTAATACGATTTGAAAAGTACCAGGGCAACATAAATTAACAGAAGGTAGTCGCCAATAAAAACCTGGTTTTGAAGTTATCAATCAGAAGTGAAGCACTGAAAGTCACATATGGGAAACTCATTACAATTTTAAAAGCAATAGTGTGTAATTACACAGGTAACTTATTAAGAAAACATAGAATACCTTACTAAATTAAATAACCTACCTAAATTAAATATAGGTGGGTAAATAAAAACAAATAACTTCTGTTTTGCAATCTTTAGCAATAATTTGAATTTACTCAACACAGCATGAACACTATTAACATGGAGAGCAATATTTCTAAAACAGTATATTTTGAATACTTATTTTATAACCAGTAAAACTATGTTTTGTCTAACCGTACTAATAATAATATCATAGATTGTAGGGAATATATGGGCCCTTAAAAAATATATATATATATATATATATATATATATATATATATATATATATATATTTATATATATATTTATATATAATCAATATATATATAAATATAGAAAATAATTATTAATATATATAATGTTGCCAATTCGCCCCGTTTTGGAGAGCCTGTAGCTCCAAAACGGAGCGAATTCGCAACTTTTATTCACGGGGCGAATTTTAAGAAGCGTATGGGTTCTCACCCATATATGATCAACGTGTAAGACTGTAGGCACATTATAAAAACATTCCATATTATTACTGCAACTTTTTAATGCGAAAGTAATACTTGTAAAAATAGAAATAGAGGGTTAAAATGAATACAACTATATGAGTTTCGAACGATTTCAAGGGCAAAGCTAGTGCAAATCTTTTTGAATAAAATTTAATTATTTATATCTAACTTGATATGGCATGGTACAAATTGCAAACAAATGAAGTCACCACACAACTAGCAAACATGTACACATCCAAAATATCATCTTTCATAAACACATGTACACAATTTAAAGTCCAATTACATTTGGAGTTAAACCTCGTAAATTGAACTAAATCGTACAAATTGTATTAACAATAATTTAGAACATGTGTTACGTAGGAAATGCGTAGGAAGAACAGCTTAATTAAGAAATACCGCCTTATTTAATATCTAGGTTTGGCCATGTTAGCTTTTGAAAATATGAAAGTCGGATTAGACAAAATATATGGACTGTTTCGGTGTCTTGATTACAGTTTGTGACACTAGTGCATCGTAGTCTTACTAAGTACGTTTTAAAATGGGGAACAAAACTAATGCAGTATAGGAGAATGCAGTAGCTTGCTCAGACCATCTATTACCGTTATATTTGTTCATTATAATGTATTCGCGTCGATTAAAGTAACTCGCATTCACTGAAATAATATCATGCGGTTACAATATAACATTGATGATCGATGAATACATACACTAAAGGTAAGACAACGTCGATAAAGTAAGGCTTATAATTAATCATACAAATATTCTTTAGGAACTGAAGACACCATCTTTTCTTTCAGAAAGGCGGCAATTACGATTATTTTAGATATCTGGGGGCATGGCAGTGCCACCAAGTCGAGCAAAAAAGCGGCACGGCCGTACCATTCTTTTCTCAAAGCAATTCAGGCCATTTTTGACCCCCTTTAACTTCGCTGTGGATAAAACTAGAAGCTTGATTTTTTAGTAACCATGCAGGCATTGTATAAACATGGTGTATTTCAAATTTCATTCAATTTGAACTAGTTATTTAAAAATTATAACGAGTCAAAATTCTTAATTTTGACACTCACTGACCGATCATCAAAAGTCTAAGGCACTTCTAGCAGACATAGAAGCTTCAAATTTAGAATACGATTAGTCTTTAGTATATAAATGAAGGAATAATTAATATATTTTTAAATTTTTGTCCAGTTTTCGAGATACATTAACTGTATAAATAACTTTGTAATCCCATATAAATATAAAGGATTCGGTTTAAAGAATATTATTTATTCTCAAAAAAGACAAAGTCACTTACATGAGAAATTAAATATTACATTGTAGGGTGATATCACCATCGTTCACATACTTCACAGTTTTTACACATACACACACTTTTAATACCGTCAAATGCACTTGACAGATAGTATTAGACCATAATTTAAGCACAATATTAGTATTTTCAATTAAATACTGCACAAGTTTTAACTTGAACACATTAAAAGAGCTGACATTTCTAATAATTGACGGTAGTTTATTATAAAGTTCCACGCCGGCATAGATGAACATTGATTTACCGACATTTGTTTTTATCTTGGGTCGAACTAAAAAACTCGCTCGACGCGTGCTTCGCTGTGTTGTTTGCTTCACTCGTATAAAGCTGCGCGTCCACAGGATCGGAATCGGAGCGTACGGAGCGGACGGAGCGTCGTCATTTACAAAATGCCGATGGGGTGCGTCTACCGTATTCGGATTCAGCATCGGCAATTTAGGTATTTTTAAAGCAGGAGGATAGTGACGAAGATATTGTTGTAATTAGATTAATTTTCGGAGAATATCATACATTATATTCTGATTTATTAGAAGATGAAAATAGATTTTATTTGCCCAATTTCGTCCCAAATATTGTCTCTCCTAAGTTGATTATGTTAATGTTCATGTTTTAGATTATAAAGTTCTTCATACCTTTCCACTAAAATAATTAAAACATCGTCGTTCATCGTGAATAAATATTTTTGCCTACAGTTTAACGTCGCAAACACGTCAGAACTTGAAACGCTCGGAATCCGTATGATGCGTTCACTGCGGATGACGACATCAGCAAAAATACCGGTCTCAGGCGCAGAAATGCCGATCCAGTGCACGCAGTTTCATAGAAATTAATACAAAGCAACAAATCCTTCCGCTCCGTACGCTCCGATTCCGATCCGATGGACGCGCAGCTTAAAGGATAAGTTAGTATGGAGAGAGTCGCTAAGTATTTTTCTGACTAGGATACATGTATTGTAAATATATAGTTGTTTTATGTTCATTAATCAGGAATCTTCATAAATTTTTGTGGTTGGTATTAAATAGTGATAGTGGAATAACGTTTTTATGATTTTATTTTGCATTATTTGGAGTTCAGATAAATAGGTTTTCGTGGCGTTGCCCCAAATTTCTATTAGATATAAAAGGTGTGGTTTGACAAGAGAGTTGTTAATGGAGTAGCGAACTTTACGTGGGATACAACGGACTATGCGCCCCAATGACCCGATGAGAGATGATAGTTTGGATTTTATGTGTTGGATGTGAGCTTTCCACGACAAAGCATCGTCCATTCTTAGACCCAAATACTTTTCGAATTTTTTTGCTTGAATTATAGTGTCATTAATTTTTAACGGATTATAAGGGGGTATTGATTTATTTTTGGACTTAAAAATTACATAGCAGGTTTTTGAGATATTTATCGTCAAGAGGTTACATTGAAACCACGTGGATAGCTTATTGAGGTCTGCTTGAGCTTTAGTGATGATGCCTTGTATAGATGACACAAAGTAGAATAAACAGGTGTCATCAGCGTATAAAGCTGTGTATCCATGGAGACCTAGCTCTTGTATATTATTTATGTAAATAGCGAAAAGTAAGGGCGCTAACAAGGACCCTTGGGGGACACCGCACTCGATAGGTACGATTTTACTTTGGGTATCTTCTAATTTTACCACTTGGAATCTGTTTGTGAGGCATACCTCACAAACCGTAAACGTAGCATCTCTATTGCCACTCCCTTAAAAATTATGCGTTCTTATTTGTTTTAAAGCAATTTATGACTGACCGTATCGAATGCTTTTTTTAGATCGATGTATATGCCAAGCACAATGTTTTTTATCGAGATTTGATTTGATTTTGGTGACTAAGTCAACTGTAGCTGCTAGAGTGTTGCTTTTGGGTCGAAAACCATACTGACGCTCGTAAAAGAAGTGAATGTTATTTAAATATTTTTCTATGCGTTTATGCAAGATCTTTTCTAGAATTTTTGAAAGTATAGGAAGTACCAAGATGGGTCTGTAGTTTCCAGGGTCGGATTTATAGATTGGGGATACTTTTGCTATTTTCAGGCTATCAGGGAATTCACCCTTTAGTAAGAGTTGGTTGAAAGGTTTGGCTAAGTTGTTAGAAATTAGATTTTATATATATTTTATATTTTTGGTGTTGATCCCATCTATACACAGGATTACAAAATTACATTTGCAGTTAGAACTTTAATTAAGAAAATTCGTTGTTAGTTTACAAGAAATAGATCCGTGTGGTGATGGATTAAGAATACGGAATGTCACCACCCCATTTATCATCCCATGGGTGCCGTAAGAGCCGACAGGGGGAGCATATTATGCAGAGAACAGCACTGTAAGAGAAGGAAAACTTGTTACAAACCCTATACCAACCCGTTTGGCCAGCGTGGTATAGTAGGCCAATTCCTCCTTCCAAAGGAGAGGCCTAGTCCAGCAGTGGACTGTTAAAGGCTGATGATGATGATACAAGAAATACAAGGTACCGGAAAGGACAAAAGTAAGACTATCTACAAAAAGAAATGAGATCCCATAAAAACAATACTTGTCAAAAATACCAAGTCTCGCGACCGTCAAAAGTTGTGAGATCCATGTAACACCAAGTCGGTTAATTAAAAATCTTTAATGTTTTAAATAAATAGGTTGACTTGGCAATCGCATTAAACAATCTAATTTATATAATATGTATTACTTATGAAATATATTGTGTTTTCATGCGATGGCCGAGTCAATATTTTTATTTAAAACATTAAAGATTTTTAATTAACCGACTTGGTATTACACACTCACAACTTTTTACGGTCGCGAGACTTGGTATTTTTGACAAGTATTGTTTTTATGGGATTTCTATTATTGTGAAAATTGTTTAAATTAAATTTCCTTTTTACCCGACTGCGGCGAAGCCCAAAAGGTAGAGTTATGTGTTTGACCTGTATGTACATATGTACCTGTACTGTATGTGTATGTATGTATGTATGTCCGTTCCTATGTCCCATCGTAACTACTCAACGGCTCAACTGATTTTGATAAATGATACGTCATAAGATTCGTCTTAATGGCGCGAGTGTCACTGGGCACATACAATTAAAAAAAAACGCCAAATAGTAAGTCTTCAAAAAGAATTTTCGTCCAAACTTATCGAATGAGGTATTAAATTAAAGGGTTTTAGAAGGCGATCTCAAAAATATATGCAACATATATTGTATTTAAGATGTAAAAAAAAAGAATTTAAATAATTATTGAAAGTAGCCTGGGCCCTGTGTCTCTGGGTTTCTTGCCGCTTCTTCCCATTGATTATACAGGTACGAACGCGGCTGTAGTTTTAGATACAACGTATGACGTGCAAAAGAGATTTTAGTCCGGTCAATTTAGACAAAAAAATAGTGGTCAAATAACAAAAATTGACGGAGAGCCAAAACATGCTGGAGAGCTAGTGTTTACCATTACAAATAAAGTCTTTAAAGTCCCCATCGATCCTATGTGTGCTACAAAAGTTATTCGGGGTCAAACGTCAAAATTTGAGGTTTTTTGGATTTTTCTCGAAAACGGTAAGTTTTATTAAAATAAAATCTTAACCAAGTTGTAGATCTTAAAATTATCTACAAAAATGGTATCAATGATTTTTCCTAAGAGTTACCATTCCTGAGATATCGCGATTCTAAGAGTCACATCATACATGATATGCACACATTTCCACGCCACCTGTGAGGTAGTGTACTCGGCGCGTTTTTTTTTACCGTGGTTTCCCCTGTAGGCCTACTCCACTAACTGTCATGACAATTTTAGGATAATTTAAGGGAACAATACCCGTCAAGTTCTAGATATTACCTTATTATTGATATTGATTATTGATATTGCTATTGATTATTGGGTTAATTATTGTTTTGATTTCTTTAGATATTTTAATCAGATTCATACTCTTGAAAGTCTACTTCAACAGTCATGTCTTCTTCGATTTCTTCTTCTTCCTCTTCTTCTTGCTGGATTTTCATAAATTGTTCAAATGTGGCTGAATCATTGGACTCTTCATTAAAATCACAGGAATCTTGAATGAATGAATGAATCCAACTTGAATAAACATATTTGACTTTAACTTTAACTTAACAGATTTTTCGTCGTTTTGAACTCAAAAGCAAAAAATTAAAAAAAAAAACGTAATTAAAAAAACTAAAAAACCCGACTGCAGTGTAAAAAAAGTTAATAATTAAAAAATTAAAAAACACAACTGCCCTGCAAAAAAAAACCGAACTAAAAAGTAAATAACAAGTTTAATTTTAAAATTTTCACTGCAGTCGGGGGCCGTTTTGTGGAACACCAATTTAAGAGGTCCCCCGACTGCAATGAAAATTTTTAATTGTTTTTTAATTTTTTAATTATAATTTTTTTTACACTGCAGTCGGCTTTTTTAGTCTTTTTAATTACGTTTTTTTATTATTGACTGATAACTCACAGCAACAGAAAACGGTTAATTAAAAAAATAAATGCAGGCGCAGCTTCCGGTATCCGCTAGTTAGATATATACAAGATAATCATCACATATAAGCATTGTGTCGATTGTCATCTAAGATTTTTGATCAAAACATATTTTCCACAGAGTAACTATCGTTTGATCTCACCAACGCTAAAAAATAGCCATATTCTGAGGTTATGAGCAGTGTATGTATATTTAGACGAACTGATACTGAATGTTAAGACTCCCATGACACGACGGATCAAAGTGCCCACTTTGCAACGGGCCAAACTATCTGTAATTACCGTAGTTTTACCAAAAAATTCTTAAATTAAGCTACAAAGTTCTTTAAACATGATTTTTATCCGGAATTTTAAATAATTTTATGACTCCTTAAAGTGCTGGGCTGTAGCGATAAAGGGCAAAAGATTCTTACTAATGTTCATTATAAGAAGATAAAAGGCGTTATTTGTGATTCCAAAACTTAGTATTGTTGTTTAAGAGTATTATATTCGCCGTATTTTTGTTTAAACACTTCGTAAAATTTTTATATTTACGATTCATTTTGTGTTTTTTGTTTAGGATTGTTAAAGGATATTCTCTAAATATTATATTATTGCCGTTCTAGGTGATACAATATGATACATATTTCAAAGATCATTAAAATGCTTTATGGTAAGGGTGATTTGAAGAAGCAAGACAATAAAGAAAGGATATTAATTATTATGCCACAAATGGCACACATCAAAAATTATATAACAAAAATAACAAAAAAATAAATAAGGAAGAAAACAAAAAAAAGAACTATAATACTAAATTATTGAAATGGCAGATAGTTATTTTTGAGAATAATAAGATAACCGTACCGTGTGTTAAAGATCTTCATTGCAGCTGGGACCGATCGCTTAACTATTAAATACGCACATAACTCCGAAAAATTGGTAGTGTGCGCGCCTTGGATTCGAACACTTTACTAACTGCATGGCAGTCTGTTGGTATCTCTACTAGCTGTTTTTTTCTATAAAAGGAAAATAAATTTACTCACCGGAAATTCAGAAGAAGACGAAAAAGCCAAATTGATGTTCATATTTTCAGTCAGTGTAGTACTAGGAGATTCAGTTTCAACTTCCTTTTCTTCCATAATTATGGAATTCGCACGTAAAGTTGCAACTTTATCATCTACGGATATAATTAACTCAGTAACCTCATCTCTGTATTCATTGCCATGTAAGAAGTAAAATGTTTGATTTCTATTTCGGAAACCAATTCTTGTAGTATTACTGCCAGCTGGGATCAGACAAAGGTCCATGACAACATCTTTTCCTTCTTTTATAGCAAAAATGCACCATTTGTTAAGCAAGTCAATGGTTTTGAATTTAGCAGTCACTATATATTGACTGATAGTGCTTCTTTTACAATTTCTGCTTCACTGAGAGGATAAGAGTGTGTATTGAGTGAGCTGAATTGATACGCTGCACAGTCGTCTACGATAGTTTCATATTTTATGTTTTGAGGTATCAGGTTAAGGGCTGAAACAAAAAAAGTGATTTAAAAATATAGCTAGAATATCGTGTATGAGTATGGATACTTTTGTAATATCAGTCAAAGGCTTTGTTGATTGCCTATTTTAGGCTTCTAAGTCTCATCGCTATTGGTTGGATTCGAACAAGCCATTCAGCCGACAGCAGCAACCTGATCTCATAATGACGTGCTCATAACAAAACAAATACATAACAAGAAACAGAGTGTCCAGTGATAAAGAAAGGAGAAGAAGAATCAGAAAATGGAGACCTATTTATTACGTCTTTGAGTCAAAAATAATCTATGAGACTAGTTTCTGGTTTATACTATACCAGCGTATGCCTGTAGCGTCGCCAGTGTGCAGATTCAAACATTCAGATAATAATTAAAGTAACCAACATGAATAATACGCTTTGTAAATTTGGATGGATGTATCTGCATTTTCCCAAATAACCGTTTGTACGGCATCCACCTAGAGTCATATATGAAAACGTGGTTAGAGGCGAGTGACATGATCATGAGATTGAACCTAAAACCTCAGTATAGAAGACGTAGCAGTTCAAAGAGTTTCTTCCAACGGGAGACGACCCGGTGGCATAGTGCAAGTGTAAACGACTGCCACGCCGAAGGTTCCTTTCCCGCTCTAGTCAAACATTTGTGTGCGTGAACATGAATGTTTTTTGATCTTAGTCTGCGTGTTTCTACGTATAATATACATGTATTTGAAAAAAGTATACATAAAATTATTGTCCAGTACCCATAGTATAAGTTCTGCTTAGTTTGGAGCTAGATTGTGTTGTGTGGATGTATGTAGAAAAATATTAAACAATATTATTATTGTTCTCAGTCATCTATTACTACTTACTTTTTCTGTATAAATACAACAGAAAGATAAATATTGATT